>JAVQMG010000071.1:1117500-2317500 GCA_032878915.1 Castanopsis chinensis
ATTTGACAAATTTTTTGTAAGCCATTGCATGTTCAAACAATGACTACTTCATCAAATTCTAACACAAATTGAAGTCACACAAGAGCAAATTATGCAATGATGTAATTTCTTAAATTTTTTTTAAAATTATTTTGGTCTACCTCACAAATAAGTAGGTTTTCTGTGCATAACACGGATTAGCGACTAGTTTTATATACTCACAAATAAGTAGGTTCCCATGCATAGCAGAGTTTAGTGACTAGTTTTATATAAGAGGCTACCTAGAATACATTTGGATTCGTTTCTTTATTTTTAAAATCTAAGAAACTTTTTTTTTTTTTTATGAAAAAGTTTTTAAAATATCCATTTTTTAAAATCTATGAACTTTTGTATACTTTCAGCAAAATGCATGTTACTAATACAAATACACTAAAGTTTTTTTTTTTCTTTGGTAATTTTTTTTTTTAATTTTTGGGATGGCTATTGAATAAACTCAACTTTTATACGGTGGCCAAGTCAGTTTTTAATATCCAAATTGTAAAATCTTAAAAAAAAAAAAAAAAAATTAAACAAGCATATGATAGAGTAAAAAAAATTCAATACAAACAACACATTAGGTTCTACTATGAACAATATAAATTACCAAACTCTTGGAAACCACACAAACTCACAAATCAAACCCAATTCACCATTTAACCAGATAATTTAAATCTTATTATGCCAAACTCACACTTACATGCATCTTTTATGATCAGAATACAATCCTACTATTTATGTGTCTCTTAACATAAATATCTTTTATCCTAAAAAAAATTACAACACTAGTCCCTTGCATTGGAGTATTACTTTAACTAAAGTCATATTTGGGTCAAAGTTACCAAACCTTTAAAAATAATGAATCTAATTATAATGTATTACTCCCCTTACATGTGTAAGTAAAGTCTCAAATTTAATAATGATGAGAATAATTATTAGTTAATATAAAATAATTGAGCACCTACTCATTGGGTATAAGCCTTTTGGGTTAAAGTTTATCTCTATATGTTATTATTGAGTGCAACTTTGGGAAGGTCCTCTTATAAATATCATGGAATATAATTAAAGTTTTAAATTAATCCTACTTTATTTTGTTTCTGTTTTACATTGTTCTCCTTCCTATATATCTTGATAATGAATCTATTTTTAGTCTTTTGTTTAAACAAACTAATAATTGAATAACATGAATAAGACTTTTGATATTATGTGACTAGGCATGAGTTAAGCCTTCAAATACTGGTTTGCTTCTACTAGATATCTCAAATCTCTACAATTTTTTTTTTTTTTTGAGAAAATCTCTACAAATTTAGTACATTGGTAATACAGTAGTCCTAAGCAATTACGATACTGTTATTTGGATTTATTACATATAGAATGAGGATACATAATTAGGGGTTGATTAAGAACATTTTACTTTGTAGATTGTATTAAACTATTGAAAAGTTCTTCATCAAAGCTTGATTTTAAAAATGGGATCAATAAAAAAGAACCAAAAAAAAGAAATAATTTTCAGTTTTATGGTCGGATCAGGGTTAGATCGATGGACGAATTAGTGATGTCATAAATAATTTAATTAATAATTTTAAAATTTTAAAAATAAAAAATAACTTACCATATTATTTATTAATAATTTTAAATGAGTTTTCATACTTTATATTAAATAGAAATGAGTAGGGCAAAAAGGTATTAAAAGAATTAAATTAACATTAGAAAAATAATGACAATAATTTAACTTTTTTTACAATATAATTAAGAATACATAATTTAATTGAAGTTCCATCAACTTAGGATTGATATATTTTTCTTTTAGAGATTTATTGTAAAATAAAAAGGTGTTAATTAAATGCTAATAACTTAAAATACGAACTATTCTTTAATATATAATAAATAAGTTACATGTTACTATTCTTTAATATATATATATATATAGAATTACCTACTCTCTCAAAAAAAAAAAAAAAAATTATTACCTACCTCTCTATTTCGTTTCTTTCTTTCTTTCTGTGAAAATCCTGTGTCCGAGTTCACCATGCAACCAGAAAATAGTGGACTACATATCTGCCTCTTGTGTACTTCAACATTCATCACATCTGAGGAGATGAATGCGCACAAAAACCTTATGCATTCATCTTGTGTGCATTGCGATAGGAGAGAATTCAGCTGCAGCAACGATCTCCAGAGCCATAATGGTTCCACTCACAAGAAGTTTACGCATATTTGTAGCAGTTGCAAGAATGCATTCCCAACACAAGCCGATATACAGCAACATTTTAACGAGGAACACTCAAAGTAAATCTTTTCTTGGTTTGCATGTAAAGAGTTAATTTTCTTGATTTTCTGATTTCTTATTTCCTATTTTCTTTCTTTTACACAGGAGGACGAGGCATTTTAAGATTCGAAGGATAAACTAAGCGCTTCCCTATCAACTTTATACCTGGGTCCGGGCCGTCCGGCCATCATTAATTTTCGCTTTCAAGAATGGCGTTGATCTATAGGGTGTGACGTAGTCGAAGTTTGCTACTGGGTTTTCTCTATATGATTGAGATGATGCGCTGGTGGGTCCATATGGGGTTACAACGGAGCCATTCTTTTGGTCTCTTGTCTAATAAGTGCTGATCGGTCTTCTTTGTTAGTGTATAGTTTAGACTAGATTAGCCCACTAGGTTTAGCCCAATATACTGTACTTGTAGTTTACTCATATTACTTGTACTGCACACATACTTAGCCTATATAAGGCTCTCTACTGTACATTGTTACACACATCAATATACATAGACTATTCAGTTTTTTCCACTTTATATCTTTAACATTGTATCAGAGCCATTCCTCTGACTTTCTGGTTCCTGTGGACATCTCTGGCGTTCTTCCGCTGCCCTCGCCTTCATCCAGTAGCCACTGTCAAAAGCGAGTCACCGCCGTCACGCCCACAGTTCCTGCACCTCTCGGATCTCATCGTTCTGTTCATTTTACTGTCAAACCAAAGACATAAAGTGACAGAATAGTCAATCCCGAGCAAAACCCAACCAAGAACAGCCGAAAAAGAGCTTCCACGTGCCCGCACGCGCAGACCCAAGTTTCTGTCTGTCGGACACGCGCTGCACGCGCCTCCACGCGCCACCAGAGTCCCTGCACGCACCACACGCGCCAGTCCATGCGCTCCTACTCGCGCCACGCGCTCCACGCGCCAGGAACCTCCAGCGCCTTGCCACGTCAGCCCTAAGTTGACGTCATCTTGCTTACGTCAGCATCCGCGTCATCTGCCTACGTCAGCACATGTCATCCGTTGACCATTGACCGTTGACTGCTGACCGTTGACCGTTGACTTTTTTACCAGAGTCTAAAATTTTTGACAGGACCTGTCTTGCTTAGTTTTTCGCGTAGATTCTGATTTTGGGCTCCGTTTTTGCGTTTGAGGTTTCTAAATCCTTATTTTTGGGCATTTTTCCTCATTATGGCTCAACAAAATGATCGAGATATCATACGTCCTATCACTGTTATGTTGGATGGTCCCACTAGCTATCATGCATGGTTTCAGAATATGACTGTCTTTCTAAAGGGTTGTAAACTGTGGAGATATGTGACTGGTTCTGTTCCTAAGCCAGTACCAAACCCTAAGTCCAAAGCCACAGCTGCAGAAGATGATTATGAAGAACGCCTAGAGGAATGGGAGAGTATTCAGAGTAAGATCCTGTCTTGGTTTATCAATACCTCTGTTCCCTCCATTCATAATCTTCTTCCTCGCCTTGAGACTGCTGAGGCTGCTTGGAAATTTCTGGCTGATCGCTATAATTGTACTAATGATTCAAGCTTAGAGTTCCACATTGAATCAAAGCTTTATCAAATGCGCCAAGAGACAGGTCAGTCTATTTCTACTATGTGGGAACAACTTTCTGCTGCAGATCCTCCACTAGTGTGTTCTAAGGACATTGAGCTCTTTGCCAAATATCGGGATCGCCGTAAATTTATGCATTTCATGATGGGTTTACGTGAGGACTTTGAGCCTACTAGGGCTTCACTGCTTAGCCGGTCTCCTACTCCTTCTCTTGATGCTGCAGTTAAGGAGCTCATTTCTGAGGAGAATCGTCGGCCTACTCATCACATGTCATCATCTGATCATGTATTGGCCACACCATCTCCATAGCCTCCTCTTGCTGCATTCACTGCTCCTCCACGAATAAGCTCTGGGCGTCCCACCTCTCAGTCTTCCAAAGGTACTCGCTGCGAGTTTTGCCGGGCTAGAGGCCATGATATCTCAGTTTGTCGCAAACTGCAGAAATTTGTGCAAGAGCAGAATAAAGCTTCTCTTCCTCGGGCAGCTGCTGTATGTCCTCTAGATCCATCAGTTCCTACAGGTCCATCTTTAGCCTCCTCACTTACTACAGCTGATATTGAGGCAGTTGTTCAACAGGTTTTATCCCGAACTTCTGTTGCCCTTTCTGTCACCTCAGGTAAACAACCTTGGTTTTTTGATACTGCATGTTGTAACCATATGACTTCTGATGAATCCCAATTTTCTGATAAGACACCCTTAGCACACCCTATCACTATTTACACTGCTGATGGAACTCTTATGCCTGTTAGTCATAAAGGAACAATCTCTTCTCCTGGTTTATCCCTTAGTGACACCTTTCATATCCCAAAGTTATCCCTCAATTTGCTTTCTGTTGGTCAACTTTGTGAATTAGGTGTAGATCTTCTTTTTACTAATCATGGTGTGGATGTGCAGGATCCCCGGACGAGTCAAGTACTTGGGACAGGGCATAAGGTTGGTCGCATGTTTGAGGTTCATGACTTGAAGATTCCTTCACAAGTTGTTTCTGCAGCTGCTACCATTACCACTCCCTCACCTAATCTCTGGCATGCTCGTCTTGGTCATCCATCCTTGTCTCGTCTTCAATTGTTAGCTTCTCAAGGTCATTTAGGTTCAGTTCAGTTTCAAAAATTTGATTGTACTTCCTGTCACTTTGGCAAACAAACTAAATTGCCCTTTAATAATAGTGACTATTTTTCTTCTGCACCTTTTGATCTTATACATTCTGATATTTGGGGTTCTGTACCGGTTCCCACTGAGGGGAGATCTAGATATTTTGTCATATTTGTAGATGATTTTTTTCGATATACTTGGATTTATTTGCTTCACCATAGGTCTGAACTTGTGTCTATTTACCAAACATTTCATAAAATGGTTGAAACACAGTTTAATCGCACTGTCAAAGTCTTTCGATCAGATAATGCCCAAGAATATAATGATAAATTTTTCCTATCCTTTTTAAACAGTCATGGTACCCTTCCTCAGCGGTCTTATCCTTACACCTCTCAACAAAATGGTAGTGCAGAACGAAAACATCGTCACATTCTTGATGTTGTCCGCACCCTTCTCATTTCTGCCTCTCTTTCTGAGCGCTTCTGGGGTGAGGCAGCACTCACTGCTGTGTACACCATTAATCGTATTCCTTCACCCACTACACATAACAAATCACCATTTGAGCTTCTCTATGGTCAAATCCCTGACTACTCATCTATTCAGGTTTTTTGTTGTGCTTGCTTTGTCTCTCTTCCTCCTCATGAACGAATGAAGCTTCAACCTTGTGCTCGTCTTTGTTGTTTCCTTGGTTATGGTGTCTCTCAAAAGGGGTTTCGCTGCTATGATCCCATTTCTCATCGGCTTCGTGTCTCTCGTAATGTTGAGTTTTGGGAACATCGTCCTTTCACGAGTCTCCAGCAGTTTCCTGCATCCTCTTCTTCAGAGTCTCCCATTTTTACCGATCTTTTCCTCCCTCTCTATCCTGAAATTGTGGAGGATTCTTCTACATTGGTTGCCTCTCCAGACGACTCATCTTCGGTTTCGTCCCCGGCACATGACCCGCCTGTCTTGGATCCTGTGACACCACCCTCTCCTAAGTTACCTGTTAGTCCTGAACTTCGTCGTTCCACCCAAGTAAGCATTCCTCCCCCTTATCTCACTGATTATCACTGCTCTTTTGCTCTTACCACCCTCTATGAACCTTACACCTATCGTGAGGCCCATACTAACCCTCTTTAGCAGCAGGCTATGAATGAAGAATTAGATGCCCTTCATAAGAATCACACTTGGGATATGGTTGATTTGCCTTCTGGTCAGTCTGTAGTAGGTTGTAGGTGGGTTTACAAGATTAAGACCAAAGCTGATGGATCTGTTGAACGATACAAGGCCCGTCTCGTTGCTAAGGGCTTTACTCAGGAGTATGGCATTGACTATGAGGAAACATTTGCTCCTGTTGCTCACCTTACATCTGTCAGATGCCTCATTGCTGTGGCTGCTGTTCGCCGTTGGCCTCTTTATCAAATGGATGTGAAGAATGCTTTCCTCAATGGAGACCTCCAAGAAGAAGTATACATGCAACCACCTCCTAGCTATCCACACTCAGGCAATCAAGTTTGTCGCCTTCGTCGTGCTCTTTATGGCCTCAAGCAGGCTCCTCGAGCTTGGTTTGAAAAGTTTAGCTCAGTTGTTGCTCAGCAGGGTTTCACTTCCAATCCTCATGACACTGCTCTTTTTGTCCGACGATCCTCTGCTGGTATCACTCTTATTCTTCTTTATGTTGATGATATGATTATTACTGGAGATGATTCTACAGGTATCCGCTCTCTTCAGCACTTCCTCAGTCAGCATTTTGAGATGAAAGATCTGGGCACTCTCAGCTATTTTCTTGGGCTTGAGGTACCTCATCCTCCAATGGATACTATCTTTCCTAAGCTAAATATGCTTCTAATCTTCTCTCCAAAGCCGGTATCACTGATAACAAGACTGTTTCCACTCCCTTGGAATACAATGCCAAGCTCACACCCTTGGATTGTAAACCTATATCTGATGCTACACGATATCGTCAGTTGGTTGGTAGTCTAATCTATCTCACTGTTACTCGTCCTGATATCTCACATGTCGTGGGTATGGTTAGTAAGTTCATGGATGCCCCTCGTTCTGTTCACTATGCTGCAGTTCTTCGGATTCTTCGATATGTCAAGGGCACACTTTATCATGGTCTCCACTACTCTTCTCGGTCCTCTCTTGAGCTTCATGCTTATTCAGATGCAGACTAGGCAGGTGATCCGACTGATCGATGCTCTATTACAGGTTTCTGTTTCCTACTGGGTACTTCCCTTATCTCATGGCGTAGCAAGAAGCAAGATGTAGTTTCTCGTTCCAGTACTGAGGTTGAGTATCGTGCCCTTGCCGACACCACCTGCAAGCTTGTCTGGCTCCGCTGGCTCTTGGCTGACATGGACGCTTCACAGCCCACTACCACTCCTCTTTATTGTGACAATTGTAGTACCATTTATATTGCTCATAATGATGTCTTCCATGAACGCACTAAGCACATTGAGATTGACTGCCACATCACTCGCTAGCATCTCAAGAAAGGCAATCTCAAGTTATTCTCTATCTCCTCTGCTGACCAGCCTGCTGATATCTTCACCAAGACTCACTCGTCTGGTCGTCTTCGAGATCTTATATCCAAACTCCAGTTGGCTTCCTCCTTGTCACCTCGAGTTTGAGGGGGGATGTTAGTGTATAGCTTAGACTAGATTAGCCCACTGGGTTTAGCCCAATATACTGTACTTGTAGTTTACTCATATTACTTGTACTGCACACATACCTAGCCTATATAAGGCTCTCTACTGTACATTGTTACACACATTAATATACACAGACTATTCAGTTTTTCCCACTTTATATCTTTAACATTCTTCAACGTAAATGTTTACACAGTCCGGTAAAAATATGTACTCTTGTTTTTCATGTTATTGTTTTCCATATGCGTGTATCAAGTTTGTTCATACATTCAGTTGTTTCTCAAGTTGGTTGTGTTACTGAAATGTCAAAAAGAGATGGTTATGTTTGGTTTTGACAAATCCAATGATCACATATTGTTTGAGTTGTAATCATCTAATCTTGAAGTACTAGGGAAGGAAGTCACTAGGTTAACTCTCAATCGATCAAGACAAGATCTAGTCTTGGAATTTCCTAGCACACCTAAAATGTTTTGGATATGGGTGCATAATAATTAATTACCCTAATCTCTTATTTACATTTTTTATTAAAAAAAATGTCTTATGAATTTAACATGCATGATAGTCCATCGGAAAACATAAAAGATGTTACTCAGCAATTTAATCATTTGTGTTAAAATAACAGTTAAGTATATATTTACCATTTACTAATTAATAACTTAAGTTTTTTGTACAATTGCTAATGATAATAAGTTTTTCAAATATTCAATGAACTCAGTTACTCAGACCTCATATCATATACTCAATGAACAAGTTAGGAGAGAAACAAGACAAATGCAAAGGGTACCGATGAGAAACACCAGCCCAATTGCACCAGTGCCTAAAGCTAAGAGCTCAGTGGATTGTGATAGCGTGGCATCACGCTTGTGTTTATGATCGTAACTAGAATAGTAGAAATGTCCTTGATATTCCTCTTATGTCACTTCAAGTCATGGGTATTTTAAACTACTGGACAAGGCTAAGCTAATCGTGTTTCCAATCTAAAGTCGGGCAGCAAAAATGGCATTACTTAAGTGAGAAGATAAATATTTTCCTCGTGCTTTTCCGTGATAATATATTAATTAATTTCTTGTCTTTCCGTGGTAATATTTTGTTTAATTTGTATCAGTGAGCTCGCGTGAGGGGTTTTGTGGAGAGAGGCTTTTTATTCTTTTTTTTTTTTTTTTTTGTTATGATTTTAGTATAAAATATGTTAGTCTAACAGCAAGTGGAGAGGTGGGTTATGGACTAAATCACAAGTGGGTGAAGTATCATAAATCAAATCACAAGAAAGTAAGTTGAATTTCAAGCAAACCACGTATGGGTAAGTTGAATTTCGGACAATTCATAGATAGGTAAGCTGATTATTTTCTCAATAGACTAGTACTTTTCCCTCAAACGTTTTTTTTTTTTCTTTAAATTTTTTTTAAAATATTTTCTCAAACATTGCTCCTATGACATCGGTTAACCTTTCTTGTATTATTGAATTTAAAGCCTTTACTTGGATTTCATCTCTTTTTATTTTTATTTTTATTTTTTTTGAGAAGATACTTGGATTTTATCTAATTCAACCATCTTGACAATTTCGTAATTGATATTGCATAACTGATTTTGTTTGGCCACTCTAAGCCATCCCATTTTTATTGACTTATTTCTACAAGCAGAAATGCTTAATGGCCATAGACCAAAGAATAATGTGTAATATTTATGTATAAATAATGTTAGAGATATAAATAATTTTACAAAAACTTTTACAAACTGTTGATGTGATGAATAATTATTAGTAAATGAAAAAGTAATATTAATAGTAGGCCTAAATGAAAAATAATAAGAGATTAGCTATATCAACATTTTGTAAAAATATTGTAAAATAATTTATGGTTGTAGCATTACTCCTTGTATATAACTGATTTGATGTGCAATATGCACCCTATTGAAAGCTAAGTCATAATCAACAGCTATATTTTAAATTTTAGGCCAAATAATTACAGCTCCAATCTTGAGAAAAGGTTAAGTAATCTATGCATGACCTTTCCACTAATCCATGCAGGGCATTAATACATTGCCAATTTTATGAGAATCCATTATTACACAATGGGTGATTAAAAGTTACTATATATTTCCATATATCACTATAAAACTCCTTGGCCCTACTTGTCTATGTTGATGATATGGTAATCACTGGTAATGATTATGCTTGTGTTCTCACTCTCAAATCAGTTTTAGACCATAAGTTTGGAATTAAGGATTTAGGGTCACTCAAGTACTTCTTGGGATTAGAAATTGCAAGAAACAAAACTGGAATCAGCTTAACACAAAGGAAGTATGCTTTAGAAGTTCTTGAAGAAACTGGTATGGGAGGTTGTAAACCAGCTCCAACTCCAATGGAGCAGTAGTTAAAGTTGTCTAAAAGAGGAGGAGACTTAATTGCTGACCCTGGTCAGTATAGAAGGCTTATTGGGAAGCTTATGTATTTGACTTTGAACAGGCCAGACATCACATATGCAGTGCATAGGCTTAGCGAATTCTTGGCACAACCTAGAGCACCACACATGAAGGCAGCCAATAGGATTCTTCAATACATCAAGGGAACACCTGGTCAAGGTGTGTTCTTCCCCACTAAATCTGATCTACACCTAAAGACATATTGTGATGCGGATTGGGCAGGATGCCCTGACACAAGGAAATCTTCAACAGGTAATTGTGTGTTTCTTGGTGATGCATTGGTGTCTTGGAGGTCTAAGAAGCAAAGTATAGTGTCTAGGTCCAGTGCAGAGGTAGAGTATAGGGCCATGGCTACAACCACCTATGAATTGACTTGGATTTTACATTTGTTGCAAGACTTACATGTTAATCATACTAAGCCTGTGTTGATGTACTGTGATAACCAGGCAGCACTACATATAGCAGCAAACCCAGTATTTCATGAGAGATCAAAACACATAGAAGCTGATTGCCACATAGTGAGAAACAAGATTCTTGATGGTAAACTCAAAACCTTCTATGTATCAACTAAGAGTCAATTGGCAGATGTGTTCACCAAGGCATTGGGAGTGGAGAGTTTTCTTAAGTTGTTCAGAAAGTTAGGAGTCATTAACATTTTTGCTTCAATAGTGAAGTACCCCCATACAGACTTGGAAGAGCAAAAGGCAAGAGCTGTGCTCTTGAGGGGGAATGTTAAAAGTGAAGATCACAACTCACAACAGAGCTGCATAGTCCAAGCCACGAAGGTGTCTAGTGGTGCAGTACCTACTGGTGTGAGATGCACTAGCCAGGTCACAAGGGTAGCAGGTAGTGCAGCATTGGGTGATGGGGAGTGCATTATTCAAAGTACAGGGTGTGCATCAAGTAGCTTGATCAGTACAGAGGTCTTGGAATTCCTTGAAGCTGTGCCACGTCACGAATTCTTCATCCAAGAGCTCTAACAGATTGGTGCGGCAAGTCAAGGAGTTAGTTATTCTCACTAGCCACGTGTACAGTTTCTGGAAGGATCAAATAACTGTTTTTGGCGCCAAAAATCAGAAGCAGTTATTCCAGAGTGTATATAAAACAGAGCATTGTATATGTAATTATTCATTCATTCCATTTCTCTCATGTAATTCCCACAATCAATGAAATTCTCTCCATTTTATTTAGACTCTCTGTTTTTTTTTTTCAGATGGCGACGAAGGTGACAAAGGAGGAGTCAGTGGTAGTGGCAAAAGTGTTGTGGGTAGCTTCTCAATCGCTAGTTGCTCTTCAAAGGTGAAGTATTTTCTTGATCTCTCACCAGTACTATTTTCTTTTGTTTCCTTTCTTTTACATTATCCTTTTAATAATCATAACATAATTGCACTACTTTTTTCTTCTTTTGAAAATGTCGTTTCATTATCAAATATTTAACTAATTAAACTGAAAATAGCATGGAATATTGGACAATTTTGATTTCATGTAACATGGCATTAGTCACTGAACAACTGGACTTGATATTTAATACTACGCCATGGGCGCTGAGTGAATAACTAGACTAGATCAAAGTATTGAAAATGTGAAAATATGCTTTCTATTAGAAGTCTTTGTACCATGAGATCTATTGATAATACATGAGAAATGAAAGGATAATGGCGATCTTTTTTTTTTTTTTTTTTTTTTTTTTTCAAATGGGATCAAATGGGTCCGTCTATCCACAAACTCATATAACCTAGTTGAAGAGAAAAAGAAGAAAAGAAGAAGAAGGAGAAGAGAAAGAAAAAGAAGAAGAAACAGATGAAGAAGAAGAAGAGGAAGAAGAAGGATCAGAAAAAGAAGAAGCAGAAGGAAACAGATGAAGAAGAAAAACAAGAAGAAGAGTCATCCCTTGGTAGCCTTCCTGATCATACTGATTCAATAGAGTCACTTTTGAACCTTATGAAGTGTCAAAAACAATAAATAATCTGAAGATTCCTAAGAAATCTGCTTCCTCTCCATCTGGTTCATTGTCCGATCCTTCCATCGAGCAATTACAAGAAGCCTTGAGCCTTGACAGAGTTGTAGGCTTTTTTCTCGATATCTGTAGATGAAGCACTTTTAGACGATGCTACTTTGTTTAGATTTAAACAGGCTTCTAAGCTACTTGTGCACAGACCTGATTTCCTTGGAGAAGCTAAATGTAATCTGTTAAAGAATCACCTTAGCCAACTGGATTATCTTGTGCAAAGTCTGCATATTTCCATTCAAAAAGACCGAGTGACTCTCAACCTAAAGGAAAAGAAAATGAAGTCAATTGATAAACAAAGTCAGTACAGGGGTTTTTAAGAAAAAGAAAAGTTTAATTTTGGGAGTATTGTTTTACTAGAAAAATCATGAGTTTGAAAAAAGTTGAGAGGTTGTCACTTATTTTATCATTATTTTTTTATGGGAAAACAAAATAAGAAATAAAAACCCTTCCTTTTTTATTTGATTGACAGTATGGATAAGGAAAACGGTCTATGTCCACCAAAGACAAATTTGGGAATCAAATTACACCGTGGAAAGGTATGAGGCATCCATCTACGCCCGATATGTCTACCGGTCTCTACTAAATAAGTAAGGACTATTTGATGTTCAATTAATCGTTCAATAGACATAATATTATTAATCAAATTCATTACACCAAATCAAGTAAGTAGTTGATTTTAGGGCATGGTAGCCTAAAGCTAGATCATAAGACAAGATAACGATAATAAAAGAAACGGCAAGTTAATAACGAAACAAAACTATGACAAAGAAATTAACAAGCATATCAAGGAATTGATATAAAAACTACTACAAAAAAAACATGTGTAAGCTTAAACTCTTCCAAGATATGACCTGAGCAATATGAGCAGATTTCATTTTAAGAGAACTAGAGAGATTATAATTTTTTTAAAGGAAAGAGTGGGCTTATTCAGATTGGCTTGTGACTTGGATTTGATTTGAAATTGAAAAATAAGTTTTATTCTTATTTTTGTTTGTGGAAACTGAAACATAGACTTGCTCTGTAAATAAAGTATATATTTATTTTTGTTGGTGGAAACCCAAGTCAAAGATTTCCTTTTGACTTGAAGTAAAACATAAAGTATATTTTTTTATTTTATTTGTGGAAACCGAAATCATAGAAGTTACTGGGAAGATCATGGTTCTAGGCTAGCTACGGTGTAAAAAAAAAAAACTTATGTCTCGTCACAAGCCTTCAATGCATGGTCCCCCTTTTAAGAAATCACATGCTTACATAATTTAACCCCACTTTTCCCTTTTAGCTTTCTTTTATTACAAACAAGCTTTGCTCTTTGTTCACAAGACAGCCAAGCTTCAAGCTTTGACATTCAGACTGAAAAGAAAATACCCAGCAAAGCAAAGCAAAGCAAGCAAGCTTCAAACAACTGAAACACGCAAGAATAAAGATTGGGAAGGTTGAAAACATACCCAGCACCCTTGGACGAGTTTGATGGTGACTTCACTGAGACGAACGGCGTCGACAACAGCGTTCTCTAATGGATGGTCCCTCCACCACGTGACGCTCCACCAGCGACGGTTGACGGAGAAGTGCTGAAAAAGCCGTGTACAGTGTGGGTTTTGTCCCCCCTCAGGACCGGATTTTCCCTCAAGAAATTTCAATCTTTCAATGTTTTTTTTTTTTTTTTGTGTGTTTTTTGAAAGCTTTTTTGAAGATTAAATTGCAAAGAGGTGTAATGAAAATGATTTTTGGTGATGATAAAAAGATGAATCCATCCTAGTTCTAGAATCCAGTGGCAAACAAAAAAATGGTCTCCTTGTTTTCCTTTTCCTTTCTCTCTTCTTCTTTTTTTTTTTTTTCTTCTGTTCTCTCTTCTTTTCTCCACCCCCCCCCCCCCCCTTTTTTTTTTCTTTTCCCGGCCTTATATGGTCTTCCCCTCTCTGTTTTTTCAAAATTCAAAATCCACCCCACCTACTCACCATTTTTGTTTGCTTATACTCTACTGCCCCCACTGGAACAATGGAATGACAACCAAGACAAAAATCCATGTAGAGGAGGGCACGCTACACTTGCTTAGTGTGGGAGGTGTCTGTCCACTGCCCCGAAAATGTACATCTCACCGTTTTGTTTTGATTTTGTCCTTTTCTTTTGGGCCACTAAAGCTAGGCTTACCAATATATTTCAAATAAAATGCAATTTTCTTTAAGTTTAATTAACAGAAGGAGCTTGAGGGACAAAACTTGATTTTTTTATATAACTTTCAAAAATTAAGGATTATGTGGAAAAGGGAAAAAAAGACAAGCATGTATGGATTAAAAATGATTAGTTCAAATGCACTTAAAATAAAAATTGACAGTTAAAACTATGAATAAATAAATAAAGGAGTTAAAAAAAATAAATAAATAAATAAATAAAGATGTGTCAAATGAGAGAGAGATTAGGGAGTTATACATGTCATTTAATCAGTTCATCATTGGGGGGACGCATGCGCAAAAGAAATGCATTATAATTGAGGAACAAAATAGGATGTCTACAAATATGCTCCTCTTCAACGGAGATCGTGAGTGAGTGAATGCATGTGTGCATGAGCAATGGAATGAGTGAACGTCGAAGTGAAAGAAGGCAACCAATTTTGTTCTAATTATAATGCACAACCATTTGACACTGGGTCACTGAGCATGTGTTCTCGCCGGCTAGCTTGCATGGCTAAAACAACGAAATTTAGAACACAAGAAACGAAAAAAAATAAAAAAAATAAAAATAGCAATACGTTAAATGTCACAGAAGATAAAAGAGTTTTTATTTATTTTATGTTTTTTTTTTTTTTAAAGACTAAGCCATGCAAGCCTTACGAAAAGCCATAAACACAAAATACTAAAGAAAATGACGAAAAAAAAAAAGTGATGTGATATCAAGAATATAAACATGCAACGTGTTAGGAAAGAAATGACGTGATTCCATGAAAATTATGCAAGCATTGGTATTGAGCTTTGAAAAAGTAAATCACAAACATGGGGTGGAAAGATCACAAACATGGGGTGGAAAGATGCCAAGCTTGACAGAGAAATAAAACATGGGGTGGAAAGATACCTATGTGCCGGGTGGAAAGATGCCGAGCTTGACAAAAAAGGTAAAACTTGGGGTGGAAAAATGCCGGGCTTGATAGAAAAGTAAAAACATGAGGGTGGAAAGATGCTCATGTGCCGGGTGGAAAGATGCCGGGTTTGACAGAAAAGTAAAAACATGGGGTGGAAAGATACCCATTACCTTAATTTTTTCCCTTTCCTCTAAACTAACCAAGAACCACTTTAGACTATAATTACATTTTTAAAAAAATAAATCAATTAAGTTAGCCACATATGATACTTTCCTATCAATTATCTAAAATAAAGTTATGAAACATATTAGTATTTTCTTATTCATAATTGTTACAAATAAGTATTTTTCTAGTTTTTCACCATCTAGTGTGAATGTAAAAATTGCATTTTGAATAATTGCTAAAACTATAGACAGGGAATGATGAATGAATAAATTTAATTATGTAAAATTTTAATTTGAATAATGGTTAATCATAACTAGAACTAGATGCATGATAAATGAGTATACTATTTTTTTTTCTTTTTTCTTAATTTTAGAGATTTAAGCATTTGATAATGTAATTTTTTAGATCTCAAGCTCAAAAACTTGACATGAGCTCGAGTTTGAGCTTGAGCTTGAGCTTGAGCTTGAGTTTGGCTTGAGTAATTAATCAAGCCAAGCCAAGTCATGCTCAAGCTTTTTAGCTTTCTCATGAGTTCAAGCTTAAACACTATTCTTAGACTTATCACAAGCTCAAGCCAAGCTTGAGCTTTTGAATTTTTCTAATGAGCCAAGCTTGAACATGCACTACTCCACAAAGCTTGGCTCATTTACAGCCCCAAGCCCATGCCCCCACCCTCTCCCCTTTCTCCACCAATGAATGGACTCGATTAAGAAATTTTCTTTAAGATGGTTTTGTTTTTCTTTTTAGGTTTTCCATTTCATGACTAATATTTTTATTAATCTCTTGTATTCTTTGTTTTTATCATCATCATAAGATGCAACTTAACAGCCTATCTAATTTCCAAATCCCGTAGTTCACCAATTAATGTAAAAAAAATGACCATACAAAATAACATAAGTATGGAATGAGGAGAAAATTATAATTGCATTTCACCTAACAATCACAATTATAAAACTTGTTAACGCGTGTTCCAAGAGCTTTATAACTCAATTAAAACCTCCAAATATTTTTGATAGAGAAATCCAAGTTTCAAATCTCCGCACTCAATTGTAACTATATATTGAATTATAAAAAATAAAAATAAAAAAATACCAAAAGAATAGGTAGATGACATTTATCTACCTATGCAATGTCTAAATCATATTAATCTGATCTGAGAAATTGGAGGAAATTAATGGAGGTGAAATGCCTGCAACACACATCCGGCCACTATTATAAGTATAAATCTGCAATAGGAGTCCACTATGATCGAGAGTTCACCACAATTAGCGACCTCAATGACCATAATAGCTCGATTCATGACAAGTTAAAGATTGCTTGCCCTACCTGAAATAATGTATTTACTAATCGGACAGATCTAGAGCAACATGAAACTGAATATCATTCAAAGTGAGTATTTTTTTTTTCTTTCTTGGTTTGCTATCTCTTGGTTTTCTATGAACAAGCTTCTTTGTAATTTTCTTTTTCTCTTTTAACCTTTTAGACAACTCTGCCCTTTCAATGCTCTAAAAAAGACTTAAACACCTCTATATCACCTTTTCTTGCCATATTTTCCAATGGGTTTTCTTTGTTTTAATTCCTTTATTTGCCCACCCACTATTCTTTCATTTTTTTAAAACTAATTGGGAAACTTTTCATCTCTTTAAAAGATTAGGTTTGAACTCTTCTTCTTCTCCCTAAAAGATTTGGTTGTAACTAATCTTTCTTCTTCTTATGTATAGGAATATCTTGTTCTTATGTATAAGAATAACCTGGTTCAGGGAACATGAATGTCGAACTTTTGGCAGCAGTTATTTGAACATTCAATTTGTGACTTCTGTTTTCTTGATATGGTATAAAAATCTGGTAGTGGTAACAAACTTTTTGACAAATAATACAAGAGATTATATTTAATACACTTTGTGTAGTATATTTTCTATTCACCCAAGTATGGATTGCATATGTGTGTATTTTAAAGTTGCATGTTTTAATATTTTCACACCTCGAACCCACCCCGAACCCAAAAGGGTCCAAAGCATGAGAAAACATCTCAAAGATACCTGTAGATTTTTCCCTTTTGAACAATACAATCCAAATAAATCATATCAAGTGTCAACATTAGGAATTATCGTAATAATTTCATTAAATATACTTCCCAAGTAAGTCAGAGCTCTATGTAATAATTACAAGGAGCATTGGCCACAAAAGAATAGAGGTCAAAATAAATAATTACATATCATCACGTTGTCCCACCAATGGGAATAAAGTCACAACCACTATAATATACAAAAGAATGAGTCGAGCCTATTCTATGATGTACATTATCTAATATCTCTATCACAAAAGTTCAACCTCCATCAGTAGTTAGTCTAGCTACTGTTAGCCACCAAAAAGCTGTCTCAAAAGATTTTGCCTACTCTGAAAAGTTTGTAAAATAATGAGATGAGATAGAGCCCAACAAGTAGCACAATTATTAGGGGTGGGGGGAAATGCAAGTTTCATGATAATGGACATTTTACAAAACGATTCATAATTTGGGAATTTCCATGAAAATCCATCAAATCCATTTTTCTTAATAAAATGACAAGAATGATTAAAAGAATGTAGCACCAAGCTTTTTCAAAATACTCCAACATGAAACTATATACTATTTACTGTGAGCTATCAAAACACCATTTTAAAACCTAAAAATCCAACCTAAGGCCACAAGGCAAGCTGCCATAGAGATGTTAGGTATGCCACAAATATATCAAGTTATGCAACGAAGACATCAATTATGCAACAAAGACATCAATCCGCCATAAAGACAGCACCAAGATACCAATGTCACAAAGACTACGGCATCTGGCTATGTAATCACCAGGTAATCATCTGTCAGGGCCCAAGGTTAAAAACATGAAGAGCTCACAGTTTTAGTGGCGGCTCTAGGAATTTTTTTCAGGGTGTTCTTGGGTGGGCTTGCTCTGTTATATATATATATATATATATATATATATATATATATATATATTTTTTTTTTTCTTCAATTCTCTATTACAGCTTTTTCTTTTTTAGATTTTAGTTCATTTTTTTTTTAGCTTTTTCTTTTTGCTTGAAAGCAATATTATGAATACCGTTTTGGACCCTGTTTCGGTTTGTTTAGTGGAATGGAATATTTTGATACCAATCTATTTCGACATATCGTTTCAGTGTGTTTCGGGGTATCTAAAAAAAATTAAAAATAATATATATTTATATTTTATTATATAACATAAAATTATTGATGTAAATAAGTAAACCTCAAATAAAACAAATCATTTAGTTTTTCTTTTTTGACACTCAAATCATTTAGTTATTACATAACAATTACTGTTTTAGAATATTAAAACATAAATATGTAATTAAATAATGAAAAACAGAACCAAAAATAGTACAATAAGAGTGTATATATGTATATCAACCCACTGCAAAACTACTTAACATATATATATATATATATTGTCTTTTATAATGTGTATTCACTTACTTTTAAGGGACCACAAACCACTATCCCAATTCAATACCACGGCCCCATCCATCCCACACTAAGAGACAAGAGCTAATCAGCAATTTCAACACAATTACATATTTTTTATATTAACATACACTTACACAAAAAGACAAAAGCTAAGCAATTTATATTGTCAAAAGATAAGTCTAAGTCACAAGACTCACAACACAAGTCAGACTATTAGTATTGAGAGAGAGAGAGAGAGAGAGAGAGAGAGAGAGAGAGAGAGAGAGAGAGAGAGAGAGAGAGAGAGAGAGAGAACTGAAATACCTTGATATTGCCTAAGGTCAAGGGTGGCGCCGCCGCGGCACGTTGAAGGCTAAGGTTCTTATTTCTTGATCTCGCTTTTGCCATTGCCGATCTCTCAATCTTCGATCTGGGCCAAGTCAATTTCTGATCTCACCGTCACAGTGATGCGGAGGACCAAAATCTGCCTTGTTGAGTCTTTTTTTTTTTTTTTGAATCGCTGCCTTGCTGAGTTGCTGCTGCTGCTCAGAAGTGACTCAAGTGAGGACGTGAGGTTCTTATTAGGTTAGGAATTGTTTTAGTTTAAAATATGATTGAGTAATTTATATTTGTTGAGAATCCGTGGGTTTGCTCTTTGCTAAGCTTGCACTGATCAATTTTTTTTTTTTTTTTTATGAGAATCCGTGGGTTTTTTTTTTTTTTTTTTTTTCAGTATATTGGGCTTTTTTTCTTGGTGGGCTTGCCTGTTACAATATATATATATATATATATATATATATATTTTTTCAGATTTTAGTTCAAAAATTTTTTTTGGCTTGAAAGTAGAACAAATAATTTTTTTTTTTTAATTTGAGGGTGTTCCTAATTTTTTTAGAGACTAAAAAAAAAAAAAAAAATTAATTATAATATGTAAATTTTTTTTTCAAGTCAGGGTGTTCCTGGACATGGCGCTGCCACTATTAGTTAGTATCAATCGACTTCACTAGAAGAGAGTGGCGTACATCTAATAGAAATATAAGTCTTCAAGTATAATAAAAATAAGAAGAAAAATCGGAAGCATCCTTCTTAGTCACTTCTAGTTGCATATGTTTTAAAGAGCAATACTTGAAAGTTGAGGTAAATAAAATATGGTGGTTGTTATTTGTAATTTTTTTTTAACTGGTTAAAAATATTACTACATATAAATACCCCGTCCCTTTTTTCAATGTTTGAACCGAGTCCTCCGCATTCTCCCATGTACTTAATACATAGGGAGGTACTATCCGACTCAACAATCCATCTTAGTGATTTCATATGAGCATCATCAGAAATCTGATCATCTTACTATACCAACTACTTGCATATGTTCTGGATAATAGTACATGAAAATTGAGGTAAAAAATGGTAGTTGTTCTTTGTAAAATTTTCATCAACCAACTATCCACCTACTCAAATTCCGATAGAAAATGAAGAATGGAATGATCTTTTGACAATCTTCCAAAACAAAATGTATTTAATTATTATGTATTTTGAGGTTTTATTTTTCTTTTCCTTTTTTGTATTATGTCTACTAGCTAGTTTTACATCGAGGCCATATCCATGAAATTTTCATATTTGCATATTGTCTGTATAAACTTGGTCATGGTGGCAGTTTCATAATTATGGACTCAATTTGTATTTTTAGCTACTTTACGTCCTCCATCTATAGAGCTCTCATCATGTCCTTGCATGTATTAGTGAATATGTTGTAGTATTTATACTAAGGTGTGTGTATGGACATTCTATAACTATTGTACTTTATTCTTATTGTTTTTATTGGTTGACCAAGTTTGACCGTTGGCCTGATTTTTAATATATTGTAGAATTAGTACCTTCTTTGAGACCTTGTTAGTAATTTATTCTTTGTCTTTTAGATTTTCTGATTTTGCTATACTATTGAATATAAATTTTTGTCCCCAAAAAAAAAACCTATTGTATATATATAAATAATTGGTTTGCATCTCAACTATATCATTGAACTTTGGCCATCATAGCACGCGGTAGCTAACGCCGGTGATCATGGTCTACACCACATGCAAGACCTTATTAGTTGATTAATCATATCAAGTAAAAATGCCATTTAATTTGAATCAAATCGAATAAGGCTTTTCAATTTGTAAAAATTGTCAAAAGAAAATAAAACATGCAATTTTAAAAACCCTTGTGGAATTCATATTTATGTGAACAGAAAAGATATCACACAAGTCTCACACATATTAATTATATGCCAAAGTTGTAAAAATAGAGTTCCCCATAACAAAAACAGATTGTCTTGTCTACTTGAAGAGATACATGAGTATATAGCACCAAAGGCAAAAATGTAGACCATTCGGAGTACAAAGAATACCACGTACGAGTCCTGATCCTGAATGCCCCTAAGGCCTGACCAGAACTTTTGTTTCCCAATAACTAAAAAGAAAATATTGAATCAGTTTGGAACAAAGGAAGACGGAGGGATAGGAGAGGGGAGGTCTTAATCTTTTGGCCTAAGTAATTTTTTTTTTTTTTTTGATACCATTAATAACGTTATAGAACTAAAGAAGAATACAAAGCTTGGCCTAAGTAATTAAAGGTCCAATTTTGAGAAAAAAGGAATTGCTCTTATTGGGTGCACTCCAATAAATTCAATTCCAATTTTATTTTAATCTTTTGGCCTAAGTTTGCTCTTAAACACTTAATTATACTCTCTCACCAAAGTTAAACTCGTTACTTAAATAAAAGTACCACTACAAAAGGGTTTAACTCTTACATTAAATTAACAAAAATATATATTACAATACATAATTTAATATATATTTTGTCAATTCATTATAGGTGTGTGTATATATATTGATCGTAAAGCTAAAGAAGAAGGTCACGTAGGCCCATGGGACCTGACCAAATAAGACAATCTGTTTACGACAATAAATTAGTTGGACCCAAAAAAAAAAAAAAAAAAAAAAACCAATCAACAAATGAGCTAAGGTTATATTCGTTTTGACTAAAAACATTTTTTCCCCAAAATTTGGCTTTTTACAATCCATTGTTTGGAGGGACGGAACTAGGACTCGAACTTGAGGGGGGCGGGCCAACTTCTTTTGTTTGAGGATTTTAGAAATTGGGATATCAATGTTAAAGAAGGCAAGGTGACAATATCATTATTGGGTTTTCAAATATTTTTTTTTTGAAAAAAACTATACTTTCCCATAATCTTCAAATCAAATTAAAGTCATAGTAACTATAGGAATTTATTATAGTTTTGAAAACTAGATTGGACAAAGAATCAAAAATGAGTAGTTCTTTGTTTTTTAGTTAAAATAGTGACATCATAACTATTATAATTATATATTTAACATAATAAATACATAAAAATTTGGCTTTATTCTTTTCATATTATTCTATCCCAAACCTTTTATAATGCTATATATTAATAATTACATTTCAAAGTTTAAACCCATATCAACTACTAAATCAATATATCTGCTAAAATATTGGCTAATTAATAGCATAAGAGGAGAGATATTTCAAAAGTTGCATATCCAAAAATCTAATGATAACGACAACAACTCTCAAGCAATCAAATGATAAGGGGTAAGTCTATCTTTTCTTTCAAAAAAAAAAAAATGATAAGGGGAAAGTTATACACTTATACTAAATAATTACATAATAAATGTTTTTCATCAGTTTTTTTTTTTTTTTTTGGAAAACTGTTTTCCATCAATTAGTAACAACCACAAATAAACTTTTTTGCATCATTTTATTTTCCTTTTTAAGTGCTTATCAAATATACAAATAAAGACAAGTCTAAACGTCAAAAAACCCACAACAACTTAAAAAAATACTACTACAGTAACAAAATAGAGAGAAGTTTAGAGAACTCATCAAAGCAGACATAATAATCACTTTTGTGTAAGTTTTTGTCATTTTGTTGGTTTCCATTTGTCAATTTGTAAAACTTTTGTGGGAGGGGGGCCAAGAATAAATATTAAGGGTCAAGATCTAAAATTTTGTGTAAATTTATATACTAATATATATTTTTTCAAAAATTGAGGGGGGCCATGCCCCCCCCCCCCCCCTAGCCCCTTGATAGGTCCGTCACTGATTGTTTGGTATGGGAAAAATAGAAATCAACACAAACCCCCCCCCCCCCCCCACACACACACACACACACACACACACACACACACAAGAAAAAGGTTTTTGTGATCAGCTGATGAAAACAATACTAGTTCAAGCAATAGCCTAACATAGTCAGTATCTTTTTTAAAATGACATACGTACCCAAAATTGATAAAGGCCTCGATATGCAAAGACATTTTTCCCATATAAAACTCATTCTCAACCATTAGGAGGTTCTCTTTGAAGGAGACTCACAGGGGTGCATTCAAGCTATTCGTTGTAATTATTAAACTTGGCTGAATCTATCCCAAAACCATCCTTTTGTTGGTCCACCTAGAGATGCTAATATGGTAGTCCACTCTTTAGCAAAATACTGTATAAGATCTGTAGTTTCTGGCTATTTTGATCTTTGCAATTGCCCTCCATGTTTTGTTAATGCTATTAGGCAACAGGCTGGCATAGTTGTGGTGGTTAAAATTTTTTTTTCTTGCAGTTGTTGGAATAAAATTTTTCACTCATATTAGTCAAAAAAAAAAGTGACCAAACAAGTTCATGATTAACCAACACTCCCAACACTATTTCCACAACAAGCTGCAAAATATAGCTAGAATTCATTTTATTCATAATTGACTTTGACTACATGGTCAGGTAAGACTATTTCATTTCAATTCGCAATGAAGTGAAAATTTCAGTGTGTTTAACACTCACAAGCACATCTTCTTGCTATACACTGCGAATTTGCTTGTTTTCATACATATAATTTTACAGGGCGCGGTACAGTCGCTATCGTTAGGACGAGGATCCTTTGAAGCGTCGATCATAGACTCTTTTAGGGCTGCCTCATCATCGCACTTGCCGCTGCTAAAACAGGCACCAGTTGCCTTTTTACAATCTTCAGTAGATTCACATGAAACTTTCCCCATTGCCTTTGCTTCAGCTCTTAGCACCTTGGACAATGACAACCTGCATTCAAAATAATTTCATAATTTTCATTAGCTACTTCTACGTGATGTGAAAAAATTATACTATTTTATACATGAGGGGGAAAGGAACTAACAAGATGCAATGACCAGTAGGATCATAACTAAGGTTGTCAAAATCGGGATTCTACGTAGGATTGTGAGAGGTAGCTGGGATTCTAGATCGTATGATCGGATCGTGAATCATAAGATCCTACATTATTTGAGAAAAAAACAAAAAATACACATTGGTATGTTAAATAATCACATAAATTATACATTTATTGATATAATTTCTATACATCACTACATCAATTTGTAAGCATCATTTAAATAGTTCAAAAATCTTAAAATGTAACATTCTGTTAAGATATTTTTTATTTGGGTCCAATTGACACTCTCTCTATATTAGAATAGAAAAACTTAGTTTATTGGGGTTTTATTTTTCATTTAGGTTCAATTGAGCCTTCTGTCAAATTAAAGAAGATTACAAGAAACTAAGGTCGTTTAGAATCGTCAGAATTGTACGATCCTACCAATCCTAAACGATTGCAAAGATCCTTAAAAGATCTGGATCGTTTTGGGAAGAAGAGAAGATCGTTAAATTGTAAGATCCAAATCGGGATTTTGACAACTATGATCATGACCATAAAAGCCATCTTGGAAGAAGCAAGCTCCATATCTTCTACGCTTGTGTGGATATAGGAAAACTAGGGACTTCCCTTGGGTTTGCTTTGCTCAATAGAATAGGACCCCCTATTGGCAATATTTATATGGGAGGTTAATTCAATCTTGAGGTTTAAGAGCCATATTGTTTTGACCTTTTGAGAGCTAAAAAAGGTAGTTTAGCAAAACTTGACTTTGATGATATGTTAAGCTAGACAATAAATGCAGGATTGTGTTTTTAAATCCACAGATTTTCATGTTTCAAAAAAGGAAATTTCAAATTAAGTTACAGCTAACTTTTTGCTTGAAAAACTGAAATAGCCTCAAGGCCCTCAACTTAAATTAAATTTAGGTTTTCATTTGTACTGAAGGTGTAATGACTTAAGAAAAAGTGCTAGCCACATCTACGTTATACTAGTTATAATTGAGACTCCTTATAGTTTTTAATAAAGTCCAAATCTACCCAGTCAATACCCAATGTAGAACTCATCACACATCCACACAATTAATCAAATTGAGACATTATAATCTGCCCCACTTAAATCCCTAACATCCTCGTTAGGGCCCAGTTTGTGGGGTAGTGTCTCTGAGCCCACACGAGCTTACTGGGCCGGCTCTGATATCATATGTAATGACCCAAGACAAAGTGCTAGCCATATCTGTGCTATATCTCAAAAGAATTAATTACAATTGAGACTCATTGTAGTTGTTAATAAAACCCATATTTACCTAATAAATATCCAATGTGAGACTCATCACATATCCACACACATCATACAATCAATCAAATTGGGGCATCACAGAAGGTCTTCTCTTTATCTCTCGATTTTTTCTCTTCTTTTTACTCTTTGAATGTCTTTATATTTATTTCTCATCAAGTGGGCATGAATTTACTTGAATATCGTTCTAGCTTATCACTGCAATACATAAATACAAATATAAAATTTCTGGGAAGAAAATCAAACTTCATTTAAAAATAATTTTGCTTATTATTGGGTTATTTGATCATGAATCAAAATTAATTTAAATTAACATAGCTTAGGACTTTCTATGACTTTAAAAACCACATTAACATAATTTATTATATTAAAAAACAATTTCTAAACGGTTCTGTTTGTGTAGAAGAAAACATAAAATCAGAATCTTATATTTTATATTGTATTTTACTAACCACATGCATGTATGATAGGCGGCAGTCTCATATTGTTAATCACATAGATTGTGAGCATATTACATAAGATAGTGTGTACATCAAATATTATAATAGAACACCTAATTTCGCAATCCAACTTTAAAAATAAAAATAAAAATTTAATTGCACTATTTTTTTGGAAAAATTTAATTGTGGAGAAGCCCAGTAAACTCATTTTCTCATGGATTGTCCACAATCGAAATTGGATTTGGAAAATGACTCAATTTAATTTTAAGCCCAGATAATCATAACTAAGTCCAACCCAAGTAATACCCTCGGTCCTCAGACCCAACTCTTGTTTTGTTTGAATTTCCTTTATTTAACTACAACTCATTGGATGCACTTATCTTTTCTTTTTCTTTTTTTCTTTTTTTTTTTGAATCTCACTTTTTACAGTTTTAATAAATTAGTAAAAATAAACCTCAGACACACACTAAAAGAGCACTTATTTTAGCAACAAGCAAACAATTAATAAAAATTCAATATATATACACACACCTATATAATGAATTGACAAAATATATATTAAATTATGTATTGTAATACATATTTTTGTTAATTTAATGTAAGAGTTAGAGCCTATTGTGGTGGTACTTTTGTTTAAGTAACGAGTTTAAGCTTGGTGAGAGAGTATAATTAAGTGTTTAAGCTTGGTACTTTGTCCCTTTTTTTCTCTTGATTATTTTTTTCACTTAATTAAGACATTAAAACTTATCTTAATTGCGCTACACGGCTAATATGACTCAATACTTGCACAAAACTAATTCCAAATAGCAAATTACAACTTGCCCACTTGTGGTTTGGCAGAAATTTAAATTGCCTACTTGTTGTTGTAAATTCAACACTTTACCTACCAGAGGAACCAAAATGAGAATAAGCCCAAAATATAGAGACTAAAAATGTATTTTTGCTTTATATTTTATTACTTAAATATTGAGAGAGAGAGAGAGAGAGAGAGATTGATCGTAAAGCTAAAGAAGAAGGTCACGTTGGCCCATGGGACCAGACCAAATAAGACAATCTGACAATAAATTAGTTGGACCCAAAAAAAAAAAAAAATCAGCAAATGACAACTAAGGTTATATTGTTTCGACATGCAAAGACATTTTTTCCCATAAAATTTGGCTTTTCACAATCCATTGATTTGGTATGAAGGAACTCACAGAAATGGATTCAAGCTACCCCCCCGTCGTTTTTTTTTTTTTTTTTTTTTTTTTTTTTTTTTTTGAGAAAAGAAAAGGTTTTTGTGATCAGCTGATGAAAACAATACTAGTTCAAGCAATAGCCTAACATAGTCAGTATCTTTTTTAAAATGACATACCTAAAATTGATAAATGCCTCGACATGCAAAGACATTTTTCCCATATAAAACTCATTCACAACCATTAGGATGTTCTCTTTGAAGGAGACTCACAGGGGTGGATTCAAGCTATTCGTTGTAATTGTTAAACTTGGCTGAATCTATCCCAAAACCATCCTTTTGTTGGTCCACCTAGAGATGCTAATATGGCAGTCCACGCTTTAGCAAAATACTGTATAAGATCTGTAGTTTCTGGATATTTTGATCTTTGCAATTGCCCTCCATGTTTTGTTAATGCTATTAGGCAAGAGGCTGGCTTAGTTGTGTTGATTTTATTTTTTATTTTTTCTTGCAGTTGTTGGAATAAAATTTTTCACTCATATTAGTAAAAAAAAAAAAGTGACCAATCAAGTTCATGATTAACCAACACTCCCAACACTATTTCCACAACAAGCTGCAAAATATGGCTAGATTTCTTTTATTCGTAATTGACTTTGACTACATGGTCAAGTAAAATGAGAAGATCGACCATTGCTTTTCATATATATTAAAAAAAATTACTATTTTTTGCTTGCCTCATGATGGAAAAAAATTCGTGTTTTTTTTTTTTTTTTTTTTTTTTTCTAGAGCTAGGGAGAACAAACACAATAGTGTTTCAATAAACAAAATACGAAATGTGCGTTTGACATCCACTTATTTAGCTCTTTTGTTGTTCAACTAGTAAGTTATTCGTGCGATGCATAGATAATATTGTAATGTTTTGTGTAAAACATTTTTGGAGAATGTTGTACATATATTATAACATATTTGTTATAAAACTTTGTTAATCATTTGTTCATCATAAGAAGCAACAATCATAAATTGCACATACATATTTGTTATAATTATTTTGTTCAAGTAATGAGCAATAAAAAAAATCAACTTAATTTGGAGTAATATTGTATAATAAAAATTGATAAAAGCATGTTAATTCCTTCCATATTATTGACCTTTTTCATGTGATATAATAGAGTTTCATTGCGTAATCTTGTTTATTGTTTCTTCAATTATTTGTGTTTCATGGAATGGTGCTGCTTATAAAGCTTAAGCTTGTTGAGAGGTATATTATCATCATTTGATTCTCCATTTTCATCGTTTGAAGCTTGGTCCATCCCTAG
Source organism: Castanopsis chinensis (assembly GCA_032878915.1). Classification (NCBI taxonomy): domain Eukaryota; kingdom Viridiplantae; phylum Streptophyta; class Magnoliopsida; order Fagales; family Fagaceae; genus Castanopsis; species Castanopsis chinensis. The sequence goes on from JAVQMG010000071.1 coordinate 1,145,605, forward strand.
TTGTTCAATTTTTGAGTTTTCATTACTTTTTCCTTTTGCCATTTGTGTTTATCACAAATGAATTGACACTGGAAGATTCTTGACTGAATGTTACAAAGTTTGAACTTTCAGATTTGTTGTCGCTAAGATTTTACGGAAGTATTTGCATTCATATTAAATTCTAGCATGTTATTTACATCAACCTAAATGTGATATAACAGCTTTTTGTAAATATTTTTATATTTCTTTTGTTTTACTTTAGGAATAATGTAGCAAAAGAATTAATATAGCTTATTGGATTGTGTATTTTTTTTTTCTTCAATACCATTTGGTCATTTGAAGATGCATAAAAAAATCTTAATAACTGTGTAATTTTCAAAACCATTCTTTAGATTGAATTCATTCAAACAAAGTAGGAAAATTTATTTTCTTCCTAAAATTTACTTCAAATCATGTGGAATTCATTCTTCAATATCAATTTTCATATGAGGAATTTAATATATATTATGATCAATAGTTTTACAACAATTTAAATAAGATATACCTTTGTTTTTTTAGTGAGATTTCTTTCAAATTTATTTTGGATTTTTTCAGCATCTCGATCAAATTTGACAAAATTTATTTTATCAATTGCATCACAAAGTTTAATTTGAATCTTGTATATAAAGTAGTTTGCAAATATATAGTAGTTATAGTGAGATGAATATGTTATAAATATTTGGAGAGTGTTGGAGAGTATATAGTTAATGTGAGTGCCTCTGACCTTGGGATAGATACATTTATTTTTTGTTTCATATTTTGCACACTAAAATGAGCCTGATTGTAGTTTGATCTTCCTTCCACAAAGCACACATATAATGTAATACTATCATATTTTTGTATTAATATTGCTTATTGTTGCAATACAATAGCATTTCACATCCTACAACGAATTTTGAAGTTAATATGTATTATTTTTTTTAAATATAAATGATGAGTATGATGTATTATTAATTTTTTCATGTAAATGATGCCTATAATTTGAAATGATTAACAAAAATGTTTTGTAGGATCCCATTCAATGCATTTAATCTCTACTATTGTCTTCATATTTTTAAAAGATAAATCCTCATGTGATTTTTTTTTTTTTTTCTTTTGTATGTGTTTTTGGTATTTCTTTTATAGGATCATGTTTTTGACCATTCCTATTATTGAATTTTTTAAAAATATTATGTAAATGGTGTTTTGTGAGATAGTATATGCTATTTGTCAGACTTTTTTTTATTAATCATTTTAGAAATATGCACTTGTCAATTATTTTAGCAATCTTAGGAATCTCAAGATTTATATATATTTTAGTTGCACTGGTCAATTTCATTTTATATATATTGTAAGAGGGAGAAGGGTGTTTTTTAAGAAAAACCGAGGGTTATGACTAGGGCTGTAAATGAACCAAGTTGATCATGAAAAACTCAGACTCAGCTCGATAAAAAGTTATTCATGTTTGTTTTTATCTATTTAAGCCAAGCATGAGCCTTAGTTTTAGGCTTGTTTAATAAACAAGCCGAGCATTAGCAAAAAATTATTTGTTCACAAACAAGCTCATGAGCTATTAGGTTTGATATAAAACAATTCAAGCATAGACTCATTTATAAGATTATATGTGTTAACTAAATATACTCATTACCCATATTTTAATAATGACATGACCAACATGAGACCACTACCCATTATCTTAATTTTTTCCCTTCCTCTAAACTGACCAATAACCACTTTAGACTATAATTGCATTTAAAAAAAATAAATCAATTAAGTTGGCCACATATGATCATTCCCTATCAATCATCTAAAGTAAAGTTATGAAACGCATTAGTATTTTCTTATTCATAATTGTTGCAAACAAGTATTATTCTAATTCTTCACCATCTAGCATGAATGTAAAAATTGTATTTTAAACAATTGCTGAAACTTTAGACAGGGAACAATGAATGAATAAATTTAATTATGTGAAATTTTAATTTGAAAAATAGCTAATCATAAGTAATCATAAGTAGAACTAGATGCATAATAAAATTAGTATACTATTTTTTTTTTTTTTAATTTTAGAGATTTAAGCATTTGATAATGTAATTTTTTTAGATCTCAAGCTTGATTAATTACTCGAGCTTAGATCAAGCTTTTGTGCTTGAGTATTTTCTTTTTTCTTAATTTAAGCTTGAGCTTGGCTTGAGTAATTAATTAGGCTAAACTAAGTCAACCTCAAACCTTTTGGCTTTCTCACGTACTCAAGCTCAAACACCCTTAGGCTTATCACGAGCTCAAGTCAAGTTTGAGCTTTTAACTTTTTCTTGACAAGCCAAGCTTGAATATGCACTACTCGACAAAGCTCGGCTCATTTATAGCCCTAGCCATGCCCCCACCCTCTCCCCTTTCTTCGTCAATGAATAGACTCAATTAAGAATTTTCCTTTAAGAGGGTTTTATTTTTCTTTTTAGGTTTTCCATTTCATGACTAATATTTTTATTAATCTCTTGTATTCTTTGTTTTTATCACCATCGTAAGATGCAACTTAATAGCCTATCTAATTTCCAAATCCATGTAGTTCACCAATCAATGTAAAAAAAATGATCATACAAAATAACTTAAGTATGGAATGAGGAGAAAAATGATAATTGCATTTCACCTAACAATCACAATTATAAAACTTGTTAACACATGTTCCAAGAGCCTTATAACTCAATTGGAACCTCCAAATGTTTTTAATAGATACATCCAGGTTTCAAATCTCCACACTCCATTATAACTATATATTGACTTATAAAAAATAAAACACTAAAAAAATAGGTAGATGACATTTATCTACCTATACAATGTCTAAATTATATTAATTTAATCCTGAGAAATTGGAGGAAATTAATAGAGGTGCCAATTCCTAGAAATGCCTGCAATAGGCATCCGCTATTACAAGTATAAATCTACAACATGCGTCCGCTACAACCGAGAGATCACTACAATTAACAACCTCTATCTCGGTTCATGACAAGTTCAAGATTAATTGCCTCTACCAATTTGGTGAAATAGTTTGTTGCTACCATAACAAATTTTTTTCTTTTCCTTAAAATATGCCTTACTTTTCCTATTAATTCTAGATTGATGTACCCCGTATATTCCTTTATGAATCTCAGCCATCACTTGCATCAATCTTAAACAGAATTACCTACCTACCTCTGAAACTTTAGTTCTGCATAAAATCATGTGAATTTCGCCTTCACCATGCAACAAGAAAAGAGTGACGTACATCTCAGCCATGTAGTTCAAGATTCACCACATTCGAGGAGATGATGACCCACAAAAGCATTATGCATGCATATTGTGTACATTGTGAAGGGCAAGAGTTCAATTCTAGTGCGGATCTTGAAAATCACAACTCTTCCACGCACAAGAAATTCAAGAACTGTTGCAGCAGTTGCAAAAATGTGTTTCACACTAAAGCGGATTTACAGCACCATAGTGAGGAACACTTGAAGTAAGTATTCTTTTCTCTTTTTGGTCTGCTTGCATGTAAATAACCTTTGCCTAACCTCTGCACTAAACTATATTCCTTTTCTTTTCCTGTTTCTTTTCTTTTACATTCTCCCTTAATCGTTATAATTACCCTGCATTTTTTTTTCTTCAGTCAAAGAGCATCATCATCAACTATTTTACCTAATGAAACTGAAAATAGAGTGCCATTGGACCATTGTGATTAAGGACTGAAGTCACAAATTCATTCTTATACCTTTGCAAAGAAGAAGAAATCAAGATGGTTCTTGAAGTCATGAATGTGATTCGTAAGAACATTTCAGTTTCAAGGATTCCAAGTAACTGACAGAAGAATGTGTGGTCACATTTGTAAGTATTTGTGAGGTATGACTGGGCATTATTGTATATCTCAATTGTAAATTTCAATTGCAAATAGTGAAATTCTTCTTGGGTTTATGATTAACCTATAGTAGTTTTTTTTGTGAATGCCTCAGTTTCATAGGTTTTCTGTTTCGTTACCAATCAACTATAATATTTAGTTTATTACACTAAATTGAAAAATTAAATTAATCAAAAGGTCTAAGACTTATTAACTTAGATAATGGTGGTTCAAAATTTTTCTTGCCTTTTTTATTTTATTTATTTTTCTACTTTGCAACACCTAATAGAAATATGAGGTTATGTTTCATAACAGTTTTTGTTTTCTATTTATTAAAACTTGTTTTTGGAAATATAAAGGAAAAACTATTTTCTTGTATTTTTGAAATCAAATGTTTGGTTAGTTAAAATTAAAAAAAAAAAATAGTTTTTTGAAGAAAAATCTAAAAAATACTAAAATATGTTGTGTTATTAGGATTTGAACTCTATTACTAATTCATTAAATAAGACAGATTCATTAAATCAAATGTGTGTGTGTTTTTTTTTTTACTTTTGAAAACTAGAAATTGAAAACAATCATTTGCATGTTTTAGTTTTTTTCACAATTTGAGTTTTGAGAGCATTTTTTTTTTTTTTTTTTTTGTACATTTTGAGTTGTCAAACAAGTATTTTAGTTTCAAAAATAGAAAATTATTTTTGAAAACTGAAAATAAGGGGAAAGACCAATTATCAAATATACCCTTAGTCTTCAAGTATATTTACAATAAGAAGAAAAATCGGAAGCATCCTTCTTAGTCACTTCTAGTTGCATATGTTTTAAAGAGGAATACTTGAAAGTTGACGTAAATAAAATACAGTGGTTATTAACAATTAATTTTTTTTTTTTTTAATGGGTTAAAAATATTACTACATATAAATTCCCGGACCCTTTTTTTGGAGTGTGAACCGAGTCCTCCGCATTCTCCCCCCATGTACTTTGTACATTAAGAGCTGCCATCCGTCCCAACAATCCATCTTAGTGATTTCATATGAGCGTCATCAGAAATCTGTACCTTATTACTATACCAACTACTTGCATATATATATATATATATATATATATATATATATATATATGAAAATTGAGGTAAAAAATGGTGGTTGTTCTCTGTAAAATTTTCATCAGCCAATTATCCACCAACTCAAATTCCTATAGAAAGTTAAAGAAGAATAGAATGATCTTTTGACAATCTTCCTAAACAATATGTAATTAATTCTTATGTATTTTGAGGTTTTATTTTTCTTCTCCTTTCTTGTATTATCTCTACTAGCTAGTTTTACATGGAGGACATATTCATGAAATTTTCATATTTGCATACTGTCTGTATGAACTTGGTCATGGTGGCAGTTTCATAATTATGGACTTAATTTGTATTGTTTAGCTTCTTATGTCCTCCATCTATAGACTCTTATCATGTCCTTGCATGTATTAGTGAATATGGTGAAGTATTTATACTAATGTGTGTATGGACGTTCTATAAGTACTGTACTTTATTCTTATTGTTTTTATTTGTTGACCAAGTTTGACCATTGGCCTGATTTTTAATATATTGTAGAATTAGTACCTTCTTTGAGACCTTGTTAGTATTTTTTCTTTGTCTTTTAGATTTTCTGATTTTGCTATACTATTGAATATAAATTTTTGTCCCCCAAAAAAAAACCTATTGTATATATATAAATAATTGGTTTGCATCTCAACTATATTATTGAACTTTGGCAAATTGTTTGGATTTATATATAGGTATTAAAATTGATTGGGTGTAATTATGTTTATTCATATTGTTTGGATTTATATATAGGTATTAAAATTGATTGGGTGTAATTATGTTTATTCTTAAATATGTGATAAAATGATGTGGCATGTTGAAATTTGAGAGGTAAAATATGGGTTTTACACCACGTCCTTATAGAATTTAATCTCATTGGTACCTAATGCCGGTGATCATGATCTACTACACATGCAAGACCTTATTAGTTGAATAATCATATCAAGTAAATATGCCATTTAATTTGAATCAAATCGAATAAGGCTTTTCAATTTGTAAAAATTGTCAAAAGAAAATAAAACATGCAATTTAAAAAAAAAAAAAAAAACACTTGTGGAATTCATATTTATGTGAACAGAAAAGATATCACACACAAAAACTACGTCTCACACATATTATATGCCAAAGTTGTAAAAATAGAGTTCCCCATAACAAAAACAGATCGTATGTCTACTTGAAGAGATACATGAGTACATAGCACCAAAGGCAAAAATGTAGACCATTCGGAGTACAAAGAATATACCACGAGTCCTGATCCTAAATGCCCCTGAGGCCTGACCAGAACTTTTGTTTCCCAATAACTTAAAAGAAAATATTGAATAAGTTTGGAACAAAGGAAGATGGAGGGATAGGAGAGGGGAGGTCTTAATCTTTTGGCCTAAGTAATTAAAGGTCCAATTTTGAGAAAAGGAATTGCTCTTATTGGGTGCACTCCAATTTTATTTTAATCTTTTGACCTAAGTAATTAGTAATTAAAGCTCCAATTTTGAGAAAAGTTCAAGTAATCTATGAGTGACCTCTACACTAATCCATGCAAGCATTCATGCATTGTCAATTTTCCGAGAATCCATTATTAATTGTACACCAAAGTGACCCTTAAATTACTTGACCATAACTCCCTATAAATACTCAGCCATATCTTCCTTTAGTCCACACATAAGTTAGTAATACATATACATACTAAGCAGCTACATATATTCAAAATGGACAGCAAGGGTGTTTGTTAGGACATATGTAGTTCAAGTCTGTGAACATATGTTGCTATTTTATGTAATTGGCTTATCCTTAGACAAAACGCACTTTACTTGTAATTGGGTAGATTTAGGATGGGTTTAACACTTCTAGAAACAGTGTTTCAAGATCCAGTGTTGAAGTCATCAAAGTCTATCCAAGACACAAGCAAGGAAGTGCCAGTTTTTAAATCTCGACACCTACCTCGACACATGCATCTATCGAGATTTAAAGAAACTGTTTTTCCTCGAGCCTCGACAGCTTCTCGATACCTCTTGACACCTCTATCTGTCGAGAATTAAAGAAAACAGATTTCCAGTTCTGTTTCAAGTCCAATCCGTGAGTATGTCTTTGGGATTTCTTTTCTCCTAACCCTAGACATATAAAAGGATTATTTTAAGGGCCGTGGATAAGGATGCAAGTTGCACATTCATTCAGAACTTCTGGTTCATGCAATTTATGATCTGAAATACAAAGTTTATGATTTGAAGAACTTTGCAGCCAACAACTCTCTCTCTAGTTGGTATTTGAAGTCGCGTACTGGGATCCGCGCATCTGGTTAGTCACGTACTTGGAGCCGTGTATTGAAACGAGAAACTGTCACTACAGAACAAGTCCAATCGGGTATTGGGGTAAGAGTTCAACTATAGGTTGGTGAGGTACTGGGATTCCTTGCTTGTAACTGCTTGTTGTGATAATAGTGGAGTTTCGGGAGTGGTGACCTTAAATCACCCGGTGGGGTTTTTGCCGTAAGGTTTTCCCCATTCGTAAACAAATCACCATGTTATTTAATTTCCGCTGCTTAACTTAGTTTGGTGATTTGTTTGTGCTGCCACGTGATATTGCATGTTAATTTGATTAATTAATAACTGGGCTAATTTAATTAATCTAAATTATCACAAGGGGTCAACGCGTTTGTGGCCTGGCAAGTGGTATCAGAGCAAGCACACTCTGATTAGGGTTTAATCCATTGTGTGTGATCCATTTGACCCCTGCTGTCATGGATAGAGGACAATCTCTTATTATACCTCCTTTATTTGATGGCACTAACTATACATACTGGAAAGTACGCATGAGAGCTTTCTTGCAGTCTTTAGATGAGAAAGTGTGGCAAACTGTGGAGATAGGCTGGACCAAGCCTACAGAAGCGCCGGCCGACTGGGATGATGGTAAGATCAAGGCGGCAAACTTCAACAGCAGAGCATTGAATACCCTATTCAGTGCAGTTACCAATGAGGAGTTCAAGAAAATTTCCTCAACTGAAACTGCTAAGGAAGCATGGACCATCCTCCAGACAACCTATGAGGGCACAAAGGTTGTCAAAGACTCAAAGCTACAAAGGCTCACCACACGCTTTGAAGAAATTAAGATGGAAAAGGATAAGTCGTTTGATGAGTTCTATGCCAAGCTCAAAGACATAGTAAACTCAACCTTTAATCTTAGGGAAACCATCCCTAAACCCAAGATAGTAAGGAAGGTGCTCAAATCGCTGCCCGAGAGATTCCATGCTAAGATCACGACAATCGAAGAGTTAAAGGATATTGACAGAATTCCTCTGACTGAGCTGGTTGGAAACTTGCAAACCTATGAGTTAGGGCTGACTAGGTTAGGCAAGTCAAGTAAGGGCAAGAGTTTGGCACTAAAGGCCAAGAGCAGTGATACGGATGATTCTTCAGATGATGAAGACTCCAAGATGAAGTCCTATATTACAAGGCAATTCAAGAAGTTTATGAAGAATGCAAATGAAAAGGGCTTCAACAAAGACCATAGACAATCCAGTTCTTCACAATTTAAGAATTCAGATAAAGCAAAGAAGGATGTCAAGGATGGCGGTCAGTACACTGTTCCCACTGGACCAAAATGCTTTGGGTGTCAAGGCTTCAGACACATGAAACAAGAGTGTCCTACATACCTCAAGAGCATAGGGAAGAGCAAGGCACTTGCTGTTACCTTAAGCGACACAGAGCCCGAGGACGATTCCGAAGATGAAGACGACGAAATCTTGAATGCCTTCACTGCCACTGTTAATCCTACTGATGGGATTAGTGAAGAAGTGGATGAAGAGAAAGAATTGGTGGATTCCAAGTGTGAGATTATGGATGATCAAGATGATATCCATACCGCCTATGAGAAGCTATACAAGCTTTCTGAGAAACACGAGAAACTCTATAGGCTGGCCACCAAGAAGCTCAGTGATGTGGAACTCAACCGTGAGGAGCTGTCCACAAAGGTTGATGAAGCAAATCAGACCATTGGAGCACTGAGGTTCGAAAACAATTTCTTGGTTCAAAGGACCAAGAAGCTTGAAGCGGAGCTGTTTCAAGTCAGAGCACAACTGGAGAGGACGTCAAGTGCAAAACTAGACGAGATGTTGAGTGCTCAGAGATATTCTTCAGATCGTACTGGATTGGGGTATGAATTCTCTCTCTCTAATACTCCTACTTCTAGTACTACTATGTTTGTTCCACCTGCTAATAACATTGAAAATGAAGAAAAGAATGTTAAAACTAAATTAGCTAATGAGAACGTAGACAAGGGCAAGTCCATCCTAGGAGCACCCCCTAAAATTGAGAAAAGGGAATCTAGAAACCCTAGGAATAAGAAGGCTAACTCTCAAAAGGCCAAACAGAAGAAGCCGCATCTCTGTTATCATTGTGGTGTTGCCGGTCACACTCGACCAAATTGCTATAAGTGGCATGCCACTCAATAGAGCAATGGCACAATAGCATCTGGGAGCCAGAATCAGCTTCAGTCTTCTCTCGCTCCTCTTGGAGACATTCTTAAAGCCCTCATGTTCCTTTCGAACTTGAATGGTTTAAACTCTTCTCCCTCATCACTGGTTCAAGAGTCGACCAAAAGGAAAGGTTCTTCCCAGGTGTGGAAGGCAAAGGGATCTAAGTGATTTCAGTCACTTCTTCTTCTTTTTTCTTTTTTTTGTGTGTTGCATTACTTGTGTGTTTCTTTACTATTTTGAGTCAGTCTAGTTTTATGCATTGTTTTGCTTTACATGTTTTTGTTTGTGTGTTTTCATTTTTTTTGATTTATTTTTGCTTTTCTGATAAAAATAAAAAAAAATTGAAAAATTAAAAAATACAAAAACAGTGTGTGTTTGTGTGCATTAGTTCATGTGAACTTTTAAAATGGCCATTGAAACAGAGTTTTCTAAACTTTGTATCACCTGTAGCTTAAATGAGCATTCTTCTGCACAACTAAGCAAGTGAGCTTTGTAGCTCTTTGTTTGTGATGAGTAAGGTTAAGTGATCTCTTCTTCTTAACACTCGTATCACTCTTTTTGACGGGTTGAACTAGAAAATCCTAAGAGAAAGGCATAAATAACCATCTCACCACTGTTACTCGCCAATCATAATATGACATCTGTATACTTCGGCATAGCAAAAGTGCAATGTCAATGACACCTATATGCTTCGGCATAGCAAAAGTGCAGTGTCAAAAGCTTAACATAATTGGGTATTTCTTTTCTCTCTTGTATGCCCATGCATGATATGCTTGTTAAAAGAAAATATGCAAAGATATAAAAAGCAAAAAGATCAAAAATGCTTTAAAATATGGTTGCAAGCGTGTTCTTTAGGAGATGTGGGAGTTATAGGATGTACCTCGAAGGTGATAGTCCCCATCAAGCAGTTATGATTGTGTGTGAGTTAAAGTGATTTTCTCATATCTCAAATCGTCATAACATTGAGACACTTATGCAATCTTGTGATGTTTTCACACACAACACGCAATACTCTTTGCTATTTTTGATACATGTGCAGGTACAATATGATTTGGCCATCACAAGGTTTACATGTGTTAATGTGTGCTCACTAAACTGTCTGGACTTGTTTTTAAAATATAAAATTGGTTAGACGTGTTTAGTGTGTATGTGCGTGTTTTGAGATACATGTGCATCAAAATTCTTGTTGAGAGATGATTTTGAGAGCTTAATGTGTTGATTGGATCTTTGGTTGAGTTGCATGCATGATTGCATTCATGTCTGTGTTTTTCTTCTTTTGAAAAACTGTTTTTAAAGGCATCTCGACACCTCCTCGATACCTCTCGACACCTCTCGACACATAGTTATCTATCGAGCTTCTTAGACTCTTTCTTATCGCAGTCTCGACAGATACCTCGACACCTGTTGGATCGATCGAGAAACTTTCTGTCTGCTCGATAGCTTCTTGATAGCTTCTAGATCGATCGAGGTTCCTTCTTGGCTGTTTCTTCCTTCTCGATACATGACCTCGATAGCTTCATCTGTCGACGTGTATTTCTCGATAGCTTACCTCGATAGCTACCTCGATACCTCCCGATAGCTGCATCTGTCGAGAATTACTGAAGGTGTATAAGTTGATCCTTCGCGATTTTCTTCTCATTCTGCTCGATCTCTCTCGCTTGAAAAACACTTTTCTCTCTCAAAACTTTTTCTCTCTTCCTCCAAACCTTTTCCCAAGGCTTTCTCAAGTGTTCTTTGCGATCTTCATCACTTGGTAAGCATTTCATCACTCATTTTCATGCATTTCATTGTTTTTAAACCTTAGGTTTTGTGTTTTTGAAAATTTTTTGGGAGTTTTCAAAATTGTTGGGGTTTTCATGAAATTGTTGAGTTGGTTTTATAGATTTGATCTTCAAAATCACATGCATTGCATTACATTAGCATTCTCATTGTATTGTCATGCATTTAGATGTGTGCAAATCTATTGTGTGCTGTTAGGTTTGGATTGGGCTGAGCCCATGATGTTTTTATGTTGCATGTCACATGTTCATGCATTCTCCATGCATACGTTCTTTCTTTTCAATATTACTCTGCCAATATTGAACTATTTGGAACTTTTCTGCTTGTTTCTTCTTCTTTCCCCCTCTCTATGGTTGCTTTAGTTGTGTCTATGGCACCTAAGCGTAAGTCCATTCCGTCCCAGAACCCTCTGCGTTCTAAGGGATAGTCTTTCTCTGATTCTACCCCTCTCTCTGTCCGGTTCTGTGATGAGAAAGCCCATAAGGACTTCTCGGAGAACTTCTCTAAACGAGGTGTTCATTCGGAACGCCACGTTGTCCTGGCAGACTTTGCCGACACCGACCTTCCCGATGTCATACACAGTCGGGGTTAGGAGTCACTGTGTGACATCCCGGTCACATGTCCACTCGTGTTGATACAGGAGTTTTACTCCAACATCCACGGGATAGATTCTTCAGTACCTTCTTTCTACTCTTGCGTCCGAGGTACGCGCTTTGCTGTCACCCCAGAGTTAGTCTCTGAGGTTCTTCATGTCCCTAGGGTGGATCATCCTGATTACTCTAGCTGTGAGCGTCTCTGGACTGTGTCCAAAGACGAGATGATCTCGGTGCTCTGTGAGCGTCCTTCCTCTTGGGGAGATCATATGTATACACCATGTCGACCTTTTGCTAAAGGTCCTCGTTTCCTTAACATGGTGATGAATTTTGTTTTGCACCCACTTTCTCACTATAACTCTATCACAGAGCCTCACGCTCGATTTTTGTTGTCCCTTTTAGAGGATCTTTCTATAGACTTTCCTTCACACTTTGTCTTTTCCATTATAGATGTCTATAGAGATACGGCCACCCGTGATAAGCTCATTTTCCCTTCCGCTATCACGAGGATTCTGAGTCGTTTTTCCATCCCATTCCCTTCATCCGATCCTTACCATGTCATGTCCGCCATAGACGCTGCTACCGTAAAACGTAGCGAGGCACAGTTTCGATCGCGACAGACTGATGGTGCCACTCCTTCCACCCGTCCGACCACCTCCAGATCCGCTCGAGCTTCTGCTTCTTCTTCTTCGAGCGACATCTCTTTAGGAGACATCATGGCGCAGCTACAGCGTATGGATGCTCGCCTAGATACACTCTCCACAGAGTTGTATCAAGTGAACGTCCGTGTTGGTCGTATCGCCAGGCGACAGGCGACCATGGGCGGCTTTGCACCAGAGGCTTCTCCTCCGCCACCCCATGTGTCGACTAAGACTGATGATGATGGCGATGATGATGATACTTCTGATGATGGTGATGATGGAGATGCGAGCTCTTCGGATGAGATGTCTACTTGACAATCTACCCTTTGTCACTCGTGACAAAAAGGGGGGAGTAGTTTTGATGAGAGTAGTCATGCTTAGGGGGAGTGTTAGCATAGGACATTTTTGTTAAGGGGAGTGTGGATTGAGGGATGTAGTGAGGTGATCATATGTATTGTTTTCTTTTCTTGTCTTTTTAGAGATACTTTGATCATGTATTGACATACATTGTATTTACTCTCTTCTTATATATGATGATGTATGTTTTTCTTTCATCTACCTTTATATGTGTTGTTTCTTTTCTATCTTTATACACATGTTTCTTTACTTGTATGCAATCTATTATTTCTGTTTCACACAAAGATGCCTTGATGTGTTTTGTTTATAAGTGTTTCAGAAATACAGGTTGTCAAAGTCTTCTTGCCATAAACTCTCTTCTCGCAAAGTTTTTCAAGAGTTTGTGTTAGGATAGATTTTACTGTATGTAACAAGTGAATATGAGTTGAGTGATTTATGACTTCTCTCATATCTTCATTTGTATGTTGTGGTTTTGTCACGGATTGCCAAAGGGGGAGATTGTTAGGACATATGTAGTTCAAGTCTGTGAACATATGTTGCTATTTTATGTAATTGGCTTATCCTTAGACAAAACGCACTTTACTTGTAATTGGGTAGATTTAGGATGGGTTTAACACTTCAAGAAACAGTGTTTCAAGATCCAGTGTTGAAGTCATCAAAGTCTGTCCAAGACACAAGCAAGGAAGTGCCAGTTTTTAAATCTCGACACCTACCTCGACACATGCATCTATCGAGATTTAAAGAAGCTGTTTTTCCCCGAGCCTCGACAGCTTCTCGATACCTCTCGACACCTCTATCTGTCGAGAATTAAAGAAAACAGATTTCCAGTTCTGTTTCAAGTCCAATCCGTGAGTATGCCTTTGGGACTTCTTTTCTCCTAACCCTAGACATATAAAAAGATTATTTTAAGGGCCGTGGATAAGGATGCAAGTTGCACATTCATTCAGAACTTCTGGTTCATGCAATTTGTGATTTGAAAGACAAAGTTCGTGCCCTAGTTCATCTCTGATGATTTGAAGAACTTTGCAGCCAACAACTCTCTCTCTAGTTGGTATTTGAAGTCGCGTACTGGGATCCGCGCATCTGATTAGTCACATACTTGGAGCCGTGCATTGAAACGAGAAACTGTCACTACAGAACAAGTCCAATTAGGTATTGGGGTAAGAGTTCAACTGTAGGTTGGTGAGGTATTGGGATTCCTTGCTTGTAACTGCTTGTTGTGATAATAGTGGAGTTTCGGGAGTGGTGACCTTAAATCACCCGGTGGGGATTTTGCCATAAGGTTTTCCCCATTCGTAAACAAATCACCGTGTTATTAAAGAAAATAAAACTTTTTCTATTTTAATTTCCGCTGCTTAACTTAGTTTGGTGATTTGTTTGTGCTGCCACGTGATATTGCATGTTAATTTGATTAATTAATAACTGGGCTAATTTAATTAATCTAAATTATCACAAGGAGTCAACGCGTTTGTGGCCTGGCAGTGTTGGTGGTGGTGGAGGTGCCAAAGGAGGAGGAAGTGATGGGGGCAAAGTTGGTGGTGTTGGTGTCCAAAGTGGTGGTGATAACTCTTCAAAGGGCAGTGGCAACGATGCTAGAAAGATGGTTGCTCTTGGGACTGGGGGAGCGTCACAAATTTCAAGGGACTCCTTTGAAAGTAACCCCAAGGGATATTTCTCAGTCCTTCATGCTAATGAAAAGGCTAATGAGAAGGGAAATAAATAGATGCTACCATTTTATGTTTCAATGTCTCTCAGTGTGTATTGAGAATGACTAGCTTGTTGCTTTATGGGTTATTATATATGCAATGGAATAAATTAAAGTATTAATCTATTTGCTTTTGTGTCCTATATGTTTACAGTCTCCCTTCAATCATGATAATTGCTCTACCTTTTTCTTTAATCCAATAGTAAATATCATAGTCAAATGGTTTAGTTATACTGAAAATATCATGGTATTGGACCCTTTTATATCATTTAGCATGGCACTAAAAGAGAGAGTGAACAACTGGACTAGATCAACGTATTTTAATCCAAAATTTCATTTACAAACACCATGGTTATTTCTCTACCCTGCATGGTAGTCATATAAGGGAAACCATTTGAGGATATTGTCATGTGCCTCACATATACATGGGATGCTAAATTTTTAAAATGTAAATTTCCAAGTATTGTTGTGTTTGTATATGCTAGTAGAGAGACAAAGTGACTACCCAACAATGGTTCATCATATTTGCGGTGGCACCCAATTAATCTCCACACTCTACATCGTTCTTAAATGAACTGTGAGATAAAAAACACAGATTCCAAGAGAATCAGAATCCCACTAAGAAAAACAAGCCCAGTGATTAAATTTAGCTCAAATGCACCGGTGACTAAATCCACAAGAAATTGCATCCAGGTTCTACAATCCTTGAATTTAAGCTAAAAGCACAAAGGTTTATTTCGATTAGACCAATATAATATGACTTTATTATTCACGGATAGAACCAACTATAACATCCATTATCGATATATCGTTTATCCTTTCAAAAACTTGATTGCACTTAATCACACTCACAAATCAAAACCAGATCAAATTCCACTTTCAAATCAATGGTTTTCTATTGTGTTGAGAATCTAATTTCCACTTTCATTTCAACATTCTTCAACTAGTTTTGTTGAATCCTTTTTGAAACAGTTACATACATGAATTGCCAAACATAACTTCCTTTTAATCACTCCACCATCAAATTTTGAGCTTTTATACTACTTTGCGTTGCTATATAAATAAATCAAGCAAAAAATAAATAAATAGCAGGAACTTGAAAAAAAAAAGTGTGGTTAATTTATCCTACTTCATATCTACTAGCGTGGCAGGAATTTCTTCTTGGGGACCAAGATATGATATTAGTAGATCGATCAATCAAGATAAACTCAAAACACATGTATACACATATATGTAAAAATAATTTCTTTTCATAATAGTAGAGTTATTAAATTATAATTCATATTAAATATATTTATTTATAAATAAAATTAAAAGAGAGTTTATCATCTTTCTAAATTCTAACTAATTTATAAATGTAACATAAGGTATAATATTTGTGTAATATTTTTTTGATAAATCGTAACATTTATGTACATAAAGAAAATAACAACAAATTGGTTTTTTTTTTTTTTTTTTTTTTTTTGAGAAGAAGAAGAAGAAAATAAAAACTTTGACAAATAGAAAAAATATTAAAAAGGCAGCTTAAATAAACTTTATTTTATATTAGATGCTACCTAGAATACAACTGGATTAGTTTATTTATTTTTAAAATCTTATTAATTTATATATATATATATATAAAATTTTTTAAAATATCACTTTTTTAGAATACATGTACTTTTGTTCACTTGCAGCAAAATATTAATTAATGCACTAAAGTTTTTTTTTTTTTGGTAAAATATTTTTCTTTTTAGGAGGGTCATTGAATAAACTCAAATTTTTTAGAGGGGCCAAGTCAGTTTTTAATACCCAAATTTAAAAACTTTATAAAATAAAATAATTTTAAAAAAATAGCTAATATATGATAAAAAAATTTCAATAAACAACACATTAGGTTCTACTGTGAACAACATAAATTACCAAACTCTTAGAAACCACACTCACAAACTCACAAATCAAAGCCAATTCACCATCTAACCAGGTAATTAAAATATTATTATGCCAAACTCACCCGTACCCGCATCTTTTAAGATTTGAATACTATCGATCCTACTATACATGTGTCTTAACGTAAATATCTTTTGTCTTAAAAAATTTACCACACTACTGCCTTGTGTTGGAGTATTACTTTGGCTAAAGTGCTATTTTGGTTCAAAGTCACCAAACCTTTAAAAATATTGCATCTAAAATTAATGTGTTACTCCCTTCTAATTGATATGATATTATCACATCTATGTATAGAGACTGCCACAATTTCTTACTTCTCTAAATTTTTTTTTTTTTTTCAATTTGGAATTTTGGAATTTCCTAGCACACCTAAAATGTATTGGATATGGGTGCATAATAATTTATCTAGTCTCTAATTTAGATTTTTTTTTTTTTTTTTTTTACAAAAAGCATGTCTCATGTCTCATGAATTTACCATGCATGATAGTCGACCGGCAAACAAAAAAGATGAATGTAGTTACTCAACAATTTAATCATTTGTGTTAAAATAATAGTTAAATAAGTATATGTATTACCATTTATTAATTAATAACTTAAGTTTTTTAGACAATTGCTAATTTATGAAAAGGCATTCAGATGTTCAATGAAGTCAAACCTCATATCAAATATTCAATGAACAAGTTAAGAGAGAAACAAGACAAATGCAAAGGGAACCGATGAGAAACACAAGCCCAATTGCACCAGTGCCTAAAGCAAAGAGCTTAATGGATTGTGACAGCATGGCATCACGCCTGTATTTGTGATCATAACCAGACTGGTAGCACCACTCACTTTTGAGTGTATAGCATGCATTAAACCTCTCCTTCCTCTTCACTTCTTCTATTCTGTGTCTTAGAACGTTCAAGTTGGCATCCACTATATTTGCTGGCTTTTCTGTCGACAAATTAAGAAGAGAAAATGGAAAGAAATTAACAAAGTTGCTAACCATATAATAGTTGAAAGATTTTAATAGATGACGAATCGATATACAAAACTAATGGAACTAATTGAATCCCATATTCAAAGTACATATATAAAAAAAATCCCTTTCTTTAGGAAAGTATAATAGATCTGATAGTTTTTTTCTGTATATAGGTGCAGTCATTCTTGCATATTGAAGTTCACATTATAACAAGAAGAATACCTTTGTCCTTGAAGCTTTGGGATCTCACTTGGGGGTAGTGGAATAACTTATGCCTGCGAACAGGGGGGCTTAAGCTGCAGAAAGATGATAAAGAGGAAGCCATAGCATGTGACTTAGTTTAGGGATGCTTCCAAGTCTTTGTATTAATACTGTCTCTCAAATATGCTACGTCTCCGCATTTATGTAAGAATAATGTTATGGACACAAATTTTTTCACAACTACTAACCTGATTTGTGCAATTAATTAAAGTAACATTACTTTCACTAAGGTACATTATTGACATTATTTTTATTACGAATCAATCAAAACAAATCTTGTTGTAAAAAATATAATGGGATAATTACAGTAAACCCACCTGTGGTTAGGCCCGTTTTCACTTTGCCTACCCGTGGTTCAATCATTTACATTTTGCCCACCTGAGGTTCAATCCGTTACCCATCCGTTACCCACCTCTGTTAAAATCAGGGGTAAAAATGTATTTTATCTTTGATTTTATGTCTCTCTCCTCTAAAAACAAAAAATAACAGAAAAAATTCAAACAAACAAGATCAAAGAGGGGTTTTGTAGCTTGGGTTCAAGAACACACTTGGTTTTCATATTCACACAAATCTTAAAAAACATTTACAAAAATCCTACACTTGAAAGAACTCTACTCTAATTTCACAAAAATCCTTTCAGACACTTTTTAGTTATTCACACAAATCATACAAGCTTCACGTTCTCTTCAACTCAGATCAAATCGGTACCTATTAAAAAATATCAAACAAAACTCAAATCAATTCTTTTCTTTGCCAATGATGGTTACAGTGTGTACGACTGCAAGGGTCCTCTACTCAACTCATATGGTCCCGATACTCGTGACAAAGGTGAAATCATTCTCATGGACGCTCATGGAAAGTGCCTCCTCTAGTTGTGGGTTCTTAATCTCAAAACTCAGATCTGGGTTTTTTGGGTTTTTCTTTGTGGGTTCTTGAAGAAGAAAGAAGCGGGTTTTGGAGATTGGGTTTGAGGTCGAGACCCCGATCGTTGGCGCCGTGACGTTCTTGGAAATGCAATAGTAGCAAACCTTAGTGCCATCGCCGAACGGAACAGGGCGAGAGAGCAGAGCAAAGATATCCTTCTTCAACAAGCTCTTGTACCTCTCCGACAGCAACAAATCAAGCAGATCTTGATAGTTCGCCGACAACTTCGCCTCCCACACCGAGTCCGACGACGCGGCGTCGCGATACGCACGGTTCAGCCTTGCGAGGTTGCAAATCTTCGGCAGACTTCAATTATTGAGTCTGCACCTGAAATAATTTCATTGAGCATTGTTGTGTTGTTCCTCCACTTTGTGCTAATTGAAGTTCATGAGCAATGAAAAATTCTAGCTTTTTGATTCTTGTTATATTTGTTTTTCTCTAAAAATGTGTTTTTCTAACGGCAAACGGAGAGGTGGGTAACGGATGGGTAATGGATTGAACTTCAAGTAGGCAAAGTGTAAATGATTGAACCACAGGTAAGCAAAGTGAAAACAGGTTTAACCACAGGTGGGTTTGCTGTAATTATCCCAAATATAATTACCAATAGTGAATTGGTATTTTGGAGGGTACTATTGTTAATTATATTGCCATAAATGTATCTATGTATGTCATGAATAATATTTCTCTCTCTCCCAAAAGAGAAGGTCTACTCTAAAGTCTAAATTATGGGAGCAGTTATAGTATGTGTTTTTTCAAAAATAAAATTTTATAACGAACAGATCCAATACCTTAGTTCGCGATTAATTATCTATGTCAACTACTTAACTAATATATCAAATGGGATATTTTTTTAAAATAATTACAAGAATGAGAATGAGGGATTTCAAACTGTGATTTTTCATATAATTAAAAGAGAAAAATAATGTCACTAAGCTATAAACGCTCTTGGCTAGTCAATCTAGAATTTAACTTTATAGATTAGTAGAAAGTTACTAATCCTAAACAATCAGATATTTGCAAAATGCATCCGAAACTACAAAACTTTGTAATCATTAATCATTATCCTAGTTCAACAGTAACCTGCTCATCACTAATATCTGTTAATTTAGATTATTGGCAATTAAAATTTAATTCAAGTGTTGACTCCAAAATGTTGCCATTAAGAGTGCATATTACAAATGCTCATAAAGTTCAAAGTAAATAGCTGCAGGTAATAGCAGTATTAAAACTCTCTCTCTCTCTCTCTCTCTCTCTCTCCAAAAAAATATCATAAATTTTCTTTCATTTTCCTAATGTATGTATACAATTTTTAATTACTTTTTGTTTGTGTTTAAAAATTGACACGTTTGTTTGTAAATAAAGCCTATAAAATAAAATTTATAATATTTCTAACATCATATTTTTCATTACCAATCAAATTTCCAAATGTTTGACTTATTAACCAATAAACAAACCACACACCACAAGCAATAAGCTATATAACCTTGGTATTTAGTGTACGTTTGGGTAGAAATTATTCTACCAACATCTGCGTTTCAAGCTTTATTTTTTTTTTCCCCCTCCCTAGACGCTCACCGTGCACTGTTCATTGACCATGAACAGTGATTTTAGGAAGGAGTTCAGAACCCAAGCATTATTTTATTGGAGTTAACGAATCGGATTGGCAGTGAACTAAAATCGAAAAAGAGGGAACCGAAAATGCCTATAGGCTATATGAATCACTTTCAACATTACTCTCTTTGTCTTTCTTGTTGAGAACCAAGAGTAAGTAAAGGACCCAAAAATGGATTTTTTTTTTTTTTCTTTATAAACGTTTTTATAGGTACATATCTCTATTTAATGGGATAAAATTTCATGCCAAGCACACTATCCTATGCTTCGCTTGACCAAAAAAGGGTTCTCAACCTGAATTGGGCAACCAATGAATAAAACCTTGCCTTAGTTTCATAGAATACATTACACATTTATTCCATTCAAAGATGAAAAATGTGAGTTCCAGTTAGCTCAATTGGTAAAGTATTTAATGGTTGTATAAGAGATCAAGAGAACTGAAATCTAGGATTCAATTCCCGCCTACTCAAAAAATTGATTAGTGTATTGGTTTGATGATAAGGAGGACGCCATAAATTAAAACTCTAAAAAAAAAAAAGTTGCAAGATATTTCTCGCTATAAATTTTATATTATTTACATATATAATAATAAAACTCTACAAACGAAAGTGATTAAATATAGGTTAACAACAATCTTATTTTATTTTCTAGTCCAAATGATGCATATAAATAGTAAATACGTATGAAGAATATGCCCATCAAAAGAAATAATTTAGAGTATAGAAAGAACATAAAACCAACAATTACGTAAAGAATCACTAAACTGTCTAAACATGGTATATATTATCTTACTTCCTAGTGATTTTTTTATTATTTATCACAAACATTCATAAGTTCATATATTATTTCCACTTCTATCATGTATTTTTTTTTTTATACTACCATTTAAGACATTATAAGACTTGTTGCGAAGTGATGAGCTGAAAACAAAAAATAAAATAATAATCATTAAAAATTTATTTATTATAGCATTGATATAACATCATATTTATTACCGCATTAATTTGTAAATCTTTTATGAGTCGTGTTAATGAATGCCTTTAGAGCAATTGTATTAATAATTCATTTTAGAAAAGTTTTGACATCACTTTTATGAAGAAAAAAAAATGTCAAAATATTAATTGAAAATGCTAACAGATACCCTTAGAGCACTTGTTAACAATCCATTTAAAGAAAGTTTTATGAGAAAAAAATTAATATTTTAATATTTTTTTCATTTTCTATAAAGGTGGTGTCAAAACTTTTCTAAAATATATTATTAATCATTATCCTAAGAGCACTTATTAGCATAACCCAATATTAATTATTTTTTTCTTTTTTTATAAAAACTTTTTAAAAATAGTTTATTAACAATTACTCTGGCATCATTAACATTTATCATTTTTTTAATAAATTGACAAAAAAACGTTTAATATTTTTCATGAAAATACTATTCTCCTGTTTAATTAGATCTTTCATCCTGTGGGCCAACAAGAAGTAAAAGGCACCCCACTCTCACTAGTCACTACTAAACGAATTTAAATAAAATGATGACATGACTAAAAACTTAGGTGGGGTATTATCAATATGAAGAATTTTTTATTACAGTGGAATACATAGAAGGGATAAATGACAACTGGCAAGTGCAAAAGATTTCACGTAGCCAACTATTGCATAAAAGGTGGCACCTAATTATGGGTTTGAGTTAAAATATTTGTCCAAAATCTATAATTTGACCACGTAGTCCTTTAACAAAGAATCCCTGTCTTCTTGGAAAATGGACTGCCTGTTGGTGGTTTTTGCTTTCGTTGGTGGTGTGTTACTACATTTAATATTGTCTCTATAAATTGAAAATTATTATAATTAATATAATCAAATGTTGGTACGTGTCACCATCTTCATTCGAAAATTGTCCGGCTGTGGCAAATTAATGTACTCCTAATAAAATCTATAGGTTCAAGTATTATTATGGTTTTTTAAAATTTTTTAAAAAACATTCAAGGTTCACATACCATTTTTCTCATTTGAAATAGGTCCATATACGGTTCTCAAAAAAATATAATAAAATAATAAAGAAAAATGTTAACGAATACTCTTAAGGTATTAGTTAATAATCCATTTAAAAAAAATTTATGGGAAAAGAAAAAAAAAACAATTAATATTTTGACAACTTTTTTCATTTCTTATAAAAATAGTGTTAAAATTTTCCTAAAATAGATTGTTAACCAATTCTCTAAGGGTACTCGTTAACTTGACCCTAAAATAAATAAAAAATAAGTTTGTATACTGACGGTCACATCAAATATTAAATCAAAAAAATAAAGTCTTGAGCGTAGAATGAGCCCTCTCAAATAAAATGGAGAAGATAGTGTTTCTTCAATAGGAAATATTTTGATTAAGCACATATGACAATTTTTTAAAATTCTATTCATCTTTTTTTTTTTTTTTAATATACAAGATAGAATTTCTACTCTAACATAATCTAAGTGTATATGTGTGTGAAGTTCCCTCTTAAAAACTTGAACTTCGGCTCTTACACCCCACACCTCACAAGCATTTATACTTGTAGAGTGACCACTACACCAAGGGTGCACAATGGTCTATTTTGAAATGACTTAAATTTTATTCTATCACATCATCAATAATTTTAATCAATACTTAAATGGTGAGAGTCATGTTTGTTTAAATGTCAAAACTTTGATTTTATTATATTTTTCCTCTATCGTTACAATAAAAAAGTACAAAATCATTGATTTATCTTCAAATGATAAATAATCTCTTCTCATTCTTCAAGAACACCTAGAGATTCCAAGTTTCATCTACCATACTATCGATTCATGGAATTTTCAAGATGTCTCATGGACAAAGAATAGAATAGTCTGACCAAAAAGTAGGACACGCTTCCTTATATATTGAAAAATAAGTTTAAAAATCTCTCACCCCACTTTGATTATTGATCTAGTGTATCTTTATTCCTAACTGCTTCCCCCTTCATTTTAAGGGTATTATGTTATTTCTTCCAAATCACAACCAAACTTTTAAAGAAGTAGATACAGTAATATCACATATCACACAATGATGCGATTCCCACCAAAAAACCATGGTGTCAATGTAATTACATCTTCTTCATTATAATTAATCGAAAAAGTTCTAAGAAACAAAGATTAGAAAGCGATTGAAGTAGACATGTCTATATGACAATGAAAAAAGTGAAATTGGGGCTAATGAACAAGTGTACCACCTGCCTACTTCTAAGTTACATTTTGATGATGCAATTAGGCAGATAACATCAGTGGATTTTGAATACTGAATGATTTTCAATTCAGCTAAATACCTGTATATATACCATTTAGTCACCAAGAAGATAGATAGAATCATAGAGGATAGAAAAGATTAAATATAAATGAATATATTTGCAATCTTGCTTCTGGTATAGATTCCAATGATAATCTAGATATTTGAGAAAGTCTCCAGATTGTAGCTCCACTATGGCTTAGTTTTAATGGTCGAAGGAATCAACATTCTAAAAAAAGAGTATTCATGTAATGCCTTTTAAAAATAATGGAATGAGCTTTTACCAGTGTAATCATCATATTGGATGAAGAGACCAAGTGCTCTCTACCTTCTAAGAATTATTCAAGATAGTGGTTAGGGACGTGATAGAAAATAACCAGTATATGTTTGCGCAGCACTTCCATAAATTCAATTTTTTTTTTCAAAGTGAAGTTATAATTAATTAAAAGCACTAAAACTAAGAGTATAGATCCATTTGGGCTCAAAATTAGGTTCCAAACTTCTTGTGAAGCTGAGACCAAATTTAATTTTTATTTTTGGAGAATATGCAGCTAACACAAGTACACACTTACAAGAATAGATTTTATCAGATATAGTAAGCAGTCTCCTATAAGTAACCATCTTGCTCACCAATTAAAGAATCCTCCCAAGGGATACAAAGTAGAAGATAGGAATGCTCATCACTCTAAGGAATGCACCTAAGAGATACAAAACAAGAAACTCGCCACCTATCGGAATCTACCAAATGAGAAAAGATAAACAAGGGGAAATCCGAAATCCTTCTAAAAAAATCACACTCTCAATTCTATCTATATTTTAGATCCATAAATGAAGTAGGACTCGAATAGGACCAACTTCGAATAACCCTCCAAGCATGAGTAATAGCAACTTACATTTACAATACCAAAACATTTAACCAAAAAAATAATTGAACTAATACAACTAATATGACCCTCTAATTGGGAATAGAAAAAAAGCATTTTGGAAAGCAAATACACACAATTAAAGTAAGAGAATTCAAATTTCGTTGTTTCTCAAATACATTCTGCCAGCAGAAACAATCTGCCATAAAATTACCTCAACTCCTAAAAATAAAAATAAACGTAAAAATAAAACCTCAAAATTGCACTCCATTTGAAGTATTGAAAACTAAAATTAATTTTGAAAATGACCCAAAAATGCTTACTCCAACTTCTTTGAAATTTGCACAAACTTACTTAGAAAAAAGAGAAAAAGAAAAAGAAAGAGTAACCAATATAATTGGTCTTACTAGGACAAATAACCTAGCCTTTACTTGGACAAATAACCTAGGACAAAAAACTTACTTAGGCTGGATTTTTCTATGAATACTATCTAAAGTACCATATTGTGTTGTGAATATCAGTTTAATTTGCATAAGATGTTTTATTATTTTCTACAAAAGGATTTGAAATTGTTGGAGAAAAACTTCAAGTTTCAACCAATTCTAGCACAAAGACTGTTTATTCATCAACTTCTAGTTAGTTTGGTTAAAGGGCAGGGCATTACTAACAATGTTATTTCAAAACTCTTCTTTGATTGCAGAGGTTTATTGTGAGCTTTCCAAGCAAGCCAAATGGCGTTAAGAAGGGTAACAAACCATAGAACATTATTTAGACTTTTTTTGAATTCCTAAAATAATTGAATTTGAAAGTCCATTAATTGTATGCGATTTGTCTGAATTATGCAGTAATCAGAAGATGCTTGCACAGTGAGAAATGCAAGTCATAATAATTTTCTTGTGAATTATGATTTTCTAGAGTTCTTAGGATAGCTCCTAAGTTGAATAGTTAAAATTCTATCCATCCATATCGAAATGAGTGAATTAGCTTTTACTTATCATCATCATTTGATTAGACATTGATTATCATCATTTTAATATCTATTTAAATTATTGAAGATGTGACTCACTTCAAAAAAAAAATCATAGTCACTTCAAAAAAAATTTATTTGATAAGCAAGAACTTTTATTGGAACACACTGCTAAACTCAGTTACAGAGTTCCAAACCCAAAGACTTATCTAAGTCTGTGCACACACTCAATTACAGATACAAAGAGAAACACAGCTAAAACTACAATCCAATCAACTCTAGAATATATAACAGACACAAGAATACTCCTAATGTCAACATAAATTTCTATTCAGTACAAAACCAATGAACCTTCCTTTAGCAGCTAGTCGCGCTTTTATCTCATTTGATGGACTGGACTTCT
Organism: Castanopsis chinensis; assembly: GCA_032878915.1. Classification (NCBI taxonomy): domain Eukaryota; kingdom Viridiplantae; phylum Streptophyta; class Magnoliopsida; order Fagales; family Fagaceae; genus Castanopsis; species Castanopsis chinensis. The sequence goes on from JAVQMG010000071.1 coordinate 1,171,280, forward strand.
CTAGACTTGACCACTCACTTCAAAATTGATGGATATGATTATAGAAATTCCGTAGTGAATTATTCTAAGCAATCTAAGGAATCATAATCCTTGTTCTTATTGTACAAAAGCCTAAAAATTGAGGAAAGGTATCATTCTCTTCCCTATTTCCTAAACCAATATATTGGTAATGATATCAAGTATCAACCTTCAAGACTCTAAAAACATCTAGAGAGATTACCTTTCTCTTTTTAGCTCACCTACCACTATCATATCGTTAGATGAAGTTATACTCATCACCATCTTGTCCTAAGGCTGAAGCCTGCAAATAATATGATAATATATATTAACATTGCTTTTCCTAAAATAAACTTATTAGTAGTACTACCAAATCCATGATGAGGAAGTAGAGACCCCAGAAAAGAGAAGAGTTTACTAGTATACAAAATATTTTCAGATAATTCTGATTTTAAACACCACAAAGTTGTTGCAGAACTAATAATGAACAACACAATAATCACACAAGCGTTCACAATACTTTTTTTTTTTTTCTCTTTCCTGATAGGTAAACGTTCATGATACTCAACCATTGAGGTACTACTTTGACAGAAAAATGAAGACATCTGTAACAAGTAATAACATAGAACTTACATTGTGGCGTGACTAATTGATGGGACAGAGTTGTAAAAGCATAAAACTTAATGACGGCCCCTTTTAGTGTAAAGACCACGAAATTTTTTTAAATCAAAAGGCCACTTCAGTCAAAGCATATCAAACTGCCATACCTAATGATCCAAAATAAAGATATCCAAAATATTTTTGCAGTAATTGCATATACAATATATGCAATATTCAAGAAACACTATACGATAACACTACAACAGAAAACAGAATATGCATTTTAGAATATGTGTAAAGTGTAAACCAGAACAAGAAGTCCAATCTTTCTATAAATCATAACACAAAAAATTTTACATTGATTTTTTTTTTTTTTTTCCATTTTGCTGAATGAAACCCTTGACTTACATTAATTTTTGCTAAATAGGCCCTTATATACAGTTGGAGCACTTGCTTATAAAGTTTCCAATTATCTGGGCTCACTCCCCTTGGACAATCAAATTTGAAGAGATGAATTGGGACAAGTTAGTTCTTCAACCTGAAGATAAGCTGATGATTCCAATAGAAAAGGCAAGGAACTTTAGACTTTTTGCAGCCATTAGCAAAAAAGGGAAGTTCTTGATCCCATTCTTTTAATTTTTTAAATTAAATAGGTATACACTGATCATGTTCTTCTTGGGAATATGTACGTGGAGAATGGAGAAAGAAGTTGCATATGGAATCCACCACTTCCCCCCTATGTCAAGGTTAATTTCAACACCACAGTTAGAGAGGAAAAGGCATGTATAGTTAGACATGACAAAACGGGCGAGTCGGGTCAGGTTCGGGTCGGGTCAAACGGATTGCGAGTCAAACAGGTCATGGGTCAAAAACAGGTTATCTTAAGCGGGTTAAAAACGGGTTCGAGTCAATCGGGTTGGGGGTCAGGTCGGGTTGACCCGTATTTTTGGCATGAATTTTTTTTATTATTTTTTTATAAATAAAAAAGCATGTATTTGTCATTTGGAAAGTTATGCAACAAATTATTTGATGTAAAATGCATTATTTTGACTTCACCACTTATATCAAGAATGAATTCAGTTAAACTTATTAATACTTATTCAATAATTTTAAAATTATACAAATCCTAACATTGCTATCTAAAACAAAATAACACAAATATAAGTAAAACAAATACACATGTTTTATTTCTACACAATATCAACATTCTAAAATATAAAACAAAATTACAAATGACTTATTGGATAACTCATTTGATAAAGAATAAAAACATATAAGAAATTTATAATCTTGAAAATTAATTTTATAATCTATTATCAATTGTGGTTAGCACTCTATTTCAATTTGAGATATACATTAAAATTTGATTGCTTACTTATTTATACATGGTCTTTTTTTTTAATATCATATCATTGTTAAGTAACACACACTCTAGGAAATATCATAATTTATTTTGAAAAATCGTTTATTTTGAACATAAATTGTTAAAATATAAGTCTAAGCATTCATAATTTATACTAATTTGATACTTTGGTTTCACTATTTTTACACTTGTAAATGTTTCTCACATATGTCTATAATTTTAAATCTATATTTTTAACTCTACTATAACCATATTATCTTGGCATGTACTTTGTTATTTAATATGTAAAATTTTTTACTCATTACAGAATGCTCAACCTTTTATTTTTCAATTAATTTGCATATGTAAATGTATCAATTGTTTCCTTAAAGCTCACAATAAACAATTAAACTACTATTGTATTAATTTTACTTTTTTTTTTTTTTTTACAAAAAAAAAAAAATGTTCTAAAAAAGTGGTTCGGGTCGGGTCGCGGGCCGGGTCGGGTCAGGTCGCGAGTCAACCTGTTTTTTATTTCGGGTCAAAAAATCAGATTCGGGTCGAGTATTTTTCAGGTAGGATGGAGTCAGGTCAAAAAATTTTGACCCGTTTTGCCATGTATAAAAGAATATCAACGATGAAATTGACAGAACATGGGAACATGGGTCTTAACCAGGACTTACAATTGGTAGCAGATGATATGCAATTGTTGGAAAACCACTCTATCTTTCATTTCCATTGCCAAGTGCCAACCAGTATCATATGCTTCAGAGTGATGGTGATTTCACCTTCAAAATGAGTTAATTTCATTAGCATATCATCTCTTATTAGCTAAAAAGCCCCCTTTTTTGGACTGGATTGCTATGATAGAGAATACTATTAATAATGGGCATTTACAACACAAGAAATATGGTCTTTCATTTTAGTTTGTAATTTTTGAAATCAAGATTAATATGATAGGATAATCGAAATATCTTTAAAAATGCTGAATTATAAAAAGTTAGTCCAGTGTCTTTTTCTGTTAATGAATATTCAAGATAGATCTTAATTGCTACTATATGTTTCTTTTAACCTTGTCTATGTTTTATATTTCTTTATTCAGAGTTTTTTTCTTCTAATTATTTCTGGTTGAATGTGTGGTCTTCAACCGGTGTAAATTAATTAAAAGGCAAGCTAGCAATAAGGAAGTGCATACATCAAATAATACTGAAGATCTCTACTTACATTCCCAAGAAGCACCTTCCTCAAACTATCTTTAACTCTTGAACCTCTAACTTGGAATATATGAAAAAACCTTCATTTCCCATTTAGGTAAAGCAGAATTGGTAAATAACGAACAAGCTAATGCAGCATTTACTTTTTACTCACATTCACTAAGTTGAAAATGCTTTGTCTTACACTTCCATCTATATCTCAATAGCTAAAATTAATTCAAATCTTAGCAATCTGCTATAAAAGGTGATTTACTTGGAGCATGTTCTGTCTTGTTAACCATGATGTTTCTTGACACCAACTAAGAAGCAATGAGTTACATGATGAATAATCAGGAGCAATATCCTTTCCTAACATTTGTGAAAAGAGCCCAAAAGCCTTTTGAAAATCCCCCTTACTACAAAGAGCATCAACCAAGGGATTATGTCATCAATTTTAATGTGTTGTGCTCTTCTTATTGGTTGGGACTACAAGATCAGCATGCTGACCTTGTAGTCCCGGACTAGCTAATAATTTCCTACCATGTTAAGATGTAACTCAATGGCCTATCTAATTTCCATGTCCATGCAATTCACCAATTAATGTTAAAGATATGATCATACAAAATTACTTTAGTATGATATGAGTAGGAAAATGATAATTGCATTTCACCTAACAATTACAATTATACAACTTGTTAACACATGTGCCAAGAGCTTTATAATTCAATTGGAACCTTCAAATAATATCTAGGATTTAAATTTCCACACCCCATTGTAACTATTGAATTAAAAAAAAAATTAAAAATTAAAAACACGAAAAAAATAGTGGATGACATTTATCTCAAGTTCTATACATCGTCTAAATCATATTAATGAGAAATTCGAGGAAATTAATGGAGATTTTATGCAGAAATATGAAAGGTATCAACTCCCATTTCATTTATTTTTCTTAAAGTGTGTGTCAAATTTCAGACTCGCAACAATCAGATATCAATTCATTGTATGTGTCCACATTTGGAAGGCAACTCTTCCTCTTTGTCTCTTTCAAAAGGCAATGCTCGACTTTCATTTTCCCTAATCTACAAAAACACTTTATCAAAGTGTTATAAACAAGACAACTACCCCACTTTCCCTACTCTCCAATCTATTCAAACTGTCAATAGCCTCAATTACACGACCAACATTGCAGAGAACTTCTAGTACCTATGTCCCTGTTTATTTAGATATATCCTCTAACTTTTAATTATTTACCTTTTTTTTTTTAATGTAATGGGAAGCCAATTTAATCTTTAAACCTTTACTGTTTTGCATACGTGCCAAATCTCAATCACATAACCCACACGTGAACCATTAAATTATATGTATATAGATATTTCATTTATTTCTTTCTCTGAAGTGTGCGTAAAATCCTGTGTCAGTATCAATCGCCTTCACCATGCAACAAGAAGTGAGTGACATATTTCTACATAGCTGCAGTTCAAGTTTCACCACATTGCCAAGGACAAGAGTTCAATTCTATTACAGATCTCCAAAACCACAACTCTTCCACCCATGAGAAATTCAAGAACTCTTGCAGCAGTTGTAGACGAAGGTTCAATTCTATTACGGATCTCCAAAACCACAGCTCTTCCACCCACGAGAAATTCAAGAACCCTTACAGCAGTTGCAAAAATGCGTTTTGCACTTTAGCCAATTTACAACAACACCACAATGAGGAACACTCAAAGTAAATGTTCTTTTGTTTTATTAGTTTGCATGCATGTAAAAGCTTTTCTTGTTTTTCCGATTTCCTATTTTCTTTCTTTTACATAGGAGGCTCAAGCATTTCAAAGTTTGAAGGAGAAACTAAATACCTTGATCCATATCAACTTTATAGTTTTCTTTCTTTCATTTCTATCCGATTTCAAAATAAACTGGATCCAGCCATCATTAATTATCTTTTCTCCAACGTTATAAAATCTTCTTCTTTCTTTCTGTTTCAAGATGTAATTTCTTATAAACCAATTTAAAACACTAGTATATATACGAGGGTGCTTAAATCCATAAAGAGAAAGAGTCTGGAATCCACTAAAAAATAGAAAGACAAAAGTCTGAATTTTATTAATTTAATAATTATTAAAAAAAGGTATAAAGACTTAGAGGCCTGTTTAAGGGGCTCCGTAAAACTTGATAGGCAACAAAATATATTTTAAAACAACTCTTAATTAATACCTAACCATAAAGGAACCAAATTTGACCTATAAAGTATTAAAAGCACCTAAAAACAAGGATTAATAACTCTAAACCTAAAATAACCTTTTTTATAAAAAAAAAAAAATCAAAATTAAATAATTATAAAAATCAAATTATAGATTCTGCCCTACATCAGTTTTCTTTATGTGATTAGGTTGATGATAATGATGGCTGGTGGGTCAGCACGATTTCTGGGATGCTAGGCTTCAATTACTACTATGACTTCTTCCTCACATGGGGTTGAGAATATTCTATATCCACTCTCACTCTTGAGGCCTCATCGTATGTGGGTTACAAAGAGAAGGGTATAATAATACTAATTGAGCGATTCTTTTGGTCGCTCATCTGATGGGTGCTATTGGATCTTCTTCAATGTAAATGCTTTCATAGTCTGGTATTCTTCAATCTTCTAGTGAAAATATGTAGATCCTTTGCTTTTTAATGAGAAAATATGTACTCTTTTATTATTATTTTTTTATATTATTTTTTATGTCTATGATTTTCTTTTTTAACTCAATTTTTGCTTAAATCTTGTACTTTTCTTGATGCACACTTACATGATATACATATTGTCCTTTTCCTTTCCATTTCTTTAATTGGTATTTGTAAGTGAGAGTAGCTTAATGATGTTTACTGTATAAGAAGTCTTCTGATTGCTTTCATTAATTGATTCATGACAGTATATTATTTTTTTTAGTAGCCTTATACTTCCATTTTCTGAGTGTCTATGGGATCTTGGGGGGGTGCTTAATACTATGATTGTTTTGGCAGAAAATGGATTTTACATTTTCCAGTGTTTTGCACTCTTAAATCTGGAATGCACTTTCTTCAAATTCTCCAATTATATATTTTATGCTCCATCCAAAATATCTTCCAACTTGAATTGGACGCCTTGGAAATTAAACTTCCTTTATTACTTCTTTAACTATTTTACAAACTGAAGCTACTTGGGCCATCCTAATATCTTCTTGGTTTTTTTGTCTTGGAAGTTGGAACTTCTTGCAGCACACAATCACTTAATTCTTTAAGTATTTGTTTGAAGCACTACAAAATTTATATTCACCTATCATTTGTTTGATTACTAACTGAATTATCAAAGTATATTAGTTGTAAACATGCCTTTTTTTGGCTTGAATGCTAGTTGGGTTTTTATACCTAATGGCAATTCTAAGACTAGGGTCCATTTGGATACAACTAAAAACTGAAAACTGAAAATATTGTAACAAAATAATTTTTAAATGTGTGAATAGCACTGTGGGACCTATTTTTAATGAAAAAGTGACTGAAAAGTGCGTGAACAGTACATGAACAGTGCGTAAACAGTATGTAAACAGTAATTGCGGAGTGTGAATAGTAACTTTTATCCCCAGCAGAAACACGTGTAGAGGAGAAAAAAAAAAAAAAGGCTAAAACGCGTCCCTCCCAAAACGTAGACGCTGTAATTTGTATCCAAACAATCACTATATATGCTAATCCCTGCTCTAAGACATGCAAGAGTCGAGTTGAGAATGTTTTTTTTTTTTTTTTTTGGCTAAATGCTAGTTGAGTTTTTATAACTAATCCTTTTAGTAGTTGATCAATCATATGAAGATCGAATAATCTAAGTTAACATTTATAATGCCATTCATTTTTAATGAAACCGGTTAAGATTTATTCAATATTTAAAAATAATATTTCTAAGAACATTAAAACATGCAACTTAAGCAGACAATATTAAGGCGACGCTTGCTGTATTAGATGCGACTATAGTTGCCTAAATATACTTCTGCTGATAACAAAAGATTGTAAAAACTGTTACCAAATCGTTATACCAGTATACTAGTGGCGCCTGTGCCTTCTTGAAGATGAGATTAATAAATGTATTGCACCAAAAATGTCCTGAACTTTTGTATTGGTCCGTCCCAATAACCTAAATAAAGAAAAGAAAGATATGGTTGCGCCCCAATTATAAGATCAATTCGAATTTGATTTAAATTTATTTAATAAAATGGTAGGTGAATTTTATTTATTTAATTTAATTTAGTTTAATTTTCTCCTAAGTAATTACAGCTCCAATTTTGAGAGTGGTCAAGTAATCTATACCTGACCTCTCCACTAATCCATGCAGCCATTCATGCATTGCCAATTTACAAAGAATCCATTATTAATTGTACACAACTTATCATTAAATATAATTTGACCATGATCTCTATAAATACTCAGCAATAATTTTCGTTTAAGCAACAATATCTGTATTTTACTAGTACTAGGAATCTATACATATTTAATTATGGGAGGCAAAAGTGGTGGTGGAGGCAAAAGTTGTGTGCCCAAGTCTTCAAAGGTGAAATAACCTTTGCCTGATCTCTGCACTATGCTATTTTCCTTTTCTTTTCTTTTATATTTTCCCTTAACCATTATAATTGCCCTGCATTTTTTTTCTTCTATTAAAAGCATCATCATCAAATATTTCAACTAATGAAACTGAAAATAAAGTGGCCTTGTGCTGAACAGTTGTAGTAGATTTTCTGTATAGTGTTTTGTTATATGAATTAATTAATTAATTTAATACATTCATAAAAACCTATCTAGTAGTAGATCAGAATTGAAGAATGTTGCTTTTTGATATTTAAAACCTTCAATGAAATAATTTAATTATCTATTTTTCCTTCTAAAGTTTGCTCAAGCTTGTTAATTTTCTTTAACTGTTTTTCAATAACCTAGTAGAGGATAAGAAGAATGCTGCAGAGAAGAAGAAGAGAGGAAGAAGAGAAAAAGAAAGTAGAAGAAGAAAAGAAGAGAGTGGAAGAGAATAGAGTTGCAAAAGAAAAGAAGGAAAATGAAAAGGCTTGCTTGGTGGAAATTGAGAGCTCAAAGAGAGAAGCTTTGAAATTGCAAGCTGAGGAGGCAAAACAGAAGGAAGATGAAGCAAAGCAGCGACAAGAAGAGGAAGTGCATATTAATGATGTAACCCCGCATGAGTTGAATCAACTTGCAACACCACCCATTTTAGCTGAGGATGGCATATCACAGGTAACAATGGAAATCTTGTCTTTTAATATTCTTTTAGTATAGACATGTTTTCTCATTGTGTCCGGTCCAATGCATTGAAACACTAGATCAACAAGTGTGTCAAAAATGATGTCTTTCCTTCACAGATTGTTAATGACAAGGTTGAGCTTTTTGCTGTTGCGGATGCTGCTCATGATGCCACCCAGTCTAATAATGATGATGCAACTCCTGCTCCTACCGTAATAGATGTTGTCGCCTGCCTCCAAAGTCTCATAAATGTCCAACTCTCCAATGGTGAGACCCTGCGCACAATTGCTGAGGGTCAAAGAGAACTTGCTAACACACTGAATGTTGTCCTGGATAAAGTTTCTGAACTGTAGAGCCGGTTTCTTCCTCTTGCTAATGCTTTGTGATTACCCTTTGAAAATTGTTATTGTAACTAGGGGAAATTTTGTTTAAGGTGCTTTTGGGTTTTGGGTTTGTATTTTTGTTGGATATCAAATTATCAATCATTGTGCGAGTCATTTTTAGTATTTAATTGGTATCTAGCTAATGTTTTACATTGTCGTGCTTATTTGGTTTTATATACTTGCTTAGTGATCTTAGCTTATTTTGAACTACTTAAGCTGAAACTTATATTTCATGTTATTGTCTTAACAAGTTTGTTCATACTTTCAGTGGTTTCTCAAGTTGGTAAATATCAGTTGATAAGTCATATCAAGTAAATATGCCATTTAATTTGAATCAAATCTATAAGGCTTTTCAATTTGTAAAAAATGTCAAAAGAGTATAAAACATGCAATTTAAAAAAAAAAAAAACACATAGAATCCATATTTATGTGAACAAAAAGGGTATCACACAAAAAATGTATTGAATAATGTCTCGTGTGTGTCTATATATATTTATATATATAGGAAATATGTCTTGTATATATTATATGCCAAAGTTGTGCAAATAGAATTCCCCATAACAAAAACATATCGTTTTTGTCTACTTGAAGAGATACATGGATGTACAGCACCAAAGGAAAAAATGTAGTACATTCGGAGTACAAAGAAAAGAATACCACGAGTACTCGTGGTCATGCCCGAGGCCTGACCAAAACTTTAGTTTCCCAATAACTTAAAAGAAAAAATTGAATAAGTTCAATTCTAATCTTATTTTACTCTATGTTTGGAACAAAGGAAGATGGAGGGATAAGAGAGGGGAGGCCTTAGTCTTTTGGCCTAAGTAATTAAAGGTCCAATTTTGAGAAAAAAGGAACTGCCCTTATTGGGTGTACTCCAATAAGTTCAATTCCAATTTTATTTTAATCTTTTGGCCTAAGTAATTACAGCTTCAATTTTGAGAAAAGTTCAAATAATCTGAGTGACCTCTACACTAATCCATGCAAGCATTCATGCATTGTCAATTTTCCTAGAATCCAGTATTGATTGTACACAAAAGTGACCATTAAATTACTTGACCATAACTCCCTATAAATACTCAGCCATATCTTCCTTTAGGCCACTCATATATTATAAGTTAGTAATACATATACATACTAAGCAGCCACACATGTTCGAAATGGACGGCAAAGGTGTTGGTGGTGGTGGACATGCCAAAGGATCAAGGAGGAAGTGATGGGGGCAAAGTTGGTGGTGTTGGTGTCCAAAGTGGTGGTGATAACTCATCGAAGGGCAGTGTCAGCGATACTGGAAAGATTGTTGCTCCTAGGACTGGTGGAGGATCACAAATTTCAAGGGACCCCTTTGAAAATATCCCCAAGGAGTATTCCCTGGCCTTCATGCTAATGAAAAGGCTGATGAGAAGGGATATAAAGTGTATTGAGTGACTTGTTGCTTTATGGATTAATATTATGTGATGGAATAAATTTGAACACCCTTTGTCATTCAAGACAAAATGGGGGAAACGATTAATGTAGCTGACTGTGTTTTGAGGAAGATTTTTAGGACAAATTTGGGAATGAAATTATATATTTTGAAAGCCCCCAAGTCATTGTTTTACTTGTTTGAATTTTGCCACCAATGTTAAGCTTATTTAATATTTATGTTGTAATCTTATTTCACACATACTTGGTTTATTAAGGTTCAATTACTTTCCATTAATTGGATGTGAGATGTTCACTTTCATAGATATGTATTTGTTATTAAACCATTTTAGGAAAATTTAATTTGTTATATTTTTTATGAGAAATATAAAACAATGTAAAAAAAAAAAAAAATCAGTTCTTTTTTTTTCATTAATTTAAAAAAAAAAAATATTATCTAAACCATTGCTCCAAGACATCCGTTAACCTCTCTCTTCATTTATGTGTTTTTATCATGTACCACTTACCTTTAAAGGTCGTGTCTTTAGTGCCATGCGGTAAATTACTTTCTAAACCAAGTCTCCTAAGGCAAGAAACTTACGTTTGATTCTTTTGTTGTATATTTCAACAACCATCTAATTCTGTGGTATTATTGAATTTAAAGCCTTTACTTGGATTTTTTTTTTTTTTTTAGAAGATACTTGGATTTTATCTAATTCAACCATCTTGACATTTTCGTAATTGATATTGCATAACTGATTTTGTTTGGCCACTCTAAGCGATCCCACTGTTATTTCTACAAGCAAAAATGCTTAATGGCCATAAAACAAAGAATAATGTGTAATATTTATATAAAACTGATTTGACGTGCGATATGCGCCCTATTGACAGTTAAGTCATAATCAACAGCTATATTTTAAATTTTTGGCCAAATAATTACAGCTCCAATCTTGAGAAAAGGTTAAGTAATCTATGCATGACCTTTACACTAATCCATGCAGGGCATTAATACATTGCCAATTTTATGAGAATCCATTATTACACAAGTGGTGATTAAAAGTTACTATATATTTAATTTCCATATATGACTATAAAACTCATATCTACATCAGTTACTACTAAGCAGCTACACATATTCAGAATGGACATGTTGGGAATGGGTGGCGAAAGTGACGGCGGTGGAGGTCACAAAGGACTGAAAGGAGGAGACGGTGGTAGTGGCAAAAGTGTTGTGGGTACCTTCTCAATGGCTAGTTGCTCTTCAAAGGTGAAGTAGTTTCCTGATTTCTCACCAGTAATATTTTCTTTTGTTTCCTTTCTTTTGCATTATCCTTTTAATAACCATAATTGCACTACTTTTTTTCTTCTTTTGTAAATGTCGTTTCGTTATCAAATATTTAACTAATTAAACTGAAAATAGTCTAGAAAGCACGGACGCGGCTGGGAGGGTGCCGCACCCGAGTCCAACGCGGCGTCCGACATGGTTGCTCGCGCGTCGGTACCATGTCTGAACTTTTTTTTTTTTTTTCACCGATTCGCGCTGACGCGGCTCAATTCGCGCCGAACCGGTCAATTTTGGTTAGAATCGTGCCGTATCGGCCGTATCGGCCGTATTGGGTTGTATTGGCCAGCGACCGAAACGGCCGATACAGGCCGAAACAAGCCGAAATTGGCCTTGAATCTTGCCAGAAAAGCCGAAATATGCTTTGAATGAGGACCAAAACCCTAAATCTGTCCTCCCTCAATTTATTTTAAATATTTGTTGCTTCTTTTGTGTTTTCTTTTTGGTTTTGTGTTTTGTTTTGTGTTTCTTGCCTCCTTCTTTCTTTGTTTTGTGAATCAAGGTATAGTAATATGTTTTTTAAAAATATTTTAATAGTTCAAATATATAAAAAATATAAATAAAAATATTTTTAATAATTTTTAATTGCCGACTCCCGCCGCACCCACACCCACATTTTTCAAAAATTGCCGAGTCTCGCACTTGAGTCTCGAAACGCACCCGTGCTTCATAGAAAATAGTATGGAATATTGGACAATTTTGATATCATGTAACATGGCATTAGTCACCGAACAACTGGACTTGATATTTAATACTATGCCATGGGAGTTGAGTGAATAACTGGACTAGATCAAAGTTTTGAAAATGTGAAAAAATGCTTTCTATTAGAAGTCTTTGTACCATGCAAATCTATTGATGATACATGAGAAATGAAAGGAGAATGGCGATCTTTTTTTTTTTTTTTAAAAAAAAAGGGATCAAATGGGTCCATCTATCCACAAACTCATAAAATAGTGACTTCTTGCTTAACTCAGATTTTGTGTGTGTGTGTGTGTGTTAAATCTCTAATATATTCGTAAAATTTTGAAAGTACTAGAGTAGCTAGTATTCCAAAAATTATACATATGAATTTCTTCTTAATATTGTTGAACTTGATGTAGGATATTCATACTAGCTTGCGAAAGTTGAGTTTTGCTCTATAAATTAATGAATTAAATACAGATTTCTAATGTCAAATTTACATTCTAAATATTATTTTTGGTTGAAATATTCAAAATTTTGACTCCAGCTTATTATCTTTTCTGACCATTTTTACAATAACCTAGTTGAAGAGAAAAAGAAGAGAAGAAGAAGAAGAAAAAGAAGAAACAGATGAAGAAGAAGAAGAAGAGGAAGAGGAAGAGGAAGAAGAAGGATCAGAAAAAGAAGAAGCAGAAGGAACAGATGAAGAAAAAGAGCCATCCCTAGGCAGCCTTCCTGATCATACTGATTCGATAGAGTCACTTTTGAACCTTATGGATGAAGTGTCAAAAATAATAAATAATCTGAAGATTCATACCAAATCTGCTTCCTTTCCATCTGATTCATTGTCTGAACCTTCCATCGAGCAATTACAAGATGCCTTGACAGAGTTGAAGGCTTTTTTTTTCGTTATCTGTGGATGAAGCACTTTTAGATGATGCTACTTTGTCTAGATTCAAACAGGCTTCTAAGCTACTTGTGCACAGACCTGATTTCCTTGGAGAAGCTAAATGCAACCTGTTAAGGAATCACCTTAGCCAGCTGGATTATCTTGCGCAAAGTCTACATATGTCCATTCAAAAAGACCGAGGAACTCTCAAGCTAAAGGAAAAGAAAATGAAGTTAATTGATAAACAAAGTCAGTACAAGGGTGAACTTCTCAGGTGTTCTCTTCGAATGGGTGAGACAATGCTGAAGTATCAAAAAATGAAAGAAGAACTTCGAGCTGTGAAGGTTGAAATGATATCGCAAAAGGCTCATCTCCACAGATTGCTATCTCAGAATAACAGTATCAGTCAAGAGTTTATTGAGATCACCAAGATTGAAGAAATTCTACAAAACCAGACTGAAGAGTCTGCAAGCTTTAGGCAAAGAGCTGAAGAGGGCTGGAAAGGACTTTCTTTAGACTTTACTGACTTTTGAAAATTGCACATTTGGGCTTTTTTAGCCTTTGGTTAATTACTTATTCTTCATTTGCTATTTTATATTTTTGAACTATCATTCTATCCCCCTTAGAAATATGATTGTTGCTGTATGATCAATCAAAGGGCCAAGAAAATTATCTCTCAAATCTACATAGAATGATAGACTAGCACAAATGAAAAAAAAATATTTAATGCCATAAATTATGTCTCAATTTTATTGGTTGATGATTGGATGTATCAAGAGCATGGAACTATTAAGATTGAAGAAGGTATATGAGAGCAATGACAATAATTAGCTGGGATTGTCTAGCAAATTATGGCATATAAAAGGACTAAAACAAAGTTAAAGATATTGGTTACCCCTTCAGTCTATAGCCTTTGGTTCAGCTAGTGATTGGAGCAATTGTCATATGTTTTTTTTTTTTTTTTTTTTTTTTTTTTTTTTTTTTTTTTTTTTTTTTTGTGTGGGTCTTATGCATCATAACCTTTGTTGTGGGTCTTGTTAACCTTTGAGCTTCTTTGTGATTAGTGTTTATTTGTGTTGACTTTATTTCGCTAATTTTAAGTTTTAATGTATAGTTTTTAAATATATATATATATATATATATATATATATATAAGCAAAGATCTCATGCTGAAGTACTCTTGCCATATGTTGCTCTAATTTTGTATTTAGAATCATTTTTAACCTATTTTCATTAAGTTTTTTTAACTATTACCCAACAGTTATAGTAACTTCTTTTTACAGTTTATCAAATATGGGCTGATCTTGACACTTAAACCAAATGTTATTTTCTACAAAATAGACTACTTTTTAAAGATAAACCATACCTTATAAAAAGTAGACGTGGCAAAACGGGCGGGTCGGGGCAAACGGGTCGCAGATCAAAATGGGTCATTTTTAAACGGGTCAATCAGGTTGCAGGTCGGGTCGGGTTGACCCGTATTTTTCAAACGAGTTTTTTTTTTTTTTTTTTTTTTTTCAATTATAAAAACAAATCAATATAACTTGTTTAAAAAGAATGAATAAAATCAATGACAACCTATTTAGAAAGAATGAATAAAATCAATTAAACAAATCAAAAACAATTCTGACAGTTTTGAGCATGACAAAAATTCTTTATAATCATAAATTTATGATAGAAAAAGTCTTCAATGTTAATAACTCACTGTCAAAATTCATGTAATTACAAGTTTACATTTTCAAAAAGAGATAGATCTTAAGGAGTACTAAAAAGTATATATTTTAAGTTTACATCACTAATAATATCATTCCCACAAAAGAAGAGAAAAAAAACTACATTTCATGGACCATGTCAAGTTATCAGCCTCCTACATGTTCATGTTGCATTTAAAAAAATAAAAGTTATATTACTTAGAAATATAAACTAAATTTTTTTTTAAAAGAATAAACATAACATATTAAGTGAAAAAAAAAATAAGTAAATATTTTATAAAAATTACATCTCAATCTCAATCTACTCAACGTTGGTAGCAGATTCAGCATTTCAAATATTCATACTGGCAAATTGTAGCTCAAGTTGGCCAATTTCGTCGGCATCTTTATCTACATTATAATATTTTAATATAAATTAAGGTACCATGAAAGTAAATCAATAAAGAATTGAACTTGTATAATAGAGGTCGAGAAAAGAGTATAGGCGCAGAGAGAAAAGAGTAAAGGCACAAGAGTCTTCTCTGAAAGACTGAAATTGTGAAAGGCTAAAACCTCTTACCTCTTAGTGGTTTGTGCCTTTCAGCCTTTGTGGACTACAGCTACTACAAGTTCTTCTTCTTCTTCTTCTTCTTCTTTTTATTTTATTTTATTTTATTATTTTTTTTAAATCAATTACAAGCTCTTAAGTCTATTCATTTACTGTGTTAGTAAATAGTGAGTAGGTTAGTGTACTAGACTACTAGACTACATTTGATTGAAATTGTGAGTCAAGTGTGTGAGCTCAGAGTTGTGAAGTGTCCTATCAAATTGAATGAGATTATTATTTTTTTTTAATAAATGGGTTGTCTTATCTTGTCTCATGTCTGTAAAGTGTAAACATCTATTTTTAATTTATTGGTTCCAGTGCTTTGTGCTTTACGCACCTAGTATTAGGACATAATTTAAATATTTTTTTTATCGAATTTTTTTAACGGGTCGGGTCATAGGTTATCCGAGTCAGGTTGACCCGCAAAAAATCTTGTTAAGTCACGAGTCAACCCAATTTTGCTTCGGGTCAAAAAATTTGGATTTGGGTAAGGTGTTTTTTGGGTCGAGTCAGGTCGGATCAAGTCAAAAAAATTCTAATCCATTTTGCCATGTCTAATAAAAAGCCCAGACCTAGTTATTTCCATACATATATATTATGACTCATGTTTGAGTATCTAATGCTTCCCACATGTAGATACACTCAACACAGAATCAAACAAGGAATGAAAAAAAAAAAAAAAAAAAAAAAAAACAATAACTTGATCTGGCCACTATCAATTTATTTGTACGTACATCTTTTACATTTAATTTAGATTGATAGCAAAATTGAACAAGTTGAAAATAAAAATTGGAAATAATATTACAAACATGTCCAAGTCTAATGCCTCACGAAAGGGTTGAGGACTTGATAAGTGAAACGAATTAGGGACAGTTAGGTGCCTCATGAAAATATTGAGAATACTATAGTCATTATCAATCAATATTTAGTTCCAACAAAGTGATTCTGTTCTTACAATTAAGCCCCTTCCCAATGAATATTTACGGTTAAGAGTAGATTTTATTTTTTAAACTGATTAAATGATTTTGAAAACTGTAAATAAGATTTAAAGAATAAAATAATTTTATATTCTAAAAGTACAAAATTAAGCAACCTTATAAATACTTCCTCTATCACTTTATTCTCACAACCGAATATGAAGACCTCAATCACAAAAACTCAATTTATTATCTCAATAAAATTAAGGAAATCGTTTGTAAGCATCAACATAAAAAGAACTTGATTAAACAAAAAGAAATTGGTTAAAAACACATCAATTTATCAAAATTTAATTTTTTTTAGTTAGGCTTTTGTATCCTTTAATAAAAGTGGAAAATAATTTGAAATCATCATCAATTTCTATTTTTATCACTATGGCTCATACCAAACAAAATAGTAGTAAAAAAGCCTACAAAGAAACCTACAAACACGTGTAGATAATACTTTTAGAAAATCTCATTCTCATAAAAACATGTCTTCCTTTTTCTCAATTTCAATTTAGTACACTTTTGTTTACTAATAATCTTCTATGCAATATATGCAGGAAAATTCTCTTTGTCATCGACCAATGCAACCAAAATATATATAAATCTTGAGATTCCTGAGATTGCTAAAATAAATGACAGGTGCATATTTCTAAAATGATTAATAAAAAAAAGTCTAACAAATAGCATATACTCTCTCACAAAATACCATTTACATAATATTTTCTTTTTTAAAAAAAATTCAATAATAAGAATGGTCAAAAACATGATCCTATACAAGATATACCAAAAACACATACCAAAAAAAAAAAAATTCACAAGAGGAATTATCTTTAAAAAATATGAAGACAATAGCAGAGATCAAATGCATTGAATAGGATACTACAAAACATGTTTGTTAATCATTTCAAATTATAGTCATCATTTACATGAAAAAATTAATAATACATCATATTCAACATTTACATTTTAAAAAATAATACATATTAACTTCAAAGTCCATTGTAGGATGAGAAATGCTATTGTATTGCAGCAATAAGTAACATTGATACAACAATGTAATGGTATTACATTTCATGCGTGCTTTGTGGAATGAAGATCAAACTACAATTAGGCTCATTTTAGTGTGCAAAATATGAAACAAAAAACAAATTTCTCTATCCCAAGGTTAGAGGCACTCACATTAATTATATAGTATATACTCTCCAACACTCTCCAAATATTTATAGCATATTCATCTCACTATAACTACTATATAATTGCAAACTATTTTATATACAGGATTCAAATTAAACTTTGTGATGCCATTGATAAAATAACTTTTGTCATATTTGATTGAGATGCTGAAAAAATCCAAAATAAATTTGAAAGAAATCTTACAGAAAAACAAACTAAGGTATATCTTATTTAAATTGTTTTAAAACTATTAATCGTAATATATATTAAATTCCTCATATGAAAATTGATATTGGAGAATGAATCCTACATGATTTGAAGTAAATTTTAGAAAGAAAATAAATTTTCCTACTTTGTTTGAATGAATTCAATCTAAAGAATGGTTTTGAAAATTACACAGTTGTTAAGATTTTTTATGCATCTTCAAATGACCAAATAGTATGGAAGAAAAAAATATATATACACAATCCAATAAGCTATATTAATTCTTTTGGTACATTATTTCTAAAGTAACATAAGAAATATAAAAACATTTACAAAAAGTAGAACTAGATGCATAATAAAATGAGTATACTATATATATATATATATATATTTAGAGATTTAAGCATTTGATAATGTAATTTTTTTAGATCTCAAGCTTGATTAATTACTCAAGCTTAGATCAAGCTTTTGAGCTTGAGTATTTTCTTTTTTCTTAATTTAATCTCGAGCTTGGCTTGAGTAATTAATCAAGCCAAAAGTCAAGTACAAACCTTTTGGCTTTCTCACGTGCTCAAGCTCAAACACGCTTAGGCTTATCACGAGCTCAAGCCAAGTTTGAGCTTTTAACTTTTCCTGACAAGCCAAGCTTGAACATACACTACACGATAAAGCTCAGCTCGTTTATAGCCCTAGCCATGCCCCTACCCTCTCCCCTTTCTTTGTCAATTAATGAATGGACTCAATTAAGAATTTTCCTTTAAGAGGGTTTTATTTTTCTTTTTAGGTTTTCCATTTCATGACTAATATTTTTATTAATCTCTTGTATTCTTTGTTTTTATCACCATAGTAAGATGCAACTTAATAGCCTATCTAATTTCCAAATCCATGTAGTTCACCAATCAATGTAAAAAAAAAATGATCATACAAAATAACTTAAGTATGGAATGAGGAGAAAAATTGTAATTGCATTTCACCACAATCACAACTATAAAACTTGTTAACACATGTTCCAAGAGCCTTATAACTCAATTGGAACCTCCAAATATTTTTAATAGATACATCCAGGTTTCAAAATAGGTAGATGACATTTATCTACCTATATAATGTCTAAATTATATTAATTTAATCCTGAGAAATTGGAGGAAATTAATGGATGTGCCAATTCCTAGAAATGCCTGCAACATGCATCCGCTATTACAAGCATAAATCTACAAAATGCGTCCGCTACGAACGAGAGTTCACTACAATTAACGACCTCTAGCTTGGTTCATGACAAGTTCAAGATTGCTTGACTCTATCAATTTGGTGAAATAGTTTGTTGCTACCATAACAAAGTTATTTCTTTTCCTTAAAATATGCCTTACTTTTCCTATTAATTCTAGATTGATGTACCCCTTATATTCCTTCATGAATCTCAGACATCACTTGCATCAATCATAAACAGAATTACCCACCTACCTCTCCATTTCATTTATTTCTTTCTCTGCATAAAATCCTGTGTCAGTCAGTAACAATCACCTTCACCATGCAACAAGAAGAGAGTGATGTACATCTCGGCCACGTAGTTCAAGATTCACCACATTCGTGGAGATGATGACCCACAAAAGCATTATGCATGCCTATTGTGTACATTGTGAAGGGCAAGAGTTCAATTGCAGTGCCGATCTTCAAAACCACAACTCTTCCACCCACAAGAAATTCAAGAACCCTTGCAGCAGTTGCAAAAATGTGTTTCACACTAAAGCGGATTTACAACACCACAGTGAGGAACACTGGAAGTAAGTATTCTTTTCTTTTCTTGGTTTGCTTGCATGTAAATAACCTTTGCCTGACCTCTGCACTAAACTATATTCCTTTTCTTTTCCTTTTTCTTTTCTTTTACATTCTCCCTTAATCGTTATAATTGCCCTGGATTTTTTTTTCTTCCGTTAAAAAGCATCATCATCAACTATTTTACCTAATGAAACTGAAAATAGAGTGCCATTGGACCATTGTGATTAAGGACTGAAGCCACAAATTAATTCTTATATACTTTTGCAACGAAGAAGAAATCAAGATGGTTCTTGAAGTCACGAATGTGATTTGTAAGAGTATTTCAGTTTCAAGGAGTCCCAAGTAACTGAGAGAAGAATGTGTGGTTACATTTGTAAGTATTTGTGAGGTATGACTGGGCATTATTGTATATCTCAATTGTAAATTTCAATTGCAAATAGTGAAATTCTTCTTGGGTTTATGATTAACCTTTATAGTAGTTTTTTTTTTGTGAATGCCTAAGTTTCATAGGTTTTCTGTTTCGTTACCAATCAACTGTAATATTTAGTTTATTACGCTAAATTGAAAAATTAAATAAATCAAAAGGTCTAAGACTTATTAACTTAGATAATGGCGGTTCAAAATTTTTCTTGTTTTTTTATTTAAATTTTATTTTTTCTATTTTGCAACACTTAATAGAAATATAAGGTTATGTTTGGTAATAGTTTTTGTTTTCTATTTTTAAAAACTTGTTTTTGGAAATATGAAGGAAAAACAATTTTCTTGTATTTTTGAAATCAAAAACATGTTTGGTTAGTTAAAATTAAAAAAAAAATAGTTTTTTAAAGAAAAATATAAAAAATACTAAAATATGCTGTTATTAGGATCTGAACTCTAATGCTAATTCATTAAATAAGATAGATCCATTAAATTGAATGTATGCTTTCTTTTGCTTTTGAAAACTAAAAACTGAAAATCACAAATTGAGTTTTGAGATTTTTTTTTTTTTTTTTTTTTCCATTTTGAGTTGCCAAACAAGTATTTTATTTTCAAAAATAGATTTTTTTTAAAAAAAAATTGAAAATAAGGAGAAAAAACAATTACCAAACATATCCTAAGTCTTCAAGTATATTTACAATAAGAAGAAAAATCGGAAGCATCCTTCTTAGTCACTTGTAGTTGCATATGTTTTAAAGAGCAATACTTGAAAGTTGAGGTAAATAAAATACGGTGGTTATTATTAGCAAATTTTTTTTTAATGGGTTAAAAATATTACTACATATACCCGGTCCCTTTTTTCGGAGTTTGACCCGAGTCCTCCGCTTTCTCCCATGTACTTAATACATAAGAGCTTCTATCCGTCTCAACAATCCATCTTAGTGATTTCATATGAGCGTGATCAGAAATCTGTACCTTATTACTATACCAACTACTTGCATATATATATATATATATATATATATATATATATATGAAAATTGAGGTAAAAAATGGTAGTTGTTCTCTGTAAAATTTTCATCAACCAATTATCCACCTACTCAAATTCCGATAGAAAGTTGAAGAAGAATGGAATGATCTTTTGACAATCTTCCAAAACAATATGTAATTAATTAATTCTTATGTATTTTGAGAATTTATTTTTCTTTTCCTTTCTTGTATTATCTCTACTAGCTAGTTTTACATGGAGGACATATTCATGAAATTTTCATACTTGCATACTGTCTGTATGAACTTGGTCATGGTGGCAGTTTCATAATTATGGACTTAATTTGTATTGTTTAGCTCCTTTATGTCCTCCATCTATAAACTCTTATCATGTCCTTGCGTGTATTAGTGAATATGGTGTAGTATTTATACTAAGGTGTGTGTATGGACATTCTATAAGTACTGTACTTTATTCTTATTGTTTTTATTTGTTGACCAAGTTTGACCATTGGCCTGATTTTTAATATATTGTAGAATTAGTACCTTCTTTGAGACCTTGTTAGTAATTTATTGAATATAAATTTTGCTATACTATTGAATATAAATTTTTGTCCCCCCTCCCAAAAAAAAAAAAACCTATTGTATATATATAAATAATTGGTTTGCATCTCAACTATATCATTGAACTTTGGCCATCATAGCACACGGTACCTAACGCCGGTGATCATGATCTACACCACATGCAAGACCTTATTAGTTGATTAATCATATCAAGTAGATATGCCATTTAATTTGAATCAAATCGAATAAGGCTTTTCAATTTGTAAAAATTGTCAAAAGAAAATAAAACATGCAATTAAAATAAAAAACAGTTGTGGAATTCATATTTATGTGAACAGAAAAGATATCACACGCAAAAACTATGTCTCACACATATTATATGCCAAAGTTGTAAAAACAGAGTTCCCCATAACAAAAACAGATCATTTTGTCTACTTGAAGATATACATGAGTATATAGCACCGAAGGCAAAAATGTAGACCATTCAGAGTACAAAGAATACCACGAGTCCTGATCTTGAATGCCCCTGAGGCCTGACCAGAACTTTTGTTTCCCAATAACTTAAAAGAAAATATTGAGTAAGTATGAAACAAAGGAAGATGGAGGGATAGGAGAGGGAAGGTCTTAATCTTTTGGCCAAAGTAATTAAAGGTCCAATTTTGAGAAAAGTAATTGCTCTTATTGGGTGCACTCCAATAAATTCAATTCCAATTTTATTTTAATCTTTTGACCTAAGTAATTAGTAATTACAGCTCCAATTTTGAGGAAAGTTCAAGTAATCTATGAGTGGCCTCTACACTAATCCATGCAAGCATTCATGCATTGTCAATTTTCCGAGAATCCATTATTAATTGTACAACAAAGTGACCATTAAATTACTTGACCATAACTCCCTATAAATACTCAGCCATATCTTCCTCTAGTCCACACATAAGTTAGTAATACTTATACATACTAAGCCGCTACACATATTCAAAATGGACGGGAAGGATGTTGGTGGTGGTGGAGGTGCCAAAGGAGGAGGAAGTGATGGGGGCAAAGTTGGTGGTGTTGGTGTCCAAAGTGGTGGTGATAACTCTTCAAAGGGCAGTGGCAGCGATGCTAAAAAGATGGTTGCTCCTGGGACTGGTGGAGCGTCACAAATTTCAAGGGACTCCTTTGAAAGTGACCCCAAGGGATATTTCTCAGCCCTTCATGCTAACGAAAAGGCTAATGAGAAGGGAAATAAATAGATGCTACCAATTTATGTTTCAATGTCTCTCAGTGTGTATTGAGAATGACTAGCTCTTGTTGCTTTATGGGTTATTATATGATGGAATAAACTGGAGTATTAATCTATTTGCTTTTGCGCCCTATATGTTATACAGTCTCCCTTCAATCATGATAATTGCTCTACCTTTTTCTTTAATCAAATAGTATATATCATAATCAAATGGTTCAAATACACTGAAAATTTCATGGTATTGGACCTTTTTATATCATGTAGCATGGCAGTAAAAGAGAGAGTGAACAACTGGACTAGATCAATGTATTGAAATCCAAAATTTCAATTAGTACTTTACAGATCATAAACACTATGGTTATTTCTCTAGCCTGCATGGTAGTTATATAAGGTAAACCATTTGAGGTTATTGTCATGTGCTTCTCATATACACGGCATGCTAAGTTTTAAAAATGTAAATTTCCAAGTATTGTTATGTTTGTATATGCTAGTAGAGAGACAAAGTGACTACCCAGCAATGGTTCATCGTATTTGCAGTGGCACCCAATTAATCTCCCCACTCCACATCATTCTTAAATTAACTGTGATATAAAAAGGACAGATTCCAAGAGAATCAGAACCCCACTAAGAAAACAAGCCCAGTAATTAAATTTAGCTCAAGTGCACCGGTGACTAAATCCACAAGAAATTGAACCCAGGTTCTACAATCCTTGAATTTAAGCTAAAAGCACAAGGGTTTATTTCGATTAGACCAATATATTATGACTTTATTATAACATCCATTATCGATATATCTTTTATCCTTTCAAAAACCTGATTGCACTTAATCACACTCACAAATCAAAACCAGATCAAATTCCACTTTCAAAGCAATAATTTTCTGTTGTGTTGAGGACCTAATTTCCACTTTCATTTCAACATTCTTCAACTATTTTTGTTTAATCCTTTTTGAAATAGTTACATGAATTGCGAAACATAATTTCCTTTTAAATCACTCCACCATCAAATTTTGAGCTTTTATACTACTTTGCGTTGCTATATAAATAAATCAAGCAAAAATAGATAAATAGCAGGCCTGCTATTTATTATAAATAAACTCAAAGTTGCTATTAATTTCTGCTATTGAATATAAATAAACTCAAAGTTGCTATTAATTTCTGCTATTTAATATAAATAAACTCGAAGTTGCTATTAATTTATCCTGCTAATATCTGCTTGGGGACCAAGATATGATCTTAGTAGATCAATCAAACAAGATAAACTCAAAACACATGTATACACATATATGTAAAAATATTTTTTTTTTTCACAATAGTAGAGTAATTAAATTGTAATTCATAATTAAATATATTTATATATAATAAAATTAAAAGAGATTTTATCATCTTTATAAATTCTAACTAATATATAAATCTAACATATGGTATAATATTTGTGTAATATTTTTTTGATAAATTATAACAATTATGTACATAAAGAAAATAACAACAGCAAATGGTTTTTTTTTTTTTTTTTTTTTTGAGAAGAAGAAGAAGAAATAACAACTATGACAAATAGAACAAATATTAAAAAGGCAGCTTAAATAAACTTTATTTTATATAAGAGGCTACCTAGAATACAACTGGATTAGTTTATTTATTTTTAAAATCTTATTAATTTATATTTTTATGTAAAACTTTTTAAAATATCACTTTTTTAGAATACATGTACTTTTGTTCACTTGTAGCAAAATATTAATTAATGCACTAAAGGTTTTTTTTTTTTGGGTAAAATGTTTTTCTTTTTAGGAGGGTCCTTGAATAAACTCAAATTTTTTAGGGGGGCCAAGTCAGTTTTTAATACCCAAATTTTAAAAAAATTATAAAATAAAACAATTTTTAAAAAATAGCTAATATATGATAGAGTAAAAAAATTTCAATGAAAACAACACATTAGGTTCTGCGTACTGTGAACAATATAAATTACCAAACTCTTAGAAACCACACTCACAAACTCACAAATCACACCCAATTCACCATCTAACCAGATAATTAAAATCTTATTATGCCAAACTCACTCGTACATGCATCTTTTAGGGTTTGAATAATATCCTACTATACATGTTTCTTAACGTAAATATCTTTTATCAGGGGCGGCCCAACATAATTTGGGGCCTAAGGCGAAAAATTTATGCGGGGCCTTTAATATGTAAATATTACTTAAACAAAATTATTTAATACTAATCAATTAATGTTAATTTGATATATTAAATACATAAATAATACTAACTAGACTAATGTTAATTTCATATAGAAAATTGAATATCATAGTTGAACTATAAATATTAATAAGAAGAAATAAAAATATATTGCGATTGCAAAAAATACTTTATTTTGGATATAATACGATGCATAGTTAAATAAAGTTGTAATCTAATTTTTAATTTTATATTATGATTTCAAGAGAGAGAGATATTATTTGGTGTGTGGGTTTGTAGAATATTAGTTTACAAAAATCAAAGTCTCAAACTATCCCAGGAGATTAATCTATAATTGATGATTTAACACATTTGCAACATCTTTTTGAAATATTTTAGGATTTCAATTGAGTTAAGGTTCTATTGGTCTCGTACTTTGAGAGTCTTAATAGAAATGAAAAAGATGCGCTAATTAAAAGCACTATAAAATGTTCAAAATATAATGTGACATTGTCTCTAATTGATGAACTTCATCAATTTAACTAATAAATATTTATATCACTTTTTTGTGATTAATAACATGGAAATTTGTAAGCCAATAGTAAAATTTGTAGTATCTTTAACATCACTAATAAAAAAAAATGTACAACCTTTAAAAAATATATATAATTTTATAAAAATTTAGGCCTTTAAATAAGAAAAGTGGGGCCTTTTTTCTTAAGCAAAATTTTATTTTTTGGTGGGGCCTTAGGCCTAGGCCTAACTTGCCTAGGCCTTGGACCGGCACTGTCTTTTATCTTAAAAACTTTACCACGCTACTCCTTTGTGCTGGAGTATTACTTCGGCTAAAGTCCTATTTTGGCTCAAAGTCGCCAAACCTTTAAAATTACTCCCTTCTTAGTGATATGATATTATCATATCTATGTATAGAGACTGCCACAATTTCTTACTTCTCTAATTTTTTTTTTTTTTCAATTTGGAATTTTGGAATTTCCTAGCACACCTAAAATGTATTGGATATGGGTGCATAATAATTTATCTAATCTCTAACTTTTATATATATATATATATATATATATATATTTTAAGTATGTCTCATGTGTCATGAATTTACCATGCATGATAGTCGATCGGCAAACATAAAAAATGAATGTACTTACTCAACAGTTTAATCATTTGCGTTAAAATAATAGTTAAATAAGCATATTTATTACCATATACTAATTAATAACTTAAGTTTTTGTACAATTGCTAATTTATCAAAAGGCATTCAGATATTCTATGAACTCAAACCTCATATCAAATATTCAATGAACAATTAAGTTAAGAGAGAAACAAGACAAATGCAAAGGGAACCGATGAGAAACACAAGCCCAATTGCACCAGTGCCTAAAGCAAAGAGCTCAATGGATTGTGACAGCATGGCATCACGCTTGTGCTTATGATCATAACCAGACTGATAGCACCACTCACTTTTGAGTGTGTAGCATGCATTAAACCTCTCCTTCCTCTTCACTTCTTCTATTCTCTGTCTTAGAACGTTCAAGACAATTTATGGAAGCCATAAATTAAAAATCTAAAAAAAAGAGTTGCAAGATATTTCTCACTATAAGTTTTATATTATTTACATATATCATAATAAAACTCTACAAACGAAAGTGATTAAATATAGGTTAACAAAAATCCTATTTTATTTTCTAGTCCAAATGATGCATATAAATAGTAAATGCGTATGAAGAATATGCCCATCAAAAGAAATAATTTAGAGTATAGAAAGAAAATAAAACCAACAATTACGTAAAGAATCACTATACTGTCTAAAATGGTATTATTTTGTCCTAGTGATTTTTTTATTATTTATCACAAACATTCATAAGTTCATATATTATTTCCACTTCTATCATGTATTTTTTTTTTTTTCATACTACCATTTAAGACATTATAAGACTTGTTGCAAAGTGATGAGCCGAAAACAAAAAATAAAATAATAATCATTAAAAATTTATTTATTATAGCATTGATATAACATCATATTTATTACCACATTAATTTTTAAATATTTTATGAGTCATGTTAAAGAATGTCTTTAGAGCAATTGTGTTAATAATCCATTTTAGGAAAATTTTGACACTACTTTTATGAAAATTTTTTAAAAAAATGTCAAAATATTAATTGGAAGTGCTAACAGATACCTTTAGGGCACTGGTTAATAATCCATTTAAAGAAATTTTTATGAAAAATAATTAATATTTTAACAATTTTTTTCATTTTCTATAAAGATGGTGTCATGCAAAACTTTCCTAAAATGAATTATTAACCATTGCTCTAAGGGTACTTGTTAACATGGCCCAATATTAATTATTTTTTTCTTTTTTTATAAAAATTTTCTTAAAATATTTTGTTAACCATTACCCTAAAACATTGTTAACATTTATCATTTTTTTAATAAATTGACAAAAAACGTTTAATATTTTTCATGGAAATACTATTCTCCTGATTAATTAGATCTTTCATTCTGTGGGCCAAACCACGAGAAGTAAAAGCACCCTACTCTCACTTGTCACTACTAAATGAATTTAATATAAAATGATGACATGACTATAAAATTAGGTGGGGTATTATCATTATGAAGAGTTTTTTATTAGAGCATTCACATCAGTCCGTTTATTTTACACATTTATTTTTACAATAAAGACTTACTTTTTCTATTTTACACACCTACTTTTATAAAACACCCACATCAATTCATCTATTTTACACATCTTTTAATTAAATAATCACTTTCTTCACATTTTTTATTATTTTCCTCAACCACCGCATATAATACGCGCTCTCTCTCTACTCGTTTATTATTTCTAATTCGTTGCTCTCTTCCTCTCCATTAACTCTCCTCTCCCTCTCGATCAACTCTGCCTCTCCATTAACTCTCCTCTCCGATCCACCATCTCAGATCAACACTTATGTTTCCGATCCACGAGCTCAGATCAACCCTCCCTCTCCAATACATGAGCTCCGATTCACAGCTCCGAGCTCCGATCCACAGCACCGATCCACGATCTGCCGCTCTGATCCACGACCCGCGGCTCCAATCACGATCCCCAAGCTCCGATCTGTGTGTTTGTGTATCTGTTTTTTTTTTTTTTTTATTAAGTGTATCTCTGTGTTGATTTTTAACTGGGTTATTGAGCTTGGAAAGGAGAGAGAAAAAATTGGAGCGAACGGAAAATATATAATAATGATATGAACGAGCTACAGTACCCGTGTAAATATACACGGGTACTGTAGCTCATGTATGGGTTTTCACATATTTACCTATTTATACACTCACTGATGTGGGTGTTTTTTGGTATAAAATATGTAAAAATTGTACTTGTTTTTATTTTAGAAGATTTTACACCATCTGGTGTAATTGCTCTTAGAGCATCAGTAGTAGATGTGGTAAATGTGCCAAACGCCAAAAATTTGACACATTTACCACACCAAACACAAAAAAGTCACTTTTATCAGATAGGGCAAATGTTGCAAATTTTTGCAACATTGAACAGTACCGTGGCAATTTTGCCACGGTAAGGACAGATGTGGGAAAAATTTTATTATTTTTTATTTGACTTTTCTCTCTCTTCTCACTTTTTTAATCTTTTTTTTTATCTCTCCTCACAATCTGTCTCTCTCTCCCTCTTCAGATCAGATTCCCAACTCTTCAGATCAAACCCA
Source organism: Castanopsis chinensis (assembly GCA_032878915.1). Classification (NCBI taxonomy): domain Eukaryota; kingdom Viridiplantae; phylum Streptophyta; class Magnoliopsida; order Fagales; family Fagaceae; genus Castanopsis; species Castanopsis chinensis. The sequence continues at coordinate 1,199,848 of JAVQMG010000071.1, forward strand.
AGAATCTTCTCTGCCAATCTCGGTCTCCATCTCGCCAATCTCGATCTCGCCGATCTCAGCTCCTCCCTGCAGATCTCGATCTCGCCGCCTCACTTTCCAGTCTCGCCGCCTCATGCTCGCCGTCGATCTCGCCAGTTCTCGTTGTTTGAGTTTGTGTCTATTTGAGTTTTTTTTTTTTTTCCCCCTCTTTTTTTGAGGTTTTTGGATTTGGAATTTGCTGGTGTTGTTGGTGTTAATGTTGTTGTTGTTGCTGCTGTTGATGTAGTTGCTATTTTTGATCGGCAGCGTTGATGTAGTTGCCGTCATTGATGACAATAGGTAGAGATAATATATTATTTTATTGGATAGTAAATATTAATTTAATGTATAGGATTGAATTTTACAACATCTGATAAAGAAGGTGTTGTAAAATAATGTGGTAAAATAATAAAGTAAGATTTTAATGTTATAAAATGACATATTTTTTGTCACAGTTACTGTGAATGCTCTTACAGTAGAATATATAAAAGGGATAAATGGCAACCGGCAAGTGCAAAAGATTTCACGTAGCCAATTGTTGCATAAAAAGTGGCACCTAATCATGGGTTTGAGTTAAAATATGTCCAAAATCTACAATTTGACCACGTAGTCCTTTAACAGAGAATCCTTGTCTTCTTGGAAAATGGAATGCCTGTTGGTGGTTTGTGTTTTGGTTGGGGCTGTGTTAGTACATTTAATATTGTCTCTATAAATTATTGAAAATTAATATAATTAATATAATCAAATATTGGTACGTGTCACCATCTTGATTGGAAAACTATCCGGCTGTGGCAAATTAATTTACTCCTAATAAAATCTATAGGTTCAAGTATTATTATGATTTGTCAAAGGCTTTGTAGTTGAATTGGCACATCTCCATGCATAAAATATTTGAGGGTCTAGGAGAGAAAGAGTTCGAACTGCGAGATTAGTAGCATATTGTAATTATTTCTAAAAAAAAATTATTATTATGGTTTTTTTAATTTTTTTTTTTTAAATCAAGGTTCACATACCACTTTTCTCATTTGAAATAGGTTTATATACGCTTCTCAATAAAATATAATAAAATAATAAAAAAAATGCTAACGAATGCTCTTAAGTCATTGGTTAACAATCCATTTAAAAAAAATTGTTATGGGAAAAGGAAAAAAAAAAAAACAATTAGTGTTTTGACAACTTTTTTCATTTCCTATAAAAGCGGTATCAAAACTTTTCTAAAATAAATTGTTAACCAATACTCTAAGGGTATTCGTGAACTTGACCTTAAAATAAAAAGAAAATGTGTTTGTACACTGACAGTCACATCAAATATTAAATAAAAAAAAATAAAGTCTTGAGCATAGAATGAGGCCTCTCAAATAAAATGGAGAAGATTGTGTTTCTTTAATAGGATATATTTTGATTAAGCACATATGACAAATTTTTAAAATTCTATCCATTTTTTTTTTTATATACAAGATAGAATTTCTACTTTATCATAATTTAAGTGTATATGTATGTGAAGCTCTCTCTTGAAAACTTGAACCTCAGCCCTTACCTCCCACACCCCACAAACACTTATACTTGTAAAGTGACTACCACATCAAGAGTGCACAGTGGTCTATTTTGAAATGACTTAAATTTTATTCTATCACATCATCAATAATTTTAATCAATACTTAAATGGTGAGATTCATGTTTGTTTAAATGTCAAAACTTTGATTTTATTTTATTTTTCCTCTATTGTTACAATAAAAAAGTACAAAATCATTGATTTATCTTCAAATGATAAATAATCTCTTCTCATCCTTCAAGAACACCTAGAGATTCCAAGTTTCATCTACCATACTATCGATTCATGGAATTTTCAAGATGTCTCATGGACAAAGAATAGAATAGTCTGACCAAAAAGTAGTACACCGCTTCCTTATATATTAGAAAAAAGTTTAAAAATCTCTCACCCCACTTTGATTATTGATCTAGTCTATCTTTATTCCTAACTGCTTCCCCTTCATTTTAAGGGTATTATGTTATTTCTTCCAAATCACAACCAAACTTTTAAAGAAGTAGATACAGTAATATCACATATCACACAATGATGCGATTCCCACCAAAAACCCATGGTGTCAATGTAATTACATCTTCTTGATTATAATTAATCGAAAAAGTTCTAAGAAACAAAGATTAGAAAGCGATTGAAGTAGACTATATGACAATGAAACAAGTGAAATAGGGGCTAATGAACAAGTGTACCACCTAGCTACTTTAATGAACAAGTGTACCACCTAGCTACTTTTAAGTTACATTTTGATGATGCAGTTAGGCAGATAACATCAGTGGATTTAGAATACTGAATGATTTTCAATTCAGCTAAATACCTGTATATATACCATTTAGTCACCAAGAAGATAGATAGAATCATAGAGGACAGAAAAGATTAAATATAAATGAATATATTTGCAATCTTGCTTCTGGTACAGATTCCAATGATAATCTAGATATTTGAGAAAGTCTTCAGATTGTAGCTCCACTATGGCTTAGTTTTAATGGTCGAAGGAATCAACATTCTAAAAAAAGAGTATTCATGTAATGCCTTTTAAAAATAATGGAATGAGCTTTTACCAGTGTAATCATCATATTGGATGAAGAGACCAAGTGCTCTCTACCTTTTAAGAATTATTCAAGATAGTGGTTAGGGATGTGATAGAAAATAACCAGTACATGTTTGCGCAGCACTTCCATAAATTCAATTTTTTTTTTCAAAGTGAAGTTATAATTAATTAAAAGCACTAAAACTAAGAGTATAGATCCATTTGGGCTCAAAATTAGGTTCCAAACGTCTTGTGAAGCTGATACCAAATTTAATTTTTATTTTTGGAGAATATGCAGCTAACACAAGTGCACACTTACAAGAATAGATTTTATCAGATATAGTAAGCAGTCTCCTATAAGTAACCATCTTGCTCACCAATTAAAGAATCCTCCCAAGGGATACAAAGTAGAAGATATGAATGCTCATCACTCTAAGGAATGCACCTAAGAGATACAAAACAAGAAACTCGCCACCTATCGGAATCTACCAAATGAGAAAAGATAAACAAGGGGAAATCCGAAATCCTTCTAAAAAAATCACACTCTCAATTCTATCTATATTTTAGATCCATAAATGAAGTAGGACTTGAATAGGACCAACTTCGAATAACCCTCCAAGCATGAGTAATAACAACTTACATTTACAATACCAAAACATTTAACCAAAAAAATAATTGAACTAATACAACTAACATGACCCTCTAATTGGGAATAGGAAAAAAAGCATTTTGGAAAGCAAATACACACAATTAAAGTAAGAGAATTCAAATTTCGTCGTTTCTCAAATGCATTCTGCCAGCAGAAACAATCTGCCATAAAATTACCTCAACTCCTAAAAATAAAAATAAACGTAAAAATAAAACCTCAAAATTGCACTCCATTTGATGTATTGAAACTAAAATTAATTTTGAAAATGACCCAAAAATGCTTACTCCAACTTCTTTGAAATTTGCACAAACTTACTTAGAAAAAAGAGAAAAAGAAAAAGAAAGAGTAACCAATATAATTCGTCTTACTAGGACAAATAACCTAGCCTTTACTTGGATTAGGTTAAGGTTAGGCTGGATTTTTCTATGAATACTATCTAAAGTACCATATTGTGTTGTGAATATCAGTTTAATTTGCATAAGATGTTTTATTATTTTCTACAAAAGGATTTGAAATTGTAGGAGAAAAACTTCAAGTTTCAACCAATTCTAGCACAAAGACTGTTTATTCATCAACTTCTAGTTAGTTTGGTTAAAGGGCAGGACATTACTAACAATGTTATTTCAAAACTCGTCTTTGATTGCAGAGGTTTATTGTGAGCTTTCCAAGCAAGCCAAATGGCGTTACGAAGGGTAACAAACCATAGAACATGATTTAGACTTTTTTTAAATTCCTAATATTAATCAAATTTGAAAGTCCATTGTATGCGATTTGTCTGAATTATGCGGTAATCAGAAGATGCTTGCACAGTGAGAAACGCAAGGAAATTATATTTCCTAGTGAATTATGATTTTCTAGAGTTCTTAGGATAGCTCCTAAGTTGAATAGTTAAAATTCTATCCATCCATATCGAAATGAGTGAATTAGCTTTTACTTATCATCACCATTTGATTAGACATTGATTATCATCATTTTAATATCTATTTAAATTATTGAAGATGTGACTCGCTTCAAAAAAACAATCATAGTCACTTCAAAAAAATTTATTTGATAAGCAAGAACTTTAATTGGAACACACTGCTAAACTCAGTTAAAAAGTTCCAAACCCAAAGACTTATCTAAGTCTGTGCACAAACTCAATTACAAATACAAAGAAAAACACAGCTAAAACTACAATCTAATCAACTCTAGAATATATAACAGACACAAGAATACCCCTAATGTCAACATAAATTTCTATTCAGTACAAAACCAATGAACCTTCCTTTAGCAGCTAGTCGCGCTTTTATCTCATTTGATGGACTGGACTTCTCCAGACTTGACCACTCACTTCAAAATTGATGGATATGATTATAGAAATTCCGTAGTGAATTATTCTAAGCAATCTAAGGAATCATAATCCTTGTTCTTATTGTACAAAAGCCTAAAAATTGAGGAAAGGTATCATTCTCTTCCCTATTTCCTAAACCAATATATTGGTAATGATATCAAGTATCAACCTTCAAGACTCTAAAAACATCTAGAGAGATTACCTTTCTCTTTTTAGCTCACCTACCACTATCATATCGTTAGATGAAGTTATACTCATCACCATCTTGTCCTAAGGCTGAAGCCTGCAAATAATATGATAATATATATTAACATTGCATTTCCTAAAATAAACTTATTAGTAGTACTACCAAAAATAACATAGAACTTACATTGTGGCGTGACTAATTGATGGGACAGAGTTGTAAAAGCATAAAACTTAATGACGGCCCCTTTTAGTGTAAAGACCACGAAATTTTTTTAAATCATAAGGCCACTTCAGTCAAAGCATATCAAACTGCCATACCTAATGATCCAAAATATTTTTGCAGTAATTGCATATACAATATATGCAATATTCAAGAAACACTATATGATAACACTACAACAGAAAACAGAATATGCATTTTAGAATGTGTAAAGTGTAAACCAGAACAAGAAGTCCAATCTTTCTATAAATCATAACACAAAAAATTTGACATTGATTTTTTTTTTTTTTTTTTTCATTTTGCTGAATGAAACCCTTGACTTACATTAATTTTTGCTAAATAAGCCTTTATATACAGTTGGAGCACTTGCTTATAAAGTTTCCAATTATCTGGGCTCACTCCCCTTGGACAATCAAATTTGAAGAGATGAATTGGGACAAGTTAGTTCTTCAACCTGAAGATAAGCTGATGATTCCAATTGAAAAGGCAAGGAACTTTAGACTATTTGCAGCCATTAGCAAAAAAGGGAAGTTCTTGATCCCATTCTTTTAATTTTTTAAATTAAATAGGTATACACTGATCATGTTTCTTCTTGGGAATATGTAGGTGGAGATTGGAGAAAGAAGTTGCATATGGAATCCACCACTTCCCCCCTATGTCAAGGTTAATTTCAACACCGCAGTTAGAGAGGAAAAGGCATGTATAGTTAGACATGGCAAAACGGGCGGGGCGGGGCGGGGCGGGGCGGGTTAAACGGATTGCGGGTCAAAACGGGTTATCTTAAGCAGGTTAAAAACGGGTTCGGGTCAATCGGGTTGCGAGTCGGGTCGGGTTGGGTCGGGTTGACCCATATTTTTTACATGAATTTTTTTTATTATTTTTTTATAAATAAAATAACATGTATTTGTCATTTGGAAAGTTATGTAACAAATTATTTGATGTAAAATGCATTATTTTGACTTCACCACTTATATCAAGAATGAATTCAGTTAAACTTATTAATACTTATTCAATAATTTTAAAATTATACAAATCCTAACATTGCTATCTAAAACAAAATAACACAAACATAAGTAAAACAAATACACATGTTTTATTTCTACACAATATCAACATTCTAAAATATAAAACAAAATTACAAATGACTTATTGGATAACTCATTTGATAAAGAATAAAAACATATAAGAAATTTACAATCTTGAAAATTAATTTTATAATCTATTATCAATTGTGGTTAGCACTCTATTTCAATTTGTGATATACATTAAAATTTAATTGCTTACTTATTTATATATGGTCTTTTTTTTTAATATCATATCCTTGTTAAGCAACACACACTCTAGAAAATATCATAATTTATTTTGAAAAACCGTTTATTTTGGACATAAATTGTTAAAATATAAGTCTAAGCATTCATAATTTATGCTAATTTAATACTTTGGTTTCACTATTTTTACACTTGTAAATGTTTCTCACATGTGTCTATAATTTTAAATCTATATTTTTAACTTTACTATAACCATATTATCTTGGCATGTACTTTGTTATTTAATATCTAAAATTTTTTACTCATTACAGAATGCTCAACCTTTTATCTTTCAATTAATTTGCATATGCAAATGTATCAATTGTTTCTTTAAAACTCACAATAAACAATTAAACTACTATTGTATTAATTTTACTTTTTTTTTTTTTACAAAAAAAAAATGTTCTAAAAAAGTTATTCGGGTTCTGGTTGGGTCGGGTTGACCCACAAAAAACTCGAAAAATTCTGGTCGGGTCGGGTCGTGGGTCAACCCGTTTTTGTTTCGGGTCAAAAAAAATTGGGTTCGGGTCGGGTCGAGTCTTGTCAGAACATTTTAACCCATTTTGCCATGTCTTCGTATAGTAGCAGTTGGACCCAGATAATATAGAATCAAAGCCCCTGGCTGAAGCTCATGCAGCTCTCGTAGTGATAACAATAGGAGCGGAAATGGGATATGGAAATTGGGTTTGTGAAGGAGACACTCTAAATGTTATCATCTAGTTACAAAACCACTTTCTGGAACCTGATTGGTCTATTGAGCACCTAATTGAGGAAGCTAGATACGTTTTCAATTTTTATCTGATTGGGTGTAAATCACACTTTTAGTGAAACTAATATCGTAGCCCATAATGTTGCTAAGTGGGCCATTTTTGGTAATATGTCAAGATTGATCCCCATCTCATCCATTCCAGACCACTGCTTTCGTCCTTAGGATAGAGATGGAGGTAAAACTCCTCTTTTGCAGCACTTTTCCTCTGTTTAGTTTTGCTCTTTTATAATAAAGTATTATTAGGCACCAAAAAAAGAAAAGATAGAATTATTGTGGATAAATTTCATTGCAAAGCCATCTCCCATAAATTTTACGGTAGTCATAGCTAACTTAACAATAGAAATCAATAAGACAAGTGAATGAGGGTTTGTGGATTCTTCACTGCAAAAAGGAATTGAAAATTTATAAGACAGGACCACTTATAGCACAGAGAAAGTAAGTTAGCAAATGCAATATTAAAGAGTGCTTTATTGAAATTTAATGATGTAAACAGCCAACGGTTGCATTAAGAAGCATAAGTCAATTGATTGAATAACAAAATTAATGGAAAATTATAGAAGTCCCTATATTTTTTAATAGTAGAAACGATCCTATCAAAGAATATCAATGATGAAATTGACAGAACATGGGAACATGGGTCTTAACCAGGACTTACAATTGGTAGCAGATGAAATGCAATTGTTGGAAAACCACTCTATCTTTCATTTCCATTGCCAAGTGCCAACCAGTATCATATGCTTCAGAGTGATGGTGATTTCACCTTCAAAATGAGTTAATTTCATTAGCATATCATCTCTTATTAGCTAAAAAGCCCCCTTTTTTGGACTGGATTGCTATGATAGAGAATACTATTAATAATGGGCATTTACAACACAAGAAATATGATCTTTCATTTTAATTTGTAATTTTTGAAATCATGATTAATATGATAGGATAATCGAAATATCTTTAAAAATGCTGAATTATAAAAAGTTAGTCCAGTGTCTTTTTCTGTTAATGAATATTCAAGATAGATCTTAATTGCTACTATATGTTTCTTTTAACCTTGTATATGTTTTATATTTCTTTATTCAGAGTTTTTTTACTTCTAATTATTTCTGGTTGAATGTGTGGTCTTCAACCTGTGTAAATTAATTAAAAGGCAAGCTAGCAATCAGGAAGTGCATACATCAAATAATACTGCAGATCTCTACTTACATTCCCAAGTAGCACCTTCCTCAAACTATCTTTAATTCTTGAACCTCTAACTTGGAATATATGAAAAAACCTTCATTTCCCATTTAGGTAAAGCAGAATTGGTAAATAACGAACGAGCTAATGCAGCATTTACTTTTTACTCACATTCACTAAGTTGAAAATGCTTTGTCTTACACTTCCATCTATATCTCAATAGCTAAAATTAATTCAAATCTTAGCAATCTGCTATAAAAGGTGATTTACTTGGAGCATGTTCTGTCTTGTTAACCATGATGTTTCTCGACACCAACTAAGAAGCAATGAGTTACATGTTGAATAATCAGGAGCAATATCCTTTCCTAACATTTGTGAAAAGAGCCCAAAAGCCTTTTGAAAATCCCCCTTACTACAAAGAGCATCAACCAAGGGATTATGTCATCAATTTTAATGAGTTGTGCTCTTCTTATTGGTTGGGACTACAAGATCAGCATGCTGACCTTGTAGTCCCGGACTAGCTAATAATTTCCTACCATGTTAAGAGGTAACTTAATGGCCTATCTAATTTCCATCTCCATGCAATTCACCAATTAATGTTAAAGATATGATCATACAAAATTACTTTAGTATGATATGAGTAGGAAAATGATAATTGCATTTCACCTAACAATTACAATTATACAACTTGTTAACACATGTGCCAAGAGCTTTATAATTCAATTGAAACCTTCAAATAATATCTAGGATTTAAATTTCCACACCCCATTGTAACTATTGAATTAAAAAAAATTAAAAATTAAAAACACCAAAAAAATAGTGGATGACATTTATCTCAAGTTCTATACATCGTCTAAATCATATTAATGAGAAATTGGAGGAAATTAATGGAGATTCTATGCAGAAATATGAAAGGTATCAACTCCCATTTCATTTATTTTTCTTAAAGTGTGTGTCAAATTTCAGACTCGCAACAATCAGATATCAATTTATTGTATGTGTCCACGTTTGGAAGGCAACTCTTCCTCTTTGTCTCTTTCAAAAGGCAATGCTCGACTTTCATTTTCCCTAATCTACAAAAACACTTTATCAAAGTGTTATAAACAAGACAACCACCCCACTTTCCCTACTCTCCAATCTATTCAAACTGTCAATAGCCTCAATTACACGACCAACATTGTAGAGAACTTCTAGTACCTATGTCCCTGTTTATTTAGATATATCCTCTAACTTTTAATTATTTACCTTTTTTTTTTAATGTAATGGGAAGCCAATTTAATCTTTAAACCTTTACTGTTTTGCATACATGCCAAATCTCAATCACATAACCCACACGTGAACCATTAAAATATACATATATATATATATAGATATTTCATTTATTTCTTTCTTTGAAGTGTGCGTAAAATCCTGTGTCAGTATCAATCGCCTTCACCATGCAACAAGAAGTGAGTGACATATTTCTACGTAGCTGCAGTTCAAGTTTCACCACGTTCGAGGAGATGATGTCCCACAAAAGCATTATTCATGCGTCTTGTGTACATTGCCAAGGACAAGAGTTCAATTCTATTACAGATCTCCAAAACCACAACTCTTCCACCCATGAGAAATTCAAGAACTCTTGCAGCAGTTGTAGACGAAGGTTCAATTCTATTACGGATCTCCAAAACCACAGCTCTTCCACCCACGAGAAATTCAAGAACCCTTACAGCAGTTGCAAAAATACGTTTTGCACTTAAGCCAATATACAACAACACCACAATGAGGAACACTTAAAGTAAATTTTCTTTTGTTTTATTAGTTTGCATGCATGTAAAAGCTTTTCTTGTTTTTCCGATTTCCCATTTTCTTTCTTTTACAAGCATTTCAAAGTTTGAAGGAGAAACTAAATACCTTGATCCATATCAACTTTATAGTTTTCTTTCTTTCATTTCTATCCGATTTCAAAATAAACTGGATCCAGCCATCATTAATTATCTTTTCTCCAACGTTATAAAATCTTCTTCTTTCTTTCTGTTTCAAGATGTAATTTCTTATAAACCAGTTTAAAACACTAGTATATATACGTGTTTTAATAAGTTTCTCAAAAAAGAAAAAGAAAAAGAAAGAATGGTGTTGATTTTGGGGGGGTAAGTTGAAGTATGCAGCAAGCAAGTTGGTTTTGTGGCTTCTTAGTACGCAGCCACTGTGAGCAACAACTATGGCAACCAATCCTATGCTATATGCTACAGAAATTTTGTCATAGATGATCACCACTCACTTAGATTTTTGCTGTCGATGAGGTCAGCCCATGCCAAATAAGGTTTTGGCTAGGTTTTGATACGGGATGTAGAAGCATCAAGAAGCAGAACATGTCTATTTCTAGAAAATAAGAAACAAAACACGTTTGCTTCTGAAAATAACCTTGAATCCACAAGGGTTCATCAAATCCAAAAGGGTCTTTGAATCCACAAGGATTCAAGGGTTCATCAAATCCAAAAAGGTCCTTGAATCCACAAGGAGAAAAGGCTTGGAATCCACCAGAAAATATAAAGACAAAAGTTTGAATTTTATTGACTAAATAATTGTTAAAAAACATGTAGACTTAGGGGTCTATTTAAGGGTTCTGTAAAACTTGACAGAAAAATTAATACCTAATCATAATATGAACCAAATTTGATCTAGAAAGCATTAAAAACACATAAAAACAAGGAAATAATAACCCTAAACCTAAAATAATTTTTTTTTTCTTTTTTTACATAAAAATACCAAGATTAAATACTTTGAATACTTTGAGACCCCTCCCTTGAAACAAACACATCCTCGAGTTCATCTTTGAAATGTAAAATCTTCCATGCCTAGAGAACAATACTTTGAATACTTCAACTTCCTTGTCTTCTTGCCAAACTTGAAAGTCATCAATTGAGCAACTTGAACTTCTTGTCCCTTGATCTTCATGCAATTGCCAATATTCACCAAATAAGAGTCAATAATCAAATCAAATCTTTCCACCCCAATAAAATCAATAAACTTTGTTTCGATGTCTCCCACTAAAATAATAGGAGCTTGAATGTTGAAATAATCTAACTTGACTTCCATGAGAATGTTGACAACTTCCTCTATAATTTATTCTTTAATGGTCTCTACTACCTTGACTTCAAGATCTTTCTCAATAATAGGGTCTTCATTAACCTCCTCCACAATCTTAATTTCAGATTCTTCTTCTATTACAATGTCTTCATTAATTTCCTCATATATCTCCACCTTTTTTTTCAAGAAAAATAGCTTGTTCAACATATAGTTCTTCTCTTAATGGTAGAATATATGGTTCTCCAAAATAATTCAAGTGTGAACTTCTTGGCCAAAAATAATCTTGTTTTGTATATGACAGAAGTTCATCACAATCCAAAGAATAAAATTTGATAAAATCTTTTTCATCCTTGGTCATGAACAAATTTGTCTTTTCCTTGCCGGATTCTATCAGTTTGTATTTGTTCCCACCAACGTAAGACATACTTTCTAAGTTTACACAAAGCAAGTTTAACTTTTATTCTCTTCACAAATATTCTCATATCCAAATAAGTCCTCTAGATCAAGTAACCAATCAAGAAAATCTACTTTATAAAAATTACCATTATAACTTTCAAATCTCTTATAATACCTGTATGAAATTTGCTTACCAATAAGTTGCCCATGAATTACATCTCCACAATAGTTATCCCTATTGTTTCCATGCTCCAACGACGACATCTTAGCAAAGATATTTGTGAGTGCTAGTAGTATGTCACATAATACTTGCTAAGTTTCTATTACCGGAATTGCTACCATTTTATACCTCAACCACCAAACTAGGATAAATCAAGGCTTTGATACCAACTAATGCAGGATGTGGAAACATGAAGAAGCAAAACACGTCTACTTCTAGAAAACAAAAAACAAAACAAGTTTGCTTCTGAAAATAATCTTGAATCCACGAGAGTTCCTCGAATTTACGAGGGTCCTTAAATCCATAAAAAGAAAGAGTCTGGAATCTACTAGAACATAGAAAGACAAAAGTTTGAATTTTATTAATTTAATAATTGTTAAAAAACGTATAAAGACTTAGAGCCTATTTAAGGGCTCCGTAAAACTTGATAGGCAACAAAATATATTCTAAAATAACTCTTAATTAATACCTAACCATAAAAGGAACCAAATTTGACCTATAAAGTATTAAAAACACCTAAAAACAAGAATTAATAACTCTAAACCTAAAATAACCTTTTTTATAAATAAAAAAAATCAAAATTAAATAATTATAAAAATCAAATTATAGATTCTGCCCTACATCAGTTTTCTTTATGTGATTAGGTTGATGATAGTGATGGCTGGTGGGTCAGCACGATTTCTGGGATGCTAGGCTTCAATTACTACTATGACTTCTTCCTCACATATGGGGTTGAGAATATTCTATATCCACTCTAATTCGAGGCCTCATCGTATGTGGGTTACAAAGAAAAGGGTATAATAATACTAATTGAGCGATTCTTTTGGTCGCTCATCTGATGGGTGCTATTGGATCTTCTTCAATGTAAATGCTTTCATAGTCTGGTATTCTCCAATCTTCTAGTGAAAATATGTAGATCCTTTGCTTTTTAATGAGAAAAAATGTACTCTTTTATTTATTTTTTTTTAATATTATTTTTTATGTCTATGTTTTTCTTTTTTAACTCAATTTTTGCTTAAATCTCGTACTTTTCTTGATGCACACTTACATGATATACATATTGTCCTTTTCCTTTCCATTTCTTTAATTGGTATTTGTAAGTGAGAGTAGCTTAATGATGTTTACTGTATAAGAAGTCTTCTGATTGCTCTCATTAATTGATTCATGACAGTATATTATTTTTTTTAGTAGCCTTATACTTCCATTTTCTGAGTGTCTATGGGATCTTGGGGGGGGGTGCTTAATACTATGATTGTTTTGGCAGAAAATGAATTTTACATTTTCCAGTGTTTTGCACTCTTAAATCTGGAATGCACTTTCTTCAAATTCTCCAATTTTATATTTTATGCTCCATCCAAAATATCTTCCAACTTGAATTGGACGCCTTGGAAATTAAACTTCCTTTATTACTTCTTTAACTATTTTACAAACTGAAGCTACTTGGGCCATCCTAATATCTTCTTGGTTTTTTTGTCTTGGAAGTTGGAACTTCTTGCAGCACACAATCACTTAATTCTTTAAGTATTTGTTTGAAGCACTTCAAAATTTATATTCACCTATCATTTGTTTGATTACTAACTGAATTATCAAAGTATATTAGTTGTAAACATGCCTTTTTTTGGCTTGAATGCTAGTTGGGTTTTTATACCTAATGGCAATTCTAAGACTAGGGTCCGTTTGGATATAGATAAAAATTGAAAACTAAAAATACTGTAACAAAATAATTTTTAAATGTGTAAATAGTGCTGTGGGACCAATTTTTAATGAAAAAATGGCTGAAAAGTACGTGAATAATACATAAACAGTGCGTGAACAGTAATTGCACAGTGTGGACAGTAACTTTTATCCCCAGCAGAAACGCGTGTAGAGGAGAAAAAAAAAAAAGCTAAAATGCGTCCCTCCCAAAATTTAGACGCTGTAATTTGTATCCAAACAATCACTATATATGCTAATCCCTGCTCTAAGACATGCAAGAGTCGAGTTGAGAATGTTTTTTTTTTGGCTAAATGCTAGTTGAGTTTTATAACTAATCCTTTTAGTAGTTGATCAATCATATGAAGATCGAATAATCTAAGTTAACATTTATAATGCCATTCATTTTTAATCAAACCGGTTAAGATTTATTCAATATTTAGAATAATATTTAAAAATAATATTTCTAAGAACATTAAAACATGCAACTTAAGCAGACAATATTAAGGCGACGCTTGCTGTATTAGATGCGACTATAGTTGCCTAAATATACTTCTGCTGATAACAAAAGATTGTAAAAACTGTTACCAAATCGTTATACCAGTATACTAGTGGCGCCTGTGCCTCCTTGAAGATGAGATTAATAAATGTATTGCACCAAAAATGTCCTGAACTTTTGTATTGGTCCGTCCCAATAACCTAAATAAAGAAAAGAAAGATATGGTTGCGCCCCAATTATAAGATCAATTCGAATTTGTTTTAAATTTATTTAATAAAATGGTAGGTGAATTTTATTTATTTAATTTAATTTAGTTTAATTTTGTCCTAAGTAAATACAGCTCCAATTTTGAGAAATGGTCAAGTAATCTATACCTGACCTCTCCACTAATCCATGCAGGCATTCATGCATTGCCAATTTACAAAGAATCCATTATTAATTGTACACAACTTATCATTAAATATAATTTGACCATGATCTCTATAAATACTCAGCAATAATTTTCGTTTAAGCAACAATATCTGTATTTTACTAGTACTAGGAATCTATACATATTTAATTATGGGAGGCAAAAGTGGTGGTGGAGGCAAAAGTTGTGTGCCCAAGTCTTCAAAGGTGAAATAACCTTTGCCTGACCTCTGCACTATGCTATTTTCGTTTTCTTTTCTTTTATATTTTCCCTTAACCATTATCATTGCCCTGCATTTTTTTTCTTCTATTAAAAGCATCATCATCAAATATTTTAACTAATGAAACTGAAAATAAAGTGGCCTTAGTGCTGAACAGTTGTAGTAGATTTTCTGTATCAAAGTAGTGTTTTGTTATGTGAATTAATTAATTAATTTAATACATTCATAAAAACCTATCTAGTAGTAGATCAGAATTGAAGAATGTTGCTTTTTGATATTTAAAACCTTTAATGAAATAATTTAATTATCTATTTTTCCTTCCAAAGTTTACTCAAGCTTGTTAATTTTCTTTAACTGTTTTTCAATAACCTAGTAGAAGATAAGAAGAATGCTGCAGAGAAGAAGAAGAGAGGAAGAAGAGAAAAAGAAAGTAGAAGAAGAAAAGAAGAGAGTGGAAGAGAATAGAGTTGCAAAAGAAAAGAAGGAAAATGAAAAGGCTTGCTTGGTGGAAATTGAGAGCTCAAAGAGAGAAGCTTTGAAATTGCAAGCTGAGGAGGCAAAACAGAAGGACGATGAAGCAAAGCAGCGACAAGAAGAGGAAGTGCATATTAATGATGTAACCCCGCATGAGTTGAATCAACTTGCAACACCACCCATTTTAGCTGAGGATGGCATATCACAGGTAACAATGGAAATCTTGTCTTTTAATATTCTCTTAGTATAGACATGTTTTCTCATTGTGTCCGGTCCAATGCATTGAAACACTAGATCAACAAGTGTGTCAAAAATGATGTCTTTCCTTCACAGATTGTTAATGACAAGGTTGAGCTTTTTGCTGTTGCGGATGCTGCTCATGATGCCACCCAGTCTAATAATGATGATGCAACTCCTGCTCCTACCGTAATAGATGTTTTAGCCTGCCTCCAAAGTCTCATAAATGTCCAACTCTCCAATGGTGAGACCCTGCGCACAATTGCTGAAGGTCAAAGAGAACTTGCTAACACACTGAATGTTGTCCTGGATAAAGTTTCTGAACTGTAGAGCCGGTTGCTTCCTCTTGCTAATGCTGGACAAAAACAAGAGATCAAGGAAAGAAAAAAATTTTGTGATTACCCTTTGAAAATTGTTATTGGAAGTAGGGGAAATTTTGTTTAAGGTGCTTTTGGGTTTTGGGTTTGTATTTTTGTGGATATCAAATTATCAATCATTGTGCGAGTCATTTTTAGTATTTAATTGGTATCTAGTTAATGTTTTACATTGTCGTGCTTATTTGGTTTTATATACTTGCTTAGTGATCTTAGCTTAGTTTGAACTACTTAAGCTGAAACTTATATTTCATGTTATTGTCTTAACAAGTTTGTTCATACTTTCAGTGGTTTCTCAAGTTTGTAAATATTAGTTGATAAATCATATCAAGTAAATATGCCATTTAATTTGAATCAAATCTATTAAGGCTTTTCAATTTGTAAAAATTGTCAAAAGAATATGAAACATGCAATTTAAAAAAAAAAAAAAAACACATAGAATCTATATTTATGTGAACAAAAAAGGTATCACACAAAAAATGTATTGAATAATGTCTCGTGTGTGTCTATATATTTATATATATAGGAAATATGTCTCGTATATATTATATGCCAAAGTTGTGCAAATAGAATTCCCCATAACAAAAACAGATCGTTTTTGTTCACTTGAAGAGATACATGGATGTATAGCACCAAAGGAAAAAATGTAGTACATTCGGAGTTCAAAGAAAAGAATACCACGAGTCCTGATCCTGAATGCCAGAGGCCTGACCAGAACTTTTAGTTTCCCAATAACTTAAAAGAAAATATTGAATAAGTTCAATTCTAATCTTATTTTACTCTATATGTTTGGAACAAAGGAAGATGGAGGGATAAGAGAGGGGAGGTCTTAATCTTTTGGCCTAAGTAATTAAAGGTCCAATTTTGAGAAATAAAAAGGAACTGCTCTTATTGGGTGTACTCCAATAAGTTCAATTCCAATTTTATTTTAATCTTTTGGCCTAAGTAATTACAGCTTCAATTTTGAGAAAAGTTCAAATAATCTGAGTGACCTCTACACTAATCCATGCAAGAATTCATGCATTGTCAATTTTCCGAGAATCCAATATTAATTGTACACAAAAGTGACCATTAAAATACTTGACGATAACTCTCTATATAAATACTCAGCCATATCTTCCTTAAGTTAGTAATACCTATACATACTAAGCAGCCACACTTATTCAAAATGGATGGCAAGGGTGTTGGTGGTGGTGGAGGTGCCAAAGGAGGAGGAAGTGATGGGGGCAAAGTTGGTGGTGTTGGTGTCCAAAGTGGTGGTGATAACTCATCGAAGGGCTGTGTCAGCGATACTGGAAAGATGGTTGCTCTTGGGACTGGTGGAGCATCACAAATTTTAAGGGACTCCTTTGAAAGTAACCCCAAGGTGTATTCCCTGGCCTTCATGCTAATGAAAAGGCTAATGAGAAGGGATATAAAGTGTATTGAGTGACTTGTTGCTTTATGGATTATTATGTAATGGAATAAATTGAAGTATTAATCTATTTGCTGATGTGTCCTATATGTTATACAGTCTCCTTTCAATCATTATAATTGCTCTACCTTTTTTGTTTGGTTAATTAAGTATATTTCATAATCAAATGGTTCAATTACGTACGCTAATTAAAAATATCATCCTGTAGGACCCTTTTTTAAATAATGTAACATGGCACTAAAAGAGAGAGTGAACTCGAGTAGATCAATCTATTGAAATCCAGAATTTCAATTAATACTTCATAGAATAAATGCAAGAGTTATTTCTCTTGCCTATGTGGTACTTGTATAAGGGAAACCATTTGAGGTTGGATAAAATTTAGGTACAGTATTTTAGGTGTTGTTCCTTAGGTTTTTCCTTTAAGATCTAGCCATGTAATTAACTTATAAATACACTTCTATTCCATGAGAAGAAGTTCACATTGCAGAATCAAAACCAATCTTAATCACACTTAGAAATCAAAACCAGACCAAATTCCACTTTCAATGTAACATTTTTCTGTTTCAACGAAAAATATAAATAATTAAAAAAATAAATAATATCATTTTATGTTGCAGACCCAAATTCCTCTTTCAGTTCAACATTCTTCAACTATTTTTCTATTTCAGTACTGAAATTGCTTTGTACTAGTTCAACATTCTAATTATAATGTATTACTAGCTCCCTTATTGATATGGGATTATCACGTCTATATATGTAGAGACAGCCACAACTTACTTCTCTCTCTCTTCTTCTTCTTCTTCTTTTTTTTTTTTTTTTTTTTAATTTGGAATTTCCTAGCACACCTAAAATGTTTTGGATATGGGTGCACAATAATTTCTCTAATCTCTTATTTAGATTTTTTTTTTAAAAAAAAACATGTCTTATGAATTTACCATGCATATATGTCCATCGGAAAACATAAAAGATGAATGTAATTGCTCAACAATTTAATCATTTGTGTTAAAATAACAATTAAATAACGCTCTGTTTGTTTCAACAATGATGTTTTCTAGAAAATGAGTTATTTTCTAAAAAGCATTTTCTATAAAACTATTTCATTTTCCAATGTTTGGTAGCAACTTTAAATGAGTTGAAAAATAACCTCCTAACTTCCCTTATTTAGCTTGCTGTAACATAAAGTTGTTTTCCAAAAAAATTTAATGGAAAACAATCTCAAAAAATAAGCCATACTTTTTATGTTGACCAAAAATAGTTTTCCTTTGACTCATCTTTTTTTATGCTACCAAACACTGGAAAACAAGGAAAATAATCTTTACACAAGGTTTTCCATTGAAACAAACAGAGCGTAAGTATACATTTACCATTTACTAATTAATAACTTAAGTTTTTTGGACAATTGCTAATGATAATGAGGCATTCAAATATTCAATGAACTCAGACCTCATATCATATACTCAATGAACAAGCTGGGAGTGAAACAAGACAAACGCAAAGGGAACTGATGGGAAACACAAGCCCAATTGCGCCAGTGCCTAAAGCAAAGAGTGTAACACCCCAATTGTTAAGTGTAATTTGGAGGAAGCTTGAGGGGCAAATTGGTAATTTACTCATGAGATATTTTTGGGGCAAATTGGTAATTAAACCTATCAACATAAGTCAGCCCCAAAGCCTTTCTTCTTCATTTCACGTTGATATCTCCCTCCTCCTTGACCGGCTGCCCTTCTCTCTGCATCTCTATTTTTCCTATCTCACTCACCCACCGAAGCCTACACACATACACACTCTAGCCCCTCTATTTCTCTCACTCCCTCACCGGTAAACCAGCTGTCCATCACCACTTTCAGCGGATTTCACCGGAGAATCCCATTAGAAACCCCATACGTGCCACTCTTTCAAACATTAAAGGTAAAACTCTTAATTGTTTTGTAGCTTTTCAAGTTTTTGTAAAATTTCCTTCTAATCTGAGCTATATGAGTGGTATACATGTATTTGAGTGCATGGACTTTTGATTTGGTGGATTTATTTGTTAAGTGGTTAAGGGCTTTTACATATGATGATCATTTGGGGTTTCTTCATGGTTTAAAGCTTGGAATTCTTGACCATACCATGAGCTGATTTTTGTGGAAGTTTGGGGTTGATTTTTGGAAGTGTATTTTTGCATATCTAGTGTTTGATGAGTTGTTTATATGAGATTTTGGGTTTGATTTCTTGTTTTTAATATGCTTTAAATCTGGTGGTTTTAATGTGAGTAAATTCTCAAAAATTGGGCTAGTCTTACAACTATAACGATTTTCCAAAGCTGTCATGACAGGGTTGAGTCAGCCGCAATGCATGATTTTTAATAAATTATAAAAAAATCGTTTTGGGCTGAATTTTCTGTGGTACATTGTATTCATATAGGGGAATGTCCCCTTAAAGTTTTGAATTAATCGGATAACTTTTCATTGACCAAACAATTTTTACAAAATGGCTGCCCTGCTATGTACTAAATCTGAAAGCAAGATTGAAACACTTAGAAATTGTGGAATTAATCCCAAACTTTGGTTGCATTCATAGTTGTTATCATGTGCTAAAACATGTAGCTTTGAGGTTAATCAAGTTTGAAAGTTTTTGGCATGGTGTTAAGATTATAGTAATTTTATTTTGAAATTGTAAATCTGTACCCAACAGATTTGAGTAAGCTGCATTATATGATTTTTAATAAATTATAGAAAAATCGTTTTGAGCCAAATTTTTGGTGGTACATACTACACATATAAGAGCTTATTCCTATTTAATTTCAAGTTGATCGGATATCTTTTCATGGACCAAACGGATTTTACGAAAGGGCTGACCTGCTGTGTAGTGAATTTGAAAGTATGACGAGCATGTTGGGATTTTGTGGAATTTACTTGAAACTTTTGTTGAGTGGGTTGGCTTGTAAATTCTTACATTTTCTTCAACGCGTGTTTCACTTAGTTAACTTTAACATTGGTTTGGTTTAATCTCTTGCAAGTGTATTATAAGGCTTTGGTTGTGTTGTAGTCTTGTGAGTTTCTTATATGCTTGTTTGGTTCCCTTTTGGGTTAGGGGTACTTGTCTAGGGCTGGTCAAGCTAGGCTTTAAGGCCTTAGGTTTGATTTTTGAGGGAATCCCTTCTAATTTATGGAGACATATTTGATAGCGTAACTTTGTAGTATGCTTTGTTATTAATAGGTTTGATACTTGCGTTTCTAGGTTCCAAGGTACTTGGTGATGGAACTAGTAACCTGATTGGTTGAATGTGGTGCTCGGTTGAGGTAAATTAGGAATGGACCCCTAAGGTAAGTAGCCTTTTTAATGGGATTTTTGGAAAATAATCACATTGCATATTCATTGTTTTTGGGTTAGACACACTTTCGAAAACTACCTATGGAAATTATATTTTCCTAAAAACTATTGTGTCGTAACCTTAATATATATATACATATGAAAATGCATTATATTTGGTATTGCATTTGGGGAAATGCATGAAGTGTTGATATGAAAAATATGAGCATCTTTTATTTAATCTTTGATAAGAGAATTATGAATTCTATAGTTTATTAGAAAATCCAAAGATGCTTATCTTGTCTTGTTATTGGGAAATTGATAGAAAATTTTTTTGACAAGAATGGAGTTGAAAACCTTACAAACCTTGTGGAAGTTAGATTATTTAAGGTTTTCTAAAACTATCTGGATATAAATTGTATTTGAAAGGAAATGTACACTGTGAGCTTTATGTAGTTTAATACCAAACCATGTGTGATTTCCCGGTGATCACCCGATTTGGTTTCCGTGGTCTTTGTGGCAACGGAATCAAATCTAGGTCAGTGCCCTTTTACTTTGGATGACGCGTTCTTCCCTGCTGCCCATGGGGGGAAGAGGTTCCTTGATTGTGTGTGGGTGAGGCTGCTGCCCATGGGGAGAGAGAAAAACCTTGAGGGTATGGGTGAGGCTGCTGTCCATGGGGCCAAGAGTCTGCATACTAGAGAGGATAATATCATGCCAGTTGTGAATGGGTGGATCCCCTGACCGGTCGGATCCCCTGACCGGTCTATGTGGTAGTATGGTACAGTTGTGATAAAGTTATCATACGTTAGATTTTATGGCTTTGGAAATTATATTGTTAGTACTCACAGATTTTAATATGTAGTTTCATGGTATTGTTTTGAGAAACTTTGGGTTTCATCGTTTAATCATTCTTGTTACATTATTATTGAAAATGATCTTGCAGTATTCAGTTAGCAATTTCCCAAACTAAAACATGTTTTGTAAACTGTTTATAATCATGGAACTTGCATTTCCCTCATCCCCATTAATTATGCTACTTACTGGGCTTTAGCTCATCCCACTCTCCAACAGTTTTTCAGGTAAGTTTGTTATACCTCGGGCATGAAGCTTGTTTTATTGGTGGTGATTGGAGCATTATTCTAATTGAGAGATTTATGCTATGATTGGTTGGTGACTCAACTTTCTAATTTATTGAGGCCATAGTTAATTCTATCGAGGGTTGGGCCCTTGAGGTTTGTTAGCCTTGGGTATGGTAGGTATAGATTCTATCGTCGTGGTTGCCTATCCTAGGAAGGATTGTGATTTGATGTTGATCCATTTGGAGTTTTGGAATTTCTTGTATATTTGGAGACATTATTTGTAATTTGTATTGTTTGTAAAAGTGTTATAGAGCTTTGAGATGTATTATGGAGAAATCAATATATTTATTTACTTTGTGAATGGAAAAAGAAAAAAAAGAAAAATCCCATACAGGTTCTCTTGAAGCCTCGGTTTTTCATGCTTTGGACCCTTTTGGGTTTGGGGCGTGACAAAGAGCTCAGTGGATTGTGATAGCATGGCATCACGCTTGTGTTTATGATCATAACCAGAATAGTAGGAATGTCCTTGATGATCCTCTTACGTCACTTCGAGTCATGGGAATTTAGAACCACTGGACAAGGCTAAGTTAACCGCGTTTCCAATCTAAAGTTAGGCAGCAAATATGAGTAGATAAATATTTTCCTCGGTGCTTTTCTGTGATAATATATAAATTAATTTCTTGCCTTTCCGTGGTAACATTCTGCTTTGTATCAATGAGCTCGCGTGAGAGGGATTGTGGAGAGAGGGTTTTTGATTAATTTTTTTGTTATGATTTTAGTATAAAATGTGTTAGTAAACTGTCATAAATCAAACCACAAGTAAGTTGGAATTTAGGCAATCCACGTATGAGTAAGTTGAATTTCGGACAAACTATAGATAGATAAACTAATTATTTTCGCAATAGACTAGTATGTTTCACTAAATAGATAAGTGCTTTTCCCTCAAGGATAACACAACCCCTTTATATATTGCTGAAAGCCTGAAAGTAGTGAATGTATTGAGCTGGTGAAAAATCTTAAAATTTTTTAATATTCATTTATTTTCATAGTACGCGTAGTTATTACATTGAACTGTATTTTCAATTTTGTTGTTTAGAACTTTGAATAATTTGTTTTGAAAGAGATATTATATTTGATGATTATGAAATAGATGCTTAATTATGAGGCTCCACCTTTAGAACTGTCTCAAGGTGATCAACAGCATGCTCCGCCATCTCAAATGCACTTTCTTCAACAATTAATGCATATAATGCTTTGCATGGAAGAGCAACAGATTCGTATGGAAAAGCGACATATTCGAATGAAGCAGCGTCTGCAGGGAATGATCAACATTGAGCGGATCACCATAGCAGTTCATGGCATTTAGGCCGGCTATCCTCATGATGATGAGGCATCAGTTTGAACACCCTTTGTCATTCAAGACAAATTGGGGGAAACGATTAATGTAGCTGAATGTGTTTTGAGGGAGAGTTTTAGGACAAATTTGGGAATGAACTTATATATTTTGAAAGCCCCCAAGTCATTGTTTTGCTTGTTTGAATTTTGCCACCAACGTTAAGCTTATTTAATATTTATGTTGTAATCTTATTTCACGCATACTTGGTTTGTTAAGATTCAATTACTTTCCATTAATGTTTCTCCAAAAAAAAGAAAAAATTACTTTCCATTAATTGGATGTGAGAGGTTCACTTTCATAGATATGTTTTTGTTATTAAACCATTTTTAAGGAAATTTAATTTGATAAAATTTTTATGGGAAATATAAAAAGTTGTTCATTAAAATTTTTTTAAAATATTTTCTAAATCATTGCTCCTGAGACATCCGTTAACCTCTCTCTTAATTTATGTGTTTCTATCATATACCACTTACCTTTAAAGGTCCTTTCCAATTGGGTGATCATTTCTTTAGGTGTCTTTTGTGCCATGCGGTAAAATTACTTTCCAAACCAAGTCTCTTAAGGCAGGAAACTTATGTTTAATTCTTTTGTTGTACGGAGTATATTTCAACAACCATCTAATTCTGCGGTATTATTGAATTTAAAGCCTTTACTTGGATTTCATCTTCTTAAGGGTCATCAAATAGCCCACGGCCCATAGCCCGACCCAGAAACCCAATGGCCCACCGGGCTAATGGGCGGCCCGGCCCGTTGTTATTAAGGCTCATGGGCAGCCCACTAGCCCAGTGGGTCAGGCCGTGGGCTAGTTTTTATGCCCATGGGTACCCGGTGGGCTAGCCCAGTAGCCTAACCCGTTGCCCAGCCCATTGGCCCAGCCCAATAACTTATAATTCATAACAAAAATATATAAGAACCATCTTGAGATATTATAGAGCAATTTCTTAAGCTCTCAACCACTAAGATACTCAAAGTAATTATGCTAAACTTAGTTTGCTAAATATATATTTTTTTAGTAGTCTAGCAAATTTGAATTAACCATTTGACATTTTTATTATTAAAGATAAAATAAAAAACTATTTAAAGCCTTAATAAAAAAAAAATTAAATAAGTTTCCATCAACAAAACAAAAAATTAAATAGATTTGAATGTAAAAAAACTTGTAATTAAGTATTAAATTCTTTAATTCTTTCCTTAAAAAAAATAGATTAATTATTCCCTTATAAAAAATTGATTCTTTCCTTATAAAAATAATAAGGAAAGAATCAATTTTATAAAAATAGATAGATTATTCCCTTAGCACAAGCCCATGAGTAGCCCACTAGGCCCAACCCGATAGCCCAGCTCGCTAAAAGACAAAATGGGCATTGCCCATGGGCAGGGTCATGAGCTAAGGTTTTTTCTTTCGGCCCAGCCCAACCCGGCCCGTTAAGTAGTTAATAGCCCATTATGCCCAGCCCATTATGCCCATGGGTCAAGTGAAAATGGGCCGGGCTGGCCCGACCCGGCCCATTGACGATCCTTACATCTTCTTTTTTCTTTTCTTTTTTGAGAAGATACTTGGATTTCATCTAATTAATTCAACCATCTTGACATTTTCGCAATTGATATTGCATAACTGATTTTGCTTGGCCACTCTAAGCAATCCCACTGTTATTTCTACAAGCAAAAATGCCTAATGGCCATAGACCAAAGAATAATTTGTAATATTTATATATGGGAAATGCTAACAAATGCCCTTAGGGCATTGGTTAACAATCTATTTGAGGAAAGTTTTTATGGGAAAATGAAATAAAGCAATAAATGTTTTGACAATTTTTTTCATTTCCCATAAAAGTGATGTAAAAACTTTTCTAAAATAGATTGTTAACCAATGCCCTAAGGGCATTCGTTAGCAGGACCCTTTATATGTAAGTGATTTGACGTGCGATATGCGCCCTATTGAAAGTTAGTCATAATCTATATTTTAAATTTTTGGCCAAATAATTACAGCTCCAATCTTGAGAAAAGGTTAAGTAATCTATGCATGAGCTTTACACTAATCCATGCAGGGCATTAATACATTGCCAATTTTATGAGAATCCATTATTACACGAGGGGTGATTAAAAGCTACTATATATTTAATTTCCATATATGACTATAAAACTCCTCGGCCTTATCTTCGTTATTCTTGGGTATATCTATATCAGTTACTACTAATTAAGCAGCTACACATTCAGAATGGGAAAGTGGATATTGAGCAGCGATAGTGACGGCGGTGAAGGTGACAAAGGAGGAGGCAGTGGTAGTCGCAAAAGTGTTTGGGGTAGCTTCTCAATGGCTAGTTGCTCTTCAAAGGTGAAGTATATTCTTGATCTCTCACCAGTACTATTTTCTTTTGTTTCCTTTCTTTTACATTATCCTTTTAATCACCATAATTGCACTACTTTTTTTCTTCTTTTGAAGATGTCGTTTCATTATCAAATATTTAACTAATTAAACTAAAAATAGCATGGGATATTGGAAAATTTTGATATCATGTAACATGGCATTAGTCACCGAACAACTGGACTTGATATTTAATACTATGCAATGGGAGCTGAGTGAATAACTGGACTAGATCAAAGTTTTGAAAATGTGAAAATATGCTTTCTTTTAGAAGTCTTTGTACCATGCAAATCTATTGATAATACATAGAAATGAAAGGCTAATGGCGATCTTCTTTTTTTTTTTTTTTTTATTATTATGTAAGGGATCAAATGGGTCCATCTATCCACAAACTCAAACAATAGTAACTTCTTGCTTTACTCAGTATTTTTTTCTTTGTGTTAAATCACTAATATATTCGTAAAATTTTGAAAGTACTAGAGTAAGTAGTATTCCAAAAATTATATATATGAATGTCTTCTTAATATTGTTGGACTTGATGTAGGATATTCATACTAGCTTGCGAAAGTTGAGTTTTGCTCCATGAATGAATGAATTAAATACAGATTTCTAACGTCAAATTTACATTCTAAATATTAATTTTGGTTGAAATATTCAAAATTTTGACTCAAGCTTATTATTTTTTCTGACCTTTTTTCAATAACCTAGTTGAAGAGAAAAAGAAGAGAAGAAGAAGGAGAAGAAATAGAAAAAGAAAAAGAAGAAGAAACAGATGAAGAAGAAGAAGAGGAAGAAGAAGGACCAGAAAAAGAAGAAAGAACAGAAGAAGAAGAAGAAGAAGCAGAAGGAACAGATGAAGAAGAAGGAACAAAAGAAGAAGCAGAAGAAATAGATGACGAAGAAGAACAAGAAGAAGAGCCATCACTTGGAAGCCTTCCTGATCATACTGTTTCACTAGAGTCACTTTTGAACCTTACGGATGAAAAAAAAGAAGAGGAAGAAGAAGGATCAGAAAAAGAAGAAGGAACAGAAGAAGAAGCAGAAGGAAAAGATGAAGAAGAAGGAACAGAAGAAGAAGCAGAAGGAACAGATGACAAAGAAGAACAAGAAGAAGAGCCATCCCTTGGAAGCCTTCCTGATCATACTGATTCAACAGAGTCACTTTTGAACCTTATGGATAAAGTGTCAAAAATAATAAATAATCTGAAGATTCCTGCCAAATCTGCTTCCTCTCCATCTCTTTCATTGTCCGAACCTTCCATCGAGCAATTACAAAAAGCCTTGACAGAGTTGAAGGATTTTTCCTCGTTATCTGTAGATGAAGCACTTTTAGATGATGCTACTTTGTTTAGATTCAAACAGGCTTCTAGGCTACTTGTGCACAGACCAGATTTCCTTGGAGAAGCTAAATGCAATCTGTTAAGGAATCACCTTAGCCAACTGGATTACCTTGTGCAAAGTCTGCATATTTCCATTCAAAAAGACCGAGGAAATCTCAAGCTCAAGGAAAAGAAAATGAAGTTAATTGATAAACAAAGTCAGTACAAGGGTGAACTTCTCACGTGTTCTCTTAGAATGGGTGAGACAATGCTGAAGTATCAAAAAATGAAAGAAGAACTTCAAGCTGTGAAGGTTGAAATGATATCGCAAAAGGCTCATCTCCACAGATTGCTATCTCAGAATAACAATATCAGTCAAGAGTTTATTGAGATCACCAAGATTGAAGAAATTCTACAAAACCAGACTGAAGAGTCTGCAAGCTTTAGGCAAAGAGCTGAAGAGGGCTGGAAAGGACTTTCTTTAGACTTTACTGACTTTTGAAAATTCCACATTTGGGCTTTTTTAGCCTTTGGTTAATTACTTATTCTTCATTTGCTATTTTATATTTTGAACTATCATTCTATCCCCCTTAGAAATGTGATTGTTGCTCTATGATCAATCAAAGGGCCAAGACAATTATCTCTCAAATCTACATAGAATGAGACACTAACACAAATGAAAAAAAAATATTTAATACTATAAATTATGTCTCAATTTTATTGGTTGATGATTGGATGTATCAAGAGCATGGAACTATTAAGATTGAAGAAGGTATATGAGAGCAATGACAATAATTTGCTGGGATTGTCTAGCAAATTATGGCATATAAAAGGACTAAAACAAAGTTAAAGATATTGGTTACCCCTTCGGTCCTTAGCCTTTGGTTCAACAAGTGATTGGAGCAATTGTCATATGTTTTCTTTTGTTGTGGGTCTTGTTAACCTTTGAGCTTGTTTGTGATTAGCGTGTTTATTTGTGTTGACTTTATTTCGCTAATTTTAAGTTTTAATGTATAATTTTTTTAATATATATATATATATATATATATATATATAAGCAAAGATCTCATGCTAGAGTACTCTTGCCATATGTCACTCTAATTTTGTATTTCGAATCATTTTTAACCTATTTTCATTAAGTTTTTTTAACATTACCCAACAGCTATTGTAACTTCTTTTTACAGTTTATCAAATATGGGCTGATCTTGACACTTAAACCAAATGTTATTTTCTACAAAATAGACTACCTTTCAAAAAGAAACCATACCTTATAAAAAGTAGACGTGGCAAAACGGGAGGGTCGAGTTGGGTCAAACGGGTCGCAGGTCCAAATGGGTCATTTTTAAATGGGTCAATCAGGTTGCAAGTCGGGTTGGGTTTACCCGTATTTTTCAAACGAGTTTTTTTTTTTTTTTTTTTAAATTATAAAAACAAATCAATATAACTTGTTTAAAGAGAATGAATAAAATCAATGACAACCTATTTAGAAAGAATGAATAAAATCAATTAAACAAATCAAAAACAATTTTGACAGTTTTGAGCATGACAAAAATTCTTTATAATCATAAATTTATGATAGAAAAAGTCTTCAATGTTAATAACTCACTGTCAAAATGCATGTAATTACAAGTTTACATCTTCAAAAAGAGATAGATCTTAAGAAGTACTAAAAAGTATATATATTTTAAGTTTACATCACTAATAATATCATTCCCACAAAAGAAGAGAAAAAAAACTACATTTTATGGACCATGTTAAGTTATCAGCCTCCTACATGTTCATGTTGCATTTAAAATAATAGTAAAGTTATATTACTTAGAAAGATAAACTAAAAAAAAAGTTTTAAAAATAAACATAACATATTAAGTGAAGAAGAATAAGTAAATATTTTATAAAAATTACAACTCAATCTCAATCTACTCAACGTTGGTAGCAGATTCAGCATTACAAATATTCATATTGGCAAATTGTAGCTCAAGTTGCCCAATTTTGTCAGCATCTTTATCTACAATATAATATTTTACTATAAATTAATGTACCATGAAAGCAAATCAATAAAGAATTGAACTTGTATAATAGAGGCCGAGAAAAGAGTATAGGCACAGAGAGAAAAGAGTAAAGGCACAAGAGTCTTCTCTGAAAGACTGAAATTGTGAAAGGCTAAAAGCTCTTACCTCTTAGTGGTTTGTGCCTTTCAGCCTTTATGGACTACAGCTACTACAAATTCTTCTTCTTCTTCTTCTTCTTCTTCTTCTTCTTATTTTTTTAATTTTTTTAATTATTTTTTTAAATCAATTACAAGCTCTTAAGTCTAGTCATTTACTGTGTTAGTAAATAGTGAGTAGATTTGTGTACTAGACTACTAGACTACATTTGATTGAAATTGTAAGTCAAGTGTGTGAGCTCAGAGTTGTGAAGTGTCCTATCAAATTGAATAAGATTATTATTATTTTTTTAATAAATGGGTTGTCTTGTCTTGTCTCATGTCTGTAAATTGTAAACATATATTTTTTATGCACCTAGTATTAGGACATACGTTAAATAATTTTTTAAGTGAATTTTTTTAACTGGTCGGGACACAGGTTATCCGGGTCGGGTTGACTCGCAAAAAATCGAGTTAAGTCACGGGTCAATCCAATTTTGCTTCGGGTCAAAAAATTCAGGTTTGGGTCAGGTGTTTTTTGGGTC
This sequence comes from Castanopsis chinensis, assembly GCA_032878915.1. NCBI lineage: Eukaryota > Viridiplantae > Streptophyta > Magnoliopsida > Fagales > Fagaceae > Castanopsis > Castanopsis chinensis. Next base: position 1,229,212 of record JAVQMG010000071.1, read on the forward strand.
GAGTCGGGTTAGGTCAAAAAATTCTAATCCGTTTTGCCATGTCTAATAAAAAGCCCAGACCTAGTTATTTCCTTACATATATATTATGACTCATGTTTGAGTATCTGACGCTTCCCACATGTAGATACACTCAACACAGACTCAAACAAGGAATGAAAAAAAAAAAAAAACAATAACTTGATCTGGCCACTTATCAATTTATTTGCACGTACATCTTTTACATTTAATTTAGATTGTTAGCAAAATTGAACAAGTTGAAAATAAAAGTTGGAAATAATATTACAAACATGTCCAAGTCTAATGCCTCACGAAAGGGTTGAGGACTTGATAAGTGAAACGAATTAGGGACAGTTAGGTGCCTCATGAAAATATTGAGGACACTATAGTCATTATCAATCAATATTTAGTTCCAACAAAGTGATTCTGTTCTTACAATTAAGCCTCTTCCCAATGAATATTTAAGGTTAAAAGTAGATTTTATTTTTTAAACTGGTTAAATGATTTTGAAAACTGTAAATAAGATTTAAAGCATAAAATAATTTTATATTCTAAAAGTACAAAATTAAGCAACCTTTTAAATACTTCCTCAATCACTTTATTCTCACAACCAAATATGGAGACCTCAATCACAAAAACTCAATTTATTATCTCAATAAAATTAAGGAAATCATTTGTAAGCATCAACATAAAAAGAACTTGATTAAACAAAAAGAAATTGGTTAAAAACACATCAATTTATCAAAATTTAATTTTTTTTAGTTAGGCTTTCGTATCCTTTAATAAAAGAGGAAAATAATTTGAAATCAACATCAATTTCTATTTTTATCACTATGATTCATACCACACAAAATAGTAGTAAAAAAGCCTACAAAGAAACCTACAAACACGTGTAGATAATACTTTTAGAAAATCTCATTCTCATAAAAACATGTCTTCCTTTTTCTCAATTTCAATTTAGAACATTTTTGTTTACTAATAATCTTCTATGCAATATATGTAAGAAAATTCTCTTTGTCATCGACTAGTGCAACCAAAATATATATGAATCTTGAGATTCTTGAGATTGCTAAAATAAATGATAGGTGCATATTTCTAAAATGATTAATAAAAAAAAGTCTAACAAATAGCATATACTATCTCACAAAATACCATTTACATAATATTTTATTTTTAAAAATTTCAATAATAAGAATGGTCAAAAACATGATCCTATACAAGAAATACCAAAAACACATACCAAAAAAAAAAAAAAAATCACAAGAGGAATTATCTTAAAAAAATATGAAGACAATAGCAGAGACCAAATGCATTGAATAGGATACTACAAAACACATTTGTTAATCATTTCAAATTATAGTCATCATTTACATGAAAAAATGAATAATACATCATATTCATCATTTACATTTTAAAAAATAATATATATTAACTTCAAAGTTCATTGTAGGATGTGAAATTCTATTGTATTGCAACAATAAGTAACATTGATACAACAATGTGATGGTATTACATTTCATGTGTGCTTTGTAGAACGAAGATCAAACTACAATTAGGCTCAATTTAGTGTGCAAAATATGAAACAAAAAACAAATTTCTCTATCCCAAGGTTAGAGGCACTCACATTAATTATATAGTATATACTCTCCAACACTCTCCAAATATTTATAACATATTCATCTCACTATAACTACTATATAATTGCAAACTATTTTATATATAGGATTCAAATTAAACTTTGTGTTGCCATTGATAAAATAACTTTTGTCATATTTGATTGAGATGTTGAAAAAATCCAAAATAAATTTGAAAGAAATCTTACAGAAAAACAAACTAAGGTATATCTTATTTAAATTGTTTTAAAACCATTAAACATAATATATATTAAATTCCTCATATGAAAATTGATATTGGAGAATGAATCCTACATGATTTGAAGTAAATTTTAGAAAGAAAATAAATTTTCCTACTTTGTTTGAATGAATTCAATCTAAAGAATGGTTTTGAAAATTACACAGTTGTTAAGATTTTTTATGTATCGTCAAATGACTAAATGGTATGGAAGAAAAAAATATATATACACAATCCAATAAGCTATATTAATTCATTTGCTATATTATTTCTAAAGTAACATAAGAAATATAAAAACATTTACAAAAAGTAGAATTAGATGCATAATAAAATGAGTATATTATATTTTTTTTTTTTAATTTTAGAGATTTAAACATTTGATAATGTAATTTTTTTAGATCTCAAGCTTGATTAATTACTCGAGCTTAGATCAAGCTTTTGAGCTTGAGTATTTTCTTTTTATTAATTTAATCTTGAGCTTGACTTGAGTAATTAATCAAGCCAAACTAAGTCAAATTCAAACTTTTTGGCTTTCTCACGTGCTCAAGCTCAGACACCCTTAGGCTTATCATGAGCTCAAGCCAAGTTTGAGCTTTTAACTTTTCCTAACAAGCCAAGCTTGAACATGCATTACACGACAAAGCTCAACTCGTTTATAGCCCTAGTCATGCCCCCACCCTCTCCCCTTTCTTCATCAATGAATGGACTCAATTAAGAATTTTCCTTTAAGAGGGTTTTATTTTTCTTTTTAGGTTTTCCATTTCATGACTAATATTTTTATTAATCTCTTGTATTCTTTGTTTTTATCACCATAGTAAGATGCAACTTAATAGCCTATCTAATTTCCAAATCCATGTAGTTCACCAATCAATGTAAACAAAATGATCATACAAAATAACTTAAGTATGGAATGAGGAGAAAAATGATAATTGCATTTCACCACAATCACAATTATAAAACTTGTTAACACATGTTCCAAGAGCCTTATAACTCAATTGGAACCTCCAAATATTTTTAATAGATACATCCAGGTTTCAAATCTCTGCACTCCATTATAATTATATATTGAATTATAAAAAATAAAAAATAAAACACTAAAAAAATAGGTAGATGACATTTATCTACCTATATAATGTCTAAATTATATTAATTTAATCCTGAGAAATTAGAGGAAATTAATGGATGTGCCAATTCCTAGAAATACCTGCAACATGCATCCGCTATTACAAGTATAAATCTACAAAATGCATCCGCTACGAACGAGAGTTCACTACAATTAATGACCTCTAGCTCGGTTCATGACAAGTTCAAGATTGCTTGCCTCTATCAATTTGGTGAAATAGCTTGTTGCTACCATAATAAACTTTTCCTTAAAATATGCCTTACTTTTCCTCTTAATTCTAGATTGATATACCCCGTATATTCCTTCATGAATCTCAGCCATCACTTGCATCAATCTTAAACAGAATTACCCACCTACCTCTCCATTTCATTTATTTCTTTCTCTGCATAAAATCATGTGTCAGTCAGTACCAATCACCTTCACCATGCAACAAGAAGAGAGTGATGTACATCTCGGCCACGTAGTTCAAGATTCAACACATTCGAGGAGATGATGACCCACAAAAGCATTATGCATGCCTATTGTGTACATTGTGAAGGGCAAGAGTTCAATTGCAGTACCGATCTTCAAAACCACAACTCTTCCACCCACAAGAAATTCAAGAACCCTTGCAGCAGTTGCAAAAATGTGTTTCACACTAAAGCAGATTTACAACACCACAGTGAGGAACACTCGAAGTAAGTATTCTTTTCTTTTCTTGGTTTGCTTGCATGTAAATAACCTTTGCCTAACCTCTGCACTAAACTATATTCCTTTTCTTTTACATTCCCCCTTAATCATTATAATTGCCCTTATAACTGCCCTGCATTTTTTTTCTTCAGTTCAAAAGCATCATCATCAACTATTTTACCTAATGAAACTAAAAATAGAGTGCCAATGGACCATTGTGATTAAGGACTGAAGCCACAAATTAATTCTTATATACCTTTGCAACGAAGAAGAAATCAAGATGGTTCTTGAAGTCACGAATGTGATTTGTAAGAGTATTTCAGTTTCAAGGAGTCCCAAGTAACTGAGAGAAGGATGTGTGGTCACATTTGTAAGTATTTGTGAGGTATGACTAGGCATTATTGTATATCTCAATTGTAAATTTCAATTGCAAATAGTGAAATTCTTCTTGGGTTTATGATAATGCCTAAGTTTTACAGGTTTTCTGTTTCGTTACCAGTCAACTGTAATATTTAGTTTATTATGCTAAATTGAAAAATTAAATAAATCAAAAGGTCTAAGACTTATTAACTTAGATAATGGCGGTTCAAAATTTTTCTTGCCTTTTTTATTTTATTTTATTTTTTCTATTTTGCAACACCAAATAGAAATATAAGGTTATGTTTGGTAATGGTTTTTGTTTTCTATTTTTAAAAACTTGTTTTTGGGAATATAAAGGAAAAACAATTTTCTGGTATTTTTGAAATCAAAAACATGTTTGGTTAGTTAAAATTTAAAAAAAAAAAAAAGTTTTTTGAAGAAAAATATAAAAAGTACTAAAATATGTTGTTATTAGGATTTGAACTCTAATGCTAATTTATTAAATAAGACAGATTCGTTAAATCGAATGTATATTTTCATTTACTTTTGAAAACTAGAAACTGAAAATCACAAATTGAGTTTTGAGAACATTTTTTTTTTTTTCATTTTGAGTTGCCAAACAAGTATTTTAGTTTCAAAAATAGATTTTTTTTTTTTTTTTTGAAAACTGAAAATAAGGGAAAAAAACAATTACCAAACATATCCTAAGTCTTTAAGTATATTTACAATAAGAAGAAAAATGGGAAGCATCCTTCTTGGTCACTTGTAGTTGCATATGTTTTAAAGAGCAATACTTGAAAGTTGAGGTAAATAAAATACGGTGGTTATTATTAGCAAATTTTTTTTTTAATGGATTAAAAATATTACTACATATAAATACCCGGTCCCTTTTTTCGGAGTTTGAACTGAGTCCTCCGAATTCTCCCTTGTACTTAATACATAAGAGCTTCTATCCGTCTCAACAATCCATCTCAGTGATTTCATATGAGCGTCATCAGAAATCTGTACCTTATTACTATACCAACTACTTGCATATATATATATATATATATATATATATGTATATGTATATGTATATGAAAATTGAGGTAAAAAATGGTGGTTGTTCTCTGTAAAATTTTCATCAACTAATTATCCACCTACTCAAATTCCGATAGAAAGTTAAAGAAGAATGGAATGATCTTTTGACAGTCTTCCAAAACAATATGTATTTAATTATTATGTATTTTGAGGTTTTATTTTTCTTTTCCTTTCTTGTATTATCTCTACTAGCTAGTTTTACATGGAGGACATATTCATGAAATTTTCATATTTGCGCACTGTCTGTATGAACTTGGTCATGGTGGCAGTTTCATAATTAAGGACTTAATTTGTATTGTTTAGCTCCTTTATGTCCTCCATCTATAGAACTCTTATCATGTCCTTGCATGTATTAGTGAATATGGTGTAGTATTTATACTAAGGTGTGTGTATGGACATTCTATAAGTACTGTACTTTATTCTTATTGTTTTTATTTGTTGACCAAGTTTGACCATTGGCCTGATTTTTAATATATTGTAGAATTAGTACCTTCTTTGAGACCTTGTTAGTAATTTATTGAATATAAATTTTGCTATACTATTGAATATAAATTTTTGTCCCCCCAAAAAATAAACCTATTGTACATATATAAATAATTAGTTTGCATCTCAACTATATCATTGAACTTTGGCCATCATAGCACACGGTACCTAACGCCGGTGATCATGATCTACACCACATGCAAGACCTTATTAGTTGATTAATCATATCAAGTAAATATGCCATTTAATTTGAATCAAATCGAATAAGGCTTTTCAATTTGTAAAAATTGTCAAAAGAAAATAAAACATGTAATTTAAAAAAAAACAAAAACAGTTGTGGAATTCATATTTATGTGAACAGAAAAGATATCACACACAAAAACTATGTCTCACACATATTATATGCCAAAGTTGTAAAAATAGAGTTCCCCATAACAAAAACAGATCGTTTTGTCTACTTGAAGAGATACATGAGTATATAGCACCAAAGGCAAAAATGTAGACCATTCGGAATGCAAAGAATACCACGAGTCCTGATCCTGAATGCCCCTGAGGCCTGACCAGAACTTTTGTTTCCCAATAACTTAAAAGAAAATATTGAATAAGTTTGGAACAAAGGAAGATAGAGGGATACGAGAGGGGAGGTCTAAAACTTTCGGCCTAAGTAATTAAAGGTCCAATTTTGAGAAAAGGAATTGCTTTTATTGGGTGCACTCCAATAAATTCAATTCCAATTTTATTTTAATCTTTTGACCTAAGTAATTAGTAATTAAAGCTCCAATTTTGAGAAAAGTTCAAGTAATCTATGAGTGACCTGTGCACTAATCCATGCAAGCATTCATGCATTGTCAATTTTCCGAGAATCCATTATTAATTGTACACAAAAGTGACCATTAAATTACTTGACCATAACTCCCTATAAATACTCAGCCATATCTTCCTTTAGTCCACACATCTTATAAGTTAGTAATACATATACGTACTAAGCAGCTACACATTCAAAATGGACGGCAAAGGTGTTGGTGGTGGTGGAGGTGCCAAAGGAGGAGGAAGTGATGGGGGCAAAGTTGGTGGTGTTGGTGTCCAAAGTGGTGGTGATAACTCTTCAAAGGGCAGTGGCAGCGATGCTAAAAAGATGGTTGCTCCTGGGACTGGTGGAGCGTCACAAATTTCAAGGGACTCCTTTGAAAGTGACCCCAAGGGATATTTCTCAGCCCTTCATGCCAATGAAAAGGCTAATGAGAAGGGAAATAAATAGATTCTACCATTTTATGTTTCATCGCCTCTCAGTGTGTATTGAGAATGACTAGCCTGTTGCTTTATGGGTTATTATGTGATGAAATAAAATAAAGTGTTAATCTATTTTCTTTTGTGTCTTATATGTTATACAGTCTCCCTTCAATCATGATAATTGCTCTACTTTTTTTCTTTAATCAAATAGTCTATATCATAATCAAATGATTCAAATACAGTGAAAATTTCATGGTATTGGACCTTTCTATATCATGTAGCATGGCACTAAAAGAGAGAGTGAACAACTGGACTAGATCAATGTATTGAAGTCCAAAATTTCAATTAGTACTTTACAGATCATAAACACTATGGTTATTTCTCTAGCCTGCATGGTAGTTATATAAGGTAAACCATTTGAGGTTATTGTCATGTGCTTCTCATATACATGGCATGCTAAGTTTTAAAAATGTAAATTTCCAAGTATTGTTGTGTTTGTACATGCTAGTACAGAGACGAAGTGACTACCCAGCAATGGTTCATCATATTTGCAGTGGCACCCAATTAATCTCCACACTCCACATCATTCTTAAATATTGTGAGATAAAAAAGACAGATTCCAAGAGAATCAGAATCCCACTAGAAAAAACAAGCCCAGTGATTAAATTTAGCTCAAGTGCACCGGTGACTAAATCCACAAGAAATTGCACCCAGGTTCTACAATCCTTGAATTTAAGCTAAAAGCACAAAGGTTTATTTCGATTAGACCAATATATTATGACTTTATTATAACATCCATTATCGATATATCTTTTATCCTTTCAAAAACCTGATTGCACTTAATCACACTCACAAACCAAAACCAGATCAAATTCCACTTTCAAAGCAATGGTTTTCTATTGTGTTGAGGACCTAATTTCCACTTTCATGTCAACATTCTTCAACTATTTTTGTTTAATCCTTTCTGAAGTAGTTACATGAATTGCCAAACATAATTTCCTTTTAAATCACTCCACCATCAAATTTTGAGCTTTTATACTACTTTGCGTTGCTATATAAATAAATCAAGCAAAAATAGATAAATAGCAGGCCTGCTATTTATTATAAATAAACTCAAAGTTGCTATTAATTTCTGCTATTGAATATAAATAAACTCAAAGTTGCTATTAATTTCTGCTATTTAATATAAATAAACTCAAAGTTGCTATTAATTTATCCTGCTAATATCTGCTTGGGGACCAAGATATGATCTTAGTAGATCAATCAAACAAGATAAACTCAAAACACATGTATACACATATATGTAAAAAAAAAAAAAAAAAATTTCACAATAGTAGAGTAATTAAATTGTAATTCATAATTAAATATATTTATATATAAATAAAATTAAAAGAGATTTTATCATCTTTATAAATTCTAACTAATATATAAATCTAACATATGGTATAATATTTGTGTAATATTTTTTTGATAAATTATAACAATTATGTACATAAAGAAAATAACAACAAATGGTTTTTTTTTTTTTTTTTTGAGAAGAAGAAGAAGAAAAAAACAACTATGACAAATAGAACAAATATAAAAAAGGCAGCTTATATAAACCGTAGTTTATATAAGAGTTACCTAGAATACAACTGGATTAGTTTATTTATCTTTAAAATCTTATTAATTTATATTTTTATGTAAAACTTTTTAAAATATCACTTTTTTAGAATACATGTACTTTTGTTCACTTGCAGCAAAATATTAATTAATGCACTAAAGTTTTTTTTTTTTTTTTTTTGGTAAAATGTTTTGCTTTTTAGGAGTGTCATTGAATAAACTCAAATTTTTTAGGGGGGGCCAAGTCAGTTTTTAATACCCAAATTTTAAAAACTTTATAAAATAAAATAATTTTAAAAAAACAGCTAATATATGATAGAGTAAAAAAATTTCAATGAAAACAACACATTAGGTTCTACAATGAACAATATAAATTACCAAACTCTTAGAAACCACACTCACAAACTCACAAATCAAACCCAATTCACCATATAACCACATAATTAAAATCTTATTATGCCAAACTCACCCGTACATGCGTCTTTTAGGATTTGAATAATATCCTACTATACATGTTTCTTAACTTAAATATCTTTTATCTTACTCCTTTGTGCTGGAGTATTACTTTGGCTAAAGTCCTATTTTGGCTCAAAGTCGCCAAACCTTTATAATTACTCCCTTCTTAGTGATATGATATTATCACATCTATGTATAGAGACTGCCACAATTTCTTACTTCTCTAATTTTTTTTGTTTTTTCAATTTGGAATTTTGGAATTTCCTAGCACACCTAAAATGTATTGGATATGGGTGCATAATAATTTAAACAATCTCTAATTTATATATATATATATATATATATATATTTAAAGTATGTCTCATGTGTTATGAATTTACCATGCATGATAGTCGATCGGCAAACATAAAAAATGAATGTACTTACTCAACAATTTAATCATTAATTTGTGTTAAAATAATAGTTAAATAAGTATATTTATTACCATATACTAATTAATAACTTAAGTTTTTTGTACAATTGCTAATTTATCAAAACGCATTCAGATATTCAATGAACTCAAACCTCATATCAAATATTCAATGAACAAGTTAAGAGAGAAACAAGACAAATGCAAAGGGAACCGATGAGAAACACAAGCCCAATTGCACCAGTGCCTGAAGCAAAGAGCTCAATGGATTGTGACAGCATGGCATCACGCTTGTGTTTATGATCATAACCAGACAGATAGCACCACTCACTTTTGAGTGTATAGCATGCATTAAACCTCTCCTTCCTCTTTACTTCTTCTATTCTCTGTCTTAGAACGTTCAAGTTGGCATCCACAATATTTGCTGGCTTTTCTGTCGACAAATTAAGAAGAGAAAATGGAAAGAATTTAACAAAGTTGCTAACCATATAATAGTTGAAAGATTTATATAGATGACGAATCGATTTACAAAACCTAGCTAGCTAGTTCCTTTGAAACTAATTGAATCCCATATTCAAAGTACAGATATAAAAAAAATCCCTTTCTTTTAGGAAAGTATAATAGATCTGATAGTTTTCTTCTGTATATAGGTGCTGTCATTCTTGCATATTGAAGTTCACATTATAACAAGAAGAATACCTTTGTCCTTGAAGCTTTGGGATCTCACTTGGGGGTAGTGGAATAACTTACGGCTGCGAACAGGGGGGCTTAAGCTGCAGAAAGATGATAAAGAGGAAGCCATAGCATGTGACTTAGTTTAGGGATGCTTCAGAGTCTTTGTATTAATACTGTCTCTCAAATATGCTACATCTCCGCATTTATGTAAGAATAATGTTATGGACACAACTTCTTTCACAACTACTAACCTGATTTGTGCAATTAAAATAACATTACTTTCACTTTGGTACATTATTGACATTATTTTTATTATGAATCAATCAAAACAAATCTTGTTGTAAAAAGTATTGTGTCCTTAGACTTATTGCTTATATAATTACCAATAGTGAGTTGGTATTTTGGAGGGTACTATTGTTAATTATATTTCCATAAATGTATCTATGTATGTCATGAATAATATTTCTTTCTCTCCCAAAAGTGAAGGTCTAATCTAAAGTCTAAATTATGGGAGCAGTTATAGTATGTGTTTTTAAAAAATAAAATTTTATAACGAACAGATCCAATACCTTAGTTCGCGATTAATTATCTATGTCAACTACTTAACTAATATATCTAATGGGATTTTTTTTTTAAATAATTACAACAATGAGAATGAGTGATTTCAAACTGCGATTTTTCATATAATTAAAAGAGAAAAATAATGTCACTAAGCTATAAACGCTCTTGGCTGTAAATTAGAATTTAACTTTATAGATTAGTAGAAAGTTACTAATCCTAAACAATCAGATATTTGCAAAATGCATCCGAAACTACAAAATTTTGTAATCATTAATCATTATCCTAGTTCAACAGTAACCTGCTCATCACTAATATCTGTTAATTTAGATTATTGCAAATTAAAATTTAATTCAAGTGTTGACTCCAAAATGTTGCCATTAAGAGTGCATATTACAAGTGCTCATAAAGTTCAAAGTAAATAGCTGCAGGTAATAGCAGTATTAAAACTCTCTCTCTCTCTCTCGCCAAAAAAACATCGTAAATTTTCTTTCATTTTCCTAATGTATGTATAAAATTCTTAATTACTTTTTATTTGTGTTTAAAAATTGACACATTTGTTTGTAAATAAAGCCCATAAAATAAAATTTATAATATTTCTAACATCATATTTTTACATTACCAATCAAATTTCCAAATATTTGACTTATTAACCTATAAACAAACCCCACACCACATGCGATAAGCTATATAACCTTGGTATTTAGTAGGGAAAAGCAAAAGAAAAAAAGAGCTAGCCTTTCTAAAATACCTGCATCTCAAATATAGGTCAACAAGTGCTAAGGCAAATGAGATGCACAGCAAAAGAAAATTAGGAAGGTATTCAGAACCCAAGCAATATTTTATTGGAGTTAACGAATCGGATTGGCAGTGAACTAAAATCGAAAAAGAGGGAACCGAAAATGCCTATAGGCTATATGAATCACTTTGAACATTACTTTGTTTGTCTCTCTTGTTGAGAACCAAGAGTAAGTAAAGGACCCAAAAATGGATTTTCTTTTTCTTTATAAACTTTTTAATAGGTACATATTTCTATTTAATGGGATAAAATTCCATGCCAAGCACACTATCCTATGCCTCGCTTGACCAAAAAAGGGTTCTCAAAACAAGAATTGAGCAACCAATGAATAAAACCTTGCCTTAGTTTAATACAATACATTACACATTTATTCCATTCAAAGATGCAAAATGTGAGTTCCAGTTAGCTCAATTGGTAAAGTCTACAATAGTTGTATAAGAGATCAGAAGAACTGAAATCTGGGGTTCAATCCCCGCCTACACCAAAAACTAATTAGTGTATTAATCTGATGATAAGAAACTATAATTAGAAGTAGACGCCATAAATTAAAACTCTAAAAAAAAAAGTTGCAAGATATTTCTCGCTATAAATTTTATATTATTTACATATATAATAATAAAACTCTACAAACGAAAGTGATTAAATATAGGTTAACAACAATCTTATTTTATTTTCTAGTCCAAATGATGCATATAAATAGTAAATACGTATGAAGAATATGCCCATCAAAAGAAATAATTTAGAGTATAGAAAGAAAATATATAAAACCAACAATTACGTAAAGAATCACTAAACTGTCTAAACATGGTATTATCTTATGTCCTAGTGACTTTTTTTATTATTTATCACAAATATTCATAAGTTCATATATTATTTCCACTTCTATCATGTATTTTTTTTTTTTTTTCATACTACCATTTAAGACATTATAAAACTTGTTGCAAAGTGATGAGCTGAAAACAAAAAATAAAATAATAATCATTAATAATTTATTTATTATAGCATTGATATAACATCATATTTATTACCACATTAATTTGTAAATCTTTTATGAGTCATGTTAATGAATGCTCATAGAGCAATTGTGTTAATAATCCATTTTAGGAAAAATTTTGACACCACTTTTATGAAAAAAAAAAAAAAAAAAAAAAAAAAACCAAAATATTAATGAGAAATGCTAACGGATACCCTTAGGGTACTGGTTAACAATTCATTTTCAGAAAGTTTTATGGAGAAAAAAAAAGTAATTAATATTTTAACAGTTTTTTTCATTTTCTATAAAAGTGATGTCAAAACTTTCCTAAAATAGATTATTAACTATTGTCATTAATTAAGATTGAAGTGTGTCTTGAACAAAAATAATAAGAAATGAGCCCAGATTAGAACACAACCCCATAAAAAAAAACTTCTAAAACTAATCAACTTCAATTATTAACTCTTTGTCTCATAAATCCCTAACTCTAAATTTCCCCCATTCCTTCCTCTGTACAATGATCATCATCTTCACATTCAAAACTGGCTCCTCAATTCCCCACCGTCCGATCAGATCGCGTCGTCGAAACCCTCAATCTCCGATCAGGATTCGCACAATGTCTTGGTGTGGTGTGGGCGTTAATCGGTGTGGAGGATCGTGATGGGTCTCTCACGGGGATCGGCGTGGCATGGAGGATCGTGACCAATGACCTCTAGGCGGTGAGATGCTCACGGACCAAGTGGAGGTTGATCTCGCCGTGGTTTTTTTTTGTGGGTGAAGATCGAGTGGGTTTGTGGTGGGATAGTTGGAATGGAGGCGTGGTTCAGGTGGTGGGTTTTGTTTGGCGTGGATTGTGGTGTGGAGATTTTCTTTCATTTTCTATAAAAACTTTCTTAAAATAGTTTATTAACAATTACCCTTAGGCATTCTTAACATTTATCATTTTTTTTTATTAAATTGACAAAAAAACGTTTAATATTTTTCATGGAAATACTATTCTCCTGTTTAATTAGATCTTTCATTCTGTGGGCCAACCCACAACAAGTAAAAGGCACCCCACTCTCACTAGTCACTACTAAACGAATTTAATATAAAGATGATGACATGACTATAAAATTAGGTGGGGTATTATCATTATGAAGAATTTTTTATTACAGTGGAATATATAGAAGGGATAAATGGCAACTGGCAAGTGCAAAAGATTTCACGTAGCCAATTATTGCGTAAAAGGTGGCACCTAATTATGGGTTTGAGTTAAAATATTTGTCCAAAATCTATAATTTGACCACGTAGTCCTTTAACAAAGAATCCCTGTCTTCTTGGAAAATGGACTGCCCGTTGGTGGTTTGTGCTTTGGTTGGTGGTGTGTTAGTACATTTAATATTGTCTCTATAAAATTGAAATTTATTATAATTAATATAATCAAATGTTGGTACGTGTCACCATCTTGATTGGAAAATTGTCCGGCTGTGGCAAATTAATATACTCCTAATAAAATCTATAGGTTCAAGTATTATTATGGTTTTTTTAAATTTTTTAAAAAACATTCAAGGTTCACATACCATTTTTCTCATTTGAAATAGGTATACACATTTGAAATAGGTCTATATACGCTTCTCAAAAAAATATAATAAAATAATAAAGAAAAATGCTAACGAATACTCTTAAAGTATTAGTTAACAATCTATTTAAAAAAAATTATGAAAAAAGGAAAAAAAAATCAATTAATGTTTTGACAACTTTTTTCATTTCCTATAAAAGTAGTGTCAAAACTTTCCTAAAATAAATTGCTAACTAATTCCCTATGGGCACTCGTTAACTTGACCCTAAAATAAAAAGAAAATAGGTTTATATACTGATGGTCACATCAAATATTAAATCAAAAAAATAAAGTCTTGAGCGTAGAATGAGCCCTCTCAAATAAAATGGAGAAGATTGTGTTTCTTCAATAGGATATATTTTGATTAAGCACATATGACAAATTTTTAAAATTCTATCCATCTATTTTTTTTTTTTTTATATATACAAAATAGAATTTTTACTATAACCTAATCTTAGTGTATATGTGTGTGAAACTCCCTCCTGAAAACTTGAACTTCGGCTCTTACCCCCCACACCCCACAAACATTTATACTTGTGGAGTGAGTACCACACTAACAGTGCACAGTGGTCTATTTTGAAATGACTTAAATTTTATTCTATCACATCATCAATAATTTTAATCAATACTTAAATGGTGAGAGTCATGTTTGCTTAAATGTCAAAACTTTGATTTTATTTTATTTTTCCTCTATTGTTACAATAAAAAAGTACAAAATCATTTATTTATCTTCAAATGATAAATAACCTCTTCTCATCCTTCAAGAACACAAAGAGATTCTAAGTTTCATCTACCATACTATCGATTCATGGAATTTTCAAGATGTCTCGTGGACAAAGAATAGAATAGTCTGACCAAAAAGTAGGACACCGCTTTCTTATATATTAAAAAATAAGTTTAAAAATCCCTCACCCCACTTTGATTATTGATCTAGTCTATCTTTATTCCTAACTGCTTCCCCTTCATTTTAAGGGTATTATTTTATTTCTTCCAAATCACAACCAAACTTTTAAAGAAGTAGATACAGTAATATCACATATCACACAATGATGCGATTCCCACCAAAAACCCATGGTGTCAATGTAATTACATCTTCTTGATTATAATTAATCGAAAAAGTTCTAAGAAACAAAGATTAGAAAGCGATTGAAGTACACTATATGACAATGAAAAAAGTGAAATTGGGGCTAATGAACAAGTGTACCACCTAGCTACTTTTAAGTTACATTTTGATGATGCAGTGAGGCAGATAACATCAGTGGATTTAGAATACTGAATGATTTTCAATTCAGCTAAATACCTGTATATATACCATTTAGTCACCAAGAAGATAGATAGAATCATAGAGGATAGAAAAGATTAAATATAAATGAATATATTTGCAATCTTGCTTCTGGTATAGATTCCAATGATAATCTAGATATTTGAGAAAGTCTTCAGATTGTAGCTCCACTATGGCTTAGTTTTAATGGTCGAAGGAATCAACATTCTAAAAAAAGAGTATTCATGTAATGCCTTTTAAAAATAATGGAATGAGCTTTTACCAGTGTAATCATCATATTGGATGAAGAGACCAAGTGCTCTCTACCTTCTAAGAATTATTCAAGATAGTGGTTAGGGATGTGATAGAAAATAACCAGTACATGTTTGCGCAGCACTTCCATAAATTCAATTTTTTTTTTCAAAGTGAAGTTATAATTAATTAAAAGCACTAAAACTTACAAGGGGAAATCCGAAATCCTTCTAAAAAAATCACACTCTCAATTCTATCTATATTTTAGATCCATAAATGAAGTAGGACTTGAATAGGACCAACTTCGAATAACCCTCCAAGCATGAGTAATAACAACTTACATTTACAATTCTAAAACATTTAACCAAAGAAATAATTGAACTAATACAACTAACATGATCCTCTAATTGGGGGAAAAAAAAAACATTTTTGAAAGCAAATACACACAATTAAAGTAAGAGAATTCAAATTTCGTTGTTTCTCAAATGCATTCTGCCAGCAGAAACAATCTGCCATAAAATTACCTCAACTCCTAAAAATAAAAATAAACGTAAAAAATAAAACCTCAGAATTGCACTCCATTTGATGTATTGAAAACTAAAATAAATTTTGAAAATGACCCAAAAATGCTTACTCCAACTTCTTTGAAATTTGCACAAACTTACTTAGAAAAAAGAGAAAAAGAAAAAGAAAGAGTAACCAATATAATTGGTCTTACTAGGACAAATAACCTAGCCTTTACTTGGATTAGGTTAAGGTTAGGCTGGATTTTTCTATGAATACTATCTAAAGTACCATATTGTGTTGTGAATATCAGTTTAATTTGCATAAGATGTTTTATTATTTTCTACAAAAGGATTTGAAATTGTAGGAGAAAAACTTCAAGTTTCAACCAATTCTAGCACAAAGACTGTTTATTCATCAACTTCTAGTTAGTTTGGTTAAAGGGCAGGACATTACTAACAATGTTATTTCAAAACTCGTCTTTGATTGCAGAGGTTTATTGTGAGCTTTCCAAGCAAGCCAAATGGCGTTAAGAAGGGTAACAAACCATAGAACATGATTTAGACTTTTTTTGAATTCCTAAAATAATCGAATTTGAAATTCCATTGTATGCGATTTGTCTGAATTATGCGGTAATCAGAAGATGCTTGCACAGTGAGAAACGCAAGTCATAATAATTTCCTTGTGAATTATGATTTTCTAGAGTTCTTAGGATAGCTCCTAAGTTGAATAGTTAAAATTCTATTCATCCATTTCGAAATGAGTGAATTAGCTTTTACTTATCATCACCATTTGATTAGACATTGATTATCATCATTTTAATATCTATTTAAATTATTAAAGATGTGACTCGCTTCAAAAGAAAAATTATAGTCACTTCGAAAAAATTTATCTGATAAACAAGAATTTTTATTGGAACACACTACTAAACTCAGTTACAGAGTTCCAAACCCAAGACTTATCTAAGTCTGTGCACAAACTCAATTACAGATACAAAGAGAAACACAGCTAAAGCTACAATCCAATCAACTCTAGAATATATAACAAACACAAGAATACCCCTAATATGAACATAAATTTATATTCAGTACAAAACCAATGAACCTTCCTTTAGCAGCTAGTCGCGCTTTTTTCTATTTGATGGACTGGACTTCTCCAGACTTGACTACTCACTTCAAAATTGATGGATATGATTATAGAAATTCCATAGTGAATTACCCTAAGCAATCTAAGGAATCATAATCCTTGTTCTTATTGTACAAAAGCCTAAAAATTGAGGAAAGGTATCATTCTCTTCCCTATTTCCTAAACCAATATATTGGTAATGATATCAAGTATCAACCTTCAAGACTCTAAAACACGGTTCTACAACCCGGACGGTTCAACCGCAGTTCGAACGGTTTATGGTGTTTGGTGGGTATAACAGGTCTTGGAGCTAAAAGAACCGTCTCAAGGAACGGTTCAAGGTTTTCCCGGTCGGACCATACGGTCCGGTCCGGGTTTCATAACCATGCTCTAAAAACATCTAGAGAGATTACCTTTCTCTTTTTAGCTCACCTACCACTATCATATCGTTAGATGAAGTTATACTCATCACCATCTTGTCCTAAGGCTGAAGCCTGCAAATAATATGATAATATATATTAACATTGCTTTTCCTAAAATAAACTTATTAGTAGTATTACCAAATCCATGATGAGGAAGTAGAGACCCCGAAAAAGAGAAGAGTTTACTAGTATACAAAATATTTTCAGATAATTCTGATTTTAAACACCACAAAGTTGTTGCAGAACTAATAATGAACAACACAATAATCACACAAGCGTTCACATTTGGATTAATGCACAATAGGTGGATTGAGAGTGGGTAAAATTGGGGAGTTTGGAAGCCCATTTGAAGGTTTGAAGGGCTTGGGAGAATGATTTTTGGTCTAGTATTAAATGGGCAATGTGCTCTTGGGATGGAACAGGGGTTGGAGATTTGGAGCATGATGTGCTTTGTTTCCAACACCAACTAATTTATTTTCATACTGGGTGCTGAGTTATTAACCATTATACTTGATCCAATGCCACATCACAAAATCTTATGCCCTGCGCCAAGAAAGAAAAATTGTAGATAAAGCAAAACAGTATGATCAAAGTGCATAAATTTTACGTAAAAGTAATTCAAAGTTTAGCTTTTTTAAATTCGTATTTGTCCATTGAAAGTAGCTTTCCTCTCCATCACATTTAAAAGGCTATGCCATTGGCTATGAAATACAGAAAGAAAGTCAAACTCTCTCCTATTCTATTCCTATTTTCTGAACTATAATTAATCATCATTTTTATCATTCATAGTAATAAAAATACTACGAACAAATTAAACCCTCTACTCTTTTCCTCATTTGTCGTCTTGATGTTGTTTCTAACTTCACATTTTTGTAAGTGGTTTTAACTTTTCAATACATTTAAATTTGCAATCTTTATTTCATGAGTTTTACTTCTTCATCACCTTTCACTCTTAATCATCCATAATCCACAGCTTCAAAATGTAATGAAAAAAAATATACAATTTAAAAATGTTTTAAATTGATCAGTGGTCCTATTTTGTTTTTTCGTCTAATTAGAAATCCTCACTCAGAACTAACAGCAAACACCTTACCTACACTATATAAACAAAACAAACAAAACCCATTTTTCTCAAAATCCCCAAACTCCAAAATCAGCCAGAATCAATAAAAAAAGAACGTTGAAGATACCATTCATTCGAAATCGTCACGCAGCTCGAGCCACCACAGAGTCGTCCCAGGAATGCAATGCATAGCTCTGTTTCTGATATCTGTGTAGTATTAAGTGCTTGAGATGGTTCGGGCTTTTTTAATGTTAATGTGGATCGATGACAAGAATTGAGTGGGCTGGGTTTGAATAGCAATGAATTTATGAAACTGGGTTGCTTTAGATTAAAGTTTTGATTGAAACGGACATTCAACCCAACCCAAATACTTTAGGCCCAATAGCATTCTCTTAATACATGGATTATTGTTTCTAGCTCTCCAAATCTGGGGCAAAGCTTTAGTGTACAGGACTAAGGTCTAGTTGAAGATACCATTCATTTGAAATCGTCACGCAGCTCGAGCCACCACAGAGTCGTCCCAGGAATGCAATGCAAAGCTCTGTTTCTGATATTGCTTGAGATGGTTCGGGCTTTTTTAATGTTAATGTGGATCGATGACAAGATAAGGAACTAAGGATAGGTCCAGCGCCTAGTTGCATTGCACTAATAATGGAGACACATATTCAAAAGTGTTTTGGCTTAATGTTCATTGATTAATTGCATTGAATTTATCAAAATGATAACACGTGTATAAACAGGACTCAAGTTAAGTCCAAAGTTTGATGAACAAAAATAAACTTTTAGTTCGAATCTTATCAGAACAAATTTTCATATAAAATAAATATATTTTATTAAGGACACTTTTATTTATTTATTTATTAGGGACACTCTTTAATATGTTGCATTATCCTATGCAAAATTGTCTATGCCTCAACTTTTTGTCTTAAATATGTTTATGCCTCAACTTTGGTCACCTTTAATCTCATGGGATTAATAGTAATCATTTATATCTCTTTTCTGTTTTTTTGTTGAGAAACTTATATTTCATTTTATTAGAACATTTCAATTGTTAATAACTTTATATTTCATGTTATAAGACAATTAAAAGCACCAAGGCAACAAGATGGATAAAGTGAGTGCTCACAAATAGTTGGAAGAAATAATATTTAAAGGAATAAGGATAGAAAATGCTTTATTAATGCTTTACTTTTGTAAAGCAAGCATGATTAAGTTGCTTTTTTTTTTTTTTTTTCCATGAATAACCATGATTAAGTCACTTTTTTTTATCGGTGGGAAGTAGGAAGCTTCAAACATCAGTTCAATCAAACAG
Organism: Castanopsis chinensis; assembly: GCA_032878915.1. Classification (NCBI taxonomy): domain Eukaryota; kingdom Viridiplantae; phylum Streptophyta; class Magnoliopsida; order Fagales; family Fagaceae; genus Castanopsis; species Castanopsis chinensis. Next base: position 1,249,016 of record JAVQMG010000071.1, read on the forward strand.
TACATATACCGGACCTTTACCTTTGCAAAAAATTTATAAAATGTAAGATCTTAAAGTGAAATTTGAATAAAATTTCAATTAGATTTTAATTACACTATAATTTTATACCAATTGTCGTCTCAAATTATATTTCAAATACTTTCAATTTTATGTTAAGTATCTTTTAGTTCATCTTAAAAGTATTTTCAACTCATTTGATGCTGCTTCTAACCGATTTTAAACTAATATAATTTCAAAATTTATTATTAATGTCAAATAAAAATTACAATGAAAATTATTTCATGTCCTAAAAAAATAAATTGTTCATTTTAAATATTTTCATAATAACTCAATTAATTGTATCACAATAACAAAATTTACTTTAAGAAGTATAAACTAAGTACATAAATAGGCTCATTCTCAAAAAAAAAAAAATATATAAATAGGCTACCAATCGGCCTTCTTTAATAATTAAAAATAGATCAATCAACAATGAACAATTTGCGTACTCTTTTACATATTATCCTTACAAGATTTTTCAAGAGTCAGTAAAAAATTAAAATTAAAAATGATAGCGTTAAACTTAAGTACCGTACCCCCTTTTTCTTCCTTATTTAATATCCCCCCCCCCCCCCCTCCCTCCCCCTCCTTTCTCACTCACAAACACTCTCTAGGACATCCTAGGCTTAGTTTCTCCAAGATTTTAAGGTAAAATCCTATGTCCTTTTAATTTCATCTTGTTTGTTAGTTTTTATTATACTTAATTTCAAAATGAATTTTTGGGATTTCAGAAAATTGTTTAATATAAAGTTTATTGCTTAATTGTGTACCCAATGATTTTAGACACATTTGTATGGGATTGATTTAAAGATGGGCTTCATAAGCGTAACACAAGACTTTTGTCTAACCATGTAAAATTGATGTCCTATTAAGATTTCAAAAAAAAGTTCGGGTTAAGTTTGTGGTGGCCTTGCGTCAATAAGAGAGTGGTCTCAAAGGAAGTTGATAGAACTTTGCCAAATTCTAAGGCTTAGGCTAGCCTAAATCAATCACTTCTCTCTAATTTACAGTTAATTAACCAAACATAGCTTGAATAGGGTGAAAAACTACATGATTTTCGCAATCTTTGTGACACAACTAATTACACAACACTTGAGTTTTTATGACATGATGATTTATATCATGACACATAAGCTTGTGTAACATGGTATTCATATCCTACATCCAGTTCTTGCAGTCTTCATGACACAACCAATAGTACAACACCTAAATTTTAATGAAACGTTAGTTATCATGGTACCTAATAAGATTGGGATCTCTTTTGAACAGAATTCTTATGGAGATTTCCTTGTTATTGGGTGGGAAATCTTTTGAAATGGATTATCTTTGAAAAAAATTTAAACAAGTTCCTTTGGTCTATGGCCTTCTCATGCACTAAACCTTTGACCATAACTTTCTATAGATGCTTAAGTCATATCTTGTTTTAAGCAACAATTTTCTTGGACATCTTTAGCAGTTAATAGTAACAATTATATCTTATTAAAAAAAAGATAGTACTAATTATACTAATAGTAATTACTAAGCAGCCACATACTCAGAATGGGCAGCAACGGTGGTGGCAAAGGAGGAGGAAGTGGTGGAAAAGGAGGAGGAAGTGGTGGCGGTGGAGGTAACAAAGGAGGCTGTGGCACTTGCAGTGGTGCAGCCAAAAGTTGTGGGGGTGGCTCTGTGGGTGGTGGCAGGATAGTTGCTCCAGGGAGTGGAGGAGGATCACACATTTCAAGGGACTCTTTTCAAAGCAATCCCCAAATTTATTTTGATGGACTGCATGTTGGTCAGAAGGGAAAAAAATAGTGATGTTCTTGTTAGGAGCTACATGGGAAACTATCTTATTAATTCTGCTTTATGGATATTATGTATAATATGTGATTGAATAAAGTTAAAGTTTATAATGGGCTTGCTATCCATATGAAATATGTGCTTGGTAGACAAATGAATCATATGATTGGGTAGATAGCCTTCCAAGACTGTGTGATGAAAGTAGTAATGTGTGTGCTGTGTAATATATGGTTTTTGCTAACAAAATAGTTTTAATGTCCTACTTGCTTTTTTTTTTTTTCTGGTTTACATTATTATTTCTTCAACCTAGATAATTACTTGTAATAAAGATTACAAGTGTAAACAATTGAACAATTGGGTTAAAAATAAATAGCCCACACCACAAAGGGTTAAAAATAAATAGCAGAAGGCGCAGCAAGACCAGACAAACCTCGGGCAATGGCAAACGCATGAACAGCAGACAAGTCATAGACTCACATAGAAGTGAAGCACGCACAAGACTCAGGCACTACCTACTTGTATCGCAGCCAATACAGGCATGGTGGGCCATGGGTCAGAGGTAAGAGAGAGTATGGTCTGGCGGTGGAGAAAAGTGTGAAGTCTATTCTAAGATTCCCGCTCAAGCTCTTTTGGGAAAAATATCCTGTTGGAATGACATATCACCCAAAAGAGAGAAAAATAAGTTGGAATCACTAGGTGCATGTTATAGGAGTTAGTAAGAGAGAATGTCCAACCTTTATCCAAATGGAAATGCCACAAAAAGTAAGAAAATAAAACAAAACTCCTTTTGTCTATGAATGAAACGTGGCGCAGCCAGCGCAGGGTAATGGTGCTGACTGAACAGCCAATAAACCAGTGGGTGGCCCGGGAAGGACACTCACACTAAGCTTAAAGTAATTGAGAGGTAAAATGGTAAATCTCATCATAGTAGGCAATATAAAAAGGTCTTAGCTGTACATAGTAAACAACAATGAAAAAACAGGGAAGAACACCAGGAAACGTAGAAGTAAGGGAGAAATAGAAAGCAGAAGAAAAACGGAGAGGGAAAATAGAAAAAAAAAAAAAAAAAAAAAAGAGAGTAGGAAAGGAAAAGCAAGAGAGTAATAAGGCATGCACCGATATGCTACCCCCCTATTTCCTCTCAATAACCTACTCTCTAGTAAGCTAAAAGATAAGAGATTGAGCTATTTAGGTCTATTCTTTCAAAGTAAGCAATATCTATGGCAAGATTTTCCTTTGAGATTGGACACATTGAAAATTGGTTCCCTTTTTGGACTTAAATTTGTTAAGGAGCCAAGTTCAACAAACTAATCCCCTTTCCCCCTCTCTTATCATAATCATTTAAGCATTAACATTATTTTGTTCATTATTGCTAACTTATTTCTACCATATTCACAATATAGTGTTATCCTGTTGTGAAAAATTGTTTAAATATTATCTTTGATTGGCAACAAGCACTTTAGTTAGAATGTCTCTTTTATTATCATTTATATTATGTGTCTCTTACTATAACATTTTTATGACAGCATTCTCTGCCATGGGCACTTGACTAAGACCTCTGCAAAGGGATCCTAGATTGTGCTTAAGCTAGCTTGAGGTGAGTTTCAATTGAGCCAGTTCTGACTTTCCTACCCTAAAACTATTGAGCCACAGTATAGCAAAAACTGTCCGGTCCAGAATACAAAAAGGCCCACCAAGTCATCCATGAGCTAATGTCCTAGTCATGTGACATGCAAGGACATAAAATTGGCAAAATAAGATTGGAGTGATCAAATTGAAATGAGTTGATGCATGTGTAACTTATCATTAAATAAAATAAAAATTGTGAAACAGAAATATATTCTTGAATTTGGTTGGTTTAAAATTAAGGTAAGTTTGGTAATTTTTGTAAAGTCACTAGTCAATTTGTGAATCTTGAAGAGGTAAATGGTTAGGATTTTCTCATTGGGCGAGCAAACCCCTTGTCCCCATGAAAACTCTTTATTACTTATAGCATGTAAAGGAAGACACATTGGTTTTTCTTATTCTCTTCTGACATTTAAATTTCCTTAATGAATGACTGTGTCAACATTGGTTTAGAATCACGCCCATAATTGGTTTACAGCATGGTATAGCTTCGTTTAGATGCTTGTTACCTTACATATTTATATCCATGAAGATATTAATGCAAAATCATTGATGAATATCAGGTGTTTATTGCTTCCAGGGAAGTATTCATTAATTTAAAGGGTGTTTAAAATTATATTACCAAAGGTCATTATAGTACATAGTCTATTTGAGTACATGCCCCCAAGATTCTAATAAAAAAGGATGGACATGGAGTGCATTTATGAGTTAATTCATGTTATGTTCTTCCTCAGAAGGTATCTCATGCGCTAGGAGCATGAGACCTTTGCCTCACTGACAAAAACGGCGTATGCGCACAGCGCATGCAAAAGTTTTGCCTTCTTCCCTTATTTTCCAAAAGATATGTGCATTGGTTTGCTTCACCATAAGGATGTTGATAGACCACCCTCTACTGTCTGTTCAATAGTTACCTTCATTCAAAATGAGCTTAGACAAAGTTGGAGAGGCACAATAGTTTATAAAAAACTTATATATTTTTTTTCTAGTCCAAATGATGCATATAAATACATATGAAGAATATGCCCATCAAAAGAAATATTTTAGAAAATAGAAAGAAAATAAAACCAACAATTACGTAAAGGAAGAATCACTAAACAGTCTAAACATGGTATTATTTAATGTCCAAGTGATTTTTTTATTATTTATCACAAACATTCATAAGTTCATATATTATTTCCACTTCTATCTTGTATATATTTTTTTTTTCATACTACCATTTAAGACATTATAAGACTTGTTGTGAAGTGATGAGCTGAAAAAACAAAATTAATAAAAATTATTAAAAATGTATTTATTATAGCATTGATATAATATCATATTCATTATTACATTAATTTGGAAATCTTTTATGAGTCATGTTAACGAGTATTCTTAGAGTAATTGTGTTAACAACCCATTTTAGAAAAATTTTAATATTATTTTTATGAAAAATAGAAAAAAACTATCAAAATATTAATTATTTTTTAATAAAAATTTTTAAATAATTTATTAACAATTGTTCTAAGACATCCGTTAACATCTACCGTCTTTCATGGAAATACTATTCTTCTGATTAATTAGATCTTTCATTCTATTGACCAACCCATAAGTAAAAGGCACCCCACTCTCACTAGTCACTACTAAACGAATTTAATATAGTTATGAGTTTGCATAAAGTGTATATATGGAAGAATAATGATGACATGACTATTAAATTAGGTGGGGTATTATCATTATGAAGAATTTTTTTATTACAGTGGAATATATAGAAGGGATAAATGGCAACTGGCAAGTGCAAAAGATTTCACATAGCCAATTGTTGCATAAAAGGTGGCACCTAATTATGTGTTTGTGTTAAAATATTTGTCCAAAATCTATAATTTGACCACGTAGCCCTTTAACAAAGAATCCATGTCTTCTTGGAAAATGGACTGCCTGTTGGTGGTGTGTCAGGGCGAAATCCGCCATTTATCACAATTCACAGAAATTATTAGCAACATACCACCGTTTACAAAATAAGTAGTAAGATATCACTTTTTTAAATCTCAAGTTCATGAAACTCAAGTTTACTGTGTAAATAGAGTTTTAAACACTCTAGTTCACCATACTCGAGCTTATCAAGATCAAGTTCCTCATACTTTTTTTTTTTCGATAATCAAGAAATAAACATAAATATAAAAACAAGTAGTTTTTTTTTTTTTTATTCATTTGAACGTACAAATATATGTTTTTATCTATTTAAATGCTTTTCATTTGAACGTACAAATATATGTTTTTATTTATTTAAATAGAAGTATTGTAAAATATAGAAATTTTAATTTAAAATTAGTATTTTGAAATTAAAATTTCTATATTTTACAATGCTTCAATTTAAATAAATAAAGACATATGTTTGTACCTTCAAATGAAAAAAAAAAAAAAAAAAACTACTTATTTTTATGTTTGTGTTTATTTGTTGATTATCAAAAAATTAAAATTATAGAGAACTCAAGCTTACCAAACTTGAGTTCTATATTACAAGGAACTCGAGCTTGGTAAGCTTGAGTAACATTTCAAGCTTAGGAAGCTCGAGTTTGGAACTCAAGTTTACCAGGCTTGAGTTTCGTGTGACATTTTTTCAATAAAAAAATCAACATAAGCACAAGTTTTTTTATGAAACTTGAGTATTTAAAACTCAATTTACAATAGAAACTTGAATTTCATGAACTTGAGTATGAAACTCGAATTTCAAAAAAATGGTATTTTACTACTTATTTTGCAAACAGTGGTATGTTGCTAATAATTTCTACAAAAAGTGGTAAGTGGTAAATGACCGATTTGGCTTGTGTGTTAGTACATTTAACATTGTCTCTATAAATTATTGAAAATTAATATAATTAATAGAGTCATGCTAACAAGCAATTTTAGAGCATTGGTTAATAATTCATTTTAAAAAAGTTTTGACATCATTTTTATAGAAAATGAAAAAAACTGTCAAAACATTATTTTTTTTTTCCTTTTCCCATAAAAGCATTCTTTAAATAGATTAACCAATGCTTTAAAAGCAGTTGTTAGAATTTTCCTAATTGATATAATCAAATGTTGGTACGTGTCACCATCTTAGTTGGAAAATTGACGTGCTGTGGCAAAATAATATAATAAAGTGTATAGGTTCAAGTCTTATTATGTTTTTTTTTTTTTTTTTTTTAAATTACAAGAAAACCAAGGCTCAAATACCATTTTTCTCATTTGAAATAGGTTTGTATTCGTTTCTTAAAAAAAAAAAAAAAAAGGAAATAGGTTTGTATTCTAATTGTCACATCAAATATTAAATCCAAAAAATATAATCTTGAACATAAAATGAGCCCTCTCAAATGAAATGGAGAAGATTGTGTTTCTTTAATAGAATATATTTTGATTAAGCACATATGACAAGTTTTTAAAATTCTATCCATCTATTTTGAAATGGATTCATTTTATTCTATCACATCATCAATAATTTTAGTTGACACTTAAATTGTGAGAGTCATGTTCGTTTAAATGTCAAAACCTTGATTTTATTTTATTTTTGTCGCTATTGTTACAATAAAAAAGTTTAAAATCATTGATTTATCTTCAAATGATAAATAATCTCTTCTCATCCATCAAGAACACCCAGAGGTCCCAAGTTTCATTTGCCATATACACTATCAATTCATGGGATTTTCAGGATGTCTCATAGACAAAGAGTAGAATAATCTGACCAAAAACTAAGACACCACTTCCTTATATATTAAAAAATAAACTTAAAAATCTCTCACCCCACTTTGATCATTGATCTAGTCTATCCTAATTCCTAACTGCTTCCCCTTCATTTTAAGGGTACTATGTTATTTCTTCCACATCACGACCAAACTTATAAAGAAGTATGAGTAAATACAAATATATATATATATATATATATATATATATATATCACATATCACATATCACACAACGATGCCATTCCCACCCAAAACCCCTGGTGTCAATGTAATCACATCTTGATTATAATTAATCGAAAAAATTCCAAGGAATAAGGATTAGAAAGCGATTGAAGTAGAGATGTGACACGTCTATATGACAATGAAAAAAAATGAAAGGGGGCTAACAAACAAGTGTACCACCTAGCTACTTTTAAGTTTACATTTTGATGATGCAGTTAGGCAGATAACATTAGTGGATTTAGAATACAAAATTGAAATGAAAGATTTTCAGTTCAGCTAAGTACCTGTATCTATGGTGGTAATATCCAGTTGGTCACCAAGAAGATAGAATCATAGAGGATAGAAAAGATTAAATATAAATGAATATATTTGCAATCTTGCTTCTGGTATAGATTCCATTGATAATCTAGATATTTGAGAAAGTATTCAGATTGTAGCTCCACTATGGCTTAGTTTTAATGGTCGAAGAAATCAACATTCTAAAAAAAGAGTATTCATGCAATGCCATTTAAAAAGAATGGGATAAGCTTTTACAAGTGTAATCATCATATTGGATGAAGAAACCGAGTGCTCTACCTTTTAAGAATTATTCAAGATAGTAATCAGGGAACCAAAACATGTTTGCTCAGCACTTCCATAAATTCAATATTTTTTTTTCAAAAGTAAAGTTATAATTAATTAAAAGCACCAAAACTAAGAGTATAGACCCATTTGGGCTCAAAATTATGTTCCGAACTTCTTGTGAAGCTGATACCAAATTTTATTTTTATTTTTGGAGAATATGCAGCAAACACAAGTACACACTTACAAGAATAGATTTTATCAGCTATAGTAAGCAGTTTCCTATAAGTAATTATCTTGCTCACCAATTAAAGGAATCCAATCCTCCCAAGGGATACAAAATAGAAGATATGAATGCTCATCACTCTAAGAAATGCGCCTAAGAGATACAAAACAAGAAACTCACCACCTATCGAAACCTACCTAATGAGAATAGATAAACAAGGGGAAATCCGAAAAAATCACACTCTCAATTTTCTCTATATTTTACATTCATAAATGAAGTAGGACTTGTTTAGGACCAACTTTGAACAACCCTCCAAGCCTGAGTAATAAAACTTACATTTACAATACCAAAACATTTAACCAAAAAAAAATTTGACCTTATACAACTAACATGACCCTCTAATTGGGAATAGAAAAAGGCATTTTGGAAAGCAAATACACACAACTAAAGTAAGAGAATTCAAATTTCGTTGTTTCTCAAATACATTTTGCCAGCCCAAACAATCTGTAGTAAAATTACCTTAACTCCTTAAAAATAAAAATAAAAATAAACCCTCAAAATTGCACTCCATTTGATATATTGAAAACTTAAATTAATTTCGAAAATGACCCAAAAATGCTTACTCAAACTTCTTTGAAATTTGCGTAAACTTAGAAAAAAGGAAAAAGAAAAAGAAAAAGAAAGAGTAACCAATATAATTGGTCTTACTAGGCTTCCTCCTAGGAGTGGTCTTTTGATGTGTCTCGGTACTTCTTCCATACACTCCTGTTAAAAGCTCAGGCCTCTGTAAGCATGCATTTGTAGGACAAACAACCTAGCCTTTGCTTGGATCAGGTTAAGGTTAGGCTGGATTTTTCTATGAATACTACCTAAAGTACAATATTGTGTTGTGAATACCAGTTTAAATTGCTCTCTTCTTTCAAAGAGCATAAAATGTTTTATTATTTTCTACAAAAGGATTTGAAATTGTAGGAATAAACATTCAAGTTTCAACCAATTCTAGCACAAAGACTGTTTATTCATCAACTTCTAGTTAGTTTGGTTAAAGGGCAGGACATTGCTAACAATATTTTTTCAAATCTCGTCTTTTGATTACAGAGGTTTATTGTGAACTTTCCAAGCAAGCCAAACGGAGTTAAGAAGGGTAACAAACCATAGAACATGATTTACTCTTTTTTTGAATTCCTAAAATATTCGAATTTGAAAGTCCTATGTATACAATTTGTCTAAATTATTCGGCAATCAGAAGATGCTTACACAGTGAGAAATGCAAGTCATAATAATTTCCTTGTGAATTATGATTTTCTAGATTTCTTAGGATTACTCCTAAGTAGAATTGTTAAAATTCTACCCATCCATTTTGAAATGAGTGAATTAGCTTTTACTTATCATCACTATTTCAAAAAAAATTATTTGATATGCAGGAACTTTTATTGGAACACACTACCAAACTCAGTTACAGAGTTCCAAATCCACAGACTTATGTAAGTCTCTGCACAAACTCAATTACAAATACAAAGAGAATCATATCTAAAACAACAATTCAATCAACTCTAGAATACATAACAAACACAGGAATACCTCCAATATCTGCATAAATTACTATTCAGGACAAAATCAATGAACCTTCCTTTAGCAGCTAGTCGCGCTTTTATCTCATTTGATGGACTGGACTTCTCCAGACTTGACCACTCACTTCAATATTGATGGATATGATTATAAAAATTCGGTAGTGAACTACCCTAAGCACTCTAAAGAATCATAATCCTTGTTCTTATTGTACAAAAGCCTAAAAATTGAGGAAAGGTATCATTATCTTCCCTATTTCCTAAACAAATATATTGGTCATGATATCAAGTATCAACTTTCAAGACTCTAAAAACATCTAGAGAGATTACCTTTCTCTTTTTACCTCACCTACCACTATCATATCATTCAGAGGAAGTTAAACTCATCAACGTCGTGTCCTAAGGCTCAAGCCCGCAAATAATATGATAATACAAATTAATATTGTTTTTCCTAGAATAAACTTTTTAGTAGTATACCAAATCCATGATGAGGAAATAGAGACCCCAAAAAAGAGAAGAGTTTACTAGTATACAAAATATTTTCAGATAATTGATTTTAAACACCACAAAGTTGTTGCAGAAACAATAATGAACAACACAATAATCACACAAGCGTTCACAATACTTTTTTTTTTCTCTTTCCTGGTAGGTAAATGTTCATGATACTCAACCACTGAGGTACTACTTTGACAGAAAAATGAAGACATCTGTCACAAGTAATAACATAGAACTTACATTGTGGCATGACTAATTGATGGGACAGAGTTGTAAAAGCATAAAACTTAATGACACCCCCTTTTATTGTAAAGATCACGAAATTTTTTTAAATCATAAGGCCACTTCAGTCAAAGCATATCAAACTGCCATACTTAGTGATCCAAAATAAAGATACCAAAATATTTTTGCAGTAATTGCTTACACAATATATGCAATATTCAAGCAACACTATATGATAACACTATAACAGAAAACAGAATATGCATTTCAGAATATGTGCAGAGTGTAAACCAGAACAAGAAGTCCAATCTTTCTATAAATCATAACACATAAATTTTTACATTGATTTTTTTTTTTGGGGGGCTGAATGAAGGCCTTGACTTACATTAATTTTTGCTCAATAGGTCTTTATATACAGTTGGAACACTTGCTTTCACTCCCCTTGGCCAATCAAATTTGAAGAGATGAATTGGGTCAAGTTAGTTCTCCAACCTGAAGATAAGCTGATGATTCCAATAGAAAAAGCGAGGAACTTTATACTATTTGCAGCCATTAGCAACAACATAATTTGGATTACTAGGAAAAAGCTAATGAATCAACAACAAAGGGAAGTTCTTGATCCCATTCTCTTAATTTTTTAAATTAAATAGGTATACACTGATCATGTTTCTTCTTGGCAATTTGGAGGTGGAGATTGGAGAAAGAAGTTGCATATGGAATTGACCACTTCCCCCCTATGTGGAGGCTAATTTCAACGCTGCAGTTAGAGGGGAAAAGGCATGTATAGTAGCAGATGGACCAGATAATAGAGAATCAAAGCCCCTGGCTGAAGCTCATGCGGCTCTCTCAGTGATAACAATAGCAGCAGAAATGGGATATGGAAATTGGGTTTGTGAAGGAGACACTCTAAATGTTATTATCTAGTTACAGAACCACTCTCTGGAGCCTGATTGTCTATTGAGCACCTAATTGAGGAAGCTAGATACTTTTTCAATTTTTATCCGATTGGGTGTAAATCACACTTTTAGAGAAACTAATATTGTAGCCATAATATTGCTAAGTGGGCCATTTTTTTTAATATGTTGGGATTGATCCCCATCTCATCCATTCCAGACCGTTGCTTTTGTCCTTAGGATAGAGATGGAGGTAAAACCCCTCTTTTGCAGCACTTTTCCTCTGTTTAGTTTTGCTCTTTTTTAATAAAGTATTATTAGGCACCAAAAAAGAAAAAAAAAAAAAGAAGATAGAATTATTGTGGATAAATTTCATTGCAAAGCCATCTCCCATAAATTTTATGATAGTCATAGCTAACTTAACAATAGAAATCAATAAGACAAGTGAATGAGGGTTTGTGGATTCTTTACTGCAAAAAGGAATTGAAAATTTATTAGACAGGACCGCTTATAGCACAGAGAAAGTAAGTTAGCAACTGCAATATTAAAGAGTGCTTTATTGAAATTTAACGATGTGAACAGCCAACGGTTGCATTAAAAAGCACAAGTTAATTGAATGCCTAACCAAATTGATGGAAAATTATGGAAGTCCCTATATTTTTTAATTGTAGAAATGAACCGCTCAAAGTATATCAATAACGAAATTGACAGAACTTGAGAACATGGGTCTTAACCAGGACTTACAATTGGTAGCAGATGATGTGCAATTGTTGGAAAACCAGTATATCTTTCATTTCCACTGCCAAGTGCCAACCAGTGTCATATGCTTCAGATTGATGGTGATTTCACCTTCAAAATGAGTTAATTTCATTAGCATATCATTTCTTATTAGCTAAAAAAGCCCTTTTTTTTGGACTGGATTGCTATGATAGAGAATACCATTAATAATGGGCATTTACAACACAAGAAATATGATCTTTCATTTTAGTTTGTAATTTTCGAAATCAAAATTAATAAGATAGGATAATCGAAATATCTTTAAAAATGCAGAATTATAAAAAATTAGTCCAGTGTCTCTTTCTGTTAATGAATATTCAAGATAGATCTGGACTGCAACTGTATGTTTCTTTTAACCTTGTCTATGTTTTATATTTCTTTATTCAGAGTCAAAAGGTGTAAATTAATTAAACGGAAAGCTAGTAATAAGAAAGTGCATACATCAAATGATACTGAAGATCTCTACTTACATTCCCAAGAAGCACCTTCCTCAAACTATCTCTAACTCTTGAACCTCTAACTTGGAATATATGAAAAAACCTTCATTTCCCATTTAGGTAATGAAGAGTTGGTAAATAACAAACAAGCTAATGCAGCCTTTACTTTTACTAACATTCACTAAGTTGAAAATTCTTTGTCTTACACTTCATCTATATCTCAATAGCTAAATATCTCAATAGCTAAAATTAATTCAAATCTCAGAAATCTGCTGTAAAAGGTAATTTACTTGGAATATGTTCTGTCTTGCTAACCATAATGTTTCTTGTCACCAACTAAGAAGCAATGAATTCCATGATGATAAATCAGGAGCAATATCCTTTTCTAACATTTGTAAAAAAAGCCCAAAAGCCTTTTGAAAATCCCCCTTCCTGCAAAGAGCATCAACCAAGGGATTATAACTTCCTATATCAAGTTTGCAACCCCTCACAACCACATCGTCAATGAGCTTCAAAGCACTACTGACCTTTCCTTGCCTGCAGAACCCACTAATCAAAGCATTGAAGGTTGGTGCAAGTGGATAATAACCACGATCTACCATCTCATTCATCAGCTCGAATGCTTCACGCATATACCCTCCTTCACAAAATCCATGGATTAAATGGTCATAAACAAGAACATTTGGTACTCTCCCTTCTCCAAGCATCTGACCAAAGACCTTCTTTGCATCCTCAATAGCACCCTCTTGACAAAGACTTAAAATTTTCAAGCTCCTATCAACTGCTCGAGGGAATAACTTCCCCATCTGGGTCATAAATGTGAGTGCTTCATCTAACTGATTCTCCTTATACAGACCATATAACACACTATCATAAGGGCTTACACGACCCCTTCATCCCTCCTTACTCTCCTCCATTATTTCCAAAACCTTAAACCCATCTTCCATCCTCCCTCCTGAACACAAACCTTTAATTAATGTATCATATGTAACAAAATCCAATTAATTCCATCTGTTTTCATCTCATTAAACAGATCAAGAGACAAATCCAACATTTCAGACTCACAACAACCAGAGATCAATATATTGTATATGTCCACATTTGGAAGACAGCCCTTCCTCTCCATCTCCTTCAAAAGGCGATGCCCAACTTTCACTTTCCCTAATCTATGAAACCCCTTTATCAAAGTGTTATAAGCCAGAACATCAACCACACTTCCCTTACTCTCCAATCTATTCAAAATGTCAACAGCCTCAGTTACACGACCAACATTGCAGAGAACTTCCAGCACCTTAGTCCCTATTACAACATCAGGCACAGACCCCAGATTGAAGCACTTCTCTAAGAGAAGAAGAGCTTGAACCAAATTCTCTTCTTTACAGTAAGCAGATATTAAGATATTAATAGTCACATCAATAGGCTCCACCATCTCATTCATCAAATTCCTTGCTCTCCCAACTTTCCCATTTCTGCAAAATGCATGAAGTAATGTGTTATAAATCACAGTATTTGGTATGATTTCCCTAGACTTCATCACTTGCAACAGTATGAAACCATCACTGACCCTATTAGTCAAGCAAAGCCCCTTCATTAAGATCCTGAAAGTGTATTCATCACCTTCAACACCGCTCCCCATCATCCTCTTTCCTATAAAATTCTCGAGCAAAATCAATATCTTCCTCAACAAGAACATCAAGTACTGAATTGAAAATCCTCGAAGAAGGTTTTTTTCCGAACTGAGTAACCAAGTCAACCACTTTGATCACCCTCTTAACCATACGTGCCCGCCCTAGACCACGGACGATCGTGATGAAAATGTCTTCATCAGGGGGTGTCCTGATTGCGTTGGGCATTTCTTGAAGCAATTCCTTTACAATATCGAAGAGGGGGAAAGCACAGAGCTTGTGGATCAAAGCACGGTAGGTGGATTGAGAGTGGGTAAAATTGGGGAGTTTGGAAGCCCATTTGAAGGTTTGAAGGGTCTGGGAGAATGACTTTTGGTCTAGCATTAAACGGGCAATGTGCTGTTGGGATGGAACAGGAGATGATGAGGAAGAAATGCATTTTGATTGTAGGCTGAGAAAAAGAAATCTTTGATATGTTGGAGAGGAGAAGATTGGCAGAGTTGAAGGATTGGAGATATGGGATATGAAGTGCTTTGTTCTATGAGTGAGGATGTTTCTAATACCAACTAATTTATTTTCATAATGGGTGCTGAGTTATTAACCATTATACTTGATCCAATGCCACATTACAAAATATTATGCCCTGCACCAAGAAAGAAGAATTGTAGATAAAGCAAAATAATATGATCAAAGTGCATATATTTTACATATAACTAATTCAAAGTTAAGCTTTTTTTTATTATTGGTATTCGTACATTGAAAGTAGCTTCCTCTCCATCACATTTAAAAAGCTATGCCATTGGGTATTAAATACAGAAAGAAAGACAAATTCTCTCCCATTCAATTCCTATTCTCTGAACTATAATTAATCATCATTTTTATCATTCATTGTAATAAAAAGATACTATGTTTTAACCTCTCTTGCGCGAGCATCCCCCAATGATGAACAAATTAAACTCTCTGATTCTGATCACTCTCTTCCTCATTTGTCTTCTTAATGTTGTTCTTAACTTTACATTTTTATTTGTGGATTAAATTTTTCAATACATTTAAATTTGCAATCTTTATTTCATGAGTTGTTCACCACCATTCACTCTTAATCTTCCATAATCCATAGCTTCTACAAGTAATGCAAAAAACTTAAAGTTAAAAAAAAAAAAAAAAAAAAAAAAAAAAAAATTGGTCCTATTTTGTATTTTCGTCTAATTCGAAATACTCACTCAGAACTAACAACAAACACCTTACCTACACTATATAAACAAACAAATAAACCCATTTTTCTCAAATTTCACAGACTCCAAAATCAGCCAGAATCAATAAGAAAGGAACCTTGAAGATACCATTCTTTCGAAATCGTCACGCAGCTCGAGCCACCACAGAATCGTCCCAGGAATGCAATGCAAAGCTCTGTTTCTGATCTCTGTGTAGCATAATAAAGCATAAGGTGCTTGAGATGGTTCGGGCTTTATTAATGTTAATGTGGATAAGTGACAAGAATAGAGTGGGCTGGGTTTGAATAGCAAAGAATTTATAACTTTGGGTTGCTTCAGATTAAAATTTTGAATGAAACGGACATACGACCCAACCCAAATACTTTAGGCCCAATAGCAATCTCTTAGTACATGGATTATTGTTTCTAGCTCTTCAAATCTGGGGCAAGGCTTTAGCATAGAGAACTAGCCTTTGGGTTAAGGATTGGGTCCAATGCCCAGTTGTATTGGATCCATCAAAATGGTGACACATGTTTAAAAGTATTCTAATTTAATGTTCATTGTTTAATTGCATCGAATCCATTAAAATGGTGACAAGTATATAAATAGGACCCAAGCCAAGTCCAAGGTTTGGTCATTGGTGGACAAAAATAAAATTTTTAGTTTGAATCTTATAGGGAATGAATTTTCATATAGGGACACTTTTTTTTATTAGGGACATTCTTTAATATGTTGCATTATCCATTGCGAAATTGTCTATGCCTCAACTTTTTACTATTATTATTATTATTATTATTATTATTATTATTATTATTATTATATAAAAATAGGTCTATTGATCTTTAATTTTTTAAAGATTTTGCAAGCATGAAGGATATAAGAAGAAGATGTAATCTAATGGTGGATTTGTCAAAATTTACCTCCAATAAAAAGATATTGAGTAAAGTTGTAACCTTAGGCTACAACCAATTTTGTAGCTAAACTTCGTCGTTTTTTTTTTTTTTTTTACTGAATAACCCTTTTTTTTTTTTTCAATAGGAACTAGGAAGCTTCAAACATCAATTCATTCAAACCAGTGTAGTCAATACCGTACCGGTGCCAGTAGTACCGACTAGTATATACCATACTAGTACGTGTACTAATATCAACACACCAACATTTCACACCAGTTTAAATACCGGCCATACCGGCCGATTTCGGGAAATACCAGCCGGCACAGAAAAAAACCTTTTTTTTTTTTTTAGTATTGTAATTTTTGAATTTTTGTAAAGGCAGAATGATAACTTATTTGCATTAACTTATGAGTATTATTATTTTTTCATAGTATGCAATAAACAATTAAGCTTTCTATTTTTTATATTGTGTTTTTTTTTTCTTTTAATTGATGCTAAAGTCTAAAACCACGAATAATTTGTTCTGAATTAAGATAATGTTTTATGGTAAACTTTTATATTTATTATAATATATATATATATATATATGTATACACACACATATACATATACATATATATATATATATATATATAATATAATAACGGTAAACCCGAAACGGCACACCCGTATTGATTAGTATTGAAATATATCGTTCTGCTGGTCAAACTGATATAGCTTCAGGTACGAGATTGACTCCATTGATTCAATTAGTACATATACAGAACCTTTACCTTTGCAAAAAATTTATAAAATGTAATATATTAAAGTAAAAATTGAATAAATTAAATTAGATTTTAATTACACTATAATTTTATACCAATTGTCATCTGAAATTATATGTCAAATGCTTTCAATTTTATGTTAAGTTTCTTTGACATTCAAACTACTTTTAGTTCATTTAAAAGTATTTTCATGCTACTTTTAATCGATTTTAAACTAATATAATTTCAAAATTTATTATTAATGTCAAGTATAAATTACAGTTCTAAAAAAATTAACTATTCATTTTAAATATTTTTGATAGGGTTAATTTTGTCCATCAGGACAAGATCGATGGTCCCACCAAACGACCATCTGCATAACCGACAGATGGGAACCTCATCCCGATAGACGAAAATGAGTTCATACCGACAAGTAGGTGTAAGCTCATACCGACGAATGGGAATAAGTTTATGTCGACGAGTAAGGGTAGGCTCATACCAACAAGCAGGAATAGGTCTATGCCGACAGATGACACAATGCACCAACGATTGGAGGAGAATTGGTCCCACTAGCCTTTATGTGCTCCCCACTTTCAAAGCCATACATGGAAATATCTTCTGCATTAGGCCTGTATCGCCCTTACATGGAAATAACTTGCACACCATGCACAAAAACCCTACTACATGTTCATGTCTTCCCTATAAGGGAAGAGGAGCCCTAAGATCTCGAAACCTTAACTCCAAATCTTCCCCATAAAGGAAGCCCCTACGTTCAAGGAATCTAAGTCAACTTTACGACACTAAATAAGCACCAATTCTCCTCTCCTTTAAGGTGCGTAAAAATTCTCCTAGCTCATGTGTCCTTGAGTTGTTGGAAATTCTTTCATCACTGTCCTAACCTTCGAAGGGTCTTTGGCCGACACCCAAGAGTGGACTTAAGATTTCAAGTGGGGGGGGGGGGGGGGAGGGGCAAAGATAAACGAAAAAAAAAATTCAAATACACATCCATATAGTATTAAAAAACTATCAACCAAGACAAATACACAAAAATCAGTGTTCCTTAATATATTAAAATACAATCATCTACTAACAAAAATAATAGACACGAAACACTATTGTTTCCTAACTTTACCATTTTTTTTTTCTATCACTTGTCCCTATTATTGCCTAACTACCAGTCACAAATAATCAAACACTACACTAATATATTCTCTCTCTCTCTATCTCTCTTATCTATATAATATAAGAGAGAGAGAGTCACAAAACCAAAAAGTCACAAAAAAAAAAAAAAAAACACCACAGGCACAGATTCAATTCACAATCAATAACATCAATTCATCACTATTAGTAAAAACACAAACACCACAAGTCCACCAGCATAGATTGTTAGATTCTGAGATTCATAAACAATCAAACATTATATTAGGTTTTGAAGGATAGATTAAATACTTGTGAACTATGAAGGCTGGAGCAACGAAACTGAGCTATGCAGATCGAGCAACCAGCAGCAAGATGGGTCTCGCATCGTCATAGCGGCGTTGGTGAGTGGCTGTTTGGGTCTGCGATAGCTGACAAGGACTGGGACGGGTTTGCGAGATGGGTCTCTATCGCGTGGTGGCGACGTCACGGTGTGAGCAGCGGCAAGATGGGTCTCTCTCGCCTCTCAGTTTCTCTCTATACTACTCTCTACTCTCTAAGTCTGTCTCGCCTCTCACTCTTTGTCTCACCTCTGGCTCTCTTCTTTATTTTCACTCATTTTGCCGTTTGGTTTTGGACTACTGGGTTTATTTTTTATTTATTTTTACATTTTTTTTAGATTTACATGGGTTTTGGGCTAGCCGACTAGGATCAGTGGGATGGTTCATGATTTTTGGAGGGGGCCTAAGCTACCGAGTAAGTGGAGGCCCAAGTCTTTTTTTTTTTTTTGAAAAATTTACTTACTTTTTTTTTGGCCCAGGATGGACCCAGGCCCCCTTAGGCCCCTACTTGGGTCCGTCCCTGCTGACACTCCACCTATGCTCTATGTAGATTCTTTACTTCTCAATTTTGGCAGTTATATTTGACAGTCAATAGGATCTTGTCTTATTTTAAGTTTAATTGTAAGTACGAACCCATTATTGGGGCTAGGTGAGTTTTTTCCTCATTGCATTTACAAGGGTGTTTTCCCTTTGACAAGTTTCCAGTAGTCATAACTTGTCTTCGCAGAAAAATCGAAGGACCTATTTGGCTTCTAGCAACCAAAGTCTTTGCTTTATATGACCACCAATTAATCTACTAGGCCCCTGTCAGTATTTTATTTTCCAAGTCCTCTAGTAGGTCAAGACTAGCAATCAAGCAAAGTCTTTGCCGGATAATAACTAGTAAATTATTCTTAATGATACAATACTGACAGGGACCTATTTGGCTTCTAGCAACCGAAGTCTTTGCTTTATATGACCACCAATTAATCTACTAGGTTCCTATCAGCTTTTTATATTCCAATTCCTCTAGTAGGATTTCTGGGGAAAAGCTTTAGTGTTTAGGACAAGGGTCTAGGGGTGTCCAGCTGCATTGCACTCTTTTGGATGGTGACACATGTTTAAAAATATTTTGGTTTAATGTTTAATGTTCAATTGAATTGAACTATCAAAATGATGACATATGTATAAACAGGATTCAAACCAAATTCAAAGTTTGGTGAATAATGATAAAACTTTTATTTTAAATCTTATCAAGAATGAATTTTCATATAAAGTAAATATATTTTATTAGGGACAATCTTTTATTTATTTAGTAGGGACACTCTTTAATCCATTGCATTGTCCATTGCAAAATTGTCTATGCCTCAACTGTTTTATATATTTATATATATATATATATATATATATATATATATATATTTAAAAAATAGGTCTATGCCTCAACTTTGGCCAACTTTAATCTCATGGGATTAATAGTATATATTTAAAAAATAAGTCTATGCCTCAACTTTGGCCAACTTTAATCTCATGGGATTAATAGTAATAATTTATATATATATATATATATATATTGTTAAGAAACTTATATTTCATGTTTTTTTTTTTTTTAAAGGATTTCAATTTATGGCGTCCGCTTTTAGTAATACTCTTTATCATCAGATTAAGATAATAATTGGTTTTTAGTATAAATAAGGATTGAACTCAGATCCCTCCTTCAACTATCAGAGATTTTACCAATTGAGCTAATTGAAACTAACTGATATCAGACAATTAAAAGCACCAACGAGATAGATAAAGTGAGCACTCACAAATAGTTGGAAGAAATCATGTTTAGAGCAATCACATCAGCTCATCTATAATCTTCTAAAATAGAAAAAATACCAATTTTACACATTCTAATCCAAAAAACACCCACATCAGTCTTTGGAAAAATGTGCAAATATACACCATGACCGTGTAAATGAACAGTAATTTACACAATTACTGTTCACTGTATAAATAACTTTTTTATTCTTTTTTCTCTCTCTTCTTTTTACCTCTAACTCACCTCACTATTTAAAGAAATGTGTATAATATTTGATTTGAATATTTTACACTGGTTACCGTGTAAAGAAATGAATATTTTATTTTAAAAAATGTATATAATAGACAAATTAATATTGATGTTTTATAAAAATAAAAGTATAAAATAGAAAAAATAAATTTTAAAGGTACGAAATAAAAATTTTTTACCGCATACTGACGTGAGTTACAGGAAGAAGGATAGAAAATGTAGCACACCATGATTGAAATGGACTGCTTTAGCAAGCTTTATTAAATGCTTTACTTTTGTAAAGCAACCATGATTAAGTTGCTTTTTTTTTTTCCTGCATAATCATGGTTAAGCTACTTTTTCTTTCGGTAGGAACTAGGAAGCTTCAAACATCAATTCATTCCAACAGTACACATACAGGACCTTTACCTTTGCAAAAAATTTATATAATGTAATATATTAAAGTGTAAGTTGAATAAAATTTCAATTAGATTTTAATTACACTATAATTTTATACTAATTGTCATCTCAAAATATATTTCAAATGCTTTCAATTTTTATGTTTAGTGGCTTTGAAATTTAATTTACTTTTAGTTCATCTAAAACTAAAAGTATTTTCAACTCATTTGACACTACTTCTAACCAATTTTAAATTAATATAATTTTGAAATTTATTACTAATGTCAAGTATAAATTACAATGAAAATTTTTTCATGTTCTAATAAAATTAATTTTCATTTTAAATATTTTCATAATAACTCAATTAATTGTGTCACAATAACAAAACTTACTTTAAAAATTATAAACTAAGTATATAAATAGGCTCATTCTCAGAAAAAAGAAAGAAAGAAGAAAAAGTATGCAAATATACCTACTATATGCCTTCTTTAATAACTAAAAATAGATCAATCAACTATGAACAATTTGCATACTCTTTGAAATGTTATCATTACAAGATTTTTCAAGAGTTACTAAAAAATAAAACTAAAAATAAAAATGATAGCGTCAAACGTAAGTATTGTACCCCTTTTCCTTCCTTATTTTACCCCCCCCCCCCCTCCTGTCTCACTCACGCACACACACTCACAAACACTCTCTAGGACATCCTAGGCTTAGTTTCTCCAAGATTTTAAGGTAAAATCCTAAGTCCTTTTATTTTCATCCTGTTTGTTAGTTTTTATTATACTTGATGGATATCTTTGAAACTATGAGTGATTTTGGGTGTTGGTAAATTTTTATGACAAATGGTTAAGGGTCTTCACAAAAGGTGGTCCTTTGAGGTTTCTCTATAATTCAAATTTGGGGGTTGGATTTCTAACATTTAATAGTTGATAAATCTAATTTTAGTTATTATTGAGTTTATTTCGGCAAGTTGAGGGTTTGATGGCTTATTGTCTTGCATGATGTTGTGAACTTGTGTTACTAATTGGTTTAATGGATCAAAGGAATTCAAAAGACTAAAATTCTCAATTTCTAAAGGAATTTTGGGGAATTCAAAAAATTGTTTAATATAAAGTTTATTGCTTAATTGTGGACCCAATGATTTTAAACACATTCGGATGGGATTGATTTAAAGATGGGCTTCATATAGGAGACTTTTGTCTAACCATGTAAATTGATGTCCTACTAAGATTTCAGGAAATTTTTGGGTTAAGTTTGTGGTGGCCTTGTGTCAATAAGAGAGTGGTCTCAAAAGGAGTTGATAGAACTATGCCAAATTCTAAGGCTTAGGCTAGCCTAAATCAATCACTTCTCTCGAATTTATAGTTAATTAACCAGACATAGCTTGAATAGGGTGAAACACTACTTGATTTTTGCGGTCTTTGTAACATGACTAATTACACAACACATGAGTTTTTATGACACGGTGGTTTAATTCATGACACATAAGCTTGTGTAACATGGTATTCATATCCTACATCTAGTTCTTGCAGTTTTCATGACACAACCAGTAGTACAACACCTAAATTTTTATGAAACATTAGTTATCATGGGACTTTATAAGATTGGGATCTCTTTTGAACGGAATTCCTATGGAGATTTCCTTGGTGTTGGGTGGGAAATCTTTTGAAATGGATTGTCATAGAAAAAAATTTATACAAGTTCCCTTGGTCTATGGCCTTCTCATGCACTAAACCTTTGACCATAACTCTCTAGAGATATTTTAGTCATATCTTGTTTTAAGCAATGATTTTCTTGGACGTCTTTAGCAATTAATAGTACTAATTATATCTTATAAAAAAAATAGTACTAATTATATTAATTGTAATTACTAAGCAGCTACACATTTAGAATGGGCGGCAACGGTGGTGGCAAAGGAGGAGGAAGTGGTGGCGGTGGAGGTGGCAAAGGATGCTGTGGCACTGGCGGTGGTGCAGCCAAAAGTGGTGGGGGTGGCTCTATGGGTGGTGGTAGTGGTGGCAAGATGGTTGCTCCAGGGAGTGGAGGAGGATCACACATTTCAAGGGACTCTTTTCAAAGTAATCCCCAGATTTATTTTGCTGGATTGCATGCTGGTCAAAAGGGCAAAAAATAGTGATGTTCTTGTTAGGAGCTACATGGGAAATTATCTTATTTATTCTGTTTTATGGAAATTAAATATAATATGTGATTGAATAAAGTTAAAGTTTGTAATGGGTTTGCTATCCATCTGAATCATGTGTTTGGTAGACATATGAATCATATGGTTGGGTAGAGAGCTAGCCTTCTTAGACTGTGTGATGAAAGCAGTAATGTGTGCTGTGTAATATAAGGTTTTTGTTAATAAAATAGTTTTAATGTCCAACTTGCTTCTGTTTTTGTTTTACATTATTATTTCTTCAATCTAGATAACTACTTGTAATAAAGATTACAAGTGTAAACAATTGAACAATTGACCTAGCATGAGTAGAGGTTGAATAATAGAAGTATTAAACCATATCAAAGCATTGCACATCTGAATATAATAATAGTAATACTTCTAGAGTACAAAACGAAGCATGACTCAGAGCTTTATTTGACATTGTAAATGATTTTTATACACGAAAAAAGGGGTACTATCTACTTTGACAAATGTACAAGTGCATTGAGCTTTTTTGTTTAGTTTTCTTCTTATTTTGTTAATATATAACTTTATAAAACCTTACTTTTTTAAGTATAACTATATTTTAGTCCAATTAGGAAAAACTTAAATAAGATAATATCAAACAAACATTAAGTTAATAGTATAGAACTTATGCGGATTAAATTATTAACTTTACATATATGCCTAATAGCTCCTTTTGTCAATTTGTCATCCTTGAGCTAATGTCCTGGTCACGTGACATGCAGGGACATAAAATTGGCAAAATAAGATTGGAGTGATCAGATTGAAATGAGTTGATGCATGTGTATCTTGTCAATAAATAAAATAAAAAATGTGAAACAGAAATATATTCTTGAATTTGGTTGGTTTAAAATTAAGGTAAGTTTGGTAATTTTTGTAAAGTCACTAGTCAATATGTGAATCTTGAAGAGGTAAATGGTTAGGATTTTTTCATTGGGTGAGCAAACCCCCTTGTCCCCATGGAAACTCTTCATTACTTATAGCATGTAGAAGAAGGCACATTAGCTTTTCTTATTCTCTTTTGACATTTAAATTTCCTTAATGAATGACTGTGTCAACATTGGTTTAGATTCACACCTATAATTAGTTTATAGTCTAGTATAGTTTTGTTTAATTGCTTGTTACCTTACACATTTATATCCATGAAGATATTAATGCAAAATCATTGATGAATATAAGGCGTTTATTGCTTCTAGGGAAGTATTTATTAATTTAAAGGGTGTTTAAAATTATATAACCAAAGGTCATTATAGTATATAGCCAATTTGAGCACCTGCCCCCAAGATTCTAATAAAAACGGATGTACATGAAGTGTATTTATGAGTTAATTCATATTATATTCTTCTCGAGAAGGTATCTCATGCGCCAGGCGCATGAGACCTTTGTCTCATTGAAAAGGTGTATGCGCGCGACGCATACAAAAATTTTGCCTTCTTCCCTTATTTGCCAAAAGATATGTGCATTAGTTCGCTTCACCGTAAGGATGTTGATGGACCACCCTCCACTGTCTGTTCAACAGTTTGCTACAATCAAAATGAGATTAGACAAAGTTGGAGAGGCATAATGGTTAAAGGTTAGCATAGAAATCACTAAGGTTGAATCTGACTCTTCATCTTTGCAGCCCTTTTACCAAACCATGTTGAGATCATTGTGGGATTTTGTTGTGAAGATGTAGGGAAGGCAAGAAAATTTTTTTAGCAAGGTTGTGGTCCAAAAGGCTATTTGAGTTTGTTTTATACGATCTTGCATAAAAATGAGGGCATTGCGAAACTAATGGATATTACGAACTTACCAGATTTTCTTTAACTGAGCAAATATTAATGTAATGGAATCATCTATCTTTGCCATTTGAATGTAAAGAAGTGAGTTTTACTTTGGGTGCAGAAAGAAGTGAGTTTATAATAATTTAAAAAATTTTATTTGTTTACCCTTAAAAAAAAATTGGAAACACTCATTTTTTTATGCCAATAAAATTAAATTTTGCTCCATAATTTGTGCTACATTCGATGGATGAATGATTGCATGCTTGGTTGTATACATTGAAAGAGATATAGCTTGTAGTATTGATAATGAAATTATCATGCAACGATTTCAAAATATGAAAACTCATAGAAGACAATTGTTGTTGTTGATGATGAATGACTACTTGGTTGTATACATTTGCGTGTTTTTTTTTATTGTTGTTGTTGTCAATATATGAATTTCTCTTTTTATTAGATTGTATAATTTATACTTCTTAAAGAGTATCATGAAAAAAAATCCTAGAGCTGCCACCAAGTTTTACCTTCTTTTATATACACAATTGCAAAAAGGAACACCAGTGACATTGCATCTGAGTAGATAAGTAATAATGGATAGCATGCAGAGAATCTATAATAAAATTTCTAAGGATTGAATTGTAACCTCAATCAAAATAAAGAAACTAACGGCAGAATTCAGGATTCCATTACTGTTACTAGGTAGCAAAAGTAAAGATCAATTTTCACGGCATTGTTGATATCTTATTAGATTCAAATGAGGTCAACTTTTTGCTGTGAAGCCATTTATATAGATGAATTATAGAGAGTATTAGTAAAAAATTTGATGGGGATGGACATTTAACCCAGTCCAAACACATTAGGCCCAATAGCAATCGATTACTACTTGGATGTTTCGGGACACTCTTATTATATGTTGCATTTTCTTAATACTATGCATTTTTTCCCCCACGCAAAAAAAAAAAAATAAATAAATAAATAAATAAAATAAAAATGAAAATGTTGGTACGTGTCACCATCTTGGTTGGAAAATTGACCAGCTATGGCAAATTATTATATGTTTTTTTTAAATTAAAAAAATCAAGGTTCACGTACCATTTTTCTCATTTGAAATAGGTTTGTATACGCCTCTCAAAAAAAAAAAAAAAAACAAAGGAAAAAAAAAATTGGTTTGTATACGGGCTGTCGCATCAAATATTAAATAAAAATAAAATAAAATCTTGAGGGTAAAATTAGTCCACTCAAATGAAATGGAGAAGACTATGTTTCTTTAATATGATATATTATAATTAAGCACATATGACAAGTTTTTAAAATTCTATCCATCTATTTTAAAATGAGTTAATTTTATTCTATTACATCATCAATAATTTTAATTGACACTTAAATTGTGAGAGTCATGTTTGTTTAAATGTCAAAACTTTGATTTTATTTT
The DNA here is from genome assembly GCA_032878915.1 of Castanopsis chinensis. NCBI lineage: Eukaryota > Viridiplantae > Streptophyta > Magnoliopsida > Fagales > Fagaceae > Castanopsis > Castanopsis chinensis. The sequence goes on from JAVQMG010000071.1 coordinate 1,275,302, forward strand.
TTTCTCTATTGTTACAATAAAAATGTATAAAATAATTGATTTTGTAAGGTCCAAATTCTCACAGTGGTCCAAAACCCACGCTATAATTATGGATGGCTAAAGTCCACTATGATTCTTGGCCCAAAACAACAAAATTTGTAGAGAGGGAACCACACAACAGAGAACATATATGTCCCGAGGATCCCCAAATCCTAAACTCCCTTCAGTCCGTCCTCTTCTTTTCCTAATTTCCTATGATCCTCTCTCCTCAGTTTTACTGTTTCTCCCTTTTTCTTGCCAATCCCCTTACTGTATATTTTCTCCTTCTATTTATCCTTCTTGATTTGTTCATCTCAAACCTTCATCTTCCACCTTTCCTCCCCTTGTGGTGACACCTGTGTTCTCTTTTTGTAGAAGATAATGGCGATAAAAATATCTAGAGACCAACTACACTGTTCAGGTCACTTCCCAATTAATGTCCATGATAAAGCTGCTGTTTTCTCTTTTAATGAATTCAAGAAGCTCCATCCGCAGCATTCAATGAGGTTAGATATTTGTAAGGATTATCGCTGATTGCCGAAAGTTCCTCGGGTTTCTTGTCTCTATCCCGAGTAGGATTTCTCCTAAACTAGTCATTGGTCCTCGGGTCTTCTGATCTTCGGGTCCATTAGTCTTCAGGTCCACACAGATTTATCTTCAAATGATAAATAATCTCTTCTTGTCCTTCAAAAAGACCTAGAGGTCCCAAATTTCACCCACCATACTATTGGTTCATGGGATTTTCTAGATGACTCATGGACAATGAGCAGAATAGTATGATAAAAAACTTAAACACAACTTCCTTATATATTAAAAAATAAATTTAAAAATCTCTCTCCCCGCTTTGATTATTGATCTAGTCTATCCTAATTCCTAATTGCTTCCCCTTCATTTTAAGGGCATTATGTTATTTCTTCCACATCACGACCAAACTTTTAAAGAAGTAGATACAAAAATATCACCTATCACACAATGATGCCATTCCCACCAAAAACCCATGGTGTCAATGTAATTACATCTTCTTGATTATAATTAATCGAAAAAGTTCTAAGAAACAAGTATTAGAAAGCGATTGAAGTAGAAATGCTATATGACAATGAAAAAGTGAAGGGGGGGGGGGGGCTAACGAACAAGTGTACCACCAAGCTACTTTTAAGTTACATTTTGATGATACAGTTAGGCAAATAACATCAGTGGATTTAGAATACAAAATTGAAATGAAAGATTTTCAATTCAGCTAAGTACCTGTATATATACTGATAATATCCATTTGGTCACCAAGAAGGTAGGTAGAATTATAGAGGATAGAAAAGATTAAATATAAATGTATATATTTGCAATCTTGCATCAGGTATAGATTCCAATGATAATCAAGATATTTGAGAAAGTCTTCAGACTGTAGCTCCACTATGGCGCAGCACTTCCATAAATTCAAATTTTTGTTTTTCAAAAGTAAAGTTATAATTAATTAAAAGCACTAAAACTAAGAGTATAGATCCATTTGGTCTCAAAATTAGGTTCCAAACTTCTTGTGAAGCTGATACCAAATTTAATTTTTATTTTTGGAGAATATGCAGCGAACACAAGTACACACTTGCAAGAATAGATTTTATCAGCTATAGCAAGCAGTCTCCTATAAGTAACCATCTTGCTAACCAATTAAAGGAATCCTCCCAAGGAATACAAAGTAGAAGATTTGAATGCTCATCACTCTAAGAAATTCACCTAAGAGATACAAAACAAGAAACTCGCCACCTATCGGAATCTACCAAATGAGAAAAGATAAACAAGGGGAAATCCGAAATCCTTCTAAAAAAATCACTCTCAATTCTCTCTATATTTTACATCCATAAATGAAGTAGGACTTGTATAGGACCAACTTTGGACAACCCTCCAAGCATGAGTAATAACAACTTACATTTACAATACCAAAACATTTAAACAAAAAAAATAATTGACCTAATACAACTAACATGACCCTCTAATTGGGAATAGAAAAAAGCACTTTGGAAAGCAAATACACACAACTAAAGTAAGAGAATTCAAATTTCGTTGTTTCTCAAATGCATTCTGCCAGCCCAAACAATCTGTAATAAAATTACCTTCACCCCTTTAATAATGTAAACAAATTTAAGAAAAGAAAACCTCAAAAATTGCACTCCATTTGATGTATTGAAAACTAAGAGTTAATTTTGAAAATGACCCAAAAATGCTTACTCCAACTTCTTTGAAATTTGCGTAAACTTACTTAGAAGAAAAAGAAAAAGAAAGAATAACCAATATAATTGGTCTTATTACTAGGCTTCCTCCTAGGAGTGGTCTTTTGATGTGTCTCGGTACTTCTTCCATACACTCCTGTTAAAAGCCCAGGCCTCTGTAAGCATGCATTTGTAGGACAAATAACCTAGTCTTTACTTGGATTAGGTTAAGGTTAGGCTGTATTTTTCTATGAATACTATCTAAAGTACAATATTGTGTTGTGAATATCAGTTTAATTTGCTCTCTTCTTTCAAAGAGCATAAGATGTTTTATTATTTTCTAGAAAAGGATTTGAAATTGTAGGAGAAAAACTTTAAGTTTCAACCAATTCTAGCACAAAGACTGTTTATTCATCGACTTCTAGTTAGTTTGGTTAAAGGACAGGACATTACTAACAATATTTTTTCAAATCTCGTCTTTTGATTTCAGAGGTTTATTGTGAGCTTTCCAAGCAAGCCAAATGGAGTTAAGAAGGGTAACAAACCATAGAACATGATTTAGTCTTTTTTCGAATTCCAAAAATAATCGAATTTGAATGTCCTATGTATGCAATTTGTCTAAAGTATACGGTAATTAGAAGATGCTTGCACAGTGAGAAATGCAAGTCATAATAATTTCCTTGCGAATTATGATCTTCTAGAGTTCTTTGGATAGCTCTTAAGCTGAATGGTTAAAATTCTATGCATCCATTCCGAAATGAGTGAATTAGATTTTACATATCACCACCATTTGATTAGACGTTGATTATCATCATTTTAATATCTATTTAAATTATTAAAGATGTGACTCACTTCAAAAAAAAATTATAGTGACTTCAAAAAAAAATTATTTGATAAGCAAGTAAGAACTTTTATTGGAAAACACTACTAAACTAAGTTACAGAGTTCCAAACCCAAAGACTTATCTAAGTCTGTGCACAAACTCAATTATAGATGCCAAGAGAAACACAACTAAAACTACAATTCAATCAACTCTAGAATACATAACAGACACAGGAATGCCCCCAATATCAACAAAAATTTCTATTCAGTACAGAATCAATGAACCTTTTTTAGCAGCTAGTCATGCTTTTATCCTGGGATGCACGGACGTTGGAAAACGCCCGCCGCACCCGCATCCGACGTGGTGACGTGCGAGGGACGCCGCTGCCTACGTGTCGGTGCCGTGTCCAGCTTTTTTTTTTTTTCACGACTCGTGCCGACGCAGCGCACACTCGGCTCGACTCGTGCCGATTCGGGCCGAATCAGTCTGTATCGACCAAAATCCCTGAAACACACCGTATCGGCACCAAACAAGAAAATGAAAACTGAACAAAAAATGGATAAAAACTTGTGACTAACTGTCTTTTGAGCCAGCGAAGATGGAGAGGAAAGAGAATAGAAATATTAGGAGAAGAAGAAAGAAAATTGGAGAAGAAAAGAAAGTCTCTATGTGTGTCTCTCTGTGTGCTAACTAAAGGCAAAAAGTTTATCAAAACAAAAATTATTAAGGGCAAAAGGGGAAAAAAATGATTTTCAAACCCATGTGAAGGCCAGAGGTTCGTGGATAAGGCATAAAGTGACACAATTTTGGAGAATTTTTTTAGTTCATAGTTTGGTAGAACCCACGTGAAGGCGGCTTTATTAAGTGGGCGTATTAAGGATTTAATTTAATTTTGTCTTGAAAAAGGGTATTAAGTGGGTTGTATTTAATTTATAAATATCATGTTTTAGTTATTATCTACTATTGTTCTTAAATTTGGTATATATTTATATAATGTGAAAAAGATGCTTAGCAATATATTAAAAATATAAATAAAAATACTTTTAATAATTTTTTAATCGCCACACCCGAATCCGAAAATGCACCGTGCTTCATAGCTTTTATCTCATTTGATGCACTGGACTTCTCCATACTTAACTACTCACTTCAAAATTCATGGATATGATTATAAAAATTCCGTAGTGAATTACCCTAAGAACTCTAAAGAATCGTAATCCTTGTTCTTATTGTACAAAAGCCTAAAAATTGAGGAAAGGTATCATTATCTTCCCTATTTCCTAAACAAATATATTGGTCATGATATCAAGTATCAACCTTCAAGACTCTAAAATCATCTAGAGAGATTACCTTTTTCCTTTTACCTCACCTATCAATATCATATCATTTAGATGAAGTTAAACTCATCACCGTCGTGTCCTATGGCTGAAGCCCGCAAATAATATGATAATATATATTAATATTGCTTTTCCTAAAATAAACTTATTAGTAGTATTACCAAATCCATGATGAGGAAATAGAGACCCCAAAGAGTTTACTAGTGACGGGACTGACGAAACTAATACCGACGATAAAGATACATTGACGAGAAATCTCAACAGACGATATACCCAATGATGACGAGGATAAATGAGCAAGAGCAAGTTGAAGCGGCAGGAGCATTAAGTGTTGACATTAATACCCCAGGCTGGATAGGACAGCTGTACATCCTGTTGGAGGCGAATTGAAGCCTTGCTAGCAAATGGGAGGCGTTACTCAAAGCAGCATTAACACCACAATAACTACTGCAACGGCTGGAAGGCAAAAAGGGGATATATAAACCCTCCAAAAACACCAGCCAAAGGTAAGAGACACACACGATTACTCATTCATACTTACTTTCTTGAGAAGAATTCCTAAAAACTGACTTAGGCATCGGAGGTGTTTTGGCAGGCGCCACACCGGTGGCCCCATTTACAGATTTTTCCAGCCATCTGTTAGCTACATCCAAGACGAAGATAAAGGCTTGGTTCCATCTGGACTCGCTTTTTCTTGACTGACGAATTTTTGTTTCATCAGTTTGGCGCCGTCTGTGGGAATCCACTAATCGCATTTCCGTAGTCATACTTGGAGAAGTGATTCCCACCCATTCTCGTAGTCAGATGGAATCCAGTCAGGACCCAGTTTCCTTGACCCAGCAAATTTAGGCCCTGGCGGCCACCGTCGAAAAGCTCACCAAGCAGAATCAGGAAATGAAGGTACAACTTCAGCAGATGCAACAAGAAGAGAGTCAATCTAGGGGCAACCCAGAATATGAAGAGGATAGTCACAGAAGGGTCAGCGCCCACAGACCACTCACTCCGGAGGAGCACAATTCGGACATTATAAAAGAAATGAGGAAGGAGATGGACGAGCTACGAAATGCCATCAAAGAGAAAACGGAACGAAGCGTGGACAAGATGATTAGGGCCATAGACTCTCCCTTCACTACAGCGGTCCTCGAGCACCCAGTGCCGCCCAAATTCTGTCTACCTCAACTCGAACAATTCGACGGGCTGAGGGATCCTTAAGATCACCTCAACACATTCAAAACAACGCTAGGTCTTCAACAACCCCCTGACGAGATACTGTGTCGCTCCTTCCCCACCACCCTCAAGGGAGCGGCTAGGGAATGGTTTTCCAAATTGCCAACATCGTCAATAGACAATTTCGAGCAACTGAGCGGCGCCTTCTTGAGGCACTTTATAGGGGGACAACGTCCGAAGAGGCCAGCAGACTATTTACTCATGATTAGACAAGGGGAAAAGGAGACGTTGAGGTCATATGTAAAGCGTTTCACACGAGAAACTTTGGAAGTGGACGAAGCTGACGATAAGGTACAGCTGACGGCTTTCAAAGCAGGGCTGAGATCTCGGGACCTTGTAGCGTCACTTGCCAAGAATCCCCCGAAGACGATGGCGCAAATGCTCTTGAAAGCACAAAAATATATGAATGCTGAAGATGCACTCGCAGCCATAGGGGACACAGTAAGGCCAGGTGGCATCAGCGTGAGGGACAACGAACGAAGAGGACAGAAAAGAGAACGACAAGACCGTCAAGCCAATGACGGAAGCAGGAGGAAAGATGATAAAAGTCTCCGAACGGTAAAGTTTACTCCTTTAATCATGCCAGTTGACAAGATTCTATCGCAGATAAAGGACGAGCACCAATTGAAATGGCCGCAACCATTGCATTCATCACCTAACGTTCGCGACAAAAGCAAATACTGCCAGTTTCATAAGGATCACGGCCACTACACAGAGGATTGCCGTGATCTCAAGGAGCAAATTGAGGAGCTGATACAAAAAGGCAAGCTGCAGAAGTATGTGAAGAAAGGAGAGTACCGCAGACCAAGAGACGGAAACAATAACCAGCAAGAATCGTCGTCAAAGAATGACGGTCGCCAATCCCAACCAGCACAGAATGTGATAGGGGAGATAGCAACCATTGCAGGAGGACCCTCTTCCGGGGGATCTTTCAGGTCTCTCAGGAAAGCATGCCAGAGGCAAGTTAACAGCGTCCACATGGTACCTCCAGTCAAGAAAAGGAGAACTGACCAAGATATGTGCTTCAATGAAGCAGATGCAAGAGGTGTGAAGCAGTCACACAATGATCCCTTGGTGATAATGCTAACCGTAGAGGGATTTAACACCAAGAGGGTCCTCGTCGATAACGGCAGCTCAGCCGACATTATCTACCTCCCCGCGTTCCAACAATTGAAACTAGATCCAAAAAGACTGCTCCCTTTTGACTCCCCACTCGTCAGCTTCAGCGGGGATCGAGTATATCCCAAGGGCATGGTGACACTGACGGTTACAATCGGGACCTATCCGAAGCAGTTAACCCGTCAGTTGGATTTCCTGGTGGTAGACTGCCCTTCATCCTACAACGCAATCATTGGAAGACCCACACTCAATAAATGGAGGGCGGCGACGTCTACGTATTGTTTGAAAGTGAAATTCCCGACAGACGAGGGGGTCGGAGAAGTAAAAGGAGACCAAGTTTTAGCCCGGGAATGTTACCAGGCCGTACTAGCTGCACGAGAAAACCATACCTAGATGATAGAGGAGAAAGAAGGAGAGAAGGAGGAGAAAGACGAATGTACGGAGGAAGCACTGGAAACGGTTGAATTAGCTGACGGAGAAGTAACCAAGACGATGAAGATAGGAAAGACGTTGAGTCCAGAGATGAAGGCCAAGTTCATCAGGTTGCTCAGAGAGAACGTGGATGTCTTTGCATGGAGTCACGAGGACATGCCTAGGATATCCCCCGAAGTTATCCAGCATGAGTTAAGGGTGAACCCCGAAAAGAAGCCCGTCCATCAAAGACGCAGAACCTTCGCCCCAGAACGAGACCAGGCAGTGACGAAAGAGGTCAGCAAGCTTTTGGCGGCAGGCTTCATTCGAGAAGTTCACTACCCAGAATGGCTCGCCAACATCGTCTTAGTGAAGAAATCTAACGGGACATGGAGAATGTGCGTAGACTTTACGGACCTGAACAAGGCGTGCCCGAAGGATAGCTTTCCTCTGCCGAGGATAGATCAGCTGGTAGACTCAACGGCTGGAAACAAGTTACTGACGTTTATGGACGCCTTCTCCGGGTACAACCAAATAAAGATGGCCGAAGAAGACCAAGAAAAAACTGCCTTCGTCACGAGCCAAGGACTCTACTGCTACAAGGTGATGCCCTTCGGGCTGAAGAATGCTGAGGCCACGTATCAGAGGTTGGTGAACAAGATGTTCAGGAGTCAAATCGGCAGGAATATAGAGGTATATGTGGACGACATGCTCGTCAAGAGTACGGAAGAACTCTCCTACCTTGAAGATCTGAGGGAGACATTTGCCACCCTCAGGCAATACAAGATGAAGCTGAACCCAAGCAAATGCGCTTTTGGTGTAGCATCGGGGAAATTCTTGGGATTCATGGTCTCCCAAAGAGGGATAGAGGCTAACCCGGAGAAGGTACGAGCCATAATTAATATGGAGTCGCCAAGAACAGTGAAGGAAGTTCAGAAGTTGACTGGAAGAATCGCAGCACTAAACAGGTTCGTCTCCAGAGCAACGGATAAGTGCCAACCCTTCTTCAAAACCTTAAAAAAGGCCTTCGTATGGACTGACGAATGTGAGGAGGCTTTTCAAGAGCTCAAACGCTACTTGAGTAAACCACCCCTTCTAAGCCCAGCCAAGGAGGGAGAAACTTTACAGTTATACTTAGCAGTTTCAGCTTCGGCAGTGAGTGCAGCCTTAATTCGTGAAGAGAATAAGAAACAGTTGCCAGTTTATTACGTCAGTCAGGCCTTCCAAGGAGCTGAGTTTAAGTACCCGATGATGGAAAAGATAGTGTTCGCACTAATAATGGCCTCACGTAAATTAAGGCAGTATTTCCAGGCCAACCCAATCCTGGTCATGACTGACCAACCCATCAAGAAGTCAATGAGCAAACCCGAAGCAGCCGGGAGAATAATCCAGTGGGCAAACGAGCTTAGCTAGTTTGACATCGAGTATCAGCCCAGAACAGCCATCAAGGCACAAGTCCTGGCTGACTTCATTGCCGAATTCACTTCAGCGAACGATGAAGACCTTTCCAGTGACGATGATAAGTGGACGATACAAACTGATGGTTCGTCGGCCCAAAAAAGAGGCAGAGTAAAGGTCGTCATAACCACCCCTGACGGCGAAATACTCAAATATGGGGTCCAGTTGCAGTTCCCGGCCACCAACAACGAGGCTGAATACGAAGGGATACTGACGGGACTAAAACTGGGAAAAGCCCTAGGAGCCACGAACTTGCTAATCCAAAGTGACTCAAAGCTGGTGACCGAGCAGATAAAGGGGGAATACGAGGCAAAGGAAGATAGGATGCAAAAATACCTCAAGTTGACGAGGCACCTTATCCAAGAGTTCGACATCGTCAGGTTTGAACAAATCCCTCGAAGCCAGAACGCCAGAGCGGACGAAATATCGAAAATATCATCATCAGGAGAAGCACCGTCAGGAAGCGGGCTAGCAATTGAAGTCTAGAAGTATCCGAGCATTGAGGAAGTATCAACATTCCACATCCAAGGTACAAACAGTTGGATCACCCCTATCATGTCTTTTTTGCAGGATAGACACCTCCCCCAGGATGCTGACGAGGCCAAGAAGGTCAGGAAAAGAGCAGCCAGGTTCACGATCTTAAATGGCACCCTGTACAAGAGAGGTTTCTCCATGCCTTACCTAAAGTGTGTTGACGAAGAGGAAGCCAGATATATCCTAAAGGAAGTCCATGAGGGAATTTGTGGGGACCACGCTGGACCCAGATCCCTGGTAAGCAAAATCATTCGAACAGGCTATTTCTGGCCAACTATGCAGGTGGACGCAGTTGAACTCGTCAGGAAATGCGACAAGTGTCAAAGATTCGGGAACGTTCAACGACTTCCGGCGGAGCAACTGACGACCATATCCTCTCCCTGGCCATTCGCACAATGGGGAATTGACATCGTTGGCCCACTACCACTAGGAAAAGGTCAGGTAAAATTCTTATTAGTTGCGATTGATTACTTCACCAAGTGGGTAGAAGCAGAGGCAATAGCAACCATCATCGAATCATGCATTCGAAGCTTCGTCTGGAAGAATATTGTTTGCAGGTTCGGGATACCAATGACGATAATATCAGATAATGGTCGACAGTTTGACAGCCAAGGCTTCAAAGACTTTTGCTCAGGTTTAGGCATCAAGAACAAGTTCTCATCTCCAGGACACCCGCAAGCCAACGGTCAGATGAAGGTGACGAATCGAACATTACTGAAGATCATAAAAACCAAGCTGGACGATGCAAAGGGCGCGTGGCCAGATGAGCTACCCAATGTATTGTGGAGCTACAGAACGACTGCAAAAACCCCGACGGGGGAAACACCCTTCATGCTCACTTACGGCACGGAAGCTGTAATCCCAGTAGAAGTGGGCGTCACCAGCACCAGGCGAGAGCTATGCCACCAGGAAAGCAACGACGACCAGTTGCGAATCAACCTGGATTGCCTCAACGAAGTTAGGGACATGGCCTCCGACAAAATATCCAAGTATCAGCAGAAGATGAAAGAGTACTATAACAAGAGGGTGAAGCTTAGACAGTTTGAAGTGGGTGACCTCGTCTTACGCAAGGTCAGCACAGCCACGAGGGATTCTGCACAGGGAAAACTGGGTCCTACATGGGAGGGGCCCTACCGAGTTACCCATTACTCCAGACAAGGGAGTTACCACCTGGAAACCACTGACGGGCATAAACTTCCACGACCATGGAACGTTGAACACTTAAAGAAATACCACCAATGAATGTAACCAATAAATGCGTTCAAAGTTAATAAAGAAATTTCCTTTTTTACTAATACTTCTGCGTCTACAGGGTCTTCCAGTTAGAAACTTCAAATAACCCCTCCCTGCTATCAAAAAATTCCTAAGTAACAAGATTCCGCTCTGACGGATGTAAGTTACTGACGACTAATAGAGACATTAAATCTCAAAAAATTCCTAAGTAACAAGATTCTGCTCTGACGGATGTAAGTTACTGACGACTAATAGAGACATTGAATCTCAAAAAATTCCTAAGTAACAAGATTCCGCTCTGACGGATGTAAGTTACTGACGAGAAGAAAGTTACTTACGCAAAATTGAAGATGCAAGCGTGCAAGAGAAAAGCAGGTACATCGAATTAAAACTGAAAAACAAAAGACAAGTTCCATTGTTTTTACAACCACAAAACCCATAAACGTTGGGCCAAACCATTACAAAATAAATTGTTCATAAAACCAAAGATCTTTCAGGAATAAGGCCAATAGCATTAAAAAAAAAGAAAAAAAAAAAGAAAAAAAAAAAAGAAAAAAAAAAGGGAAATAGAAGTCAAGTTCTTTCCAGGATCAAACAGCTGGGGCAGAATCGTCAGGAGCTCCGTCAACATTCTCGGCGGCGTCAGGCTGAGTAGCAGATGATTGGGCAGCCTCGTCCGCAGCCATTTCTTGGTCCACTTCTTCTAGATCCAGGCTGTCCAAATCCACTCCAGATGGGTGCTTGGCAAGATATCTCCTTAGAAGCTCAAAGCCTTTGAAATACCACCTGAATAACACCGTGTTGTACTCATCGGTGGTCTGAAAGGCCTCCACGGAGCGGGCAGCTATGGTCTTTAGCGACTCCCGAGACGCCGCGAGTTGTTCGTCTTTTTCAAAAGTTAGCTGACGTTCTACCCTGATATCTTCGTCCAGCTTCTTCACTTTTTCCTTCAAACCCGTAGCTTCGCTCATAGATTCAATTAAGTCTTTTTTCAAAGAGGAGTTTTCCCCCTCCAGAGCGCCCACTCTTGATGAAAGGGAAGCCACCTTGGCTTCTTGGGTCAGTTATTCAGAGGTAATATGAAGGCTCTCCCCCAAGATCTAAAAAAAAAAAACACAACAACAACAACCATAAATGGGGAGTGTAAAAGAAGAGATTATGAGAAGACAGAAAAGAAAAAGAAGAAAGTTCGCGTTTCGAATCTCACCTGAACTATTTTCTGGACGTGACGGCTGGAGACCCGGTTAAAAGACACTCCAGAAAGCATCTTTAGGTCCTCAGCAGCCACCGCCCCGTGGGCCCTCTCGACAGCCAAGCCCTCGTCATCCCATATCGTCGACGAACGAGAGGTGGCTTTCTAATAGGAAAAGAAAAAAACAGAGCCGAAAGTTGAAGGGTAAATACCTTAGAAACAAGAGTTCCGCTTTACGGAGGTACCACCGCGCAATGCACCGATCAGAAAGGGAAGAGTCGCCGGAGAGGAGTATTTGCAGGAAAAGAAAGAAAGGAAAAGGAAAACAAACACAAGGCAACAAAAACAGTTTTGAAAAAATGGCAGAAAACAAAGAAAGGGAAGTTAAAAGCCCAAAAGACACAGAAACTGAAGGAAAACAGCGGGAAAAACGAAGGGTCGAATGATGGGGCATTAATGCCACCAATGGAGACACACCACGTGGCCACAATCAGTACGGCGCCACTACCCCGCATTTAATGCGGCACGAAACTCCAAGAGTCACCTGCCAAACTGTTCATCTTCCATGATCGTCCTGACACGCCACGACGATCAAGTAATCTGGGGGCAACTGACGGGACTGACGAAACTAATACCGACGATAAAGATACATTGACAAGAAATCTCAACAGACGATATACCCAATGATGACGAGGATAAAATGAGTAAGAGCAAGTTGAAGCGGCAGGAGCATTAAGTGTCGACATTAATACCCCAGGCTGGATAGGACAGCTGTACATCCCGTTGGAGGCGAATTGAAGCCTTGCTAGCAAATGGGAGGCGTTACTCAAAGCAGCATTAACACCACAATAACTACTGCAACGGCTGGAAGGCAAAAAGGGGATATATAAACCCCCCAAAAACACCAGCCAAAGGTAAGAGACACACACGATTACTCATTCATACTTACTTTCTTGAGAAGAATTCCTAAAAACTGACTTAGGCATCGGAGGTGTTTTGGCAGGCGCCACACTGGTGACCCCATTTACAGATTTTTCCAGCCATCTGTTAGCTGCATCCAAGACGAAGATAAAGGCTTGGTTCCATCTGGACTCGCTCTTTCTTGACTGACGAATTTTTGTTTCATCAACTAGTATACAAAATATTTTCAGATAATTCTGATTTTAAACACCACAAAGATGTTGCAGAACTAATAATGAACAACACAATAATCACACAAGCATTCACATTACTTTTTTTCCTCTTTCCTGATAGGTAAACGTTCATGATACCAAACCATTGAGGTACTACTTTGACAGAAAAATGAAGACATCTATAACAAGTAATAAAATAGAACTTACATTGTGGCATAACAAATTGATGTGACAGAGTTGTAAAAGCATAAAACTTAATGACACCCCCTTTAAGTGTAAAGACCATGAAATTTTTTAAATCACAAGGCCACTTCAGATCAAAGCATATCAAACTGCCATACTTAGCGATCCAAAATAAAGATATCCAAAATATTTTTGCAGTAACTGCATATACAATATATGCAATATTCAAGCAACACCAAACAATAACACAATAACAAAAAACAGAATATGCATTTCAGAATATGTGTAAAGTGTAAACCAGAACAAGAAGTCCAATCTTTTCTATAAATCATAACCCATAAAAAATTTTACATTGATTTTTTTTTCCATTTTGCTGAATGAAGGCCTTGACTTACATTAATTTTCACTAAATAGGTCTTTATATACAGTTGGAGCGCTTGCTTATATAGTGTCCAATTATCTGGGTTCACTCCCCTTGGCGGCTTGGCCAATCAAATTTGAAGAGATGAATTGGGCCAAGTTAGTTCTCCAACCTGAAGATAAGCTGATAATTCCAATAGAAGGAGCAAGGAACTTTAGACTATTTGCAGCCATTAGCAACAACATAATATGGATTACTAGGAACAAGCTTATGAATTAACAACGAAGGGAAGTTCTTGATCCCATTCTCCTAATTTTTTAAATTAAATAGGTATACACTGATCATGCTTTTTCTTGGGAATTTGTAGGTGGAGATTGGAGAAAGAAGTTGCATATGGAACCCACCACTTCCCCCCTATGTCCAGATTAATTTCGATGCAGCAGATAGAAAGGAAAAGGCATGTATAGTAGCAGTTGGACCCAGATAATAGAGAATCAAAGCCCCCGGCTGAAGCTCATGCGGCTTTCTTATACAAATAGCAATTATGTCATATTGTTATTTTCTCAGTTAAACCTTAATGAAAGTTTATAATTCTTAAAATATTTATTGTATAATGTCTAAAATACTCCTACTAAATTTTAATATCTCAAAAATTTTCTTCACGTATTTTGAATATTAGGTAGTAATAATTCTTGAAAAGTTGGAATGATGATATAAAGCGTTTTATTTGTTATCTAAAAAACATTGATTTTGTTATCTTCTTTTGTTTTGTTTTTTTTTTTTTTTTTTTTTTTTCATATCAAAACTCAGTTATTTATTGTTGAAAGATGGAGATATTCATTACCATTCTTAGAAGTTTTTAGTGAGCGGATATATTACTTTTAGCAAATAGGTACTAAAAAAATTATTATAATAAAATAGATATTTATATGTTAAATAACTACCCTATCTTTGTGATTGATCAAAATTCTTATACAAATGAAATTAACTTTTTTATGGCATAATTATCAAAATTCTTAAAATTAATATCTCTTTTGATTAATGTAAATCTCTATGTACTTTAAAAATCAAATGATTTATATCTTTATTTTATAATATAAATAAAATCTAAATAAAACAAGGCAATTAGTGGTTCCATTTTAAATTTTCTTTGCTTTTCACAGATTTTCACCATTTCCACGGCAATCCAAGGGTTGATATAGTGTGTCCCACATAATTTTTTTATTTTAAAAAAGCTATTTTTTATATTTTTATATAGCACTAATTAAAAGTATGCAACACTAACCCTAGAGCTTCCACTAATCTTTTTATCTTTCATCTTTGAACTATTTTACTATTCAAACTCTGAGTTTTTGTTAAAAACTTTTCAAAAGCATTTTAAGCCATTAGACACATATAGAACTTTACGTGTATATTGCTATGCTATATTCTTAATACTTCTATATATATATATATGGATTTATTTTCTTAATGTATTTTGGGAAATAAATTACATTTTCAAACTTGATGTATTAAATTAATCTCTTAATTTGATAGTCATTAGCTATGAATTGATTACTTTTGTTTTCTTATTTTAATTATATGAAATATATTTTTGTAGTTAATTGAGATTATGAAAAAACAAATTGAAGTTTATATTTATTACGTATTAGATTGCGTATGAAGATTACATTAGCATATATTTTTCATTATTTGTTATTATTAATAATGATAATGTTTTTCAAGTTATTTTTACTCTCAATATATATTTTTTAATCTTGCTTCCCATGTTGAAATATTGACTTTGCCATTACTCTTTATCTATATTCTTACAAAATATGAGAAAGAATAATCCTATGAAATAGCAACAGTAAGGGTTGGTATATTTCCCTCTTCTTTCCCTTTCTCTTTTTTAATATTTGGCACAATTAGGATAAAAATAAATAGGATTTTTTGATAAACTGCAACTTGTATGATCTCTGTGCTTTTTTGGCTCCGCACTTAAGACTTGTTTCCAATAATTTAGAATTTAAATGTGCACAATCATAATTAGATTTATGAAAAATGTTGAAATTACTACAAAATTTACTACAAAAAACTTAATTTGAAAATAATATGATTAGTGAACTTTAACTACCTAATAAATAAATATTTATTCTTCTCAATTGGTGACATATTTGTTTGTAAATTCTATATAGTAAGTGTGCGTTTGGATACCACTTATTTTGCTGAAAACAAAAAACTTATTACTAAAAACATTGTAGCAAAATATTTTTTATTGCTACAAATTACTATTCACGCATTTTTATCACTTGGCTGATCTATGAATAGTGCCATGGGACCAGCCAAAAAAAAAAAAAAAAACACAACGCATGCAAACGCAATGCAGCCGCCACACAAACACACCTTAAAAGTAATATTATTCCTAATATTGCTCTTTAAGTTATTAGTGAAAAAACAATGCATGATGACATTTGGTTATAGGAACAATACTTTATTTTTTTTCACTAAATACAACGCTTAAGCATCAGAATATTTGTAGTTCACTGGTATTATTCAATTTTTTCTATAGAAAAGATTTGGGTTCAAAAGAACAAATCACATCTCACTAATTGTAACAAGGATTGTGCACGTAGAGTACTCACACATGATGTGGCGTGCTACTTATTTCTCACCAATTTCACTTATGTTTATTTCTCACCATTTATTTTGCGATGTGGCATTTGTGTTTATGGATTTGTGTAATTTGGTGTGTGAAATAGAAACCGCTCTTGTAACAAGTAAACAAAATTACAAATTTGAAACACAAATAAACAAAATTACAAATTTGAAACACAAGTACCATCACCTGCAATCTTTAGAGCATCCATCTCTTCTTTGAACTTGGCCATGGCAGCTCTGGGAAGAGAAATAAATACCCTAACCCCATCTTTCTTCGAAGGATAGACATTGCTTGGAGGCAGGAGCATACACAAATCCACATACCCAATCATGTTCATTGGCACGGGTACAATGTTAATTGGCCCCTTCCATCCATAATCTATATCTAAAAAGCCGAGTTGCCTCCAATCTGTGAAATCCATTAATGCACCTCCAGCCTTAAACTTTATATTGACTTCTCTGAATCTTTCCGAAACGACTAGTGAGTGCATGATATAATCACTGTTGGATGCAACTTTTTTGGTATCTTTTATGAGTTTCACAATCTTAGAGAGTGGTGCTTCATTAAGTTCCCCTCCTGTTAACACTATATTTTCCTCTGTAAAAGCATTCCCATAATACCCATCTGGCAAAGCTGGATTCAATCTCTTCCTTATCCCCAAATTCAACATGAAGAGGATTCTGCCATCTGAATTCAATTTTAAAGCTCTAAACCTTGACCTCCAAACATATGCGGCAAGAGCCTCAACAGTGGTGAAACTTTCATTCAAATTTTGACTCCCACATTCCTCCATCAAAGTCATTTTGAGTCTTTTTATACTATCACCACTTACGTAAAAGCATTCATGCAAGAAGTCTGTAGTTGGGAAATATGGTGAAGTTGCTATAGAAGTGTTATCCACAGGGGATTGGAAAGGCTCCTCAGTAGGTGTTACCACCAGTCTTTCCCTCTCCCACACAGGTTTTACCGAGGGCTCGTTCTTTCCACTTGCAAGCTCAGCCAGGGCTTGCAAGAACTGGCCTGCACCATACCCATCACATATGGAGTGTGACATGCCCATCCCAATTATGAAACCCCCACAAGAAAATTTGGTCACTTGAAGAACCAGAGGGTGGCAACCTGAGTCACCTTCAGAAGGAACATCATAGACAAACTGTCTGGTTACTTCAACATCAACCCCGTCTAGATAGTGAAGAGAAGAGAGGTCGCAATTGGAAGTTGCCACTAAGAATGGCACTCCTTCTGCGGTGCAATTGACTTGAAGTTTTCCATCACTGTTTTTCTTAAGCTTGCCAGCCAGAGGATAGTAATAAACCAAAGCCTTAGAGAGAGCTTCTCTAATCACCCTAGCTGGATCTGCTTGGTTGCTAACAATTGATGCGAAGTCATGATTATTATCATAAGAGGACTCAACATTTGATCGGTACACATAAACGGTTTTACAAATAAGTTCAAGGTTGGGTTTGGTGTCAATGCTAGAAAGAGAAAGAACGCATGGAGACGTTGGTTTTGCGGGTTTTACAAACTGATAATCTGTCCTATCAGGTGAGAAGACTGCATTATGGTTGTTTGCCATGGAAAAGGTTGAGGCAAATGTGGGTCTTTAAGACTAGGATCAAATAGAATGTTGGACGCTTGGATGAGACTAAAATGTCGCAATGCGTCACGTTTATATAGCGATAATATCTGTTGTGATAAGCATTGCTGAAAGTAGCTTACCAAAAAAAAGCATCGCTGAAAGTGGTAGAATTTAGGTTTGATAGGTCTAAGGTCAGCATTCTGCACAGTTGGGTTGTTAAGGAACTGTACCCGAATTGATGGAATTGGGAGAACAAAGAAAAGAAAAAAACGTCTAATAAGCAATGGTTTTGAGGTCTGACAAGTTATTAAAAAAAATAACAAATGATGAATTGAAGAGGAAGAAAGCTGTAAAATGTAACACACGTCCTTGTCAAGTGAGACTTAATTCTAGCGGTAGGTGCTAGCCTTATCGTTTAAGGCATAGATGGTGGCTATGATTCGGGGAACTTTGGAGTTAGATAAGCCGTCAATTATGAGATAATTTTATATTTTTAAGAGTTATGTTAACTGGTGTCGCAAGATACCTGTTAACAATACACTTTTGAATAATTTTTTAGTAATTTTTTTAATTTTTTGGTAGTTTTTTAATTTTTGATAATTTTTTTTTTATATTTATTGACTTTTTTACAATTTTCTTTTCTGTTCTTGAGTGAAACACAAAAAAAAAAAAAAATCTTAACAAACACTGCGCGATACTTGTTAATATTTCTCTATTTTTAATAGTTTTTCTTCTGGTCAAATACCATTATAAGTCTTTCTTGAATTATATGATTATTGAGTAAATAGTGCTTGTAAATTGTTAGGTGAGATCTAAGGATTTTAGAGAAAGTGTTAGGGAGAAGTTCTTGTGGTGAGCTAATTGAGGTAAGTAACCTTATCCTAATTGGTTTTATTTTGCGCATTTTAACTACTGAAAATTGTTACAGTTGTTACAATTCTATTTTTATTGTATTACTGATTTCAAGTAAAGAATTATCACAAATATATTTGATTATTGAGTATATGATGTATCTTATTTAATTGTTTTTAGCTATATTGATTCAAAGTAAAGAATAAAGAATTTGCCCAAATATATATGAGCATTAAATATAGGATTTATTTAATTTAATTGTTTTTTTAGCTATATTGCACTACAACAAAATGTATTTTCAGTGACGAAAAAATTCGTCACTAAAAGTCTAGTTTTTCGTCACTAAGAACCTTTAGTGACGAAATCGGACTTTTAGTGATGAAACTCATTTCGTCGCTGAAATCTCGTCACTAAAAGTCTTGATGACGAAAAATTTCGTCATTAAAAGTCCAATTTGATTTAAAAAAAAAAATTTAGAGACGAAAACGTTTCGTCACTAAATGTTTTTCTCGCTAAAAACACCATTCAGTGATGAAAATATTTCGTCACTAAAAACACTTAAGTTTATTAAATCATATTTAGTGACAAATAATTTCGTCACTAAAACTATTTTTGGGTACATATAGTGACAAAAAAGTTCGTCACTAAAATTATTTCTAAAAAAATCCGTGCACATATAGTGACGAAAATTTTTGTCACTAAAGTCATTTCTTACAAAATTTTGCTACATTTAGTGACGAAATATTTCGTCACTAAAACTTATTTTCTGTTTTTATTTTTTTCATGACTTTGATATTAACCTGTAACATGTTATTACTTTACTAAAACCTCACATTTGAATAATACATTTATATCAACAACACATTTATAAAAAAAAGATCCATACATTCCACAAGTAAAAAATAAATCAAGTATCTAATTCAAACTCCTTCCATACAATAATTATTTGCAACATATACAATAACTCAAAATGTTTTATAACAATACAAAAAGTGTAACATAATATAATTAGAACTAACGGAAGATGTCCTCATGTGTCTTCAAGTAATACCAAAAGTAAATCTCCTAATAGCCACCAATAAGAAATCTGCACAAATATAAACATAATACCACATTAAAATCGTAAAGTAAAAACATTAATTATGTTATATGAAACATTTCTAACAATGCATTAAGAGTAGTCACACCATGTAATATGGGTCAATTGCTAAAAGCAAGTACTAACCAAAAAAATGTTTTAACTTGAAGTTGAACCACCCCATAGGTAAGAGCGTCATCATAACCATTCCTCCTTAAAAAGTTGAGAATATTCTTTTAGACCTCTTCTTGCTTAGCTCGTGCCCCTTGGTCCTTAGCTCTTGCCTCTTTGAGCTCAATGATCTCATTTTCTAACCGTTGAATATACTCCACCGAGGAATTAGATGAGGCGATGGTTACTAGAAAAGAGGAAGGTCTCATGCCAACTATAATGCTTACAAGTATTAAAATAAAATAAAATACTATTCATCACATCTAATCAATAATACTCATTCACATTTGCAAGAATTGAAAAACACTCCCAATATTAGTTTAAACTAGTGTCCAGTTCTTGTTCACAACAACATTTGAGATCACTTCACTTGTGTCTGTTTCAAAACAAAGTGTTGGGTTTGGCTCTCTCTAAAGACTAAATTGAAAAGTAGTTAAGAAAAACAAGGACAATAATGGAAATAATTGGTGGAGGGACTAATTAGTTGAACAAACAAATTAGTACAAATTCCATAATGAGCTTTGTGTTCAATCTACTATAACTACAAACAACTATATATAACTATAAAAACAAAATAGTCTTATTAGTAGTAATTCAAATCAAAGAATATGACCCTTAACTGACTTCCTTCTTACCGGTGGTGCCTAAAATTTTCAATTTCTTGTTTGCTAATTTTATGCTTTTTAAACTAAGATATTTAAAAAGCATATAAATATATGTTAGCATCTCAAAGAGGTACACATTACACAATGAGTTTAACCATCAACTATGAGACTATGAAGAAGCTTGTAAAAATAGCAGAGTAGTACTGGAGCTTGCTTCTATTTTAACTTTTTTTAATTCAAAAATGAGTTTGACTTGCTTAGATTAGATTTTCATAAACATGACTGGTTCTGAAACTAACAAAAACCATTACCAAGATAACAAGTATAAGTTGTCAATAAACTCCAATACCCATTTTTATTTTTCTCTTGCAAAATGACAACCAAACAATTCTCAAAAATATAGAAATATCACAAATATATTTGAATATTGAATATATGATTATATATATAGGTATTTGAATAAGATATATATTTGTTAGAAACTATGATTTCATATATATATATATATATATGATTATGGACAATCTGACTATGAATTGGTTCTGACACCCAAACCAATGGGGGTTATTCATTGGTACTCTAATGCCTAGTCACGAGGATATAGTGTGATCATAGTCATAAGATCATTAAGAATATGAATTACATTTGAATATTTAATTATTTTGAGTCATTAAAATTGCTTATGTATTTTTGAAACCTATTGTAAGTTATAGCTTTTGATATATGGAAAATTAACTACTTTCTAAACCATCTATGATATAATTGCAAGATTAAAGCATGTGATCTATTTGCAACATATGTTTTAAGATTATGAAACTTCTTTACCACCTCACTTTACAATACACACAATATCAAATGTTCTACTTTTTTTATCACTTTATTTAAAATAATATAAACAACTCATTAAAATAATAAAGGAAGAGAGAGAATTTGAGTTTTTTAATTGAAGGAAGAGATATAATCTTAATAAAATATTGTATTTTATTTTTAACAACTTGCTACAGTCAACTTGTATTTATACCAATTAAATGTAATTGCAAAAAAATTAAATTTAGTTTCTCCAATAACACATGATTTTTTGGTTCTTTGGTGGTAAAATAGTTTTTTTTTTTTTTTTCTAAAATACAATCACCATTATGAATGTTTTTATTGATTTCGTTAAGTTATTTGGTTGAATAGTTGCTATTTAGGTGAGACTAGCTATTAAGGAGAAGGAGCCTAAGATCTTGGAGGGGGGCCAATTCCAAAATAAAATATATTATAACTATATATATATAAATTAGACTTGGAGGGGGGGGGGGGGCGCTCATGCCCCCTTGAGCCTAAGCCCACACCTGGGTTCATCCGTAGTTTCAACATAGCCAACCAAAAATAGTCCCATGAATCAAAGCTCCTAAGCAAATCTAAACATCCTCATAAAATATATAATAGTGTCTGCTTTTAATAATTGCACTTTATCATTGAACCAAGACACTAATTAGTTTTGGTATAGGTGATGATTGAACTCTAAATCTCTTATTTGACAATAAGAAATTTTACCATTTGAACTAACCTTAATCCATGTGTAATACTTATTCTCTTCTAAATTGCATTATGTGGGGTATGTACAATCAAATTTTAATCTAGCTAAGCATTAGAATACGACCAATGATTTAAGAAAAAAAAATTAATGTTGGTATTGTTTCTTGGTACTTCCAGTTTGCTATTTCACATAAATGATGCTTGGGACACAATTTCTAGTTAAGATTTCATTCATGGATTCAGATAGAAGTTTGGATACAAAATGACTTTCATTAAGGAACATTGTTTTATTAACCTCAATAGAAAATTGCAAATCCTTTCTAGTGATCACAACAAAGTAGGCCAAAATGTGAGGAATTTGAGAAAGAGACTAACGTTTATGTAAAGTTGTGATTTCCAACTAGCTTCTGTTAGCTTTAATTCCGTTCCAAATTTTATTGTAATTTCTTCAATCATTTCCTTGTATTTATGTGAGTTTATTTGTAAGGGATGAGTGTGAGAAATTGGTGAAGAATCAAACTTCAAAGATGCATCAATGCAGTTCACAACTAGCTCAAGAAAAGAGTAACTCGCTAAAGGCCACGTGTGAAGCACATGACTAAAAGTTGAAGAGCCATGCTAGGCTGTCAAATTCGCGAGTACTTCGTGAGAAATGCCATCTCGCAAGGTACCCGAGGAACTCTTTATTCAGCAAAAGGAAAAGGTGATTTACCAAATTCTTTACCCACACTATATTTACCCTCATTACCCACAAAATGTAAGGAGTGTTTTCAAAGAGAAAACCCTAACAAATACACTTGAGAGTTAGAGATTGTTAAATTCACAATCATCTACACATTTCCTCTTAGTTTTCCTCTCCATCTACCTCTCCATCTTTACATCCTTGAGAGATTTTTAGCCCAAACACTTACCACACTCAATCTGAGTGTTGAGTCAAGTTTTGGTGCTATTGGGAAGTATTGGAAGGAGCCATTAAGTAGTGGATGCAATTGGGCTGCATTGTGGGATCTAGAAAGCTAGTGAAGACAAGATTCTGAGAAGTTTGTTGATAACAGGAGGTTAGAGGGCTCAAGTACATGGGGTAAACTAGGCTTGAAAGGTCTTTTGTTATTCGTGTACTCTAACTTTATTCACTAGTGGATCGATTTTGACTCGGAGGGTTGTGAAGAGGTTTTTTACCGAGTCTTTAGGTTTCCTCTTTGATAACATGTCTTGCTGTTCTTATATTTGCATCTCTCTTCCCTACTCTTTAAGCTTTCTTTTTATTGTTCATTGTGGTTGGATATAACTTAGAGTAGTGTTATCGGTTCATTGCGCATATTTACTCTTGTTCCGCACTTTGTTAAGTTAGAGTAAAAGCAATCTAACCGTAATTTTTAATTTGGGGTCTAAATAAGCTCTAGTATTTTCACACAGATTTGAGCTTTCAATTTAGATAAAAGAAAGTAAATTCAACCCTAAAGTATGATACAACCTATACTAGTTTGCTATATAACATAAACAATGCTCGGTAGGTGGGACACAATTTCTAGTTAAGATATCATTGGTGGATTCACATTGAAGTTAAGATACAAAACAACTTTTAGTAAGGATGGAAAGTTTTCTATCAGATTTTTTACTTTGTACTTCCTAAGTAATGGAAAGTTTGGTTCAAGCATTTTTCCAAATACTTTGAGTGAGTAGATAACACATGTCACCATCCTAAATCTTCAACTTAAACTATAATAATAAATAAATAAAATTTTAAGAAGAAGAAGAAGTTTAAATTCAAAAACATAACTTGGACAATGTAGTCTAAAGCTCAATGTATCATAAACCATAGGAGTTCCTTCTTTAGCATCAAAAATACTTAAATCTATCATCAAATTCTTCACAAGACAAAATTAGACTCAGCCAAGAGTTTTCTCTACAATCGGCTACCCCAAAATTATATCATGGTCTGCTACTATTACTATTTTTTTTTTTAAACATAATTTTCAATAGAATAGGACAAAATGTGAAATTTTTCAATCCTTTATGGCGCTCACAACAAAGTAGGGCAAATGCGAAGAATTTGAGTTTGATTTTCAAATTAAACTCCAATTTATAATATAAAAGATGGCAGTTTCAAATAATTTTTGGCCTTTTCTTCAAGGGTATACAATGCCAACAACCTCCTCCATTTGCTCTCTCTTTTGAATCAGGATTTAAGAGGTTAAGCCTCGAGATTGTAACATACATTGCTTCTGTACTCTTCTCACTTAAAATAAACAGTACAATATGGTAGGGTGGAAAAATGAAGTGAAACAAAACAAAAAATATGGAGAAAAAAAAACACAAAAAATAAAAGGAAAGAGAGACATTTAAAAGATGATATGGTTCCCAGTAAAACCATGTGTTTTTATTATATGGAGAAGTGAAGTTTTGTAAGATGGTTAAGAAGCTAATAATTGATGCGGCCTAAATCTTAATGTGGAACAATATGGAAAGGTCAATAAAAAGTTTTTTTTTTTTTTTTTAATTTTATATATAGACGTCTATAAAGTTTTATCAAAGAAAAATGTAGGTAGAGAAAAAAAATTCAAAAAATAATAAAAATAAAGAACTTAGGGGAGAGGCAAAAAAATTAAGAACAATACTGCTACCATTCAAAAGATACTAAAAATAATAACTGGTCTCAAATTCTTTATGTTATAATTATTCTACTTAATAAAATTTTTTGTATAAATGATAAAATTTGGCGATAATTATATAATAACATAACTTTTTAAGTAAGTTGTACACAACCGATTAAAAATCCATTCATTTATAAGTGTAAATTTGATTTTGAAAAAATAAAATCTAAAAAAGTACTGGCTTATTCATGGAAAAAATCTTAACAATATATATACATACATATATATATATATATATATATATGCGTTTGTGTGTATACGTGTGTGTGTGTGTGTGTGTGTGTGTGTGTGTGTGTGTGTGTGTGTGTGTGTGTGTGTGTGTGTGTAAGATATTATATCTGTTTGGGGTCCAAGGACCGAGGAAACTTAACTATAAAGCAATTTCCATAACTCGGGTTGAGGGGGGAAAACACATAAGCTTCAGCCGCATGAAGAAACGAGATGCAAAGAATGAAGACCCAATGACTCACTCACGCCACAAAGGGTTAAAAATAAGTAGCAAAAGGCGCAGCAAAACTAGACAAACCTCGAGCAATGGCAAATGCACGAACAACAGACAAGCCATGGACTTACATGAAAGTGGAGCATGCACAAGGCTCAGCCACTACCCACTTGTACCCAGTCAATATAGGCACGGTGGGCCATGGGTCAGAGGTAAGAGAGAGTATGATCTAGCAGTGGAAAAAAGGGGGAAGTCTATTCTAGAATTCCAGCTCAAGCTCTTTTGGGAGAAATGTCCTGCTTGAAAGACATAATACCCAAAAGAGAGAAAGGTAAGCTAGAATCACTAGGTGCATGTCATAGGAATTAGTAAGAAAGAATGTCCAACCCTTATTTGGATGGGTATGCCACAAAAATCAAGAAAATACAACAAAACTCCTTTTGTCTATGAATGAAACGTGACACAACCAGCACAGGGTAATGGTGCTGGCTGAGTAGCCAGCAAACCAGTGGGTGGCCCGAAAAGGACACTCACACCAAGCTAAAAGTAATTGAGAGGTAAAATGGTAAATCTCATCACGGCAGGCAATATAAAAAGGTCTTACTTGTACACCGTAAACAACAACGGAAAAATAGGAAAGAACACCAGGAAATGTAGAAGTAAGGGAGAAATAGAAAGCAGAAGAAAAACAGAGAGGGAAAATAGAAAAAGAAAAAAGAAAAAAAAAAAAAAAACTAGAGAGTAGGAAAGGAAGTGAGTAAAGCAAGAGAGTGATAAGGCATGCATCAATAGGCTACTCCCCTCTCTCCTCTCAATAGCCTACTCTCTAGTAAGCTAAAAGATAAGAGATTGAGTCATTTAAGTCTATTCTTTCAAAGTAACCAATTTCTATGGCAAGATTTCCCTGTGAGATTGCACACATTGGAGATTGGTTACCTTCTTGGACTTAAATCTGCTAAGGAGCCAAGTTCAACAAACTAATCCCCTTTACCCCTCTCTTATCATAATCGTTTAAGCATTAACATTATTTTGTTCATCATTGCTAACTTATTTCTGCCATATTCGCATTATAGTGTTTTCCTGTTGCGAAAAATTGTTTAAATATTATTTTTGATTGGCAACAAGCACTTTAGTTAGAATGTCTCTTTTATTATCCTGTTATATTATGTGTCACTTGCTATAACATTTTTATGACAGCATCCTCTACCATGGACATGTGACTAAGATCTCTGCAAAGGAGTCCTAGCTTGCGCATAAGCTGGCTTAAGGTGAGTTTCAATTGAGCCAATCCCGACTCTCCTACCCCAAAACTATTGGGCCACAGTACTGCAAAAACAATCCGGTCTAGAATACAAAAAATGCCCACCACAATCATCTATGAGCTACTGTCCTAGTCATGTGACATGCAGGGACAAAATTGGCAAAATAAGATTGGAATGATCAAATTGAAATGAGTTGATGCATGTGTAATTTATCATTAAATAAAATAAAAATTGTGAAATAGAAATATGTAAGGGCACAAATCGAGCTTTGTATTGAATTGAGCCTCCGAATTAAGCCTCTGAGCCCTAAACAATGAATTTATAGAGAGCAGGATTCTAATCCAGGGGTTTGGGCGGTAAATAACATAAAGGTTCGGTTTGATCACAGAACATATGCATATTTATCAAACGTGGACGAAATGTTACTTCGTATATTACTGCCGAGGACAAATGTTTGAGTTTCCTTACAAGTTCTCTCTCTCTCTCTTTCTTTCGCTCTTTCTTTTGATTTTTTCTCCCCTTCTCTATGTCTCCTTCCTTCACCTTTTATAGGCCTCTCTCCTCTTTCCTTTCTTCCACGTGTAACCTGGACCTTCTTCTCTTTTGAATACTTGTCCCATCATCCCTTTTTACTAAGGTCTCTGGTGGTGAAGATAAGGTTCAAACCCAACGTTC
The DNA here is from genome assembly GCA_032878915.1 of Castanopsis chinensis. Classification (NCBI taxonomy): domain Eukaryota; kingdom Viridiplantae; phylum Streptophyta; class Magnoliopsida; order Fagales; family Fagaceae; genus Castanopsis; species Castanopsis chinensis. Next base: position 1,302,006 of record JAVQMG010000071.1, read on the forward strand.
AGGCGTCACTTCTTCATTAATGCGGCCAGAGAAGCAGGTGTAAAGCTTTAAATGCGGTGATAGCAGCTCCTTTCTGGATATTCTCTTACCCCTTCCCTTTATTCTTTATCTCTATTTCATTAATTCCAGTATCAAAGGCCTCCATCAGGGGCGATGTTGGACTGCTAGATCATTCACGTCGTCCTCGGCAACACTTGCCGAGGACTATGCTGTCCTCGGCAACACTTGCCGAGGACTATGCTGTCCTCGGACGTCATATTTCTTGGTATTTTAGTCATGCATGACACCCCTCTTTATCACGTGACTTTGTAGGTTGGACTGATTACGTCCTCGGACCATTTCAAGGTGTGGAGTTGGGCTTCTTTCATTGTGAGAGCCTTTGGGCCGGCCCACTGTGTGTAATTCGGGCTCATTGGTACTACAAAATATATTTTTTGAATTTGGTTGGTTTAAAATTAAGGTAAGTTTGGTAATTTTTGTAAAGTCACTAGTCAATTTGTGAATCTTGAAGAGGTAAATGGTTAGGATTTTCTCATTGGGCGAGCAAACCCCCTTAACCCCATGAAAACTCTTCATTACTTACAGCATGTAGAAGATGGCACATTGGCTTTTCTTTTTCTCTTCTGACATTTAAATTTCCTTAATTAATGACTGTGTTAAAATTGGTTTAGAATCATGCCTGTAATTGGTTTATAGCATGGTATAGTTTTGTTTAGATGCTTGTTACCTTACATATTTATATCCATGAAGATATTAATGCAAAATCATTGATGAATATTAGGTGTTTATTGCTTCCAGGGGAAGTATTTATTAATTTAAAGGGTGTTTAAAATTATATAATCAAAGGTCGTTATAGTACATAGTCTATTTGAGCACATGCTCCCAAGATTCTAATAAAAAAGGACAGACATGGAGGGTATTTATGAGTTAATTCACGTTATGTTCTTCGTGAGAAGGTATCTCATTATGTTCTTCTTGAGAAGGTATCTCATGTGCTAAGAGCATGATACCTTTGTCTCGCTGACAAAAAAGGCGTATGCGCACAGCGTACACAAAAGTTTTGCCTTCTTCCCTTCTTTTCCAAAAGATATGTGCATTGGTTCGCTTCACCATAAGGATGTTGATGGACCACCCTCTACTGCCTATTCAATAGTTTCCTACATTCAAAATGAAATTAGACAAAGTTGGAGAGGCACAATAGTTTACAAAAAACTTATATATATTTTTTCTAGTCCAAATGATGCATATAAATGCATATGAAGAATATGCCCATCAAAAGAAATAATTTAGAAAATAGAAAGAAAATAAAACCAACAATTACGTAAAGGAAGAATCACTAAACTGTCTAAACATGGTATTATCTTATGTCCAAGTGATTTTTTTTTTATTTATCACAAACATTCATAAGTTCATATATTATTTCCACTTCTATCTTGTATTTTTTTTCTTTTTTTAATACTACCATTTAAGACATTATAAGACTTGTTGTGAAGTGATGAGCTGAAAAACAAAATAAATAAAAATTATTAAAAATTTATTTACTATAGCATTGATATTGTGGGGGTAAAAGCGCCAAAAACTCCATGTGGGCCTAGGGCCTGGCCCGAGGGCGGGGCTCAACCGAAGGGGTCGTGGATAGGGCCTCCTAAAAATGGAGGCCGAAAAGCCCGCCGACCAGGCTGCCGGTAGAATTTGTGTTGGTCCGAGGAGAAAATCTCCTCGGACTAAGAGACCCTTGTCCGAGGAGCGTAGCACGTTGTCTAGGGAAGGACTCCTAAAACTCAGCGAGTCGTCCTCCGCCCCAACGGGACGCCGAGGAGGGGGACAAAAAGTACGTGTACTATGCAAAGCTGCTGCCACCGCATTAAATGCTTTCCACCTACCCGCCTGGCCGCATTAATGGGAAAATGACTTCTGAAGGGACGGTGGACAGCCTTAAGGGCATTGGGGAGCGTTTTCAGGGAAAAGACAGGTGAGGATTAGAGATGAAGAGTATAAATAGAGAAGAGGAAACCACTGGAAAGGGGATCTGGATTTTTCTAAGGGAAAGAGGATCTCTCTCTCTCTCTCTCTCTCTCTTGAAGAACAGAACGCCAGTCAGCACAGAAACTTCTCGGCTCACGTCCGATAAGGGAAATAGGCTACTCCATCAGCCAGCCGTGTCCCAGAAGTGGACTTGGACCTCACACCACGACCTTCTAAAGCACCAAGAGGTCTAGGCTTTAAACTCATTCTCTACAAATTCTATTGTAAAGGCCACTAGGGCCGGCCCAGTCATCCATTTGGGCCAAAGGCCAACTTTGTGTCCCTACAGATATAATATCATATTCATTATCACATTAATTTGTAAATCTTTTATGAGTCATGTTAATGAGTACCCTTAGCGTAATTGTGTTAACAACTCATTTTAGAAAAATTTTGACATTATTTTTATGAAAAGTAGAAAAAGTTATCAAAATATTAATTATTTTTTTATAAAAAATTTTAAAATAATTTATTAACGATTGCTTTAAGACATCCGTTAATCTCTACCATCTTTCATGGAAATACTACTCTTCTGTTTAATTAGATCTTTCATTTTGTTGACCAACCCACAAGTAAAAGGCACCCCACTCTCACTAGTCACTATTAAACGAATTTAATATAGTTATTAGTTTGGATAAAGTGTATGTATGGAAGAATAATGATGACATGACTATTAAATTAGGTGGAGTATTATCATTATGAAGAATTTTTTATTACAGTGGAATATATAGAAGGGGTAAATGGCAACTGGCAAGTGCAAAAGATTTCACATATCCAATTGTTGCATAAAATGCCACCTAATTATGGGTTTGTGGTAAAATATTTGTCCAAAATCTATAATTTGACCACGTAGCCCTTTAACAAAGAATCCCTCTTCTTGGAAAATGGACTGTCTGTTGGTGGTGTGTTAGGGCCAAATCCGCCATTTATCAATTTTCACGAAAATTATTAACAACATACCACTATTTACAAAATAAGTAGTAAAATATCACTTTTTTGAAACTCGAGTTCATGATACTCAAGTTTACTGTGTAAATCGAGTTTTAAACACTCTAGTTCTCCATACTCGAGCTTACCAAGCTCAAGTTCTTCATAATTTTTTTTTTTTTTTTTTAATAATCAACAAATAAACATTAACATAGAAATCAACAAATAAACATTAACATAAAAATAAGTTGTTTTTTCCATTTGAACGTACAAATATATGTTTTTTATTTATTTAAAATTTCTATATTTTACAATGCTTCAATCTAAATAAATAAAAATATATGTTTGTGTGTTCAAATGAAAAAAAAAAAAAAAAAAAAAAAAAAAAAAAAAACCTACTTAATTTTATGTTTATGTTTATTTGTTGATTATAAAATAAAAAATAAAAAATAAAAAAATTATAGAGAACTCGAGCTTACCCAACTTGAGTTCCATATTACAACAAACTCGAGCTTGGTAAGCTGAGTACCATTTCGAGCTTGGTAACCTCGAGTATCATTTCTAGCTTAGGAGGCTCGAGTTTACCAGGCTCAAGTTCCATGTGGCATATTTTCAATAAAGAAAATCCACGTAAGCACAAATTTTTTTATAAAACTCGGGCGTTTAAAACTCGATTTATAACGGAAACTTGAGTTTTATGAACTCAAGTTTAAAAAAAATGGTATTTTACTACTTATTTTGCAAACGGGGGTATGTTGCTAATAATTTTCGCAAAAAGTGGTAAATGGTAAATGACCAAATTGGCCGATGTGTTACTACATTTAACATTGTCTCTATAAATTATTGAAAATTAATATAATTAATAGAGTTATGCTAACAAGTGACTTTAGTGCATTGATTAATAATTCATTTTAGGAAAATTTTGACATCATTTAAAAAAAAAAAAAAAAACTATCAAAACATTAATTGTTTTTTTTATTTTTCTTTTTCTTTTCCCATAAAAACTTTATTTAAATAGATTAACAAATGCCTTAAAGGGATTCATTAGAATTTCCCTAATTAATATAATCAAATGTTGGTACGTGTCACCATCTTAGCTGGAAAATTGACGTGCTGTGGCAAAATAATACAATAAAGTGTATAGGTTCAAGTCTTATTATGTTTTTTTATAAAAAAAATCAAAAGAAAATCAAGGTTCAAATAACATTTTTCTTATTTGAAATAGGTTTGTATTCATTTCTCAAAAAAATAAAAATAAAAAAGGAAATAGGTTTGTATTCTGACTGTCACATCGAATATTAAATAAAATAAAATAAAATAAAATCTTGAAAGTAAAATGAGCCCTCTCAAATGAAATGGAGGAGATTGTGTTTCTTTGATAGAATATACTTTGATTAAGCACATATGGCAAGTTTTTAAAATTCTATCCATCTATTTTTAAATGGATTCATTTTATTCTATCACATCATCAATAATGTTAGTTGACACTTAAATTATGAGAGTCATGTACGTTTAAATGTCAAAACCTTGATGTTTTTTTTTTCTCCATTGTTACAATAAAAAAGTCTAAAATTTTTTATGTATCTTCAAATGATATATAATCTCTTCTCATAATTCAAGAACACCCAGAGGTCCCAAGTTTCATTCACGTTATACACCATTGGTTCATGGGATTTTCAAGTTGTCTCATGGATAGAGTAGAATAATCTGACCAAAAACTAAGACACCACTTCCTTATATATTAAAAAATAAATTTAAAAATCTCTCTCCCCACTTTGATTATTGATCTAGTCTATCCTAATTCCTAACTGCTTCCCCTTCATTTTAAGGGTATTATGTTATTTCTTCCGCATCACGACCAAACTTATAAAGAAGTATGAGTAAATACAAAAATATCACATATCACACAACGATGCCATTCCCACCAAAAACCCATGGTGTCAATGTAATTACATCTTGATTATAATTAATCAAAAAAGTTCTAAGAAATAAGGATTAGAAAGCGATTGAAGTAGACAGTCAATATGACAATGAAAAAACTGAAAGGGGGCTAACAAACAAGTGTACCACCTAGCTACTTTTAAGTTTACATGTTGATGATGCAGTTAGGCAGATAACATTAATGGATTTTTTTTTTATTTTTTTGATAGGTAATAACAGCTTTATTGATAGAAAAAAGCACAATGAATTTACGATAGTAAACTCACTGCACTGAAAAGAGTACAAACCAATCAAATAAAGAGACTAACAGAATTAAGAAAGTCAAGCAAAGCAAGACAATGCGTTAACCCTCAAATTCAGGACCACTCAAACAAAGTCCTAAGAAGCAAAGACTTCACACAGTCTACAAGTTTCTCAGTTTCCTCATAAGTACGGGCATTATGTTCCTTCCAAACTAACCACATAAGACACGCTGGAACCATATTCCACACTTTTGAAGTGTGCCTCCCCAACCAATTCCACCATGCAGTAAGAAGAGTGGATTTATAATATAAAATTGAAATGAAAATTTTCAATTTAGCTAAGTACCTGTATATATGCTTATAATATCCAGTTGGTCACCAAAAAGATAGAATCATAGAGGATAGAAAAGATTAAATATAAATGAATACATTTGCAATCTTGCTTCCGGTATAGATTCCAATGATAATCTAGATACTTAAGAAAGTCTTCAGATTGTAGCTCCACCATGGCTTAGTTTTAATGGTCGAAGAAATCAACATTCTAAAAAAAGAGTATTCATGTAATGCCATTTAAAAAGAATGGGATAAGCTTTTACAAGTGTAATCATCATCTTGGATGAAGAAACCAAGTGATCTACCTTTTAAGAATTATTCAAGATAGTGGTCAGAGATGTGATAGAAAATAACCAAAACATGTTTGCTCAGCACTTCCATAAATTCAAAATTTTTTTTTCAAAAGTAAAGTTATAATTAATTAAAAGCACCAAAACTAAGAGTACAGATCCATTTGGGCTCAAAATTATGTTCCAAACTTCTTGTGAAGCTGATACCAAATTTTTTTTTTTTTTTGGAGAATATGCAGCAAACACAAGTACACACTTACAAGAATAGATTTTATCAGCTATAGTAACCAGTTTCCTATAAGTAATTATCTTGCTCACCAATTAAAGGAATCCAATCCTCCAAAGGGATACAAAGTAGAAGATATGAATGCTCATCACTCTAAGAAATGCACCTAAGAGATACAAAACAAGAAACTTGCCACCTATCAAAACCTACCTAATGAGAATAGATAAACAAGGGGAAATCTGAAATCCTTCTAAAAAAATATCACTCTCAATTTTCTCTATATTTTACATTCATAAATGAAGTAGGACTTGTTTAGGACCAACTTTGAACAACCCTCCAAGCCTGAGTAATAACAACTTACATTTACAATACCAAAACATTTAACCAAAAAAATAATTGACCTTATACAACTAACATGACCCTCTAATTGGGAATAGAAAACAGCATTTTGGAAAGCAAATACACACAACTAAAGTAAGAGAATTCAAATTTCATTGTTTCTCAAATACATTTTGCCAGCCCAAACAATCTGTAGTAACATTACCTTAACTCCTTAAAAATAAATTAATTAATTAATTTAAAAAAAAAAAAAAAAACCCTCAAAATTGCACTCCATTTGATATATTGAAAACTAAAATTAATTTCCAAAATGACCGAAAAATGCTTACACCAACTTCTTTGAAATTTGCGTAAACTTACTTAGAAAAACAGAAAAAGAAAATGAAAGAGTAACCAATAGAATTGGTCTTACTAGCTTCCTCCTAGGAGTGGTCTTTTAATGTGTCTCGGTACTTCTTCCATACACTCCTGTTAAAAGCCCAGGCATCTGTAAGCATGCATTTGTAGGAAAAATAACCTAGCCTTTACTTGGATTAGGTTAAGGTTAGGCAGGATTTTTCTATGAATACTATCTAAAGTACAATATTGTGTTGTTAAGATGACCAGCTTTTGGCCTCTTTCAGTGGCACTTTGTTTGATTGGTTTAGGGCTTGGGGACTCACCTCTAGTGATTCTCTCCCTATGTTCCTTAGCTCTCTCCTGTGTACTTAGTTTCTTCTTCTTTTTCTTTTTTATCTTTTTACTCTCGCTCTTCCCTTTGTATTTTTCTCTATGCCTTATGGTTTTCTACATAAGGTAGTGTTCTTGTATATATATCTTTATTACCTATCAAAAAAAAAAATATCAGTTTAAATTGCTCTCTTTCAAAGAGCATAAGATGTTTTATTATTTTCTACAAAAGGATTTGAAATTGTAGGAATAAAACTTCAAGTTTCAACCAATTCTAGCACAAAGACTGTTTATTCATCAACTTCTAGTTAGTCTGGTTAAAGAGCAGGACATTACTAACAATATTTTTTCAAATCTCGTCTTTTGATTAAAGAGGTTTATTGTGAACTTTCCAAGCAAGCCAAAGGCCCAAATGGAGTTAAGAAGGGTAACAAACCATAGAACATGATTTAGTCTTTTTTTGAATTCCCAAAGTATTCGAATTTGAAAGTCCTATGTATGCAATTTGTCTAAATTATTCAGTAATCAGAAGATGCTAGCACAGTGAGAAATGCAAGTCATAATAATTTCCTTGTGAATTATGATTTTCTAGATTTCTTAGGATTGCTCCTAAGTTGAATCGTTAAAATTCTATCCATCCATTTTGAAATGAGTGAATTAGCTTTTACTTATCATCACCATTTGATTAGACGTTGATTATCACCATTTTAATATCTATTTAAATTATTGAAGATGTGACTCGCTTCAAAAAAAATTATAATCACTTCAAAAAAATTTATTTGATAAGCAGGAACTTTTATTGGAACACACTACTAAACTCAGTTACAAAGTTCCAAACCCAAAAACTTATCTAAGTCTATGCACGAACTCAATTATAGATACAAAGAGAATCACAGCTAAAACTACAATTCAATCAACTCTAGAATACATAACAGACGCAGGAATACCTCCAATATCAGCATAAATTTCTATTCAGTACAAAATCAATGAACCTTCCTTTAGCAGCTAGTCGCACTTTTAATCTTTTATCTCATTCGATGGACTGGACTTCTCCAGACTTGATCACTCACTTCAAAATTGATGGATATGTTTATAAAAATCCTGTAGTGAACTACCCTAAGCACTCTAAAGAATCGTAATCCTTGTTCTTATTATACAAAAGCCTAAAAATTGAGGAAAGGTATCATTATCTTCCCTATTTCCTAAACAAATATATTGGTCATGATATCAAGTATCAACCTTCAAGACTCTAAAAACATCTAGAGAGATTACCTTTCTCTTTTTACCTCACCTACCACTATCATATCATTCAGATGAAGTTAAACTCATCATTGTCGTGTCCTAAGGCTGAAGCCCGCAAATAATATGATAATACACATAAATATTGCTTTTCCTAAAATAAACTTATTAGTAGTATTACCAAATCCATGATGAGGAAATAGAGACCCCAAAAAAGAGAAGAGTTTACTATACAAAATATTTTCAGAAAATTGATTTTAAACACCACAAAGTTGTTGCAGAACTAATAATGAACAACACAATAATCACACAAGCGTTCACAATACTTTCTTTTTCTTTTTTCTTTTTTTTCTCTTTCCTAATAGGTAAACGTTCATGATACTCAACCATTGAGGTACTACTTTGACAGAAAAATGAAGACATCTGTAACAAGTAGTAACATAGAACTTACATTGTGGAATGACTTATTGATGGGACAGAGTTGTAAAAGCATAAAACTTAATGACACCCCCTTTTATTGTAAAGACCATGAAATTTTTTAAAATCATAAGGCCACTTCAGTCAAAGCATATCAAACTGCCATACTTAGTGATCCAAAATAGAGATACCAAAATATTTTTGCAGTAATTGCTTATACAATATATGCAATATTCAAGCAACACTATATGATAACACTATCACAGAAAACGGAATATGCATTTCAGAATATGTGCAAGTGTAAACCAGAACAAGAAGTCCAATCTTTCTATAAATCATAAAACATAAATTGTTACATTGATTTTTTCTTTTTTCCATTTTGAATGAAGGCCTTGACTTACATTAATTTTTGCTAAATAGATCTTTATATACAGTTGGAACACTTGCTTTCACTCCCCTTGGCCAATCAAATTTGAAGAGATGAATTGGGCCAAATTAGTTCTCCAACCTGAAGCTAAGCTGATGATTCCCATAGAAAAGGCGAGGAACTTTAGACTATTTGCAGCCATTAACAACAACATAATATGGATTACTAGGAAAAAGCTAATGAATCAACAACAAAGGGAAGTTCTTGATCACATTCTCTTAATTTTTAAAATTAAATAGGTATACACTGATCATGTTTCTTCTTGGGAATTTGGAGGTGGAGAATGGAGAAAGAAGTTGCATATCGAATCGACCACTTCCCCCCTATGTCGAGGCTAATTTCAACGCCGCAGTTAGAGAGGAAAAGGCATGTATAGTAGAAGATGGACCCAGATTATAGAGAATCAAAGCCCCTGGCTGAAGCTCATGCGGCTCTCTCAGTGATATCAATAGTAGCAGAAATGGGATATGGAAATTGGGTTTGAGAAGGAGACACTCTAAATGTTATTATCTAGTTACAGAACCACTCTCTGGAGCCTGATTGGTATATCGAGCACCTAATTGAGGAAGCTAGATACTTTTTCAATTTTTATCTGATTGGGTGTAAACCACACTTTTAGAGAAACTAATATTGTAGCCATAATATTGCTAAGTGGGCCATTTTTTGTAATATGTCGGGATTGATCCCCATCTCATCCATTCCAGACCGTTGCTTTTGTCCTTAGGAAGAGATGGAGGTAAAACCCCTCTTTTGCAGCACTTTTACTCTGTTTAGTTTTGCTCTTTTTTAATAAAGTATTATTAGGCACCAAAAAAAAAAAGATAGAATTATTGTGGATAAATTTCATTGCAAAGCCATCTCCCATAAATTTTACGATAGACATAGCTAACTTAACAATAGAAATCAATAAGACAAGTGAATGAGGGTTTGTGGATTCTTTACTACAAAAAGGAGTTGAAAATTTATTAGACAGGACCGCTTATAACTCAGAGAAAGTAAGTTAGCAACTGCAATATTAAAGAGTGCTTTATTGAAATTTAACGATGTGAACAGCCAACGGTTGCACTAAAAAGCATAAGTTAATTGATTGCCTAACCAAATTAATGGAAAATTATGGAAGTCCCTATATTTTTTAATTGTAGAAATGATCCAATCAAAGTATATCAATAATGAAATTGACAGAACTTGAGAACATGGGTCTCAACCAGGACTTACAATTGGTAGCAGATGATGTGCAATTGTTGGAAAACCAGTATATCTTTCATTTCCACTGCCAAGTGCCAACCAGTTTCATATGCTTCGGAGTGATGGTGATTTCACCTTCAAAATGAGTTAATTTCATTAGCATATCATTTCTTATTAGCTAAAAAAGCCCTTTTTTTTGGACTGGATTGCTATGATTGGAAATACCATTGATAATGGCATTTACAACACAAGAAGTATGATCTCTCATTTTAGTTTGTAATTTTCGAAATCAAAATTAATATGATAGGATAATCAAAATATCTTTAAAAATGCTGAATTATAAAAAATTAATCCAGTGTCTCTTTCTGTCAATGAATATTCAAGATAGATCTGGATTGCTACAGTATGTTTCTTTTAACCTTGTCTATGTTTTATATTTCTTTATTCAGAGTTTTTTACTTCTAATTATTTTTTGTTTGAATGTGTGGTCTTCAACAAGTGTAAATTAATTAAAAGGCAAGCTAGTAATAAGAAAGTGCATACATCAAATAATACTGAAGATCTCTACTTACATTCCCAAGAAGCACCTTCCTCAAACCATCTCTGACTCTTGAACCTCTAACTTGGAATAAATGAAAAAACCTTCACTTCCCGTTTAGGTACTGCAGAATTGGTAAATAACGAACAAGCTAATGCAGCCTTTACATATACTCACATTCACTAAGTTGAAAATTCTTTGTCTTACACTTCATCTATACCTCAATAGCTAAAATTGATTCAAATCTCAGCAATCTGCTGTAAAAGGGAATTTACTTGGAACATGTTCTGTCTTGCTAACCATGATGTTTCTTGACACCAACTAAGAAGCAATGAGTTCCATGATGAAAAATCAGGAGCAATATCATTTTCTAACATTTGTGAAAAGAGCCCAAAAGCCTTTTGAAAATCCCCCTTCCTACAAAGAGCATCAACCAAGGGATTATAACTTCCTATATCAAGTTTGCAACCCCTGACAACCATGTCGTCAATGAGCTTCAAAGCACTACTGACCATTCCTTGCCTGCAGAACCCACTAATCAGAGCATTGAATGTTGGTGCAAGTGGATAATAACCACGTCCAACCATCTCATTCATCAGCTCAAATGCTTCACGCATATACCCTCCTTCACAAAATCCATGGATTAAATGGTCATAAACAAGAACATTTGGAACTCCCCCTTCTCCAAGTATCTGACCAAAAACCTTCTTTGCATCCTCAATAGCACCCTCTTCACAAAGGCTTAAAATTCTCAAGCTCCTATCAACTGCTCTAGGGAATAACTTCCCCATCTGGGTCATGAATGTCAGTGCTTCATCTAACTGATTCTCCTTATACAGACCATACAACACACTATCATAAGGGCTTAAACGACCCCTAGATCCCTCCTTACTCTCCTCCATTATTTCCAAAATCTTAAACCCATCTTCCATCCTCCCTCCTGAACACAAACCTTTAATTAATGTATCATATGTAACAAAATTCCAATTAATTCCATCTGTTTTCATCTCATTAAACAGATCAAGAGCCAAATCCAACTTTTCAGACTCACAACAACCAGAGATCAATATATTGTATGTGTCCACATTTGGAAGACAGCCCTTTCTTTCCATCTCCTTCAAAAGGCGATGCCCAACTTTCACTTTCCCTAATCTACAAAACCCCTTTATCAAAGTGTTATAAGCCACAACATCCAAGACACCTCCCTTACTCTCCAATCTGTTCAAAATGTCAACAGCCTCAGTTACACGACCAACATTGCAGAGAACTTCCAGCACCTTAGTCCCTGTTACAACATCAGGCACAAACCCCAGATTCAAGCACTTCTCTAAGAGAACAAGAGCTTGAACTAAATTCTCTTCTTTACAATACGCAGATATTAAGATATTAAAAGTAACATCATTAAGCTCCTCCATCTCATTCATCAAGCTCCTTGCTCTCCCAACTTTCCCATTCCTGCAAAGTGCATGAAGTAAAGTGTTATAAATCACAGTATTTGGTATGATTTCCCTAGACTTCATCACTTGCAACAGTTTGAAACCATCACCAATCCTATTAGTCAAGCAAAGCCCCTTCATTAAGATCCCGAAAGTGTATTCATCACCTTCAACACCGCTCCCCATCATCTTCTTCCTATAAAACTCTCGAGCCAAATCAATATCTTCCTTAACAAGAACATCAAGTACTGAATTGAAAATCCTCAAAGAAGGTTTCTTTCCAAACTGAGTAACCAAGTTAACCACTTTGATCACCCACTTAACCATACGTGCCCACCCTAGACCACGGACGATCATGATGAAAATTTCTTCATCAGGGGCTGACCCAATTGCGTTGGGCATTTCTTGAAGCAATTCCTTTACAATATCGAAGCGACGGAAAGTACAGAGCTTGTGGATCAATGCACGGTAGGTGGATTGAGAGTGGGTAAAATCGGGGAGTTTGGAAGCCCATTTGAAGGTTTGAAGGGCTTGGGAGAATGACTTTTGGTCTAGTATTAAATGGGCAATGTGCTGTTGGGATGGAACAGGAGATGATGAGGATGAAATGAATTTTGATTGCAGGCTGCAAAAAAGAAACCTCTGAAAAGTTAGTGAGCAGAAGATTGGAAGCGTTGAAGGGTTGGAGATTTGGGGCATGAAGTGCTTTTTTTCCAACACCAACTAATTTATTTTCATACTGGGTGATGAGTTATTAACCATTATACTTGATCCAATGTCACATCACAAAATCTTACGCCCTGCACCAAGAAAGAAGAATTGTAGATAAAGCAAAACAGTATGATCAAAGTGCTTACATTTTACACATATGTAATTCAAATTATAGCTTTTTTTACATTGAAAGTAGCTTTCCTCTCCATCACATTTAAAAGGCTATGCCATTGGGTGTGAAATATAGAAAGAAAGTCAAACTCTCTCCTATTCTAGTCCTATTTTTCTGAACTATAACTAATCATCATTTTTATCATTCATAGAAATAAAAATACTATGTTTTTAACCTCTCTTGCGCAGGCATCCCCCAATAATGCACAAATTAAACCCTCTACTCTTTTCCTCACTTGTCTTCTTAATGTTGTTTCTAACTTCACATTTTTATATGTGGTTTTAATTTTTCAATACATTTAAATTTGCAATCTTTATTTCATGAGTTGTTCATCACCTTTCAATCTTAATCATCCATAATCCACAGCTTCAACAAGTAATGCAAAATATATATATATATATATACACACACACAATTTAAAATTGTTTTTTGGTCCTATTTTGTTTTTTGGTCTAATTAGAAATCCTCACTCAGAACTAAAAACAAACACCTTACCTACACTCTATAAACAAACAAACCCATTTTTTCTTAAAGTCCCCAAACTCCAAAATCAGCCAGAATCAATAAAAAAGGAACCTTGAAGATACCATTCATTCGAAATCGTCACGCAGCTCGAGCCGCCACAGACTCGTCCCAGGAATGCAATGCAAAGCTCTGTTTCTGATCTCTGTGTAGTATAATAAAGCACAAAGTGCTTGAGATGGTTCGGGCTTTGTTAATGTGGATAAGTGATAAGAACTGAGTGGGCTGGGCTTGAATAACAAAGAATTTATAAAACTGGGTTGCTTCAGGTTTAAATTTTGATTGAAACGGACATTCAACCCAACCCAAATACTTTTGGCCCAATAGCAATCTCCTAATACATGGATTAATGTTTCTGGCTCTCCAAATCTGGGGCAAAGCTTTAGTGTACAGGACTAGGGCCTAGGGGTAAGGAATAAGGATAGGATTCCGTGTTCAGTTGCATTGCACTCGTTAGGATAGTGACACATATTCAAAAGTATTTTGGTTTAATGTTCACTGTTCAATTGAAGTAAACTCATCAGAATGGTGACACGTGTATAAATATGACCCAAACCAAATTCGAAGTTTGGTGGATAAAGATAAAACTTTTATTTCGAATCTTATCAAGAACGAATTTTCTTATATAGTAAATATATTTTATTAGGGACACTCTTTTTTTTATTAGGATCACTCTTTAATATGTTGCATTATCCATTGCAAAATTGTCTATGCCTCAACTTTTTTTCTTAAATAGGTCTATGCCTCAACTTTGCCAACTTTAATCCCATGGGATTAACAGTAATAATTTATATTTCTTTTTTTTTTTTTTTGGGTTGAGAAACTTATATTTCATATTATAAGAACATTTCAATTGTTAATAAATTTATATTTCATGTTATCAAACTATCAAAAGCACCAACGAGGTAGGTAAAGTGGGTGCTCACAAATAGTTGGAAGAAATCATGTTTAAAGGAAGAAGGATAGAAAATGCAACACACCATAATTAAGATTGACTGCTTTAGCAAAGCTTTATCAATGCTTTACTTTTGTAAAGCAACCATGATTAAGTTGCTTTTTTTCGCTGAATAACCATGATTAAGTGACCTTTTTTTTCGGTAGGAACTAGGAAGCTTCAAACATCAATTCATTCAAACAGTAGATATACACAACCTTTACCTTTGCAAAAAATTTATATAATGTAATATATTAAAGTGAAATTTGAATAAAATTTAAATTAGATTTTAATTACACTATAATTTTATAATTGTCATCTCAAATTATATTTCAAATGCTTTCAATTTTATCTTAAATGTCTTTGAAATTTAAATTACTTTTAGTGCATCTAAAATTATTTTCAACTCATTTGACACTACTTCTAACAGATTTAAAACTAATATAATTTCTAATTTTTACAATGAAAATTTTTTCATGTTCTAAAAAAAATAATTGTTCATTGTAAATGTTTTCACAACAACTCAATTAATTGTATCATAATAGCAAAATTTACTTGCGGATTCTAGTTAGCTCAACTGGTAAAGTTTTTGATAGTCAAATAAGAGATTTAGGTTGAAACTCTCTTAAAAAAACAAAAACAAAATTTACTTACAAGATTTTTCAAGAGTCGGTAAAAGATAAAAAATAAAAAATAAAAATGATAGCTTTAAACTTAAGTGTCGTTGTCGTACCCCCTTTTCCTTCCTTATTTACCCCCCTCCCCCTTCTTCTCTCACTCACACACACAAACACACATTGACTCACAAACACTCTCTAAGACATCTTAGGCTCAGTTTCTCCCAGATTTTAAGGTAAAATCCTAAGTCCTTTTATTTTCATCTTGTTTGTTAGATTTTATTATACTTGATGGATATCCTTGAGATTATGAGCGATTTTGGGTGTTGGTAGATTTTTATGACAAATGGTTAAGGGTCTTCACAAAAGGTGATCCTTTGAAGTTTCTCAATAATTCAAATTTGGGGTTTGGATTCCTAACATTTAATAGTTGATAAATCTAATTTTAGTTACTATTGAGTTTATTTGGGCAAGTTGAGGGTTTGATGGCTTATTGTCTTGAATGATGTTATGATACTAATTGTTTTAATGGATCAAAGGAATGAACTTTCAACCGACTAAAATTCTCAATTTTTAAAGGAATTTTTTGGATTTCAAAAAATTGTTTAATATAAAGTTTATTGCTTAATTGTGGACCCAATGATTTTAGACACATTTGGATGGGCTTGATTTAAAGATGGGCTTCATAAGCGTAACATGAGACTTTTGTCTAACCATGTAAAATTAATGTCCTATTAAGATTTCAAAAAAAGTTTGGGTTAAGTTTGTGGTGGCCTTGTATCCAAAAGAGAGTGGTCTCAAAGGAAGTTGATAGAACTATGCCAAATTCTAAGGCTTAGACTAGCCTAAGTTAGTCCCTAAGTTAGTCACTATTCTCGAATTTACAGTTAATTAACCAAACATAGCTTGAATAGGGTGAAACACTACATAATTTTTGCAGTCTTTATGACACGACTAATTACACAACACTTGAGTCTTTATGACATGGTGGTTTATATCATGACACATAAGCTTGTGTAACATGGTATCCATATTTTACATCTAGTTCTTGCAGTCTTCATGACACAACCAAAAGTACAACACTTAAATTTTTATGAAATGTTAGTTATTATGGTACTATATAAGATTGGGATCTCTTTTGAACGGAATTCTTATGGAGATTTCCTTGGTGTTGGGTGGAAAATCTTTTGAAATGATTTGTCTTAGAAAAAAAAATTATACAAGTTCCTTTGGTGTATGGCCTTCTCATGCAATAAACCTTTGACCATAACTCAATAGATACTTAAGTCATATCTTCTTTTAAGCAACAATTTTCTTGGACATCTCTAGCAGTTAATAGTACTAATTATATCTTATCCCAAAAAAAAAAAAATAGTACTAATTATATTAATAGTAATTACTAAGCAGCTACGTACACATTCAGAATGGGCGGCAACGGTGGTGGCAAAGGAGGAGGAAGTGGTGGCGGTGGAGGTGGCAAGGGAGGAGGCTCTGGCACTGGCGGTGGTGCAGCCAAAAGTGGTGGGGGTGGCTCTTCGGGCGGTGGCAGCGGTGGCAAGATGGTTGCTCCAGGGAGTGGAGGAGGATCACGCATTTCAAGGGACTCTTTTCAAAGTAACCCCCAGATTTATTTTGCTGGACTGCATGCTGGACAAAAGGGCAAAAAATAGATGTTCTTGTTAAGAGCTACATGGGAAACTATCTTATTAATTCTACTTTATGGATATTATATATATATATGGTGATTGAATAAAGTTAAAGTTTGTAATGGGCTTGGTAGACATATGAATCATATGATTGGGTAGATAGCCCTCTTAGACTCTGTGATGATAGTAGTAATGTGTGCTATGTAATATATGGTTTTTGTTAATAAAATAATTTTAATGTCCTACTTGCTTTTGTTTCTATTTTACATTATTATTTCTTCAATCTAGATAATTTCTCTTAATAGAGATTACAAGTGTAAAAAATTGAACAATTTACCTGGCATGAGTAGAGGTTGAACAATTGAAGTATTAAACCATATCAAAACATTGCACATCTGAAAATAATAATAATACTTGCAGAGTACAAAACGAAGCATGACCCAGAACTGTATTTGACATTGTAAATGATTTTTATACACGAAAAAAGGGGTACTATCTACTTTGACAACTGTATAAGTGCATTGAGCTTTTTTGTTTAGTTTGCTTCTTTTCTTTTCTTTTTCTTTGTTAATATATAACTTTATAAAACCTTCCCTTTTTTAAGTATAAATATATTTTAGTCCAATCAGGAAAAATTTAAATAAGATAATATCAAACAAAAACCAAGTTAATACTATAGAATTTATGCGGATTAAATTATTAACTTCACATATATGCCAAATAGTTCCTTCTGCCACTTTGTCATCCATGAGCTAATGTCCTAGTCATGTGACACACAAGGACATAAAATTGTCAACATAAGATTGGAGTGATCAGATTGAGCTGATGCATGTGTAACTTATCAATATATAAAATAAAAATTGTGAAATAGAAATATATTCTTGAATTTGGTTGGTTTAAAATTAAGGTAAGTTTGGTAATTTTTGTAAAGTGACTAGTCAATTTGTGAATCATGAGGAGGTAACTAGTTAGGATTTCCCATTGGGCGAGCAAACCCCCTTGTCCCCGTGAAAACTCTTAATTACTTACAGCATGTAACAGAAGGCACATTAGCTTTTCTTATTCTCTTCTAACATTTAAATTTTCTTAATGAAGCTATGTCAACATTGGTTTAGATTTACGCCCGTAATTGGTTTATAGTATGGTATAGTTTTGTTTAGATGCTTGTTACCTTACAGAGTTATATCCATGAAGATATTAATGCAAAATCATTGATGAATATAAGGTGTTTATTGCTTCCAGGGAAGTATTTTTTAAGTTAAAGGTTGTTTAAAGTTATAAAACCAAAGGTCATTAGAGTACATAGTCTATTTGAGCACATGCCCCCAAGATTCTAGTAAAAAAGGATAGACTTGGAGTGTATTTATGAGTTAATTCATGTTGTGTTTCCTAAGAAGGTATCTCATACGCCGGGCACATGAGACTTTTGTCTCATTGACAGGGAGGGCGTATGCGCGCAGCGCATACAAAAGTTTTTCCTTCTTCCCTTATTTGCCAAAAGGTATGTGCATTGGTTCACTTCACCATAAGCATGTTGATGGACCACCCTCCACTGTCTGTTCAATAATTTTCTACATTCAAAATGAGATTATACAAAGTAGGAGAGGCATAATAGTTAAAGGTTAGCATAGAAATCACTAAGGTCGAATCCGACTCTCAACACTTCATCTTTGTAGCCCATTTACCAAATCATGTTGAGACCACCGTGGGATTTTGTTGTGAAGATGTAGGGAAGGTAAGAAATTTTTTTTAGCAAGGTTTGTGGTCCGAAAGGCTATTTGAGTTTGTTTTATATGATCTTGCATAAAAATGAGGGCATTGCGAAACTAATGGATATTACGAACTAACCAGATTGTCTCTAACTGAGCAAATATTAATGTAATGGAATCATCTATTTTAGCCATTTGAATGTAAAGAAGTGAGTTTTACTTTGGGTGCAAAAACAAGTGGGTTTTACCTTCTTTTATATACACAATTGCAAAAAGGTACACCAGTGACATTGCATCTGAGTAGATTAGCAATAATACATAGCATGCAGAGAATCTATGATATAATTTCTAAAGATTTAATTGTACCCTCAATCAAAATAAAGAAACTAACTTCAGAATTCAGGATTCCATTACTGTTACTAGGTAGCAAAAGTAAAGGTCAATTTTCAAGGCATTGATGATACCTTATTAGATTAACATAAGGTCAAGTTTCCGCTGTGAAGCCATTTGTATAGATGAATTATAGGGAGTTCTACTAAAAATTTTGATGGGAATGGACATTCAATCCAGTCCAAACACGTTAGGCCCAATAACAATCGATTTCTACATGGATGTTTCGGGACACTCTTATTATTCGTTGCCTCATTGGCAAGTAAGCTCGTACAACAAAAAATGCCATAACGAAAAATAAAATAGGTTGAAGAAGAAAAGGAAGCTACCATGGAAGAATTGGAAATGTACATATAAGGTAGAAGAGATGAAAGTCGAGTTAGAAAGTGTTTACTCAAAAAACAGATTTTTAGAACTCGAAATCATTGAGGAGGCAAATGCAAAAGATGGATAGGATATCCAGCAAGAAGCTTGACTCCATGTTAATAGAATACAAACAATTGTTCAATGGCCTAAATAGAGCCTTGACCCTAAAAGGCAAAAATGTATACTAAACTACATGAGTGTTACTAGATCTTCTGCCTCTAGCCAAGTTCTCATCTCCACAATCTCATTCCCACATAAAGTGGGATGTATTTTATTATTGATTTCTTCCAATATTTCAATAATTTCCTTGTAAAAATTTTAGTATTTAGCGGTCATAATTTTTCTTGTTAAAAATTGTAATATATAGTGCAAATAGATAGACAACAATAGTAGTGTAGTGATTTAATTATACCATATGTGTTTACAAATTTGAAAATTGCATGATATAATAATTAGTATAGATAGACATGTTTTATGCCTATTAAAAAATGCAAATTCAGTTAAGATAAGATAAGTATTTATCCTTGTCACAAATTACATCACGAAAGTAATTATTATGATATAGACGATAATTGTGAACCATTTTAATTTTTTTTTAAATCAATACTTTTTACACTTGCAATTTTTCTAAATGTTTGTGTAAGTAAGAAAGTAACTTTCAATTATGGGAAAAATTATCCAATTCAATCAAAGGGTCACGTCAATAATATCTAGTGGTCCTAACCAATAAAATGCTACAATGTGTTCTAATATTAGAGGCACAAAGAAGAAACATATGAACCATTGATTCCAAAGAAGGGAGTACTCATATATAGGAAAGAAAGCAATTGAAATATACACTTTGAAACTCAATCATCTTAATTAATATTTACAAAAAAAAAAAAAAAAAAAATTCTCTATAAGTGGTTTCCAACTATTGATTGGATTTGCTTTACTAATGATAGAAAATTTGCTATTTAAACTAATAAAATAAAATTTAGAGGAACAATAGACTTTATTTCAAAAATTGATTAATTAATTATGAAATTTATAAATAAGAATTAAAAATTGATTAATTTGCTATTTAAACTAATAGTTCAGGCTAATAAAGAAAAAAAAAATCTCCATCTATGAGTGTACAATAGGATACATTAGTATATAAAAAAAAAGAAGTAAAAATACAAAAAGACCAACAAAAGGTTAATATCTTTTATTACAACAAGAGAACCCTCAAAGAGAACACCATGACAGAACCTCGTATTCTTCCCCCGATTGATATATATATATATATAACTAATATTGAATTTACTGGCTTAGCCACACAGACAATGTCAACAAATCAATCAAAAATTAAACCAGTTATCCACTTTCCAAATTTACCTTGCAATGCTTCAGTAATGGGGGTAATCACCGCAAATAGCCACGTTCATTTCTCAAAATTCAGCCCACTATTAATCCAATACATCTTTGTGGTCTCCATATATATATATATATATATATATATATATATATATATATATATATAACCACACGAGCTTACACATGATCACGCATGTAAACACTCATTTTAAGTATATTATCGGACATTCCCTCAAGAAAGTTAATTGTCTCATATCAGCGCTTGAGACTAATATTATCGGACATACATTTTTTTTTTTTTTATATCTTACACTTAAGACATAAATTTACATAAGACAGTATTGTTCCGAAACATGACAGCAGCTTACAATATGCATAAGGGAAAGTAGAAAATCTAATCCTACCATCCAAGCCTAAAGATTGTATCACTTACATAGTTACACGCCTACAGAGATGCCAAAGTCTAGACATATAAACATCATACGAACAGAGTATCGTACTCACATGTCCATGTCATCAAAAATCTCCCCATCTTCCTCATACGGTAATTCAGCCATTAGAAATTCCTCGGTCACTAAATTACTGCCAAAAACAGAAACAATTGAGCCACAGACTAACCGTGACAATCAACGGGAAATACTGTACATAGTATTAAGAAGTATTTCAACCCACCTTAAACAACAAAAACGAAAACTCACAACACGCTTTAGTTTTCTGTGATAGAAGAAGAAATTGAAAGACCATCTGCAGAGAAGAAGTGCCCATGTCATAATTGCAGCTATGTGACTAACACTAATTGAATAGAGATATCAAAACTTACATGGCTCCTCTCTCTAGAAATGGATCAGCATCCGAGTCTGGATTGTAACTGTAAATTTCACAATCTGCTAGTTTTACAACCTGCATCACAATGTATTATAAAACTGCCTCTTTGTATGTATTGCATAAGATTCTGTAAATTAAACTCACCTCGTCTAAAGCCTTGTACAAGGAATCTAGCAGGGAATTGCCCCCATTAGTCTCAATCCATTCCTGCAATTGAATGGTCCAACCAACATGTAAGGCTCAGTGATGTATCCTTCATAATAGTATAAGGTGATAAGAAACAGTATTATTAATACAAGCCATCAGACTCTGCCTCATCACTACTAGAAACATAAAAGAAAATGAAATGACTTACCACTTGCCTCCAATTCACATAATAACAAATCCAAACACTGTATCAAATTACTTCAGAAATGGCAAGAATGTCCAATGGTACATCAGAAGTTCTACAATTTTTTTTTCTAATTCAGGCTTTGACATTTCAGGCCACCATACTTCAAAATAATTTACCAGTCCCTATATCAGAGAAGGAAATAGTCCTGAAGTATGATAACATTGTTCAATAATGGTCAAAGTGGAACTTCAAAATATGAAGAAAATAAGGATAAATTACACTTTTCCACTTACAATGTCCTTCACACCCCCCCGCCCTGTCCCAATTAAAAATTCCCCTTACCATTAAAGCTATTCAAATGATCACGTACTGATTTTTCTTTCATCCTTCTGTGATTACATGACAAAAATTACGGAACATTTAACAGTGGGGGGAACATTGCAACTACAAGATTGATTGCTCAAATTAAAGTTTAAAGACAACATTTCAATGACCATATACTTTAGGGTGGGAAGGTGCAATTTACCCGGAAAAAATTAATAGTGTAAAATATTAGTTTTTGAAGCCCATAAGCATACGCCAAAGTGACATCTCATTCGGGTCACAAGCTTTTAGGTCATGCAAGAACATGCAAGTTTTTAGCTTTTCAAAAAGGGAATGCAATTCCTAGTCCATCCCCCAAACTCACCCAAAAAAATATTTTATATCTTTGGAAAGAGAAGAGAGGCAACTGCATGTGACTTTCAATAGTTTTGATAAAAAAATAGAAACCAACATCCCTCTAGCTAGACAAAAGTAAAGATCATAGAATCAAATTTTTAGAAATACCTTTGATGCTTCAAACATGTAGGTATCAAAGATCTGCTTAAAACTGTCCCAGCTTTCCGCTATGAAGAACTGGTGAGCTTTCATCGCACTAGAAAATCGCAAAGATGTAGGCAACATCATAATATAAGGAAACAAAAGCCTGCGGCTACACGTCTATAGCACGCACTTAATAGATATGGGTTAAATAGACCAACCATATGAATAGCCACATTAGACTTTGGGAAATGGAGAGATTTGAACTCTCAGCTCCTTCTAGAGCAACAGTTCTATGAACCGTCTGTCAAACCCTTTGACAACACTCCCGCAGCAATCAAAAGAGGATTATTAGTGGGTTGCCATGTCGCCCAATAAGCTGTCAATGGCATTACCCATAATCCTCCATTTTAGCCATATTTTAAATAAAAAGGTATTTATAAAACATTAGATACAGGAATACCTGAAGTCATAATCTGGGTACATGTGATAAAGTGTAAGAACCAGGTAGATCAATGTCTTCCGGCTGGAACAAACATGAAGGACAACCAATCAAAAAAACATATGAGATAGCCTACAGAGTTTCCAAAACCAATCTAGGTTAAATTTGACACCTGGATCTGCTCAACAAGACATCAGCTGGGGAGGGAGAGTCGGTGTCTGAAGATTTCCCTAGATAATCAAGCATCTGAAATAAAAAAAGTAAGAATTAAACACAGATACATATAGAGTATCAAAAAGATTCACGAAGAACCAAATCTGCTGTGTGATTAGCCAAGTAGTGAAGTTCCACATTAAACACCAATGACAAGAATGAGTGAATAATATAACATAATAAGGCCCAAACACATTGGCTTGAGCTTTTGGGTCAAGTGGTGTCCAATATGTTACATTAACCCCTCAATTAGAGTCTTCCTAAGGTGTTATCTCCCCCAACAAAATGTATTAACTCTACAGAGCATCACCATTTCACCTACGGAAAAAAAAATCATACAGTGCACACACGCCAACACCAAGAGAAACAAAGCAGCAGAAATTTACTATTAAAAGGAAAAAGATGGTAAAAGAAAGTAAATAAAGAGTGAAGAGTATGATTTTCATGTTAACCTTTTAGAGCTTCACCAACTCAAGTAAGGAAAAAGAATCATACAGAGCACAAATGGGATTACTAATGAACAGAGAAAATATATGAAGAGCGCATTTAGGGAAGTCATCTTATTTTTTTACCAAGAAAGAGGAGCAGACCCACTTTATCTTTTCTGACCTCCTCTTTATAAAGCTAATATCAACAAATATGAACTATTTATGAGAAAAAATACAGCTTAGATGGTCATCCATTAAGACATAGAATGCTACCAGGACAAAAAAGGGGTGGGAAGAGAACCAAAAGGAAAAGGAAAAATACCAAAGGCTTCAAGGATATTGTTCATCATAACTGTCTTTCAAGGAGTAAAAAGAATCAAACAGGTAATAATTTTAAGTGCCTGATTTACCTCATTCTCCAAGCTGAGAGAGAGTTTCTTATCAGTTCCCGTGTGTTTACCTAGAGGAAACAAAGGAACACTATGTCAATCTTGAAAAAATGATCAAATACTTCTAAAATAAATCGTAGACTTGTTCTTACAGGAATAAGCTTCAAGGCATCCTTTAATGGTACGCTCCCCAAGATTTAGATGACTCAAGAAATCATTTAATCTAGAAAACAAAATATAAATTAATAATGAATATCAAAAAATTTTTAAAAATAAAAAAAAAAAAAAACTTAAGACTATACTCTTAAAATCTTAATAGCATTACTCAGTTTCCTTTATGAGAGAACCAAGGTTCAAATGCCCCCTACTTTGTGTAACAATTGAATTATCAAAAGAAAAAATCTTTAAAAAAGAAGAAGCAGTGTTACTCAAGTTCAAAATTTACCGATCTAGCGGAGTGTATTCTAAGAACTTCATGATGAGTATACTTTGACTTGATGCAATAATTTTGACAAAGCAGATACCGCTTGTACTAGAGTTCTCCCAGAGATCCTGTATGATGAATGACTATGACCATTTTATCAAAAGTTAGAAAGAATAAAGCTGTCCAAGTAATTTTGCTAGGTGAACCAAGTCCAAGCTGTTCATTTGATCCCATCAAGGTAAATGGGAGGAAGTCTGAACGCATATGTGTACCAACAGTACTAAACTCATAAAATAATAGGACTTGTGGTGCAAAAGAAACATAATTAGACCCAAAAACTTTTTTCTTTTTTTAAGAACCAAAACCATTTAAGTATAGGGAGTATCCATAGTACAAAATTAATAATATATGCTTCAAGAGACATAAATTAGGTCAATATAAATTATAGCTGAATATTCCACAATAACAACAAAGCCTTTAGTCCCAAAATTTTAAGGTCGACAATGGAACCTCAACATATTAAATCAGGATCAACCACATGTATTTTTTTATCACCATTCTATCCTATCTAAAAGTATACTCTCTACCACCTCTTTAATTAGCCAATATACCACAACAAATATAAAGTATGGTGTGGAATTTAAAAGAAAATTAAGTAATTTTAGACATAAGCAGAGATACATAACTTATACACAGTTTTCTGTTCTGTTTTTAATCTTGAATTCACTGTAATCCATTACCAACCTACTTTCAAGCAAGAATCGGGCATAGTTCAGTGGTTTAAACATCCACACCAGCAATCTAACAATTCAACCCCACATGTATATAAACATTTTATAAATCATCTTACTCTGAAGTTTTTCATTTAATCATTGACACAAACTTTTCCTTCCCCCAAAAAGGATGCCATTCAATTCATTTGAGCATTAGCCTCAGATCATACTAGAGTTTCTCAGAGACCCAGTATCCATCCCAAACTATAAAATTCAAAAATTTGTGTTTTGATAACTAATACACTAACAACAGAATCACTCATAGACCCAGTATCTCAGTATCCAGCACACACCATAAAAATTCAAAAAATTGAGTTTTAAAATCTAAAATTACACTAACAACATAATTGTTGAGAGACCCAGCATCCATCCCACACCATAAAGTCCAAAAAAACTGTCTTTTCAAAACTAATATTACACTAACAACAGAATTGCTCAGAGGCCCCCGTATCCATCCCACACCAAAAAAATAAAATAATAATAATAAAACCTGTGTTTTGAAAAGTAATATTATGCTAACAACAGAATTACGCAGCTGCCCAGTATCCATCCCACACCATAAAATTCAAAAAATTGTGTTTTAAAAACTAATATTACACTAACAACAGAATTACTCAAAGACCTGGTGTCCATCACACACCAAGAATCCAAAAAACTGTGTTTCAAAACTAATATTACACTAACAACAGAATTGCTCAGAGACCCAAGTATACATCCCACACCAAAAAAAAATTATGTTTTAAAAAGTAATATTACACTAACAACAGAATAACTCAGAGGCCTAGTACTCATACCACAACATAAAATCCAAAAAAAAAAAAAAAACGGGTTTCAAAACTAATATTACACTAGCAACAGAATTGCTCAGGTATCCATCCCACACCAAAAAATATTCAAAAAAAATTTGTGTTTTGAAAAGTAATATTACACTAACAACAAAATAACTCAGAGACCCAGTATCCATAACACACCATAAAATCCCAAAAAAAAATAATTATTTTAAAATCTAATATTACACTAACAAGTAACAACAGAATTACTCAGAGACCCAGTATCCATCCCACACCATAAAATCCAAAAAACTGTGTTTTGAAAAATAATAATACACTCGCAACAGAATTTCTCAAGAGACCCAATCTCCATACCAAAACATAAAATCCAAAAAAATGTGTTTTGAAAACTAATATTACATTAACAACAGAATTGCTAAGAGACCCAGCATCCATCCCACACCATAAAATTCAAAAAACTGTGTTTTCAAAACTAATATCACACTAGCAACAGAATTACTCATAGACCCAGTACCCACCCAACCCTGTAAAACTCAAAAAATATGTGCTTCGAAAACAAATATTACGCCCAAAAAAAAAAAAAAGTGAAACCCCAATACTGCCCAACAAATTCAACATTAATTAACACTACAAGTCCAACATAGACGCGCCTATTAAATTCATCAACAACAATAAATGATGGGTAATCGTAAATTTAACATTAAATAGCAAAGCACATAGTTAATAAAAAACCAAACATGTTTTCCATAAACAAAGCAAATGGGAATGAAAAATTGAACAAAAAGAAACGAAATTAACGAATCGAAGTACCTAAAATTTGGTCAAATTAGTGGCAAGGGTTTGATTTGAGCGGGAGAGGAGTGAATTTGGGCACGATGGAATTTTGGGATTTTGGATTTTGGGTATTTGTTTAAATTTAAAAGGATCCAAAAAAAGCTAAAAGGGTTTCGAAGAGCGAATATTCTTGTATGCTTGTTAGATTTTGATTTGATTTTAGAGTTCCGAGTAATTATAGGACACTCGTGGGAATGAATGAGTTTCGTATGGTTTTTGTGGTTGGGACAAATTGTGGCCTGTGTGAGAGACCAATGGGCTCAACTTGGGTGCTATACCAAATGGACCTCCAATTTGTTCGGTCAAATTTATAACACTATTGGTTAGGTGTTGTACCTCGACCTATACAACACAAAATATTTTTTTTCTTCTCTTAATATATATGTATAATAATAATAATTCATTCAATTCAATTATGTGAATCAGTTTGTATATTTTCTTTTTTCTATGTATATAATCATATTAATAGGCTATTAATTTTCATATGTCAAACTTCATTTCAAAAGGAAAATAAAATCTTTATTAGTTTTATTAATGTAAGGAAAAAAATTGTTAAAAAAAATAAAGAAGTAAGATTTTAATTGAAATAGAAAAAAAAATAAAAAAATTATTAAAAAGAACAAATTCATAATTTAATAGTTTATTATTCTTATGCAAATTTGTTTTTAAGTAATGAAATATAAGAATGATTACATGATTAACTCCAATTTTTTTTTTTTAAGTGAAATATGAAATTTAAAGTACTATATTCACAATATAGTTTTAAAAGTGTTACAATTTGATTATTTTATTAGTCTATATTAATTAATTAATATATTAAAATTCACATGAGTTGCACTTGAGGTTAGTCCAACTATTAAGTATTAACAACCTTTTTCATATAAAGAGTACATAAGTGGAATTTTGACTTAAAAAAAATCACAAAATGACTGTAATTGTTTTAAAAACCTCTAATTGATAAATATAATACAAATATATATTTATTTCTACATAAAAATATAGCTTATTATTCACATAAAATGTTTGTTATTATTAAGACTGATCTTAAGTATTTGCGAGCATGTGTCTACCCATTAGAAATCTTACCCCAATTGACATTAAATCATGAGTCTGCCACTAATATAAGTTATTAAACCATAACCATATGGTTGAATCTAATTGAAAATTTTAAAATACATATCCTAAGCTACAAAGATAATAAATTTGGATTTAGAATAGGTGCTCTTAACCCAAACCTGTATTTTTTTAAGTGCACAAAAATGGACTGAAGTGGATCAAAATGGACCAAATGAATCAAATTAGACCGAATAGAACTGAACGGGCCAAAGTGAACAAAATAGTATCAATAGGACCAAAGTAGAGAGAATAAGACCGAAGTGGACCAAATGGATCGAATAGGATGGAATAGGAACAATATGGACTGAATTGGACTCCTATAGGACTAAATAGGACCAAAATGGACCGAATTTGACCCGCGTGTTTTGTAGTGAGACCGAATACAACTAAAGTTAAATAAATATGACCAAATAGAACCCCCTAGTGAACCAAATAGGACCATTGTGGACAGAATAGAACTAAAGTTGAGTGAATATGACCAATTTAAACCAAAGTGGACTGAATAGGACCAAAGTAAACCAAAGTGGACCGAATAGGCTATTATTGTATATTTTCTTTCTACATTTCTTTTCTTTTCCATGTATATCATAATTAATAGGCTATTCTTTTTCATATGTCAAACTTCATTTGAAAAGGAGAATAAAATATTTCTTAGTTTTATCAATGTTAGGAAAAAAATGTTAAAAATAATGAAGAAGTAACGAAGTAAGAGTTTTAACGTCAATAGAAAGGAAAAAAAACACATTACTATTACCTTTCAAAAGTGATCAAAAAATTATAAATAAATAAAAAAGCAAAAATTCATAAGGCCATAAATTATTATTCTTATTCAAATTTATGTTTAAGTAAAGAAATAGAAATTCACATGATAAACTCCCATATTTAAATTGTTTTAAAGTAAAATATGAAAAGGTACTATATATATTCGCAATAAAGTTTTAAAAGTGATACAATTTGATTTATTTTATTAGTCTAGATATTAATTAATATATCAGAATTCACATAACATAAGTTGCACTTGAGGTTAGTCCAACTATTAACAATCTTTTTCATATAAGCAGTACATAAGTCGAATTTTGATTTTTAAAAAATCACAAAATGACTTATAATTGTGTAAAAAAAAAAAAAAAAAACCCTCTAAGTAAAAAACACAATAAAAACTTTTTTTTTCCATAAAAATGTTTCTTAATATTCACATAAATTTTTTAATTATTTAGACTGGTCTCAAGCATTTGTGTGCATATGCACTTAGAAATTTTGGCCCACCTGATATTAAATCTTGGGTAACCATATGGTTGAATTTAAATGAAAATTTTAAAATACATATCCTAAGCTATAACATGCATGTAAATAACTCGAGCTAATGTAGACAATGCAGAATGAAGAGGACGTGAAGGCTATAATATTATCCACACCACTGAGTTCTTCTCATTTGGCCTTTTGGATGTGAGGATTTGGAGTGCAACACCAACAACCAAAGAGCATGATTTTTTTTTGGTAAAATACTATTTTGAGTTTTGACCCTTAAACTTTACCAAAAGTTATTTTTCCAACCCTAAACTTTGTAAAGAATCTTTTCAATAGTTTAGAGACAAAAATAGGGATTAAAAAATAAATTTTTTTCAATAGTTTGGGGATGAAAAACAAACTTTTGGTACAGTTTAAAGACATAAATAAAACATTTTCAATAGTTTAGGGACGAAAGATGGATTTTTTAATAGTTTAAGGACAAAAAATGAATTTCTTAATGTTTAGAGATGAAAACCAAACTTTTGATAAAATTTAGGGACCAAAATAGTTTTTTACCATTTTTTTTTTCTTTTTTTGAGAAACTTAGGGAGAGCATGACATTTCTATAAATTTTTGAAGTCCAAGTTAGGTGATCATTAGGTTTAGAAATATACTCATATTCAATAAATTAGTTCGTTGTTAAAAACTTCACCCTTTTTTTTTCTTTTTTTTTTTTAATTCGGAAATCCCTACCAAAATACAATAACATTCCTTAGTCCACACTTCATTCAAAATAGTTAATGAAATCTATATACTGTAATGCCCTAAATTTGGTTTGATATTAATTCAGTTTATATTGTGTAGATGATGAGTCCTACATTGGGCATATACTTGGTTAATTTGAACTTTAAAAAAAAAAAAAAATACAAAAGAAATGAATTTCATTTAAACGAGGATAAAAACTATACACCTTTAATAGTATAGTAACATTCTTAATCATACATGGTGTTTCCTCTATCCAAGTGACCAAATAGGCAATGCCTCTAACATGTTGAGCTA
The DNA here is from genome assembly GCA_032878915.1 of Castanopsis chinensis. NCBI lineage: Eukaryota > Viridiplantae > Streptophyta > Magnoliopsida > Fagales > Fagaceae > Castanopsis > Castanopsis chinensis. The sequence goes on from JAVQMG010000071.1 coordinate 1,332,304, forward strand.
GTATTATGGTTTTCAGACTCGGACCGTTCAGTGAATTATAAAAAAGAAAGGTTCAAGGTTTTTGAGGTCTGACCGAGGTTCGATCAAGGTTGGACCATGATGACGTAATAATTTATTTTAATAATTTATTAATATAAAAATAATAAAATACATATACAGAATTTAACAATTTTAATTAAAATAATATATAAAGAGGTATAAATATATTTTAATTAAAAAAAAGATATTTTTTGTAATTTACTACAAAAATGATATAATATCTCTTATATTATTTAAAAATTTTCGGAAATTTGGACAACATAATGAATTTTGTAACTTGCTTTTACATGTTTTCAATTTTCATTCATTTTCTCTACCCGGCCCCACTCCCCAATACTTTTTCTTCTCGTTCACGTGTTCCCCTGTCTTGCCTTATTCTCTCTAGTTATTATTTTATTTTATTTTTTATTTTATAAACTGTTCTCTCTAGTCTTATCAATTAACAAATCCCAATATTTTCACATTCAAAACTTCATCCTCACTGTCAATTCAAAATGATATCTTTAGAGCATCTCCAATGGCTTAGGTAAAAACAAAATAATCTCTATAATAGAGAATGAGACCAAAAAAATGGTTTCCAATGAATTCTCTAAAGCGTGATTTTTTTTTTTTTTTTTTGGCTCATGAACAGTAGCTTATCAAGTCTGATGGGCTACTGTACATTAGCAAAAGAATAAAACTAAATAAAAAATTAGCAAAGAAATGAGTGGGGATGGGGTATGGGGATATGTGTGTTAAAAAATAAATAAATAATGAATGAAGAAATAATATTTAAATGAGATAGAGAAATGCATAGAGAATCTATTGGAATATGTATTTTATAAAGTGGGTAGATAAAAGGTAAAAGTCACTGTTCACTCATCAAACAGTACAAAAATTTGAAGAAACTGCTGGAGATGCTCTTAGCTTTCTATCTTCTTTCTTCTAGCCTTCCTAATAGTGATACTTTGTTCCTTTTTCTTCTCTTTCTTCGTTTTGGGTAGCTCCAAGAATGCCTACAAAACATCTCTTTGAAAATGCATGATTCAACTTCTATTCTAGAAAATCTAATGCAGCGTAAGTTTGCTCTCCATTTTCCGTTATTATATTACTTCATTCTCTCTAATCTCTATTACTCTGGCCTTTTTCTCTCTTGGTCTCTCATTAAATGGTGAAATCCAATGATGTAGTTGACAAATGAGATGAAAGCCGGAGATTTTTAGCAAAATTATGTGGGGAAGAAAACCGGAAAACCCGTGCCCGATTCCACAAACCGGATAGTTTGACCGGGGTTCGAATGGTTTGCTGCAAAATAGAGAGTTCTAGTCTTTTATGTTTAAAAACCCAGATTGATGGCCGATTTCCAGTTAATTTGGTCCGATTGTATGGTCTGGTCCGGGTTTCAAAACTATGGCTAGTATGTGAGTTGCTTTGTTTTCTTCTCGGGCAATACAATGAAACTGAACACTATGGTACATATCTGTTGTACCTGAGCCAATGCTCTTGAAATGTTATTCATGATGTTGAGTTAAGGGATTATGATACCCTGCAAAAAAAAATAATAATAATAATAACGAGATGTGAATCATGGGTAAAAATACTTCCAAAGTACTATAGATACATGCTCCTCTCTCTTACATAATTGTGGATCCCACTAATTAAATTCATGGTGGGATCCATAATTCATATAAGAGGAAAAAGTACACATTTATAGTATTTTCAGAGTATTCAATAATTTTCCATGAACCACTATCAAAAATCGCATATCGAATACCTTTATTGCAATCAATTTATGAGCCCATCAGACCTTATCATTGCTAGTAAGGTTGTCAAAATCGGGATCCTGCGTAGGATCGTTGAAGGTATGTGGGATCGTGAATCATAGGATCGAATCGTGAATTGTAAGATCCTACATATTTTCAGATTTAAAGCAAAAAACACATTGATAATGACTTTGTATGTTGAATAATCACGTAAATTATAAATTCATCCATAAAAAAACTAAGATTTGCATCATATGATGTAATTTGCATGTCAAACATCGCTAAGTCTATACTAACGAAATAAATATATTTAAGTTTTGACCCAATGTATTTAAAAAGTTCAATAAATGTTTAATTAGCAACCAAATACCAAAATATTTATCAAAACATATGGAAAATATTTTCCAAGTTCTAAGTTCCAAGTTTGAAATTCAAAATAAGTTAGCAAATGGAAACTAGCTAAATACAATATGAAATCCAAAAGTAAGATGAATATTAAGGTGAAGTGAACATTTAATTATTCACATTCTAAAGTTCTTATAACCACCATCCTAAATTCCTAATCATCATCATCAATTTCATCATCTATGTAGACATTATATATTTGTATACTAGAACTACAAAAAACATCAAGATACATGTCACACTCAACTATTCAAGTTATACCACTCAGCAACAATTAAAGAGCATATTGAAAAAAATCAATCAATCAATATACAAATACAAGCATAGCTAATAAAATAATATATATAAAAATATTTTAGTAATATTAGGAGATGAAGAACAAATGTAGAATCAGTTTCCTAGTAAATATATCTAAAACCCAACTCTCATGTCATGAACATTATTGCTTTTGATGATTTAGGATAATAGTTCACACCTCACAAGGTCTTCTATAAAACTCTAGTGTTTGGTTGCAAAAGGGGAGCCACATATATTCATGTTAGAGTTTGCAACCGCGGTAGAAATTGCTTGAAAAATTAAACTCAAAATTGTTGCTCGCTATTTCTAAACAGTATGGGACTTTCCAAAGAACATATATAAAAACTCATTAGTATAGAAGTCTAAATATTTTATTACTAATCAGTAGCTATAAAATGATCAAACAAATTTAATAAAAAAAAAATTAGATAAAAAAAAACAAAAAATTTATGTTTTTTATAGGATCGGTAGGATCCCATACGATCCTATGATCCTATAAGATCCTACACGATCTTACATACGATCTTACCATTTTTACGATCCTAGTGCGATCCTAAACGCTTTGGTGATGTGGGATTGTAAAATTGTGTGATCCTATGATCCAGATCGCAATTTTGACAACCATGATTGCCAGACACCAATAAAGTCATTCATGGCTCTAAGCCTCTAACACATTAACAATAGAAATGATGATATTAATGAAAAAAAAAAGTAATAATGTTAGAATGACAATGGTCATGATAATAACAAATAATAATTTTAAGAGAATAAGCGCGTCTTCTACTCTTCTTACGTTTCTCTCCAACTTGAATACACATCATCCTATCGCCACCTCTCAAGTCTCGTCTCACTAATTCATTCCACTTTTCATATCTTTCAATTGTCCTTTCCCATTGTTGTATAAGAAAATATTAGTAGTACTCTTTTAAAATTATATGTGAGTGATAATAACAAAAGCAATTGTTTAATATAATATAGTTTGACCAAATTTTAATGACTTAAAATTTTGGATTAATTGATCTTTCTATATGTTAAATTAACACCCCCTTAGAGCATTCACATCAGTCTCACCAATTTAATATTTCAGCAAAAATTTATTTAAACTCAACCGAAACAAGCGTGCATCAATTTCACTAAATTAACCAAAGTTTTTAAAGATGATAGTCTCATCATTACATGTAGTGAGCCTCTATCCTCATTACATTTAATTTCAATGTTAATAAAATATTGAGGTGACGTATGTGTATGAAATTAATAAATAGCTTAAACTAGCAAAAGTAGAGTTTTTTGGATTATATTTAGCTAAATATTTGAGAAAACTGATGTGAATGCTCTTTTTATCGAGTTTCCCAAGGTGTTCTACCCCCAGCTATAATGTAGTGTGCAACAATATTATCAAAGTCCCCTTCGCATGGAATAAAAGAATAAAATTAAGGATGAAATAATAACTTTGGTCAAACTTAACGGAGAAACGATTCGATTTTTCTTCTAATTGTTTTTGTTTTCCAAACAAAAAAGGATTCCTTACTTCATCTTCCATGCAAAAACTCTTTCTATATTGCATGAATCATCATTTAGCCCTTATTTGGAGGCTTCTCATGGTGTTCTCTCCCCCAACAAATAGTAAAAAAGCCCACGATGCTGTGCAACAAGATTATCTAAGTCCTTTTTTTGCTTGGATAAAAGAACAAAATTAGGGATGAAATAATAACTTTTGTCTCAATCAGAGAAACCATTCCAATTTTTATTTGGTCATTTTTTATTTCCAAACAAAAGAAATAATTCATTGCTTCATCCCCTAAGCAAAAACTCTTTTCATATTGCATGCATCATCGCAAATAGAAATGGAGTGATAACAAGTTACTTTTTTTTGTAAATTATTCAACATAATTGTGATGATGCATGCAAGTAGAATACAAATACGGATAAAAGAATAACTTTTGTCTCATTTAACGTGGAGAAACCATTCCATTTTTCTTTTGGTTGTTCTTGTGTTCCAAACAAAAGAAGGATTCCTTGCCTCAACCCCTAAGTGAGAACTCTTTCCAAATTGCATGCATCATCAAAAATAGAAATTAAATGGAGTGATAACAAGTTACTTTTTTTTGGTAAATTATTCGACATAATTGTGAAGATGCACACAAGTAGAATACAAATACGGATAAAAGAATAACTTTTGTCTCAATTAACGTGGAGAAACCATTCCATTTTTACTTTGGTTGTTTTTGTATTCCAAACAAAAGAAGGATTCCTTGCTTCAAACCCTAAGCAAAAACTCTTTCCATATTGCATGCATCATTAGGAATAGAAATTAAATGGAGTGATAACAAATTCCTTTTTTTTTTGGTAAATTTGTGATAATGCACGCAAGTAGATCACAAATACAGATAAGAGAATAACTTTTGTCTCAATTAACGTAGAGAAACCATTCCATTTTTCCTTTGGTTGTTTATGTGTTCTAAACAAAAGATGGATTCCTTGCTTCATCTCCCAAAGTATAAACCATTTCCATATTGTGTGCATCATCACAAATAGAAATGGAGTGATAATTAGTTACTTCTTTTCATAAATTATTTGACATAATTGCGATGATGCATGAAAGCAGAATACAAATAGGGATAAAAGAATAACTTTTGTCTCAATTAACATGGAGAAACCATTCCATTTTTCCTTTGGCTAATTTTGTGTTCTAAACAAGAGAAGGATTCCTTGCTTCATCTCCCAAAGTAGAAACAATTTTCATATTGCGTGCATCATCGCAAACAGAAATGGTGTGATAACAAATGACTTTTTTTCCATAAATTATTCAACATAATTGCAATAATGCATGCAAGCAAAATACAAATAGGGATCTCAATTAACGTGGAGAAACCATTCCATTTTTCCTTTGGTTGTTTTTGTGTTCTAAACAAAAGAAGGAGTCTTTACTTCTTTTCCCAAAGTGGAAACTTTTTCCATATTGTGTGCATCATCACAAATAGAAATGGAGTGATAACAAATAACTATTTTTTTTTTCTTTTGTAAATTATTAGAAACTATTTCCATATTGCGTGCATCATCACAAACAGAAATGGAGTGATAACAAGTTACTCCTTTTCCATAAATTATTTGACATAATTGCAATAATGCATGCAAGCAAAATACAAATAGGGATAAAAGAATAACTTTTATTTCAATTAACGTGGAGAAATCATTCCATTTTTCCTTTAGTTGTTTTTGTGTTCTAAACAAAAGAAGGATTCTTTACTTCTTTTCCCAAAGTAGAAACTTTTTCCATATTGTGTGCATCATCACAAATAGAAATGAAGCGATAACAAGTAAGTATATATTTTTTTCTTTTGTAAATTATTAAAAACTATTTCCATATTGTGTGCATCATTGCTAACAGAAATGGAGTGATAACAAATTACTTTTTTTTCCATAAATTATTCGACATAATTGCAATAATGCATGCAAGCAAAATACAAGTAGGGATAAAAGAATAACTTTTGTCTCAATTAACATGGAGAAACCATTCCATTTTTCCTTTGGTTGTTTTTGTGTTCTAAACAAAAGAAATATTCTTTACTTCTTTTCCCAAAGTAGAAACTTTTTCCATATTGTGTGCATCATCACAAATAGAAATGGAATGATAACAAGTAACTATTTCTTTTTTTTTTTCTTTTGTAAATTATTCGATATAATTGCATAATTATGATTTGATGAAATCCTAATGGACATTTTTTTAATCTTTGAAAAGTTACAGTTCAACAACTTATAATAAATTAATAATGAAATTTCTTAAAACTTTTTGTCTAGCGTAGTACCCTCAACTATACGGTAGTGTGCAACAATATTATCAAAGTCCCTTTCACATCAAATAAAAGAATAAAAATAAGGATAAAATAATAAATTTGGTCTCACTAAATGGAGAAATGAATTCATTTTTCCTTTGGTAGTTTTTGTTTGGCATAAATACACTTTTAATTCTTATATTTTGACATTTTTTCATTTTAGTTCTTACATTTTATTTTTACCACTTTTAGTCCCTAAACTAATTAACGTCTTTCATTTCAGTCCTTGAAGTACCATTCCGTCATCAAACTAATGAAGAAAGCTGACATGGCCAATGGATCAATAAAATAATAATTTTTTTACATGTTGGTCAATAAAATAACGGGAAGAAATCAGACTCACCAAACAATAAAATAATAAACTCGTGTGAAGCACTTACCTTCCTCTCTGGCGCGCAGGTAAAGAAATCAAGCACACTGCTAATCTCCATAAACAGAGCACAGAACAGAATCACAGCTAAAACATTTCAAGCACCCAACTCAAAGATTCCTAGAATCACCCATAACTCCAAGGCTAAAACAGAATAACATCAATAATCCACCTAAAAACTGCTTGTATTTACTTAGAAACATAGACCAAACCTCCTCAGAATTTCACCCACTCACCCTCTCAGTTGAAACCCATACTGCCAAGCCCAACAAACAACACGAACCCAATTAAACCATAGTCAACGGCTCTCAGTCACAAAACCCATTAGCTACTGCTTAAAAATTCAAACAACATTCTCCATAAAAGAATTAATGTCATTTTCACCTAGGGTGCTTAACAAATCCACAAAACCGATCCATTGTCTGATCTGGCCCAACCTGAAAGTTGACAAAGCAGTTTGACGAGGTGGAAGGGTGGCCGTGGCGACGCCACTCAGAAATTTTTTTTTTTTATATATAATAATTTAATTTATTTTTATTTGTGTACCCTTAAAAAAAAAAAATAGGAACACCTTCAAGCAATATCAAGAACACCCTCAAAAATTTTATGCCAAACAAATTTTGAACTAAAAGGCATGCAGAGGCAGGAGTGTGTATACACATGAGGTGTGTGCTAGACTCTTAATAATTAGTAAAAAAAATGAATGAAATAACTAAACACCAATAATTAATAATTTAATTAACTAATACATTATAAAAGACAAACAAATTAAATTAATTAAGGCTAAACAACAATTAATAATTTAATAATTAATGAAATAACAATACAGCAAATTATAGTTTATAAAAGACAAACAAATTTATGAAACAACTAAATAACAATAATTAATAATTTTATTAATATTTCAAATGAACTTATAGTTTATTGTACCGGTACTTTTATTCATTAATTTCTTTTCTTTTTATTTTTTTAATTTTTTTTCCTTTTGGGGTTTTTCGGTGTACAGAATGCAAATTTGTTTTGGTTTTAAGATTTTTTTTTTTTTTTAAAGTATAAACTTCATGCTTGCCAAATTTTGAATTTCGGCCAGTATTTACCGAAATGTCCCGAATCACCTGAAATAGACCGAAATGACCCAAAATTTTTTCAAAGTGAAATAGGAATACCCTAGACAAAAGTCTTGGAGTCGCCACTGAAGGGTGGGTAGCAGGTTTGGAACCCAAAAAATTGGTGGCTCTGTGGGTGGCGGGTCTAATACAAAATTCACCAGAAATAATATACCTGGTTGAAGAGCTTGCTTCCATCTAATCAGGGACTTCGAAATGGTTGAAGATCTTGAGATGGTTGATGATGATGGTGGTTTAAGAGAGAAGTGGGATTTTTCTTTAAGACTAATGATGATGGCTGTTCGGCAGAGGCAGAGAGGATTAAGTCTGATTTGGGAAAGAAAAGCCCTTGACCTGCGCCCCAGAGAGGTTGGTGAGTGACACACGTGTGGCGTGGGAAAGCCACATGTCAACTGGGTGAGTCTGATTTCTTTACCTTGCGGGTCAGATTTCCTTCACATCAGTTTTCACGTTATTTTATTAACCAACGTGTAAAAAAGATTATTATTTTATTGATCTACTAGCCACATCAGCTTTCCTCGTTAGTTTGGTGACGGAATAGTGCTTCAAAGACTTAAATGAAGGGTGTTAATTGGTTTAGGAATTAAAAATAGTAAAAATAAAATGTAGAGACTAAAATAAAATAAAAAAGTCAAAATATATGAACTAAAAGTGCATTGTCGCCTTTTTATTTTTCAAACAAAAGAAGGATTCTTACTTAACAGAAACTCTTTCCATGTTGCATGAATCATTGCAAATAAAACTAGAGTGATCAAGGGCATGGGGGCATGACCCGCTTTGACTTTTCAAAAATCCTCCATCCTTCTTGTATTTTTTTTTTCTTTGAGAATAATCCTTCTTGTATGTTTGGTATTAAAAAAAATTGGACATAATTTAAATAATGGCCCCGCCTAAATTTGTATTAAAAACATGTAATGCATTTATATAGTTGACTAATGCATTTTTGTTCCTCTAATTACTTTTATGTAATGCATAGCTCATTAAATTAAAGTTTATTTAACGTATATCATATGTAATTTAATTATGTTTTATTTTATTAAATTTACTTATATTTTTAGACATATCAAGACTTACTTTTTTTATTGCAAAGATGTAAGGACTCTTACTTGATGTAAATGTTTTTATTTACGCAATAAAATATCATATGTTAAATCAAAATTACAAACACTTTTCATGTATAAGCAACAAATAATTTTTTTTTAAAATAATGGCCCCACCTAAATTTATATTAATGACATGTAATGCATTTATATAGTTGACTAATGCATTTTTGTTCCTCCAATTACTTTTATGTACCCCCTCAAAAAAAAAAAAAAAAACCTTTTATGTAATATATAGCTCATTAAATTAAAGTTTATTTAATGTATATCATATGTAATTTAATTATGATTTATTTTTATTAAATTGACTTATATATTTTTAGACATATCAAGACTTACTTTTTTCCCATAAAAAAAAAAAAAAAGACTTACTTTTTTTAATTGCAAAGATGTAAAGACTTACTTGATGTAAATATTTTTATTTATGCAAGAAAATATAATATGTTAAATCAAAATTACAAACATTTTTCATGTATAAGCAACAAATATATATATATATATATATATTAGCTTGGCCCCCTTGAAAAAATTTTCTGGTTCTGCCAATGGGAGTAATAACAAGTATCTATTCCTTTCTTTTTTCTTTTAATAAATTATTCGACATAATTGTGATCTCAAGCAAAATAAAAATAGGGATAAAAGAATAAGTTTGTCTTAATTGTAATGACGCACACAAGCAGAATAAAAACGGAATAAAAGAATAACTTTGGTCTCACTTTGATTCCATTTTTTCTTTGGTTGTTTTTGTTTTCCAAACAAGAGAAGGATTCCTTACTTCAGCTCCCTTGCCAAAACTCTTTCCACATTGCGTGTATCATCACAAATAGAAATGGAGTGATAACAAGTTACTATATCTTCTTCTTTTTTTGTAAATTATTCGACATAATTTCATAATCATAATTTGATGAAACACTAATGGGCATTTTTCTTTTTATCTTTGCAAAGTTACAATTGATTGAGTTCAACAACATATAATAATAAAATTTCTTAATTATTATTTTTTTTGTTTTAGTGTTTTTAAATGTTAAGACATCAGATTTTGATGAAACAGTAATTATTAATTGAGTCCAATTATATTTTTTTCCCATTCAATTAATCACAAATAAAAATCAAGGAATATATAATGATTATAATGTTGTAAATATTATTCTTCCCATTTTTATTCCTATTTTTTTACATTTAACATCCCAAGAACGAAAGAGATCATTCTAGTACAAAAGAAAAAGAAACCATTTGAATTTGATTCCTTTCTTTTCTATTTCATTATACATTTATTTGGTCATTCCTTCCCACTTCTTCAAGCTATATAGATTCTACTTTTACAAAATCCAAATAGAAGTGAGCTTATAAATCTACGCAACCTAAATTCATGCAACCAAATTGACTAACAAACTTTTGAAGCCAAATCAGAGTTCTTGTTCAAGTGTGAGTATCTTTTTTTTAAAAAAATAAAATAAAAAGATAGCTTGTGTTGTATTATAGAAGTGAAATGCAATAAGAGTTTGTTGCTACTTTTTCCATTTGAATTTATGATGAGTTAGCATTTTTATTTTGAATTTACTATAATTTATTTTAGTTAATTAAGAGATCTAAGCTTATTTTCATTTGGAGATGATCTTCCCTTTTAGTGCAGGGAGTGATTAAAGGGTGCATTCTGTTGAAGTGCATGGAAACTTGTGCTTACTCAAAGCGTTCAATTTCCAAGTTATTGTTTAAGATAATTCTTTAATACTTTTTCCTTTTTGTTTTAAATTATAATTCAATAATTGAGGTAGGGAGATTTGAACCCTAATAGTTTCCTTTGAAAACATTAGAAGGTAACAATTGAATAAACCTTTAATATTTCTATTATACACATATGAAATATAGAACATCTGCTAAGTTAAAAGCATAACACCCACCACAATCAAGTCCAATAAATAAAAGCAGAGCACCTACCACTTTCAATTCATGTAGACAAATTAGATGTATGTGTGTTTGAGTTTGACACGGAGACACAGAGAAATGGAGCTTCAACTCTTAATCCATGAGTATCCTCTGATGATCAATGAATTTCCAGGAAATTCATGATCATTGATATGAAATGTGATTCCTTGCTTCAATGATGTTTCAAAATGTTTAACTTGAAAAGAAAAAGAAAAAGAAAAAAAGTACTTCTATTTCCAGGCAACTAGTTCTATTCTCTAGTTGTCAACCTCTTACTCAATGTCAACCAGCCAATACACCCATGTCTTGGAATAGTTTCAGCCAGGGAACCATATGATCAACTTCCACCATGGAACTTCATTTCTTTATTTATGGGTTGCCCCCATGTTGCAGAAGTACAGTTGAATTTTCCTCAGGGGGATGAAATCCAAACAGGCCTGTCCCGTTACCCCAAATTTAATAAGGCTAAGTTTAGTTTGAACAATGACCAATTCATCAGATTAAGTTGGAGAACAAGCCCACTGCCCATTAATCAACACACTCTAGTTTTGCCTCAGTGGAGCTTGCTGCATCACACACCACCCCCAAGTGCTTTGTTGTGGTATATTACATTCCAAAAGCACTTACCCTTCAACAGAGCCTCATGGACCCATGCAACCCAAAGAGAACCAGGTTTAGCAAAGAGGTTCCAAATGTGTTTCATAATAGCAGAACCAATCAGACTCACCTAGTGGATAAATCAGGAATACAGAAACAAAAACAGCAATTGGAGCAGAGAATGTGATTGCATTATAAGGTCGCAATTGAACAGCCTTATTTCATTCTCCAACCATTTTTAGTCCCAATCCACTTTCCTTTTTTAAAGTATACACCTGCTCCCAAGAAACTTTAATATTTCCCTTCCCCTCCTCAGTCCCCTTCCACAAGAAGTGGTTAAATTTCTGCTCTATAGTTGCAACAGGCTTCTAAGGAGAAGTAATCTACCAGAGAATGAGAGATGCCTTGCTGTGATCTTGTCCATGAGAGGAGTGCATTCCCTCATAGTTAGCTTTCCTGAAATAAGAGGCATCCCAAGATATTTGACAGGAATAGTTCCTGATTCCTTTCTTTTCTATTTCATTATACATTAATTTGTTCATTCACTCCCACTCCTTTATCAAACTATCAAGATTATACTCTTAAGAAATCCAAGTAGAAGTGGAGCTTTAAATATAAATTTACTAAATCTAAATTCATGCAACCAAATAGATCAACAAAGTTTCAAAGCCAAGTCCAAGTTCTTGTTCTTTCATGAGTATTACTTGCTAATTCTTCCCCCTCCACCACCCCCCCCCCCAAAAAAAAATGTAGCTTGTGTTGCTATTTTGCCATTTGAATTTATGATGAGTTAGAGAGCATTTTTACTTTACTTTTACTGTAATTTTTTTTAGTTAATTATGAGATCCAAACTTATTTTCATTTAAAGATGATTTTCCCCTTTTAGTGCAAGGAGTGACTAAAGGGTACGTTCTGTTGAGGAGCACAGAAGGTTGTGCTTACTCAAAGTCTTCAATTCCCAGGTGAGTATCAAAGATAATCATTTAATACATATTCACATATAAGCATAACACCCACCACATTAAAGTGCAAAGTATCCACCAATTTCAAGTTTCAAGTCCTGTAGACAAATTAGTTGTATGTGTGTTTGACAGGGAGACAACTAAGAGATGGAACTTCAACACTTCATCCATGAGCATCCTCTAATAATCAATGAATTTCCTGGAAACTTCGTGTCCCGTAAAGAAAGACATAGATTAGAAGTTCTTGGACATGGATACAAATGTGATGGGTGTGGTGAAGCAATTGAGGGTTCATGTGTCTGTTGTGGGCAATGTGGCTTTCGTCTTCATAATTCATGCGCCAAACTACCCCATGAGTTGCAACTCCCAATACACGAAAAACACCCTTTAGTTATCCAAAAAACAAACCAGCATCATGAGGGCACTTACAAATGCAATCATTGCAATTTAGTATGCCAACCTTTCTTTTACCATTGTCCCCTCTGCAAATTTGTCCTTGATGTCAAATGTGCTTCTTCGCTACAATCAATCCTTGAAGTTGAAATTCACGACCACCCATTGGTCCTTGTCCAGGGGTCAAACTCATTCACTTGTGATTTTTGTGGTAAAAAAGGTGGTGACATGTCTTGCCTATGTGCCTTATGTGGAATTTGGTTCCACAGCAAATGTGCTGCCTTACCACACATGGTCAAACATATGCGCCACAAGCACCCTCTCAACCTCATCAAATCTCTTAAGACTGATCAATCTGAGCACCAAATTTGCCAACTTTGTATTAAAAAGTTGGACACAAACTATGGGATTTATTATTGCCCAAGTTGCGATTATGTTGCCCATCTTGATTGTGCTATGGATAAGGAAGGTAGGGAGCTAACATTTAAGTGGGAATCAAAAGATAAGGAGCATATTGAGTCAACAACCACGGTGGGGGAGGACAAAATTGAAATACCCATAAAAATCAAACATTTCAGTCATAATCATGACTTGAAGCTTACCAATGAGCTTGAGAATTATGAAATATGCGACGGGTGTATACGGCCCATCTTTCCTCCGTTTTACAAGTGTGCTCGGTGTTCTTTCTTTCTACACAAATCTTGTGTAGAATTACCCCCTGAAAAGCAACACCCACTTCACAACCACATGCTCACCTTGAAATCAAGGAGACCTATGCTTGCTCGTTGTGATGTTTGTGAACTTTTTACTAATGGCTTTACTTATAATTGTAAGAAATGCCAATTTGAACTTGATGTTTCATGTAGTTTGATTCAAGAAAAGCTTACTCATGTCTGCCACGAGCATTTCCTCTTTCTCTCCAGTACAACATTGAATGAGAAGTGTAGTGCTTGTAATTATAAGATGAAAATATTTCGTTGTACTAAATGTGAATTTACTCTAGATTTTGGATGTGCTATTCTGCCACTCACTATAAAACATAGACAACACGAGCATCCTTTTATCTTACGATATACTGCTGAAGATGAATCAGGTGAATATTATTGTGATATTTGTGAGGAAGAACGAGATCCAAAGTTTTGGTTCTATTACTGTGATGAATGTAGTTTTCCTGCTCATCTCAAATGTATATTTGGAGAGTTCTTAAATAGCAAGTATCGAGACTGCCGAAACATCAAGTTTGGAAGCACTTACACATCCAAAAGTATCCACCAACACCCCCTCACTCTTGCTCGTAAAACTATGGATCATGCATCATGTGACAAGTGTGGGAAATTTTGCAATGAAGTGGCCTATGAATGTGCCACTTGTAATTCCATTATTCAGGTGAAGGGTCTGCCGAATTGTAAAACCTCTCTGATGGACTACGCCGTGAACCAAAAACAAGTAAGAAAATATTTGAGTTTATTTTTTAAGGGAAAAATTATAAGGAAAATTAGAATTGAAGCTCATGTACCGCATTCATTAATTTTGTTTTTATTTCCTTTACTTAGCAGTTGCCTATATAAAATTCTATAATATTAGAAAATGCTTGAATTTAGACCCAAATTTCCTTTGCTTGGAAACGATGTAATACCATGATTTTTTCATGGCTTCTCAATTATGTTTCCAAGGAAATTTTGAATGATATCATCTATGCAGATTCCATTCTTGACCAACATTAAACTATTTTATATAGTGAATTAACAACTTTTTGACATTATTTAGGATTTGCCTATCAATTTGCCAAAAAACAAATGTCGCGCAAAGTTAAGTTGAGTAGAACACCATACTTGTTATTGAAGGTAATAAGTCAACTAATAACATCTTTTACGCTGTTGTTTATATTTTTTTTTTTCTAAGGTCGAAGCTGAAGTAAAGCACAGAGAACAGGTGGCCGCCTTTTACAAGTATATAGAGTCATTTTATTAGGTTTCAAGCAGGAGCAGGAGGGCTGAGATGCAGAATTGACATTATCCTCGTCGTTCTCTTCACCATCTCCCTCGCTCCTTCGATGCGTCAACGACAACAACAACAAAAACAACAACGTTGTCCTTGTCCTTGTCCTTGTCGTTGATATCTGCCCTCACGATTACGCTGCTGATTTAAAGGTCATGAATTTCAATGCCGTTCTCAGAGACACCCCTGCCACCTTTGCTATCGTCGAATTCTTCACCCACTGGTGATTATTTTATAGCTTTACTACCATTTTGTTAGATCTATGCTTTGTTAACGAGTATTGGGATTTTTAAGGAAGTGACTAGCTGTGGAATTGTTGTTTTAGCTGAAATATTTATATATTAGTGGAGATCTGGGTGACTTGTGGAATTGGCAACCCAAATAATTATATAAGTTATTTTCTCCATGTATTGGCTTAAATTCAATAGTACTCCTTTGACTTTTGCTGCCTGTGCTTCTTGGATTTTAGTGTGATCTTTTCATTTGTCCTAATGTGTCTGAAAGTCTGTTAAATCTGCTGATTGTTTGGAACAGAGAAGCCTATTGATTGATGGTGATGGCAAGTTATTTGGACTTCTTTGCATACTCGTATCAGTAAAGCACCAAAGGAATAGAATAACCCTGTCTCAAATTACAGTTGTTTTAATCTAAACCATCTAAACTGTAAACTAGAGAACATGGATTGAAGCTCTTCTAGCAAATAGGCAACTAAGGGATAAGGATGATCTGCAGTGATACATTTTCGATAGGGTGAAGTATATCCTGCAGAAAATTTATAAAACTTTCAACAGGGTCTATTAGAAGTATAGGACTTTTGAGGAAGAAACTTTGTGGCTTGACTAGGCTTCTGTCACGCTTAAATGGATAGCTAAATTTTTTAAGGGGTGGTTTTTGTGAGAAACATGAAAATGAATTTTCTGGATATGCTGCTTTTGTGGGATTCTATCCTGCCTCCTTTGCTACATAAGCTCCTGTTTAATTTTTTCCTGTGTTGAATTTCAGAGCAAACAAACCGGATTTTGATTATTATTATTATTATTATTATTATTTTTTTGATAAGTTACCGGATTTCGATATTATGTTAGAGTATCCAACTTAAAATTTAAGTTAATAAGTGGAGATATTCAACTTGTACATGAACCCCCAATCTAAGTCTCAAATAAACTAACATGGGAATACTTTTTTACTTTTCACAATACGGCTAAGTAGGTCTTGGTTTTTACTTTTTTCAACAATGTAAATTGTCAAAGGAATGAGTATCATCAGAACTAAACTAAATATTTTATTGGCTTTTTTTTTTTTTTTTTTTTTTTTTTTTTTTTTTTTTTTTTTTTTTTTTTTACCAATGAAATGTGTCCCCTGAAGCAGTGAACTGGTAAAGTGACCTATATATGCCCCCCACGAGCCCTCTCTTTTTGTAATTGGGAGGAGAGTCAAAATTCATTTAAGTAAAACAAAAAAGAAGAATGTGATATCCAGAATTATTTGAGGGTCATTTTTTTAACCAGATATTTTAAAAAAGGAAATTGAACAAAAAACTTGTAAGGATGTGTGTATTGGGAGCTGCAGTAAGTGATTTGTCTTTCTTAGCCACGGACTTCAACTGTTGAATAGGTAGTCTATTTTTATCTTCCTTTAGGAGTGGGGTAACACATTTGAGAATTGATTACATGGAGAGGGTTTCCTTACAGAATTTAAAAGGGTTACCTCCCAGGTAGTGAAAATCATTGAAAATAATGAGCTCTGAATTGTTTAAACTCATTTGGTGTAGACCATTCCAGTGGGGTGGCCAAAGTTATCAACAATGTTTTGGGACTTCCATTTTGTTTCAATTTTCATTTAGTTTATTATTATTATTTTTAAAAATGCTCCTATCACAGCAAATTACAAACCATGTACTGGGGAAATGATTAGGGGCACTTAACATTTTGTTATATAGTAGTGTGAATTTTAGATTCAAGTGTTGTTCTTTCTACTAGTGCTAATATGATTTAAACTGTGCAGCTCCTTTGGCTTGGATGATGAGAAATTTGAGAATCAGCATCTTTCATCAAATGTGTCAGACCCTCTACAGGTCGTTTAGGGAGCATTAGAAATAAATTTGTCTGCTTCTATTACAAATTAAAGTTTCTTCTCTATAAATTAAAATATTGGCTCTTGCAAGTTGTAAATTTGTAAGATTGCACGAGCTGTGTATGATGTTGAGCAGGCAAAAGGTATAACCTTTTGCTTTCTGGAATATATGTATTTGAGGTCCAGATCATTTCTGTTACTAAGACTGTTTGAAGGAGAAAACAGCCAACAGTTGTATCCTGTGCTTGCTCGCACTTGGCTTTATCTTCTTGTTTGATTTATCAACTTCTTTTTACTTTTATTTATGGGATAGATATTGTAGCTTTTTTATCATTAGCACAGGATCAGTATTCCAATTAGTTCAGCTAAAATTTTGCTAACTAACCCAGAATGGTAAAACCAGTATTGAACTATCTAAGACCAAACTAAATGCGAGCTATAGCATGTAGTTAAATCTGACTAGCACTGTAGATTAGCAAAAGGTACTTCATTTTTTCAATGTCACTCATTAATTTTTCTCTTCCTCTTTAGTTTCCTACTCTCATCCTCCATGCTAATGGGTTGTGACTTGTGAGGGTCATATGGAGGTGTGGATGGTGGCACTGTGCCGTAAGGCTTAGGGCTGTGGCCGTTTCATAGCAATGATCCTGAGTTCCTGACAAGTTTGGGGTCAGAAATAATATTTTGGGCTATGCAGTGATTTTTTTTTTTTTTTTGAGATTTGCAATGATTTGTTCCTTGGCTCTCTTTCATTGCCAACCAAGGGCAGAACCAGGATTTGAACTTAGAGAGGGCAGGCATAACCAAAAAATATATGCACATCATATTTGTGGATGTATTCTAATATTAATTTTTTGGGATTTCTCCTACATAATGATTCAAATTGTTTCTTGACTTGCAAAGTCAAAAATCCTTATCCAATATTAAAATTAAAATTTTTTATTTTTCATTCTGATATTGATTTCTTGAGTTTATTTATTTATAAAAAAAACCCACAAGCCACAACTATATTAGTAATTTATTAACACAATAAAGTTACAACAAAATAAAGATGAACGTTTGTCAAAGAAATAAAAATAAAAAGAAAGATGAACGACTATGAACATTTTATCCAAAGTTAGAAAGAATAAAGGTGTCCAAGAAATTTTGAGAGGTGAGCCAAGCCCAAGCTGTTCATTTGATCCTATCAAGGAAAATGGGAGGAGGTTTCAACGCCTATATGTGTACCAACAGTACTAAACTCATAAAATAATAGGACTTTTTTGTGTGCAAAAGAAACATAATTAGACCCAAAAACTCTTTTTTTTTAAAAGAACCAAAACCGTTTAAGTATAGGGGAGTATCCTTAGTACGAAATTAAAAATATATGCTTCATGAGACATAAATTAGGCAAATATAAAGCCCTCTATGGCCGAATATTCCACAATAACAACAAAGCCTTTAGTCCCAAAATTTTAAGGTCGACAATGGAACCTCAACATATTAAATCAGGATCAACCACATGTATTTTTTTTATCACCATTCTATCCTATCTAAAAGTATACTCTCTACCACCTCTTTAATTAGCCAATATACCACAACAACTATAAAGTATGGTGTGGAATTTTAAAGAAAATGAAGTAATTTTAGACATAACCAGAGATACATAACTTATACACAGTTTTCTGTTCTGTTTTTAATCTTGAATTCACTGTAATCCATTACTAACCTACTTTTAAGCAAGGATCGGGCATAGTTCAGTGGTTTAAACGTCCACACCAGCAATCTAACAATTCAACCCCACATGTATATAAACATTTTATAAATCATCTCACTCTGAAGTTTTTCAATTAATCATTGACACAAACTTTTCCTTCCCCCAAAAAGGATGCAAATCAATTCATTTGAGCATTAGCTCAGATCATACTAGAGTTTCTCAGAGACCCAGTATCCATCCCAAACTATAAAATTCAAAATTTTGTGTTATGATAACTAATACACTAACAACAGAATCACTCATAGACCCAGTATGTCAGTATCCATCACACACCATAAAAATTAAAAAAATTGAGTTTTAAAGTCTAAAATTACACTACCAATATAATTGTTGAGAGCCCCAGTACCCATCCCACACCAAAAATAATAATAATAATAATAATAATAATAATAATAATAATAATAATAATAATAATAATAATAATAATAATAATAAAACCTGTGTTTTGAAAAGTAATATTACACTAACAACAGGATTACTCAGATGCCCAGTATCCATCCCACGCCATAAAATTCAAAAAATTGTGTTTTAAAAAGTAATATTACACCAACAACAGAATTACTCAGAGACCTGGTATCCATCACACACCAAAAATCCAAAAAACTGTGTTTCAAAACTAATACTGCACTAACAACAGAATTGCTAAAAGACCCAGTATCCATCCCACACCATAAAATCCAAAAAAATGTGTTTTGAAAAGTAATAATACACTAACAGAATTTCTCAAGAGACCCAGTCTCCATACCAAAACATAAAATCCAAAAAAATGTGTTTTGAAAACTAATATTACATTAACAACAGAATTGCTAAGAGACCCAGTATCCATCCCACACCATAAAATTAAAAAAACTGTGTTTTCAAAACTAATATCACACTAGCAACAGAATTACTCATAGACAGTGGCGGAGCCAGGAATTTAGGTCAGGGGGGGCAAGATTAAAAGATAAAAGTGGAAGTAAAAAATTAATCTAAAAAAATTAATTAATATTAATAACAAAATAAGTAAACAGCTATATGATAATGTAATTGTCATACAGATTCTAACATAAAACGTAAACTTTAATTTATTTTTTCACACCTAGCTTTTTTTACTCAATTGCCCTCGACGATTTTTCATATTTTGAAACCGCTGCATGATTTCTTCACACTCAATAGTCTTAAATATATCTTTTTCAATAGTCTTAAATATATTTCTCAATATATATGTCATATCATTAAAATAAAGAACAAAATTACAATTTATGATTAAGAATAATCAAATTAAGAGATAATTAAAAATACAAATAGTTTAAACATATAATTTGAATTATAAATTTATGGTTAAAAATAGTCAAATCAAGAGATCCATCTAAATATAAACAGTTTAAACATAAAATTTTATTCTTTAAAATATTAAATAAATAAATAAATCAAAGCAAAAGTATTAAGAGTATGCATACGTAGAAGTATTAAAAACCCAATTTGAATGCTTTTAAAAACTGCACAGTAACTCTGAGATCCAAAGAAAGACACTGGATTGAAAAAAAAAAAATTTCTTTTTGATGGAGGTGTGCCTTGTTTCATTGTTTGCATTATATATACTCTTTTTTTTCAATGTTCTATACTAACAGGGACTTCTATCCGTGTAGGTGTAGCAAACTTATTATTTTTTTATATTTTTTTAATCATTACCAAGTGAGCATCAAGTTATCAGGTCTACTACTATTAGGATTAGAACTATAGAAATCTACTAGTAATAGGATACTAGGAAAGCTAAAAAGCTACTGCCACTTCTGTCAACCGAAAAAGAAAAAAAAAAAAAGAAAAAAAGAAAAGCTAGAAGGTCACGTGAGAGAGAATTTTTTTTTGTCTTTTGTGTAGGGGGGGGGCAAATATGGTATTTAGGTCCAAACAATTGAAATTTCAGGGGGGCACCTGCCCCCCCTCGCCCCCCCCTCCCTCCGCCCCTGCTCATAGACCCAGTACCCACCCAACCCTATAAAATTCAAAAATATGTGCTTTGAAAACAAATGTTACACCCAAAAAAAGTCAAACCCGACTACTGCCCAACAAATTCAACATTAATTAACACTACAAGTCTAACATAGACGCGCCTATTAAATTCATCAACAACAATAAATGATGGGTAATCGTAAATTTAACATTAAATAGCAAAGCACATAGTTAATAAAAAAAAAACCAACATGTTTTCCATAAATAAAGCAAACGAGAATGAAAAATTGAACAAAAAGAAACGAAAATAACGAATTGAAGTACCTAAGATTTGGTCAAAATTAGTGGCAAGGGTTTGATTTGAGCGGGAGAGGAGTGGATTTGGGCACGATGGAATTTTGGGATTTTGGATTTTGGGTATTTGTTTAAATTTAAAGGGATCCAAAAAAAAACTAAAAGGGTTTCGAAGAGCGAATATTCTTCTGGTCTGGTGGGAATGAATGAGTTTCGTGTGGTTTTTGTGGTTGGTACAAATTGTGGCCTGTGCGAGAGACCAATGGGCCCAACTTTGGGTGCTAACCAAATGGGCCTCTAATTTGTTGGGTCAACACTATTGGTTAGGTGTTGTACCTTGACCCATACAACACAAAATATTTTTTCTTCTTTTAATATATATAATAAGAACAAGAATTAATTCAATTCAATTATGTGAATCAGTTTGTATATTTTATTTTTGTATTTATTTTCTTTTTTCTACGTATATGATCATAATTAATAGGCTATTATTTTTCATATGTCAAACTTTATTTGAAAAGGAAAATAAAATCTTTATTAGTTTTGTAGATGTAAGGAAAAACTTTGTTGAAAAAAATATAAAAAGTGAGAGTTTAATTGAAAATAGAAAAATTTATTAAAAAATCACAAATTCATAATTTAATAATTTATTATTCTTATGCAAATTTGTGTTTTAAGTAATGAAATATAAGAATGTTTACATGATAAACTTCAATATTTATTTTTTAAAAGTGAAATATGAAATTTAAAATACTATATCCACAATATAGTTTTAAAAGTGTTACTGTAAGGACACAAATTAAGCTGGTGCAAAGTCAGACCTTCGGACCAAGCCAATGAGTCCTAAACAATGAATTTACAGAGAGCAGGCTTCTAATTTAAGTTTTTGGACGGTAGATAACACAAAAGTTAGGTTCAATCACAGAACACATGCATATTTCTCATACATGGATGAAATATTGCTTCCTATATTAATGCCGAGGACAATGTTTGATGTTTCCTTACAAGTTCTCTCTCTGTAGTGTCCCTCCTCCGGTTTCTTCTTCCTTCACCCTTTTATAGGCCTGCCTCCCTCCTCCTTCCCTCCACGTGTAGTCTAGATCTTCTCTCCTTCATACTTGTCCCATCACTCCTTCTTACTAAGGCATCTGGCGGTTAGAATAAGGTTGAATTCTAATACTCAGGCGTCACTTCTTCATTAATGCAGCCAGAGAGGTAAGTATAATGCCTTCAATGCGGTGGTAGCAGCTTTTTCTCTGATATTTGTCTATCAACTCCCTTTATCCCTTATTCTCATTCTCTCAGTTATTGCATATAAGGTCCTTAGTACGAGAGTCCTTGAACTGCCAGATCACTAATATTGTCCTCGGCAACATGCTGCCGAGGACAGGATCATCCTCGGATGTCATGTCTCGTAGTGTTCTACTTATGTATGGCACCTTCCTTTGTCACGTGGCATCGTAGGCTAGAGTTATTATGTCCTCGGACTATTTCATGTTGTCGGGTTGGACTTTCCTCCTTACGGGAGCCTTTGGGCTGGCCCAATACGTGCTTTGGCCCCATGAGCACTACAGTTACGATTTGATTATTTTATTAGTATATATTAATTAATATATTAAAATTTACATGAGCTATGTAAGATCGCAATTTGTACCTGAGTCCAACAAGAGGAAGGGTATAGGCTTAAAGAGCTAAATACAATAAATTTATAAAAAGTGGATCGGAAATTTGGTTTCTAATGAGCTTGAACGATAAGAACCGTGGCCCAAGGTTGCAAAATAATAAGAATGAATTGGTTTGTACGATGAAAATTGTCCTCGAACTCAAGCAGAGGAGCAGATTCTTATATTTCTACTCTTTTAAAGATTGATTATAGATATCAAATTTACAGTGTTTTCTCTCTCTCTTTTTCAATCTCCCTCTTTTTCTCTGGGACCTTCTTCCCTCTTGTACTTCCTCCTTTCCCCCATTTTTGCTCTCCACGTGTAGGTCTAAATTGCTAACGTCGATACTTGTCCCATCAACACCTTCCGGAAGTCTTTACGTAATAGCTGTAAGGCTGAAAATCATTGTTCGTATATCACTTCCTCATTAATGCGGCCAGAGACTTAGGTACAGAGCATTCAATGCAGTGGTAGCAGTTTTTTCTAAGATATTTTCCCAACTATTCCTGCTCTCTGTGCCTTCGTGAAATACATCTTCATCCACAAGACTTGCTAAAAGATCATTCTAGTCAACATGACGTACCATCTGCCCTTTACTTCGCTTAGTCAAGGAGATACCCCTCCTCAGATTACTTCCATTAGCTTCTTCAGCCACAATTTGCTTATGGGTCTCTAAGTCTGACATCCTTATCACTACCAATCCGTTCTCAAACAGTTAAACATTCTTGAACAAAGCCCATGGCCCAAAAACGCATATTGGGCCTTTTATCCCCACAAGTTATATTTGAGGTTAGTCCAACTATTAAGTATTAACTACCTTTTTCATATAAATAGCACATGTGGAAGTTTGACTTTAAAAAAAAAAAATAGAAAATGACTTGTAATTGTGCAAAAAACCTCTAATTGAAAAATACAAACAATTTTTTTTTAATAAAAATATAGCTTATTATTCACATAAATTGATTTTTATTATTTAGATTGTATCAAGTATTTGGGTGCATGTGTCTGTCCCTTAGAAATTTTACCCCACTTGACATTAAATCTTAAGTCCGCCATTAACGTGAGTTATTAACCCATAACAATATGGTTAGGGCGGCCCTATGTATATTTGAGGGTGGTCTTTATACCTTAAGGGAATGAAATTCTAAATTAATATAGATTGTTGACCTCCCTAGAGAGAGAGAAAAAAAAAAAAAAAAACTTAACCACCCTAAAAAAAAACTTAAACATCTTAAATAAAAATTTTCCCATTAAAAATAAAAATTTTACCTCTCCAAAATTTTGGCCCATTGAAGATTGAACCAAAAAATTGCGAGAAATGCTATGTTCATAACATGTTCTCAATACTTTCAAAACAAATCTTAAGTGATAGGTTATTACTAGTGGACAAATTTTTTTTTAATGATATGTAAATTAGAACCAAGAACTATTGTCAACTAACATTTGCTGTGAAAATATTGTAGACGTAGCATTTTTAAAAAATTGTCCAAACAAACAAATTAGCCTAAAAGCCCAAATCAAATGTTTAATTGTAATGTTTTAAATTGTGTATTCAAAAGGCATATTTTAAAATTGCTATTTAAAAAATGCATATTTTCCAATAGCTAATCAATTAGTAAGCGCTTTAGTCTTTAGTTGAATTTATTGGATTTATGTGATACATCTTGTACATACACATAGGCACTAAAATAATACCTCAATACTTTGTTGAACATGATAAATGTAATGGCTTAATGCCTAAGTTGAATATGTTGGATGAACTTGTAGTTTACCTTTTATTTTTTTGTTAGCAATATGGACAAAATTCTTATAAGGAAATCATTTTTATTGCAAAATTTATCTTCTATGCAAATTCTAATTCACTTCAATAATCTTCTTTTAGATCCTAGACAATGAGAAAATGTCTCGTCTTTTCATCCTAATGATCGAGAGAAAATAAAAAGAATATATTTACAAAGATGTTCTTGTCAACCTCTTAGCAATGATTTCCCTAAAAGAGAAATTAGTGGAGCATTACATTGATCTAATCCTGATTAGTTTAAAGAATACAAAATATTGGTTGGAACATATCATAAAATAGAATGATGCATTTTGTTTATATTGTTACTTATTTAGGCAATATGTTGGTAATTGAAAGGGAGATCAGTAGTTTAATGATTACTTGGTTGTGTATATTTAAAAAAAACGTAGCTAATAACATTGATAATGAAGTTATTACACAAAAATTTCAAAATATGAAAAACTTGTAGAAGGAAATTTTAAAATTTTATGTATTTGTGACTATTTTTTTTTTGTATGTCAATATATTAAGTCTTATTTTTATTAAATTTTTTTTAATTTAAATTTTTTAATGACCCCCCTCAACAAAATCTCTAGAGCCGCCATTGCATATAGTTGAATCTAATTGAAAATTTTTAAATACATATCCTAAGATACAAGATTTGGATTTAGAATAGGTGCTCACAACCCAAACCTATTTTTTCCTAAGTGCACAAAAATAGATTGAATGGATCGAAATGGACCAAATGAACCAAATTGGACCAAATAGAACAGAATGGACTGAAGTGGACAAAATTGGATGAAAGTAGAGATACTAGGACCGAAATGGACCAAATAAGACCTATATAGACCAAATAGATTGAATAGGACGGAAGTGGACTGAATTCGACTAAAGTATAGAGAGTAGGACCGAATAGGACTAAAGTTGAGCGAATGAGACCGAATACCGAAGTGGACCAAATAGAACCTATTTTTTTAGGAACAACCGAATAGAATCTAAGTGGAGTGAATAAGACCAAATCAGACTGAATTGGACAGCACAGGCCCAAAGTGGACTGAATAGGCTATTCTTGTAGATTTTCTTTCTATATTTCTTTTATTTTGTCCATGTATATCATAATTAATTGGCTATTCTTTTTCATATGTCAAACTTCATTTAAAAAGGAAACTAAAGTATTTCTTAGTTTTATCAATGTAACGAATAAGTGTTAAAAATAATAAAGAAGTAAGAGTCTTTTTATTTTTATTTTTTATGAGAAAAGCAAGAGTCTTAATTGGCAATAGAAAGAAAAAAAAAACATTACTATTACCTTTCAAAAGTGATAAAAAATTATTAAAAAAAGCACAAATTCATAAAGGTAATAAATGTGTATTCTTATGCAAATTTGTGTTTAAGCAATGAAAGATAAGAATGATTACGTGATAAACTCCAATATTTAAATTGTTTTTAAAGTGAAATATGAAATTTAAAGTACTATATGTATTCACAGTATAGTTTTAAAAGTGTTACAATTTGATTAGTCTATATATTAATTTATATATTAGAATTCACATAAATTGCACTTGAGGTTAGTCCAACTATTAACAATCTTTTTCATATAAGCAATACATAAGTTGAATTTTGACTTCAAAAAATTCACAAAATGACTTATAATTGTGTAAAAAAAAAAAAAAACTCTAATTGATAAAAATAATAATTTTTATTTTTTGCATAAAAATGTTGCTTATTATTCACTTTTTTTTTAAAAAATTATTTAGACTGGTCTCAAGTATTTGTGGCATACGCACTTAGAAAATTTGCTCCACCTAATATTAAATCTTGGGTCCAGCACTAACGTGAGTTATTAACCCATAACCATATGGTTGAATTTAATCGAAAATTTCAAAATACATATCCTAAGCTACAACATGTAAATAACTTTGTTCAACTTCTCGAAAAAGAAAAAAATAACTTTGTTCGTTTAGTTTTAGTTTTAGTTTTTTTTTTTTTTTCCCCTTTTTACTTATTTCTATTTTTCGTTTTTCCTTTACTATCCAACACGATATCATTTTGGTAAACTCAACAGTGCAAAAATTGACAGAATGACTATATAAATTACAAAATGATGATGCAATTGATCAGAAAATTGTCCTCGACCTACGAACACTTGTCAAATAATGAAAAGTGCCACATCGGCTGTTGGTTCCAGCCAGGACTCTGAGAGGCCTGAGTCAAAAATGGTGTCTCAACTAGTCTTGAACACTTGAATATTAGGCGTGTAGAGCTAATGCTGACAATGCAGAATGAAGCGGACATGAAGGCTATAATAGTTAATGAAATATATACTGTAATACCCTTGACTGGATATTGATTAAGTTTATGTTGTGTGGGTAATGAGTCCTACATTTGACATATTCCGAGTTATTCTGGGATTTTATTTTATTTTTGTACGAAATAAGTGAATTTCATTCAAATGGGATAAAAACAGTACATCTTAAGCAATAACATTTCCAATTATGCATGGTGTTTCATCTATCCAACTGACAAAATAGGCAATGCCTCTATCACGTTAAACTAACATGTGAGCTACTTTATATCCTTCTCCATCGGTATAAGATAACTGAACACTACGGAGCTGCTGTACCTGAGCCAATGCTCTTGAAATGTTATTCATGATTTTTGATGTGAATCACTATCAAAAATTGCATAACAAATACCTTTATGACCCCATTAGAACTTATCATTGCTAGGCACCAGAAAGTAATTCATGGCTCTAAGCCTCTAACATCAATAACAATAGAGAAATGATGATATTAATGAAAATAAAAATAATAATGTTAGAATAAAAATTTCTTGGTTCTGCCACTGGGAGTGATAATAAGCTTCTATTTTTTTTTATGCCCTTTGAATATACACCACTGTTAGTTTTTTTAAAACCTTTTCTCCTCTCCCCTTGTGTGTGTGTGTTAAAATACTTAGTATTCTCAAAAAAAGAAAAAGAAAAAAAAAAAAGCTTCTATTTCTTTACTTTTTTCTTTTAATAATTTATTTGACATAACTGTGATCGGAAGCAAGATAAAAATAGGGATAAAAGAATAACTTTTGTCTTAATTAATGGGGAGAAACTATTTCATTTTTCCTTTGATTTTTTTTTTCCAAACAAGGATTCCTTGATTCATACCCTAATCAAAAACTCTTTTCAAATTGCGTGCATTGCAAATAGAAATGGAGTGATAACAAGTTACTCTATATTTTTTTTCTTCCATAGTAAATTATTCAACAAAATTGTGATAATGTATGTAAGTAGAATAAAAATAGGGATAAAAGAATGATTTTGGTCTCAATTATCAGCGTGAAATGATTCCATTTTTTTCTTGGTTGTTTTTGTTTTCAAAGAAGAGAAGGATTAATTCCTTGCTTCATCCCCCATGCAAAAACTCTTTCCACATTGCGTGCATCATTGTAAATAGAAATAAAGTGATAACAAGTTACTATTTCTTCTTCTTTTTTTGTGTGTAAATTATTCAACATAATTGCATAATCATAATTTGATGAAACACTAATTGGCATTTTTTTATCTTTGCAAAGTTACAGTTCATTGAGTTCAACAACATATAATAATTAAATTTCTTAATTATTTTTTTTTTTAGTGTTTTTAAATGTTAAGACATCAGATGTTGGATGAACACTAATTATTTATTGAATCCAATTAGATTTTTTTTTCCCATTCAATTAATCACAAATAAAAATCAAGGAATACATAATGATTATTATGTTATATATATTATTCTTCCCATTTTTATTCCTTTCTTTTGCATTTAACATCAATAAAATTTCTATCTTGTTCTCAAAAAAAAATTAAAAAAAGAAAGAAATCATTTTGGTACAAAAGAAAAAGAAACCATGAGAATTTAATTCCTTTATTTTCTATTTCATTATACATTCATTTGGTCATTCCATCCCACTCCTTCAAGCTATATAGATTCTACTTCTACAAAATCCAAATAGAAGTGAGCTTATAAATCTACGCAACCTAAATTCATGCAACCAAATTGACCAACAAACTTTTGAAGCCAAATCAGAGTTCTTGTCGAGTGTGAGTATCTTTTTAAAAAAAAAAATACTAAATAAACAGATAGCTTGTGTTGTATTTTAGAAGTGAAATGCAATAAGAGTTTGCTGCTACTTTTTCCATTTGAATTTATGATAAGTTAGAAAGCATTTTTACTTTGATTTTACTACAATTTACTTTAGTTAATTAAGAGATCCGAGCTTATTTTCATTTGGTGATGATCTTCCCTTTTAGTGCAGAGAGTTACTAAAGGGTGCGTTCTGTTGAAGTGCACGGAAAGTTGTCTTACTCAAAACGTTCAATGTTGAGGTGAGTATCTACGATAATTCTTTAATACTTTTTTAGAAAAAATTATAATTCAATAATTGGAGTAAGGGGATATGAACCCTAATAGTTTCTATTGGAAATATTAGAAGGTCACAATTGAATAAGCCTTTAATATTTATATACATATATAGAACATCTGCTAAGTTAAAAGCATAACACCCACCACAATCAAATCCAAAAACTAAAAGCAGAGCACCCAGCACTTTCAAGTCATATATACAAATTAGTTGTATGTGTGTTTGATAGGGAGAGTTCTTGATTCCTTTCTTTTCTATTTCATAACACATTTCCCCCCTCCTTTATCAAGCTATCTAGATTATACTTTAAAAAATCCAAATAGATGTGGAGCTTTAAATATAAATCTACTCAACCTACAATAATATTTAGGCAACCAAACAGATCAATGAAGTTTTGAAGCCAAGTCCAAGTTCTTGTTATTGTGATTGTGTGAGTATGTCTTGCTTCTTCTCTCTCTCTTTCTTTTTCCTAATTTTTTTTAAAGTAGTTTGTGTTGTATTATAAAAGTGAAATGCAATAAGATTTTGATGCTATATTGCCATTTGAATTTCTGATGAGTTAGAGAGCCTTTTTAGTTTACTTTTACTGCAATTTCTTTTAGATAATATTTAAGAGATCCAAACTTATTTTCATATAAAGATGATCTTCCCTTTTTTATTGCAAGGAGTGACTAAAGGGTATGTTCGATTGAAGTGCATGGAAAGTTGTGCTTACTCAAAGTCTTCAATTCCCTACTGAGGTGAGCATCTAAGATAATCATTTAATACATATTCACATAAAAGCATAACACCCACCACAATCAAGTGCAAAGTACCCACAACTTTCAAGTCCGGTAGACAATTAGTTGTATGTGTGTTTGACAGGGAGACAACTGAGAGAGATGGAACTTCAACACTTCATCCATGAGCATCCTCTGATAATTGATGAATTTCCTGGAAACTTCTTATTTTTGAAATGGAAACTGGATTACAATTGTGCTGGGTGTGGAGGAGAATTAAGGGTTCATGTGTCTGTTGTAGGAAAGTCGCTTTCGTCTTCATAATTCATGTGTCGAACTACCCCATGAGTTGCAACTCCCAATACATGACAAGCACCCTTTAGTGCTCCAGAAACAAACAGTGCATGATAAGGGCACTTACAAATGCAATCATTGCAATTTAGTTTGCCAACATTTCTTTTACCATTGTACCCTCTGCAAATTTGTCCTTGATGTCAAATGTGCTTCTTCGCTGCAATCCATCCTTGAAGTTGAAATTCACGACCACCCATTGGTCCTCGTCCAGGGGTCAAACTCATTCACTTGTGATTTTTGTGGTAAAAAAGATGAGGACATGTCTTGCCTATGTGCCTTATGTGGAATTTGGTTCCATTGCAAATGTGCTTTCTTACCACACATGGTCAAACATATGCGGCAGAAGCACCCTCTCAAACTCACCAAATCTCTCAAGACTGATCAATCTGAGCACCGACTTTGTCAATTTTGTGTTAAAAAGTTGGACACAAACTATGGGATTTATTATTGCTCAAGTTGCGATTATGTTGTCCATCTTGATTGTGCTACGGACAAGGTTGGTAGGGAGCTAACATTTAGGTGGGAATCAAGAGATGAGGAGCCTATTAGGTCAACAACCAGGGTGGGGAAGGACAAAATTGAAATACCCATAGAAATCAAACATTTCAGTCATGAGCATAACTTGAAGCTCACCGATGAGTTTAAGAATTATGAAATATGTGACGGGTGTTTACGGACTACCTATCCTCCATTTTACAAGTCTGGTCAGTGTTCTTTCTTTCTACATAAATCCTGTGTAGAATTACCCGATAATATGCAACACCCACTTCACCTACACATGCTCACCTTGACATCAAAGAGACCTATGCTTGTTCTTTGTGATGCTTGCAAACTTTTTACTAATGGCTTTACCTATGAGTGTGACGAATGCAACTTTGAACTTGATGTTTCATGTAGTTTGATCCCAGAAAATTTTACTCATGTTGACCACGAGCATTCCCTCATTCTCTCCTGTACAACATTGGATGAGAATTGTAGTGCTTGTAATTATAAAATGAAAATCTTCCGTTGTACTAAATGTGAATTTACTTTAGATTTTGGATGTGCTACGCTGCCACTCATGGTAAAACACAGAGAACACGGGCATTTTTTTACCTTACAATATACTGCTGAAGATAATTCAGGTGAAAATTATTGTGATATTTGTGAGGAAGAGCGAGATTCAAAGTTTTGGTTCTATTACTGTGATGAATGTAGTTTTCCTACTCACCCTAAATGTATATTTGGAGAGTTCTTAAATAGCAAGTATCGAGACTGCCGAAACATCAAGTTTGGAAGCACTTTCACATCTGACATCCACCAGCATCCCCTCACTCTTGCTCGTAAGACTATGGACCATGACTCATGTGACAAGTGTGGTAAATTTTGCAATGAAGTGGCCTATGAGTGTGCCACTTGTAATTCCATTATTCAGGTGAAGGGTCTGCCGAATTGTGAAACCTCCCTGATGGACTTCGCCGTGGAACAAAAAGAAGTAAGAAAATGTTTTGAGTTTATTTTTTAAGGGAAAATTTATGAGGATAAAATTTAGAATTGAAACTCATATCCCGCATTCATTAATTTTGTTTTAATTTCTTTTACTTAGTAATTGCCTATGTAATCTAAGATACTTTACCTTTGCTCATGGTAACCTCCTTTATATAAATCATATGTTCAAATGCAATGCGTAGTTTGCAGTTTTCTAAGTCTCACTTGGTATTAGAGCATCACAATCTCTGGAAAACTTTAGCATCTTTTATTTTTTGGTCTGAAGTTTCTGGTAGGACAACCAAATTCGGGTCCATTTAATCCCTTTTTCTTGCACCACTCCAATAATTCTGATTTGGCACTTGTTTCTCAGCCTCTCCTTGGTGAGAATTACAAAACATAAGAGTCAGTCCATGATCAGGACGCTCACAGCCAAGAACAAGATTAGTTTCATTAACGAGTCCATTATTCCAAAACTTATTAACAGTTCAGACCCAAATTTCCTTGCTTGGAAATGATGTAACACCATGATTCTTTC
The DNA here is from genome assembly GCA_032878915.1 of Castanopsis chinensis. Lineage (NCBI taxonomy): Eukaryota > Viridiplantae > Streptophyta > Magnoliopsida > Fagales > Fagaceae > Castanopsis > Castanopsis chinensis. The sequence continues at coordinate 1,364,065 of JAVQMG010000071.1, forward strand.
ATGGCTTCTCAATTATGGTTCCAAGGAAAGTTTGGATAGTATCATCTATGCAGATTGCATTCTTAACCAACATTAAACTATTTTACAACTTGTTGACATTATTTAGGTTTTGTCTATCACTTTGCCAAAAAACAAATGTTGCGCAAAGTTAAGTTGGGTAGAACACCATACTTGTTATTGACGGTAATAAGTCAACTGATAACATTTTTTACGTTGTTGTTTATAATTTTTTTTTTTTTCGAAGGGTGAAGCTGAATTAAAGGGCCGCTTTCGAGGGTTACACGTATTAGCTGACCTCTTTTCTCCAGAAGAGATATGGTATGACTGTGAGAATCAAGTTTCTTATAAAGCAGAACCAGAATCAAGTTTCTAGCAGCAGCAGCAAGACTGTGGATATTGGGATTTTTAAGGAAATGACTAGCTGTGGAATTGTTGTTTTAGCTGAAATATATGTATTTGTGGAGATCTGGGTGACTTGTGGAATTGGCAATCCAAATGATTATATAGGTTGTTTCATAATTTTCAATGATTTTTTTTTTTAATTATGTTAGATTGCAACTAACACAGAGTTTAGTACTTTGGCTAATAGCTAAATGGATCAGCAGGTTTGGTACTTCAGTAAATTTATTGGATTTAGATTTAGATTTATGGTAGAATGAATTCTGATGATTAAGTGAATTTTGAGAGAGTACATTTTTGTCTTGCAATTAAGAAATGGTTTACTACTTTTGCGATTAGCTGAATGGATTGGCACCTTACTTAGTGATTACCTTCTTTTTTATTTTTCTTTTTTAAATGATTTTTTTTTTTTTTTTTTAAGTATGTGAATGACCCCCAATTAGTCCGTTGAAGATCAATAGCTGACCAGCCCAACCCCACGATTTTGGGAATAAGGCTTTGTTGTTGTTGTAAACATGCGCATTTGAAGAAGTTAAAGCAAATTTGGATAGTTGTATGTCATGTGGAGTTCAATTTTATTTAACATGGTTTAATTGGTCTGGCAAGAGTTCAGCTTCCAGAAATTATAAGGTATGATATGCTAAAATTTGTGATCAATAATTCTTAAGGAGATGCTGTCTTATTATTTGTCGTCATATTAATTGAAAACAAATTTATGCAGACCATTACGAAAGGGTTGTAAGGCTTTTTAATGGACCTGATATAGTTCATCCTAGGATCACATTAATGACCAGAGTGGACTGTGCATTGAAGGTATTTATGCTGCCACATTCTTGATTACTTTCTTCGCAGGGTGTCATATTTTTATGTGGGTGAAATGGGAATTACTTTCCTGATATTTTCTTTCTATGGAAGATGTTGGTGCCTTTTTCCTCTCCTGAGAATGACTACTGAATTTTATGGAGGACACAGTCATAGAAATCCAATTAACAATACTGATGTGGTTCTTGTATTTTATTGTTTTCTTCTCCACATTGGAATTGATTTCATCCATTAATCATTAAATCCAATCTGATCCCCCAATTACATGGAGTTGATGGATCATAACTAAAAAAAAGGATCCTTTTTTACAGGGTGCCTGAACTATCTTTTATAAGTGCAAAGCTAATTAAACTCAAACAAGTCCTGATTAAGTTATTTTCTCCAATGTACTGGCTTAAATTCAATAGTACTCCTTTGACTTTTGCTGCCTGTGCTTCTTGGATTTTAGTGTGATCTTTTCTTTTGTCCTAATGTGTCTGAAAGTCTGTCAAATCTGCTGATTGTTTGGAACAGAGAAGCCTATTTGATTGATGGTTATGGCAAGTTTTTGGACTTCTTTGCATACTCATATCAGTAAAGCACCAAAGGAACATAATAACCCTGTCTCAAATTACAGTTGTTTTAATCTAAACCATCTGATAACAAGACACTGCTAAACTGCTAAACTGTAAACTAGAGAACATGGATTGAAGCTCTTAGAACATGGATTAGAAGTACAGGGCTTTTAAGGAAGAAACTTTGTGGCTTGACTAGCAGTTGGAGTGGCCCAACTAGGTAATAACCATATCAAGTCCAAAACACAACCAATGTTCGATTCCTTAATACCCCTGGTCCAACCAAAACCTAAATTAAGACAAACCAGCCTGATGGCCTAACCAAAGCTGAAAGAAAGCCGAACAAGCATGGCAAGTGGGTCCAAGAACAAACAAACCGGATTTTGATTTTGATTATTATTATCATTATTAATTTTTGATAAGTTACAGGATTTTAATATTATGTTAGAGTATTTAACTTAAAAGTTTAAGTTAATAGGTGGAGATGTTCAGCTTGTACATGAACCCCCATATCAATGTACATATTATAATAAAATTTCTTAATTATTTTTTGTTTTAGTGTTTTTAAGTGTTAAGACATCAGATTTTGAACAAAACAATAACTATTAATTGAGTCCAATTAGATTTTTTTCCCATTCAATTAACCACAAATAAAAATCAAGGAATATAAAATGACTATAAAGTTATATATATTATTCTTCCCAACATCCGAAAAACAAGAAGAAGATCATTCTGCTACAAAAGAAAAAGAAACCATTTGGATTTGATTCCCTTCTTTTCTATTTCATTATACATTTATTTGGTCATTCCTTCCCTCTCCATCAAGCTATATAGATTCTATTTTTACAAAATCCAAATAGAAGTGAGCTTATAAATCTACGCAACCTAAATTCATGCAGCCAAATTGCCCAAATAACTTTTGAAGCCAAATCAGAGTTCTTGTTCGAGTGTGAGTATCTTTATATATATATAAAGATATCTTGTGTTTGTATTTTAGAAGTGAAATGCAATAAGAGTTTGTTGCTACTTCTTCCATTCGAATTTATAATAAGTTAGGAAGCATTTTTACTTTGATTCTACTACAATTTACTTTAGTTAATTAAGAGATTCAAGCTTATTTTCATCTGGTAATGATCTTCCCTTTTAGTGCAGGGAGTGACTAAAGGGTGCATTCTGTTGAAGTGCACAAAAAGTTGTGCTGACTCAAATTGTTCAATTTTGAGGTGAGTATCTAAGATAATCCTTTAATACTTTTTTAGAAAAATTTATAATTCAATAATTGGAGTAAGGGGATTTGAACCCTAATAATTTTTGTTGGAAATATTAGAAGGTCACAATTGAATAAGCCTTTAATATTTATATACACATATAGAACATCTGCTAAGTTAAAAGCAGAGGACCCACCACTTTCAAGTCATGTAGACAAATTAGTTGTATGTGTGTTTGATAGGAAGAGTTCCTAATTCCATTCTTTTCTATTTCATTACACATTAATTTGTTCATTCATTCCCACTCCTTTATCAAGCTATCTAGATTACACTTTAAAAAAATCCAAATAAAAGTGGAGCTTTAAATATAAATCTACTTAACATTAATTAATATTCATGCAACCAAACGGATCAATGAAGTTTTGAAGCCAAGTCCAAGTTCTTGTTATTGCGTGAATATTTTTTTTTTCTTGAGGGAGATTATAGTGTGAGTATGTCTTGCTTCTTCTCTTCTTTTTTTTTTTCCAAAGAGACTAAAAAAAAAAAAAGTAGCTTGTGTTGTATTATAAAAGTGAAATGCAATAAGATTTGGTTGCTATTTTGCCGTTTGAATTTATGATGAGTTAGAGAGCCTTTTTACTATACTTTTACTGCAATTTCTTTCAGGTAATATTTAAGAGATCCAAACTTATTTTCATATGAAGATGATCTTCCCTTTTTAGTGCAAGGAGTGATTAAAGGGTATGTTCTATTGAAGTGGACGAAAAGTTGTGCTTACTCAAAGTCTTCAAAGTCTTAAATTCCCAGGTGAGTATCTAAGATAATCATTTAATACGTATTTACATAAATGCATAACACCCACCACAATCAAGTGCAAAGTACCCACAACTTTCAAGTTCGGTAAACAAATTAGTTGTATGTGTGTTTGACAGGAAGACAATTGAGAGAGATGGAACTTCAACACTTCCTCCGTGAGCATCCTCTGATAATCAATGAATTTCCTGGAAACTTCATGTCCGATTATGCAAGATTTAAATTAGAACATAGTGGAGATGGATTCAAATGCGCTGGGTGTGGTGAACCAATTGAGGGTTCTTGCTTCTGTTGTAGAAAAAAACTATGCAACTTTTTTCTTCATAATTCATGCGCCAAACTACCCCATGAGTTGCATCTCCCAATACATGACAAACACCCTTTAGTTATCCAGAAAACAACACAACATTATGAGGGCACTTACAAATGCAATCATTGCAATTTAGTTTGCAAACATTTCTTTAACCATTGTTCCCATTGCAAATTTTTCCTTGATGTCAAATGTGCTTCTTCACTACAATCCATCCTTGAAGTCAAAATTCATGACCACCCATTGGCCCTCTTCCAGAGGTCAATCTCATTCAATTGTGCTTTTTGTGGTAAAAAAGGTAAGGACATGCCTTACCAATGCACCTTATGTGGAATTTGGTTCCACCGCAAATGTGCTTCCTTACCACAAATGGTCAAACATAAGTGCCATAAGCACCCTCTTAACCTCACCAAATCACTCGAGACTGATCAATCTGAGTACCGAATTTGCCAACTTTGTGCTCAAAAGGTGGACACAAACAATAGAATTTATTATTGCTCAAGATGCAATTATGTTACCCATCTTGATTGTGCTATGGACAAGGTTGGTAAGGAGCTAACATTTAAGTGGGAATCAAAAGATGAGGAGCCTATTAAGTCAACAACCAAGGTGGGGAAGGACAAAAACGAAATACCCATAGAAATCAAACATTTCAGTCATGAGCATGACTTGAAGCTTACCGATGAGCTTGAGAATTATGAAATATGTGACGGGTGTATATGGTGCATCTCCTCTCCATTTTACAAGTGTGCTCAATGTTCTTTCTTCCTACACAAATCCTGTGTAGAATTACCCCCTGAACAGCAAAACCCACTTCATAACCATAAGCTCACCTTGAAATCAAGTAGACCTATGCTTGCTCGTTGTGATATTTGTGAACTTTTTAATAATGGCTTTACGTATGAGTGTAAGCTATGCTGGTTTTCACTTGATGTTTCATGTAGTATGAAACCAGAAAAGCTTACTCATGTTGGCCACGAGCATTCCCTCTCTCTCTCCAGTACAACATTGGATGAGAAGTGTAGTGCTTGTAATTATGAAACGAAAATCTTTCGTTGCACTAAATGTGAATTTACTCTAGATTTTGGATGTGCTACACTACCACCCACTGTAAAGCACAAACAACACAAGCATCCTTTTACATTACGATATATTGCTGAAGATGATTCAGGTGAATATTATTGTGATATTTGTGAGGAAGAACGAGATTCAAAATTTTGGTTCTATTGCTGTGATGAATGTTGTTATCCTGCTCATCCCAAATGTATATTTGGAGAGTTCTTAAATAGCAAGTATCGAGACTGCCAAAACATCAAGTTTGGAAGCACTTACACTTCCGGCATCCACCAACATCCCCTCACTCTTGCTCATAATTCTATGGACCATGCTTCATGTGACAAGTGTGGTAAATTTTGCAATGAAGTGGCCTATGAATGTGCCACTTGTAATTCCATTATTTAGGTGCTGGGTTTGCCGAATTGTGAAACCTCTCTGATGGACTTCGCCGTGAACCAAAAATCTGTAAGAAAATATTTGAGTTTATTTTTTAAGGGAAAATTTATAAGGACAAAAATTAGAATTGATGCTCATGCACCACATTCATTAATTTTGTTTTTATTTCCTTTACCTAGCAATTGCCTATATAATCTAAGATACTTTACCTTTGCTCATGGTAACCTCCCTTTTATAAATCATATGTTCAAATGCAATGCGGAGTTTGCAGTTTTCTAGGTCCCACTTGTTATCAGAGCATCACAATCTCCTGAAAAATTTAGCATCTTTTTCTTTTTTGGTCTGAAGTTTCTGGTCTTTAAGTCTTTGCATAATCAATGGTAGGACAACCAGATTCGGGTCCATTTAGCCCCTTTTTCTTGCACCACTCCACTTGTTTCTCAACCTCTCAATGGAGAGAATTACAAAGCATAAGAGTCAATCCATGATAATGACGCTCACAGCCAAGAACAAGATTAGTTTCATCAACGAGTCCATTATTCCAAAACCTATTAATAGTTTAGACCAAAATTACCTTGGGGAAATTTTGCAAGCTAACTAATGAGAAAGAAAGAATATAATGAGTTAACGTAGGAAACTAAGAATTAGGGAAACTAACATCTCGAGTTTTAGAAACTCGAGATGCACCCAAAACCTAAGCCCCTTCAGGTCACTCTAAATCCGATTTCGAGGTGCTGATGTGGAAAAACTCCACGTAGATCTCGAGTTTTTAAAACTCGAGTTCTTTGCAAATGAAAACTCGAGTTTAAGAAACTAGATTTCTGTTGGACACTTTTTTGACAGGTAGATCTCGAGTGTTAGAGACTCGAGTTTTGCTGGGCAGTTTTTCACCCTATATCAGATCACTCATGCATAGAAATCACTTATATCAGTCCACACCCACTTATATCAGTCCACACCATCTCCGTTTGCTCTCACTGCCTCACCCACACTCAACCTCACTTAGAACTCTCTCACCCACACTCAACCTCACCTCCTCACTGAACACATTGTCTCCTCCCTCTCAACAAATTCATATATCAGGTATGGGGTTCATTTTAGTTGGGTATTATTTATTGTTGGGTATTATTTGTAGATAATTAACATAACTTAGTTTAAGAAACCTTGCTTTGTTGGACCCATTTTTGGATTGTTAAATTTCTTGTTGTTTGTTGTTGGGTATTATTTGTTAAACTTTTGGATTGTTAAATTTCTTGTTGGGTATTATAGGATTATTGTTGTTGGGTATTATTTGTTAAATTTTTGGATTGTTAAGATACTCATTTGTTGTTGGGTATTATCTATACGTGATGAAGGTCATGTGTAGTGATGTGATAAATCATGGTGTGTCTTTCCCCAAGCTTGGGAGCCACATTATATGCCTTCCTAGTAATTGGTCTCTGAATAGAGTGTATATACATTGAGAGTTAGTGTTAAGGGAAGAACTTTAGCTTTTCAGTTGGATGCTTTAACAAAAATTTGGTCACATAGTGGTGTTTGGGTTCAATTTGGTCACAAGCTTGGGAGCCACATTATATGCTCAATATTTTGCAACACTAGAGGTGATTGTTGATAACAATGCATAAGGGGTGTATTAGATTCATTTTAATGTTTTATAGTGGTGTTTGGGTTAATTTACTTTTGCAGGAGTTATTTTAGTTCTGGCCTTATGTATTAGTTGATGCACCTAGAATAATCTTGGAACTAATTTTGTTTGATGTGTGTGAGATTGATGACTTGCTTTGTTTTTTAACTAACATAGTAACTTGACTTAAACAGGTGCACAATGAGTGGAATTGATATAGTCCTATACCATGGTGGTCCACTTAAGAACGCCGATTCGGAGTACGGATTGCCATTTGCAGGGCCGGGTATAAACATGGAGTTCACCCAAATTGATCGTAGGTTGAAGACCCTTGATGAATTGAAGAAGATAGTTCTGGAAGAACTGGGTGTGAATCCTGCTGTGCACAATATACGAATTACTTATCGTATGCCAAGTGAAATCTTTAAGGAGAAGATTAATTACAAGTATATGGCGATAAAAGCCGATAAACATGTAAGGATGATGTTTGACAAGTTTGAGGGAATAGCCGAAGTGAGTACAATTGAGTTGTACATACAGTTGGAGCCGCGTGCAGAAGTTGGTATAGAGGAATTCCAACAAACAACCACAAGTTTACAGGTTATAGTTCCGGATGCTCAATATGAGTATTCTACACAGTACGAGGATAATGTTCATGATGATGAAGATGATGATGATGAATATGAAGATGAAGATGAAGATGATGATGATGATGATGAAGATGATGATGAAGACTATGTTGATGAGAATACTGCCATTAACGGTGAAGATTTTGTCGATAGAGATGAGTTTGAAGAGATGATTGAACAAAGGGACTTTCGGGGCCTTGAGAGGGACATTGATCACGATGACACATTGGATGGTATTGAACCTGATGCAGACAATGTTATTAGTGTGGAAAACATTACGAACACAAATCCTGCCTACGCACCTCTTGCCTTGTCATTTACTGCAAATACTTGGGACAATATGGTTGATCCTTCACATATTGAGATACCATTTGTGTCTAGTTGGAGACAGGGGATGAATTTGTGTAAAGGGTTGACTTTTGCCAATAAAGTGGAGGTGCAGCGTGCATTAACAACTTGTGCCCTCAACGAAAACAGACATTTTATGATCAGTAGGTCGACGAAGAAAAAACTTTCTGCGAAATGTGTGGATGAGTCATGCAAGTGGTATGTCTGTGCAATCATGAAACCCAAACTCCACGAACTATGGATGGTGACCGTGTATGCGGGTCCTCACACATGTATACCGATTGGGGTGCGAAATGATGGTAGAATGATGACTTCTAATTTTATTGCATCAGACATCTTTAAGAAGATAAGTGAGGATCACACTACCCAAATTAAACATCTCATATCTATGATAGAGGCAAAATATGAGGGTCATAAGCCTTCTTACTACAAGGTATGAGATGCAAAACAAAAGGCGATTGCGAAGATGCTTGGGAATTGGGAAGAGTCTTACCAGAAGTTGCAAAAGTTGCTAATGGCATATGTTGATCAGGATCTGACTACTCAGGTGTTCTTTCATACCACAGACCCCGATGAAGATGACACTGTAATGTTGCATTATGTGTTTTGGTCTGTCGGTCTGTGCATTGATGGATTCAAATATTGCAAGCCGGTGATCAGTATTGATGGGACACATCTGTATGGTAAATACCAGGGAAAGTTGATGGTCGCAATGGCAACCGATGCTAACAACAAGGTATTCCCTCTTGTCTTTGCTGTTGTGGATTGTGAGTCAGGGTCCAGCTGGGGGTGGTTTTTACAATGCCTCAGAGATACGATTAGCCACATGATACCTAAAGAAGGCATTTGCATAATTTCTGACTGACATCTCAGGATAAAAAATGCCATTGCCAAGTGGCCTAGAGGGGATGATGGAGAAACACGGGTATTTCATAGATATTGCCTTTGACACGTTGCTAGCAACTTCAACACACATTTCCAGAACTCGACTGTAAAGTCAGCGGCGTTGAAAGCGGGATATACTACTCAAAAAGAAAAATTTGATACCATAATGGAGTCCATTAAGCAGGTGGAAATTGAGGCCATTAGGAATAAGAAGAAGGTGATGGGGAAGGATGGCAAGGAAAAGAATCAAGATTATCGTCCATACACATACCTAATGAAAGAGTCTGTGGATATGTGGACCCAGTCACATGATGGTGGAAGATGTTTTGGGGCAATGACAACCAATATATCAGAGTGCTTCAATGGTGTACTGAAAGGTGCACGAGGTCTTCCTATTTCCGCAATGGTTGAGTTCACTTGGTCTAAACTTGTTCAATATTTTCACGACCGGCACAAGGTGTATAGTCATGAAATAGCGGAGCGTAAGAAATGGAGTACATATGCATTCTCCACGTGGTCGGAAAATAGGCGTAAATCTAAGAAGCACTATCTCAAGGAATTTAGCAATGAACGTTTGGTATATCAAATAGTTACTTCATTCAACATGTGTAGCAGAGGAGGGGGAAACCACAATTATGAAGTTCGGTTATTGGAAAGAACATGCAGTTGTGGGAAATGGCAAAACATAGCCATCCCGTGTTCACATGCAATTAGAGTCTTTGACTATCTACAAATTGATTCGACCACATATATTCACCCATGTTATAGTTTGGAGTATGCCCTTACAACTTACTCACATGCATTTGTGGTTCCTAAGTCACGGTCATTGTGGAGGGATCCCACAGGGCCAAAGTGGTTGCCTAATCCAGAATTGTTGCGGGCCAAAGGTCGACCAGTGAAGTCAAGAATAAGGAATGAGATGGATGGAGTGAGGAATAAGGATCGAGAACCGGGATGGCAGAGGGAGGACGCAGATTTGATAGAGAGTCAACCCAAGCAGACATGTGGACTGTGTCATGCTTCTAGGCATAACCGCAGAAAATGTCCGCAGTCCGGTGGCGCTTCCACAAGCGGTCATGTTCCAAACTAGGTAGGTGACAGATGGCAAAAAGTTCTGAATCAGGTTGTTCATTCTATGTTTACCTAATGTTTACTAGCTTCTCTCTTAACCTCTTGTTTACGTTTTTCAGGTATGCTTCCATGGACGATGTTTTTCTAGTGCGAATCGCCAATCTTACGACTTGTGACTGCGTTGTATTGGCACAATTAATGTTTTAGTTTTTATTGAATGTACTTGTAATTCTCTATCCAATGTACTTGTATAAACTGACTATGATTTGAGTAGTATGGTTAGAGTTGCAAATTAAGGGTGGTTGGACATGTTTAGAATGTTGATATATTGAGAAGGACTTTTGTTGTGATTTGAGTGCATTTACATTGTAAAATTATGGTTATGCAAAGAGCATAACAATTTCTATACTTTGGTGCCCATTGAGATGGCATTTTGATGTAATTTAAATGCATTTACATTCTCAACTTCTCTACCTCTGAATGAGTATGTTAAGGATTGCATTTGAAGATTCTCTATGTCTGTTTCTCAGTCAATTTGTGCGCACATCTCAGTTTTTGGTTTGCTGCATGTGTAAGGGGGGAAAAAAAATTCCCAGTGGAACTCGAGTTTCAGAGGCTCGAGTTCCATAGTCCAACGAGGAAAAAAATAGGGCATTCTTCCCTTGCCTCTCTGCCTGAAACAGAGCATGTGGGGGGAAAAAATTCCCAGTGGAACTCGAGTTTCTGAAACTCGAGTTCCAGCAGGCAAAAAACTCAAAAGCAGGGCATTCTTCCCCTGCCTCTCTGCCTGAAACAGGGGAAGTGCTGGAAATAAGCCTATTGGAACTCGAGTTTTAAATACTCGAGTTCTATGTGAAACTCGACTCTTTAAAACTCGAGTTCCTATAGAACTCGAGTGTCAAAGCCTCGAGTTTTACCCAGCACATCTTACTCTATTCGGTCCATTTGGTCCAATTCAGTCCACTTTGGTCCTTTTAGTCCATTCTGTTTAATTTAGTCCAATTCGGTCTTTCAAATCTATTTTGGTCTCATTTGTTGAATTTTGGTCCATTCAGTCTATACACACAAGTTTGGTCCCATTTGGTCAACTTTGGTCCATTCAGACCACTTTGGTCTATTTTGGTAAATTTCGAGCCATTTGGTCTAAGAGCCCTTATTCTACACACTCGAGTTTGGTCCCATTTAGTCAACTTTGGTCCATTCAGACCACTTTGGTCCATTTTGGTAAATTTCAAGCCATTTGGGTTGAAAGCCCTTATTCTAAATCTAAATTTAATAAAAATATACTTGAGTTTGAAAGGCTTGAGTTCCTTTCACAATTTTTTCTTAAAATGTCACTTTTTTTTTTTTGTTTAGACATATTAGCCTTTTTTTCTTGAAATTGAGCTAAAAATTAGGGGTTCCACTATTTACTCACAAACAATTACTATCTAATTATTTCATGTGGCTCTGCCACTGTGTTTCAAAAATAAGAATAAAAATCTACACAAATATGGGTTGCATAGAAAACGAAGGTAGCGAAATGAATTGGTACAAACATTTTTAAGAGAATCTCACTGTGACATTGGGAAGTACTGCATGTTAGATGAAGCAGTAGTTCCCAATGTCCCAAGCAGAGAATTTCATTGTCAGATGTGGCTCATGTCAGATGAAACACAGGCATGCTACTCGAGTCTCCACGTGAAGTTTGTCACAAGCTAAATAGTCATGGCAGTACACTGCAACTACTGCCCACAACAAGAGAATCTCACTGTGACATTGGGAACATTTGAACAACAAATTCATATCATGGTTTTCCAGCTTGTATTGACATGACAAGCCCGAATACATTTAATTTTGTATGCTTCAATACACAGTGGACCATGGTTATAAATGCACCACAATAATGATCTTATTCCTACAGCACTAACTTCCCAATGTTCACTAAGCTATGAGTCGCAACGCCTCAACATCATCTCGCAGACATAAAAACAAGTTTCAATCTACTTCAACAAATGAATTATCACAAGTTCTAGCAGATCAACAACTACAAACATACACAGACCACTATGGAGGGAAATAGGTTGGAAAGAAGAGAGATTTCGTTAATATGCCAATATACACGTACGAAAGTCTTGGAAGCGTCAGACACATCATGCTCGGCAAACCTACAAAACTAAGTTCAGATACAACCGCAATGGAGTTCACCGTAGCAGAACCACCATGGTCAACCCTATACGAGAATAGGTGTGAGTTGGAGGTGTATTGTCGATGGCACGGGTTACGAGTTCCTAAGGCACGCATAACCGAGTTACCTAGAGATGAACTTGCCAACATACTTGCTCGCCTTGAACGAGAGAACAATCAAATGCAAAGGCGACTAGACCATTTTCATGCAATCCAAAAAGCTAGGAAGCATCTAAAGGGGAAGGCGCAAGAGCGAGCCATGCAGTCTATTAATGAAATTAGTACGGTAGATGATGAACGTGATATTTCAGACTTCTCAGATTCAAGCAATGATGATTTCCAAAAATTTCTACCTACGAACATTTGACGTTGTTGTAAAAGTGTACACGTTGTGTGCAATTTTTAAATGTTGTTGTTAATGTCTGACAAATCATGTCACCATACGTTCACTTGTTGCACATCATGTTATGATGAATTGCACAGAACTTGTAGCTAAGTTTATATGAAAATCAGCTGCTCATTTTTCGCTTGCTATTCTTTGTTGGTATAGAATGGTAAGGTGTAATTGCATTAGTATTTGCAAGAATTATAAATACTTGGTGAAAATTGTGGTCTAAACTCACATAATATACACATCTACTTCAACAAGTTAATCCCATATCCGATGGGAAGGAAATAGTGAAAATCAAAGCTGCAAGAGCTCTTTTGTTTGTCTAATCCCTTGATGAACAAAAGCGCTTCCATACTTTTCCGTAACATATGGCATACAAGGATGAAGCAATCATAGCCCATCCTTAATCATAACCAAAGTGTATTTCGAGCAAAACTCCTGTCAGTCTTAATGAAAACAGCACACAGTAGCTTCCATCACACATTTGGCAATAAATATGGATTCACACCCCCATCATGCTCATTCAAATTGCAAACTTAACGTGAGTGTGTATATGAGATTCATGTCAATTTTAAGTATTAGTTTTTTACTTTTATATACAACTCTTTAAATCCAAAATGGGAAATTTCCCCTTCTAAAACGCATTTATAACTTCAAAGTAAATGCGTACTTGGCTTGCTTTGCTTTTTTCTGATTTTTTTGACTTCGTAGCTAGCTGCATTCAGTTGAAATTTAACCCAGCACTTCATTTAAGGAGGTTAACAAGTCGTTTATGAAGGGCCTTATTGCTTAGATTATGTGACTAATGTCGTACAACTTTGTTCATTTGGTATTGGTGGGAAGAAAACACTATCAAAAGTAGGAACTAAATCAATCAAAAAAATAAAATTCTTATTGTGCCATATACCAATTGCGAATCCTATTGTTAAAAGAAAGAAATAAACAACAATTTAAGATTCACAAATGCATAGAAGTGGTTTTTTCGTTCTACAAAACCTAGTCGATGGACTACAAAAGAGGCAGCTACATTACATATCTTCAGGCCTAACATCCCACCTGGTCTTGCGCTTTCTTGATATGTCTTTTGGAAATGGCGCTTTTGTTCCTTGCATCGGACCCTGCTCTTTGTTGCTACTGATCCACCCATAGCAAGGTCTACGTGGAGAGGCTGGGAGAGTATCCACCCGCTGTGGGGTGTGCAAACCAGGAGGAGGGCAAGTAAGACTATTTCGAAGGTGTTTACCCGCACCAAAGTCCCTTATTCAATATAGAACTAGATCTTTTCCCTCTATTACCCGCACCAAAGAACTGGATCTTTTCCCTCTATTACCCGCACCAAAGTCCCTTATTTCTCCCTCCAGTTCTTTGCTAATAGGTTCAATGAATAGAATTTACTAATTTCTATCATTGAACCTTTTCCCTCTATTACCCTCTATTACCTCTATTACCCTCTATTACCCGCACCAAAGTCCCTTACCCTCTATCATTGAACCTTTTCCCTCTATTACCTCTATTACCTCTATTACCCTCTTCCATGTTTTGGTGCACCAAAGTCCCTTATTTCTATCAAAGAACAAACTTTGCTAATAGAGGGAAAAGGTTCAATGAATAGAATTTGACCAATAATGTTCCCATAACTGACATTCAATCCCATCAAAAAACGTAAAACATGTTCTTTATGCTGAGCATGTAATTGAGAGGACTTAGATCCGCATGTGCAAGCACAGGTACATTCAGTAAAAGGCTGATAATTGATGAATTCATCCCAAAGTGTCTTGAATTTGGTAAAATAGGAACTCACCGAGAGTGATCCCTATGAAAGATGAGAGATCTCCTTCTAAAGCTCAAACAATCTCGGAGTATTTTCTTGTGAAAGCCTATCCCTGAGATCATTCCACAAATCCTTTGTAGTGTTGATGTACATGACACTTGCCTTGAGCCCAAAACTCAAAGGATTAGTCAGCCATGAAAGAACTGTGGTGTTACATCTGCTCCAAGTGTTGGACATGGAGAAGATGGATCTAGCTCTGGAATTGAACCATTCACAAAGCCAAGGTTGTTTTTGGCACTCAAGGCCAAGAACACTAACCTTGCCTAACTCATGTAGTTCTTTGTTCCAGTTAATGGCTGTGATGTGAGGATGATTCCAGGACTCTCTATCGCTGGCAAGAAGTAAGGATTGTTCACAAAATCATCAGCCATTGAAGCACTGGAAGAAGGAACAGACTGAGTGGAATTGGAAGTAGAATTGTTAACAACAGAATTAGACACTAGGGATGAGCAAATCAAGCTCTGATACCATGTAAAGAAAAGGAATTTCTAGAAACTACCAAAACTTCAAAGAAACTTGGGGAGAGAGAGAAATAGAAAGAGAGAAAACTCTGATTGAAAGATTCTGATTGATTGATTATGAAAGATACATGTTGGAGCATTTTAATATTAAATAATTAAAATGAATGAATGTTATGACTTAAATGTAAAGATGTGGGAGTGAATATGGAAGATGAGGAGTTAGTGAAAATGTTTAATCCCACATTGAAAAGAAGAGAGATTATTTTGTTCTTTTTAATTGTGGTGATTAATGGGCTAACATGAATTGTCTCAAATATTGGGCTAGATACGTGCGCAAGGGGGAGGTGAAGGGTGGAGGTACAATACCATATTTGTTAAATGGCCCGAATTAATATTCCATTTTTATTATGGAAAATGAAGAGCCATTAACCCACTTATTAGACTATCCATTTGGGCCTTTTCATTCTTCAGAAATTCCTTATCTAACCATTAATTGTGTAACTCCAACCCATCAAAATAATATCCAACAATTAATCTTGTAACACCCACTACATCAAAATAATGGACCTAATTAATCAGATTAATTTGTGTAGTAATTTCTTGAGGCCCATTAAGTCTATAAATAGACCTATTCAGACACAATCCAAATGACTGCAATATACACTAAAAAAAGAGAGATTCTTGGCAAGGAAGGGTGTTCTTTCTAGTGGAGCTTTGGGCTTGAACACCTTGTGTAAAGGTTGTTCTAGCCATACGACACTTGTTGGGCTGTTGTATTCTGGGGGAGACAAGTCAGAGACGGTCTGTACCGGTTACAAAGTTTAGCCAACCAAGGGTTTGAATCTCCTTAAAGAGAGCGAGTGCCGCACCTCAGTCTAAATAGTGTTGTGTAATCTTTTTCTTCAAATTAATAAAAATTCAGAAGTATTATTCAGTTTCTCTTTGGTATTTCCATTATCATTGTGTTTGCACCAACAATACAAAATACATAAATAAGTACTTCCTTTATATACACAAAACAGAGAAAGCAAAGAAGCAGAAAATTAGGAATTTCCCTAACTAATTTCCTAACTAATAACACTTATAACGGCCTAAACTTCAACCAGTGAGTGAGTGACAGCTAGCTCCCTTAACAACTGAATCTGCCTTGCCTTTTCTTCTCATGTGCGAGCTTTGTTGTCTGTGTGTGTTCATTAATCCAAATGCTGCCGTTTTCTTTACTACCTTATGTCTGACTGCAAAATCTTTGGACGTCATTTTGCCTTTATCTTGTTCAACCTCTTCATCGTTTAAGCTCTGAATGTCTTGCTGCTGTGATACTTCAACAAACTCAACAACTTCTACAAGTCTACAGCATAGCACACAGAAACAAAACCTACCCTTCCAACATGTCTCAGCTACAGCTTCTCAATCTGGTTCTCTGTCTCCTGCTCTTCTTCATCCAAAAAACGACATCTTCGTTGTGGTCATCGTCGTTCTCTTCACCATCTCACTCGCTCCTTCGTGCGACCACCAATGACAACGATAACAACAAAAACGACAACGTCGTCATTGATATCCGCCCTCACGATTTAAACTTCATGAATTTTGATGCGGTTTTCAGAGACGCCCTTATCACCTTTGCTAGCGTCGAATTCTTCGCCCACTAGTCAGTATTTTTTTTTAAGGAAATGACTAGTGGATCTTTTTTTTTTTTTTGGAGATCTCTGTGACTTATGGAATTGGCAATCCAAATAATTATATATGTTGTTTAATCATATATATATATATATATATATATATAGAGAGAGAGAGAGAGAGAGAGAGAGAGAGAGAGAGAGAGAGAGAGGTTGGATTCTAGTTACACATGATGTAACTCTAAACAATGTTATACTACCCAATAACTTGTTATAGTTTTATAGAAATCATAATTTGAAAATCTTATTGTTGAATTGCATGTTCTAATGTTCTTAACATTCATGTCAATTGGATGTTATTTACCATTCGATCTATAAACTCATCTTTTATGCATATTTTTAAACTACAAAAATTTGAATTTATACATTTGATTGATCACATGACTATTAATCTTTGATTGCCTTAAAAAATTTTGCAAGCACAAAAAATATATGAAGATAATGTAATTTAATGGTGAATTTGTTAAAATTCGCATCCAAGTAAAAAATATTGAGTGATGTAACATTGCTTAAGGTTTCATCAAATGTAACTTGAACCCAACTCTCTCTCTCTCTCTCTCTCTCTCTCTCTCTCTCTCTCTCTCTCTCTCTCTCTCTCTATATATATATATATATATATATATATATGATTGCAACCAAGACATGGTTTACTACTTTGGCTACTAGCTACATGGATCGGTTACTTTGATAAATTATATATATATATATATATATATATATATATGATTGCAACCAAGACATGGTTTACTACTTTGGCTACTAGCTACATGGATTGGTTACTTTGATAAATTTAGTGGATTTAAATTTTGAATTATGGATTATGTTAGAATGAATTCTGATGATTAAGTGAATTTTGAGAGAATACATTCTTGTGAGAATTAGTTCTTGGTATTGTGTTGAAATTTGTACCAAGGCTGGGTTTGGATTGCGATGAAAAGGAAAAAAAATGCGTGTCAGCGTTTTTTCTGTGGGTCTCCTGTACTATTCACGGGACTATAAGTACGGATTTCAGCAAAATTTTTCTTTAAAATTGGGTCCCATGACACTATTCGCATATTTAAAAATTATTTTGCTACAGTGTTTTCAATTTTTAGCAATAAACAGTATCCAAACAAAACCTAAAAGCTAAAAAGTAATCATGCTGAAATTGCCTTATCTAGGTAATACGCAATCCAAATAAATATACAGTAGGTTAAATCATTTCAATTTTTTTTTCTTTAATAACATTGTCTTATAAATTAGGAAATGGTTTACTACTCTTGGGATTTGCTAAATGGATTGGCAGTTTAGTGATTACTTTTTTCATATCTTATCAAAATGAACTTTTTTTTTAGTATGTGAATGACCCTCAATTAGTCTGTTGAGGATCCATAGCCAACTCCATGATTTTGGGAATAAGGTTTTGTTGTCGTAACTACGTGCATTTCTTAGATGATATAATTTGATTAATTTTGTGATTTGAGGAAAATTGAAATTTCTAGGGCTTGGAACTTTGTGAAAATGGGGATTTTGTTCAATTGGGCTAAAATTGACAAACTTGACTTGTGTTATTGATTGATTATGTCATTATATGATGTTTTCTAATTAGAATAATGATTAATTGATCAATTTGGTTTAATTTTTGAAATTGGGTTTTTCAAAATTTGGGGTTTTTGGACTAAAACTCTATGTTCAAGTCAATTGATGGTTTATGAAGTAAAATTGAACAAATTTCAATGCATTAGAGCATGCATCATATGTGCATTCATTATATGCATCATATAGATTGTTATTTTTTTATATTTTTGTACTCTAACCCTCTCTAATGCAGTTTGCCCTTGGTTATTTATTTATTTTTTATTTTTTTGTTTTCTCTTGTTGTTTCCTTAAACCTTTTAGCATCATGGTTAGGAAGACTACAGCCAACAAGAAAACCTCCACCTCCTCTGCCCCTATGTTTCAAAGTGATAAGTTTAGAACCATGAAACACCACGAAGACTATGAGAAGCTTTATGTCTTTAGACCGGTGTGGGTTGAGCGTAAGGTGATTTTAGATAAGGTAGATCTTGAGATACGTAGGAATTTTGAGAGTAGGGGTTGGTTACTACTTTTGGAGGTTGAGCATTCTCCTCCAGCTGCTTTGATTAGAGAGTTCTACTTAAACCTCTCTGTCCACTCCAATAATTCCAAAACTCAATATGTAAGAAGTTGGATAAGGGGTGAAGAGTATGTCATTACTCCCAAGGTCGTGGCCTCTACTCTTGTTGTACCTTTGGTACAGCAGCTCGTATACCCATACACTAAGATCCCTCCCCTTGATGACATTATGTCTCTCATCACCGGTACTTCCATTAGTTAGGGTACTGGTCCACGTGTCACTTCCCATGAGCTTATTGAGCTCAATTATCTGTTTTTTCAGATTTCTTGTCACTTCATTTGGCCTATCTCTTATCTACACACTATTCTCATCGAGAGATGTGCGTTTTTGTACGCTCTCATCATCGATGCACCTATAAGTTTCCCTACTCTTTTTATTAGATCACTTGTTGAGGTTCGTAGGAGTAGTGCAAAATCTCATGGTCTTTTCTTTTCAATTTTCATTCATCGGATTCTTTTAGACTTAGGTTTAGAGGAGTTTCCCGCATCTGAGCCTGTCCATATTTTAGCTCCTATAGGTGCCACATCAATTAACGTGGAGAAACCATTCCATTTTTCATTTGGTTGTTTTTGTGTTCCAAACAAAAGAAGGATTCCTTGCCTCTAACCCCTAAGAAAAAACTCTTTCCATATTGCATGCATCATCAGAAATAGAAATTAAATGGAGTGATAACAAGTTTTTTTTTTTTTTTTGTAAATTATTCAACATAATTGTGATGATGCACGCAAGTAGAATACAAATACAGATAAAAGAATAACTTTTGTCTCAATTAACGTGGAGAAACCATTCCATTTTTTCTTTGGTTGTTTTTGTGTTCCAAACAAAAGAAGGATTCCTTGCCTCAACCCCTAAGCAAAAACTCTTTCCATATTGCATGCATCATCAGAAATAGAAGTTAAATGGAGTGAAAACAAGTTACTTTTTTTCATAAATTATTTGACATAATTGCGATGATGCACGCAAGCAGAATACAAATAGGGATAAAAGAATAAATTTTGTCTCAATTAACATGGAGAAACCATTTCATTTTTCCTTTGGCTAAACAAGAGAAGGATTCCTTGCGTCATCTCCCAAAGTAGAAACTATTTCCATATTGGCATCATCACAAATAGAAATGGAGTGATAACAAGTTACTTTTTTTCCATAAATTATTCGACATAATTGTGATGATGCACGCAAGCAGAATACAAATAGGGATAAAAGAATAACTTTTGTCTCAATTAACATGGAGAAACCATTCGATTTTTCTTTCGATTGTTTTCATGTTCTTACAAAAGAAGAATTCTTTGCTTCTTTTCCCAAAGTAGAAACTCTTTCAATTGCATGCATCATCACAAATAGAAATGGAGTGATAACAAGTATCTATTTCTTTTTTTTCTTTTGCAAATTATTCGATATAATGCATAATTATAATTTGATGAAATCCTAATGGACATTTTTTTTTATCTTTGCAAAGTTACAGTTCAACAACATATAAAAAATTAATAATGAAATTTCTTGATTACTTTTTGTTCAGTGTTTTACCCCCAACAATACGGTTGTGCGCAACAATATTATCAAAGCCCCTTGTACATGGAATAAAAGAATAAAAATAAGGATAAAATAATAACTTTGGTCTCACTTAATGGAGAAATGATTTAATTTTTCCTTTGGTAGTTTTTGTTTTCCAAACAAAAGAAGGATTCCTTACTTCATCTTCCAAGCAGAAACTCTTTTCATATTGCATGAATTATCACAAATAAAATTGGAGTGATCAGGAGAGGAGGGAGGGGGGGCCATGACCTTCCTTGACTTTTCAAAAACCCTCCAATCTTCGTGGTTTTTTGGTATTAAAAAAAATTGGACATAATTAAAATAATGGCCCCACCTAAATTTTTATTAAAAACATGTAATGCATTTATATAGTTGACTAATGCATTTTTGTTCCTCTAATTACTTTTATGTAATACATAGCTCATTAAATTAAAGTTTATTTAATGTATATCTTATGTAATTTAATTATGTTTTATTTTTATTAAATTGATTGTATATTTTTAGATTTTAGACATATCAAGACTATAAATGCGTATTTTTTTTGAAATTGCAAAATGTAAAGACTTACTTGATGTAATATTTACGCATTTATGCAATAAAATAATAATATTTTAACATCAAACTTACTTTTTTTTATTGCAAAATTTTTCATGTATTTAGCAATAAAATATAATATAAATGTAAATTATTTTTATATAAATAAATATATATATATATATTAATAATGGCCCCACCTAAATTTTTATTAAAAACATGTAATGCATGTATGTAGTTGACTAATGCATTTTTGTTCTCTAATTACTTTTATGTAATACATAGCCCATTAAATTGAAATTTATTTAATGTATATCATAAATTTAATTATGATTTATTTTTATTAAATTGACTTCTATATTTTTAGACATATCAAGACTTACATTTTTTAATTGCAAAGATGTAAAGACTTACTTGATGAAAATAACTTTGTCTTAATTAATGGAGAGAAACCATTCAATTTTCCTTTGATTGTTTTTGTTTTCCAAACAAAAGAAGGATTCTTTGCTTCGTACCCTCATCAGAAAGTCTTTCCATATTGTGTGCATCATCACAAATAGAAATGGAGTGATAACAAGTTACTATTTTTTTTCTTCTTTAGTAAATTATTCAACATGATTGTGATGATGCATGCAAGCAAAATAAAAATAGGAATAAAAGAATAACTTTGGTCTCAATTAACGAAGAGAAATGATTCCATTTTTTTCCTTGGTTGTTTTTGTTTTCCAAACAAGAGAAGGATTCCTTGCTTCAGCACCCATGCAAAAACTCTTTCCACATTGTGTGCATCATCACAAATAGAAATGGAGTGATAACAAGTTACTATTTATTCTTCTTTTTTTTTGGTAAATTATTCGACATAATTCCACAATTATAATTTGACGAAACACTAATGGACATTTTGTTATCCTTGCAAAGTTACAGGTCATTAAGTTCAACAACATATAATAATAAAATTTCTTAATTTTTTTTTGTTTTGTTTTTGTTTTAGTATTTTTAAATGTTAAGACATCAGATTTTGGATGAAACACTAATTATTAATTGAGTCCAATTAGATTTTTTTTCCATTCAATTAATCACAAATAAAAATCAAGGAATATATAATGATTATAATGTATATATATATTATTCTTCCCATTTTTATTCCTTTCTTTTACATTTAACATCCAAAAAAAAGAAAGAGATCATTCTAGTACAAAAGAAAAAGAAACCATTTGAATTTGATTCCTTTCTTTTCTATTTCATTATACATTTATTTGGTCATTCCTTCCCAATCCTTCAAGCTATATAGATTCTACTTTTACAAAATCCAAATAGAAGTGAGCTTATAAATCTACGCAACCTAAATTCATGCAACCAAATTGACTGACAAACTTTTGAAGCCAAATCAGAGTTCTTGTTCGAGTGTGAGTATCTTTTTTTTTTTTTTTTTTTAAATAAAAAGATAGCTTGTGTTGTATTATAGAAGTGAAATGCAATAAAAGTTTGTTGCTACTTTTTCCATTTGAATTTATGATGAGTTAGGAAGCATTTTTACTTTGATTCTACTACAATTTACTTTAGTTAATTAAGAGATCCAAGCTTATTTTCATTTGGTGATGATCTTCCCTTTTAGTGCAAGGAGTGACTAAAGGGTGCGTTCTGTTGAAGTGCACAGAAAGTTGTGCTTACTCAAAGCGTTCAATTTCGAGGTGAGTATCTAAGATAATCCTTTAATACTTTTTTAGAAAAAATTATAATTCAATAATTGGAGTAAGGGGATTTGAACCCTAATAGTTTCTGTTGGAAATATTAGAAGGTCACAATTGAATAAGCCTTTAATATTTATATACATATATAGAACATCTGCTAAGTTAAAAGCATAACACCCACCACAATCAAGTCCAATAACTAAAAGCAAAGCACCCACCACTTTCAAGTCATGTAGAAAAATTAGTTGTATGTGTGTTTGATCGGAAGAGTTCCTGATTCCTTTCTTTTCTATTTCATTACACATTAATTTGTTCATTCATTTCTATTCTTTTATCAAGCTATCTAGATTATACTTTAAAAAATCCAAATAGAAGTGGAGCTTTAAATATAAATCTACTCAACCTAAATTAATATTCATGCAACCAAACGGATCAACAAAGTTTTGAAGCCAAGTCCAAGTTCTAGTTATTGCGTGAGTATGTCTTGCTTCTTCCCTATTTTTCCCCCAAAAAATATTAAAAAAGTAGCTTGTGTTGTATTATAAAAGTGAAATGCAATAAGATTTTGTTGCTATTTTGCCATTTGAATTTATGATGAGTTAGAGAGCTTTTTTACTTTACTCTTACTACAATTTCTTTCAGATAATTAAAAGATCCAAACTTATTTTCATTTGAAGATGATCTTCCCTTTTTAGTGCAAGGAGTGACTAAAGGGTATGTTCCGTTGAAGTGTACGGAAAGTTGTGCTTACTCAAAGTCTTCAATTCCTAGGTGAGTATCTAAGATAATCATTTAATACGTATTCACATAAAAGCATAACACCCACCACAATCAAGTGCAAAGTACCCACAACTTTCAAGTCCGATAGACTAATTAGTTGTATGTGTGTTTGACAAGGAGACAACTAAGAGAGATGGAACTTCAACACTTCATCCATGAGCATCCTTTGATAATCAATGAATTTCCTGGAAAATCAATGGAACTTTTAGAAAGAATTCGTTTTGATTATTTCAAACGTATGCCCTCTTGTACTGGGTGTGGTGAAGCAATTATGGGTTCTTGCGTCTGTTGTCGACAATGTAGCTTTCGTCTTCATAATTCATGCGCCAAACTACCCCATAAGTTGCAACTCCCAATACATGACAAACACCTTTTAGTTCTCCAGGAAAAAACAAACCATGATAACTGCACTTACAAATGCAATCATTGCAATTTAGTTTGCCAACATTTCTTTTACCATTGTACCCTCTGCAACTTTGTCCTTGCTGTCAAATGTGCTTCTTCTCTGCAATTCATCCTTGAAGTTGAAATTCACGACCACCCATTGGTCCTTGTCCAGGGGTCAAACTCATTCACTTGTGATTTTTGTGGTAAAAAAGGTGAGGACATGTCTTGCCTATGTGCCTTATGTGGAATTTGGTTCCACCGCAAATGTGCTTTCTTACCACACATGGTCAAACATATGCGGCACAAGCACCCTCTCAACCTCACCAAATCTCTCAAGACTGATCAATCTGAGGATCGACTTTGTCAATTTTGTGTAAAAAAGTTGGACACAAACTATGGGATTTATTATTGCTCAAGTTGCGATTATGCTGCCCATCTTAATTGTGCTATGGACAAGGACGGTACGGAGTTAACATTTAAGTGGGAATCAAAAGATAAGGAGCCTATTGAGTCATCAACCAAGGTGGGAAAGGACAAAATTGAAATACCTATAAAAATTAAACATTTTAGTCATAAGCATGACTTGAAGCTTACTGATGAGCTTAAGAATTATGAAATATGCGATGGTTGTATACAGCCCATCTTCCCTCCGTTTTACATGTGTGCTCCATGTTCTTTTTTTCTACACAAATCTTGTGTAGAATTACCCCATGAAAAGCAACACCCACTTCACAACCACATGCTCACCTTGAAATCAAGGAGACCTATGCTTGCTCTTTGTGATGCTTGCAAACTTTTTACTAATGGCTTTACCTATCAGTGTAGAAAATGCGAGGCTTTTGATCTTGATGTTTCATGTAGTTTGATTCCAGAAAAGCTTACTCATGTTGGCCATGAGCATTCCCTCATTCTCTCCAGTACAACAATGGATGAGAGTTGTAGTGCTTGTAATTATAAAATGAAAATCTTTCGTTGTACTAAAGGTGAATTTACTCTAGATTTTGGATGTGCTACGCTGCCACTCATGGTAAAACATAGACAACACGAGCATCTTTTTACCTTACAATATACTGCTGAAGATAATTCAGGTGAATATTATTGTGATATTTGTGAGGAAGAACGAGATTCAAAGTTTTGGTTCTATTATTGTGATGAATGTAGTTTTCCTGCTCACCCCAAATGTATATTTGGAGAGTTCTTAAATAGCAAGTATCGAGACTACCGAAACATCAAGTTTGGAAGCACTTACACATCCGACATCCATCAACATCCCCTCACTCTTGCTCGTAAGACTATGGACCATGACTCATGTGACAAGTGTGGTAAATTTTGCAATGAAGTGGCCTATGAATGTGCCACTTGTAATTCCATTATTCAGGTGGAGGGTCTGCCGAATTGTAAAACCTCTCTGATGGACTTCGCCGTGAACCTAAAGGTAAGAAAATGTTTGAGTTTATTTTTTAAGGGAAAATTTATGAGGATAAAAATTAGAATTGAAGCTCATGTTCCGCATTCATTAATTTTGTTTTTATATCTTTTACTTAGCAATTGCCTATATAATCTAAGATACTTTACCTTTGCTCATGGTAACCTCCCTTACATAAATCAGATGTTCAGATGCAATGCGGAGTTTGCAGTTTTCTAAGTCTCACTTGGTATCAGAGCATCACAATCTCTGGAAAATTTTAGCATCTTTTATTTTTTGGTCTGAAGTTTCTGGTAGGACAACCAGATTCGGGTCCATTTAACCCCTTTTTCTTGCACCACTCCAATAATAATTCTGGTTTGGCACTTGTTTCTCAGCCTCTCATTGGTGAGAATTACAAAACATAAGAGTCAATCCATGATAATGACGCTCACAGCCAAGAACAAGATTAGTTTCATCAACGAGTCCATTATTCCAAAACCTGTTAACAGTTTAGACCCAAATTTCCTTGCTTGGAAACGATGTAATACCATGATTCTTTCATGGCTTCTCAATTATATATATTTCCAAGGAAAGTTTGAATACTAGACCAACATTAAACTATTTTATATAGTGAATTAACAACTTTTTGACATTATTTAGGATCTGTCTATCGATTTGCCAATAAATAAAATGTTGCGCAAAGTTAGGTTCAGTAGAACACCATACTTGTTATTAACGGTAATAAGTCAACTAATAACATCTTTTACGCATACATCAGATGGCTATAATTTTTTTTCCTAAGGCTGAATTAACTTGAAATGAGATGGCTGAATTAGAGCGCAGAAGAAATGAGATGGCTGAATTAGAGCGCAGAAGAAATGAGAAGGCTGAATTAGAATTAAAGCGCAGAAGAAATGAGATGGCTGAATTAGAGCCTAGAAATGAGAGGGCTCAATTAGAGCTTAGAAATGAGATGGCTGAATTACAGTTTAGAAAAATGATGGCTGATTTAGAGCGCAGAATAAATGAGATGGCTGAATTAGAGCCTAGAAATGAGAGGGCTCAATTAGAGCTTAGAAATGAGATGGCTGAATTACAGTTTAGAAAAATGATGGCTGATTTAGAGCGCAGAATAAATGAGATGGCTGCTGCTAGAAATGAGAGGGCTCAATTAGAGCTTAAAAATTGGCTGAATTAGAGCGCCGAAGAAATGAGATGGCTGAATTCAAATGATTTTTTTTTTAATTATATTATATGCGATCTGGTTTGACAGCGCGAAGAAATGAGATGGCTGAATTAGAGCTTAGAAATGAGATGGCTGAATTAGAGCGCAGAAGAAATGAGATGGCTGAATTAGAGTTTAGAAATATGATGGCTGATTTAGAGCGCAGAAGAAATGAGATGGCTGAATTAGACCCTAGAAATGAGAGGGCTCAATTAGAGCTTAGAAATGAGATGGCTGAATTAGAGCGCTGAAGAAATGAGATGGCTGAATTCAAGCGCTGAAGAAATGAGATGGCTGAATTCAAGCGCAGAAGAAATGAGATGGCTGAATTTGAGCACAGACATCAGATGGCTGAATTAGAGCGCAGAAGAAATGAGATGGCTGAATTAGAGCGCAGAAGAAATGAGATAGCTGAATTAGAGCGCAGACGTCTGAGGATTATATAATTTCTCATTAAGCAGGGCTGCGATGCAGAATTTACATCATCCTCGATGCGATCGACGACAACGACGACAACAACAACAACAAAAACGACAACGTTGTCGTTGATATCTGCCCTCAAGATTACGTTGCTGATTTAAACGTCACGAATTTTGATGCCGTTCTTAGAGACACCCCTGCCACCTTTGCTGTCGTCGAATTCTTCGCCCACTGCTCATTATTTTATAGCTTTACTACCATTTTATTAGATCTATGCTTTGTTAATGGATATTGGGATTTTTAAGGAAATGACTAGCTGTGGAATTGTTGTTTTAGCTGATATATATGTATTTGTGGAGATCTGGGTGACTTGTGGTATTGGCAATCCAAATAATTATATAGGTTGTTTCATAATTTTCAAATGATTTTTTTTTTAATTATATTATATTGCAAATAACACATGGTTTACTACTTTGGCTACTGGCTAAATGGATCAGCAGGTTTGGTACTTCGGTAAATTTATTGGATTTAGATTTAGATTTAGATTTATGGTAGAATGAATTCTGATGATTAAGTGAATTTTGAGAGAATACATTTTTGTCTTGCAATTTAGAAATGGTTTACTACTTTTGCAATTACCTAAATGGATTGGCAGCTTGCTTAGTGATTACTTTTCTTTTCTATTTTTGTTTCTTATGAAAATGAACTTTTTTTTTTTTTTAAAGTATGTGAATGACTCCCAATTAGTCCGTTGGAGATCAATAGCTGACCAGCCCAACCCCACGATTTTGGGAATAAGGCTTTGTTGTTGTTGTAAACATGCACATTTGAAAAAGTTAAAACAAATTTGGATAGTTGTATGTCATGTGAAGTTAATGACTACTGAATTTTATGGACACAATCATAGAAATCCAATTAATGACACTAATGCGGTTCTTATATTTTATTGTTTTCTTCTCCACATTGGAATTGATTTCATCCATTAATCTTTAACTCCAATCTGATCCCCCAATTACATGGAATTGATGGATCAAAAATCAAAAAAGGATCCTGTTTTACAGGGTGCTGAACTATCTTTTATAAGTGCAAGGCTAATTAAACTCAAACAAGTACTGACTGAGTTATATTCTCCATGTACTGGCTTGAATCCAATAGTACTCCTTTGACTTTTGCTGCCTGTGCTTCTTGGATTTTAGTGTGTTCTTTTCGTTTGTCCTAATGTGTCTGAAAGTCTGTCAAATTTGCTGATTGTTTGGAACAAAGAAGCCTATTTGATTGATGGTTATGGCAAGTTATTTGGACTACTTTGCATACTCATATCACTAAAGCACCAAAGGAACAGAATAACCCTGTCTCAAATTACAGTTGTTTTAATCTAAACCATCTGATTACAAGACACAGCTAAACTGTAAACAAGAGAACATGGAGGAAATAGGCAACTAAGGATTAAAGATGATCTGCAGTGATACATGTTCGAGTCTTCGACAGGGTGAAATATATCCAGCAGAAAATTTATAAAACTTTCAACAGGGTCCATTAGAAGTATAGGGCTTTTGAGGAAGAAAATTTGTGCCTTGACTAGGCTTCTGTCACGCTTAAATGGATGGGTAGATCTTTTAGGAGGTGGTTTTTGTGAGAAACATGATAATTATTTTTCTGGATGTGCTGCTTTTGTCGGATTCTATCTTGCCTCCTTTTCTACATAAGCTCCTGTTTAATTTTTTCCTATGAGTGTTGAATTTCAGAACCATTCCCCCCTTCCCCCTAATTTGGTACTAATTTTATCTGACTCCTGTAGTTTAATTTTTGTCTTTGCTCTACAATTCCATTACTTAGATCAAAATAATAGTTAAGTACAATGTTAGAGCACCCAATCTAGACGCCTAAGCTAGCAGTTGGAGTGGTCCAACTAGGTAATAACTATATCAAGTCCCAAACACAACCGATGTTCAATTCCAAATTGCAAACTAAGTACTGGGGAGATGATTAGGGGCACTTAACATTTTGCCATATAGTAGTGTGAATTCTAATGTGCTTTCAGCTTTGCAGCTCCGTTGGCTTGGATGATGAGAAATTTAAAAATCAGCGTCTTTCATCAAGTGTGTGTCAGAGCCTCTAAAGGTCGTTTAGGGAGCATTAAAAATAAATTTGTCTAATTCTATACCAAATTAAAGTTTCTTCTCTGTAAATTAAGATATTTACTCTTGCAACTTGTGAATTTTGTAAGATTGCACGAGCTGTGTATGATGTGTAAGGAGGCACAATGTATAACCTTTTTGCTTTATGGAATATGTGAATTTTAGGTCCAGATCATTTCTGCTACTAATAAGATTGTTTGAAGGGTAAAACAGCCACCAGTTATATTATGTGCTTGCTTGTACTTGGCTTTATCTTCTAGTTTGATTCATCAACTTCTTTTTACTTTTTATTTATGGGATAGATATTGTAGCTTTTTATCATTAGCACAGGATCAGTATTCCAATTAGTTCAGCTAAAATTTTGCTAACTAACCCAGAAAGGTAAAACTAGTATTGAACTATCTAAGACCAAACTAAATGCGAGCTATAATGTGTAGTTAAATCTGACTAGCACTGTAGATTAGCAAAAGGTACTTCATTTTTTCAAAGTCACTCATTTGTCTCTTCCTCTTTAGTTTATTACTCTCATCCTTCATGCTAATGGGTTGTGACTTGTGACGTAAGGCTTAGGGCTGTGGCCGTTTCATAACAATGATCCTGAGTTCCTGACAAGTTTGGGGCCAGGAATGATACTTTGGGCCATGCAGTGATTTTGTTTTGAGGTTTGCATAGATTTGTTCCTTGCTCTCTTTCATTGCTAACCAAGAGATTTGAACTTAGAGAGGGCAAGCATAATCAAAAAATATATGCATATCATATTTGTGGATGAATTCTAATATTAATTTTTTTGGATTTATCCTACATAAAAATTCAAATTGTTTCTTGACTTGCAAAGTCAAGAATCCTTATCCAATTTTAATATTAATATTTTTTATTTTTCATTCTGATATTTATTTCTTGAGTTTATTTATTATTATTTTTTTTTTTTTAAAAAACCCACAAGCCACAACTATATTATTATCAGTAATTTACTAACACAATAAAGTAACAACAAAATAAAAATGAACGAGTATGAATATTTTATCAAAAGTTAGAAAGAATAAAGATGTCCAAGTAATTTTGCTAGGTGAGCCAAGCCCAAACTGTTCATTTGATCCCATCAAGGTAAATGGGAGGAAGGTTGAACGCCCATATGTTTACCAACAGTACAAAACTCATAAAATAATAGGACTTGTGTGCAAAAGAAACAAAATTAGACCAAAAAACCCTTTTTTTAAAGAACCAAAACCATTTAAGTATAGGGAGTATCCTTAGTACACAATTAAAAATATATGCTTCATGAGACATAAATTAGGCAAATATAAATCCCTCTAAAGCCAAATATTCCACAATAACAACAAAGCCTTTGGTCCCAAAATTTTAAGGTCAGCAATGGAACCTCAACATATTAAATTGGGATTGACCACATGTATTTTTTATCGCCATTCCATCCTATCTAAAATTATACTCTCTACCACCTCTTTAATTAGCCAATGTACCACAACAAATACAAAGTATGGTGTGGAATTTAAATGAAAATGAAGTAATTTTAGAGATAACCAGAGATACATAGCTTATACACAGTTTTCTGTTCTGTTTTTAATCTTGAATTCATTGTAATCCATTACTAACCTACTTTCGAGCAAGAATCAGGCATAGTTCAGCGGTTTAAACGTCCACACCAGCAATCTAACAATTCAACCCCACATGTATATAAACATTTTATAAATCATCTCGCTCTGAAGTTTTTCATTTAATCATTGACACAAACTTTTCCTTCCCCCAAAAAGGATGCCATTCAATTCATTTGAGCATTAACCTCAGATCATACTAGAGTTTCTCAGAGATCCAGTATCCATCCCAAACTATAAAATTCAAAATTTTGTGTTTTGATAACTAATACACTAACAACAGAATCACTCATAGACCCAGTATGTCAGTATCCATCACACACCATAAAAATTCAAAAAATTGAGTTTTAAAATCTAAAATTACACTAACAACATAATTGTTGAGAGACCCAATATCCATCCCACACCATAAAGTCCAAAAAAACTGTTTTTCAAAACTAATATTACACTAAGAACAGAATTGCTCAGAGGCCCAAGTATCCATCCCACACCAAAAAAAAAAAAAAAATAATAATAATAATAATAATAATAATAAAACCTGTGTTTTGAAAAGTAATATTACACTAACAACAGAATTACTCAGATGCCCAGTATCCATCCCACGTCATAACATTCAAAAAATTGTGCTTTAAAAACTAATATTACACTAACAACAGAATTACTCAGAAACCTGGTATCCATCTCCCCACTACTTTCTACCTCCTTAATAATTCTTTCAAAAAACTTTTTGTCTTCCTTTATTTTCCCTTCTTAAACATTTTACTATAAATATTACCTTTTCATTTTATGCAAGTTTTCTCACACAAAAAAACTTCTCTCTCTCTCTCTCTCTCTCTCTCTCTCTCAATTTTTTCATTTTTTGTTTGATTTTTTTTTCATTGCATCAATTCTTTAGGTTGATGAATTTTTATGTTAATTAGAATTCTACTTTAGGTTCATGCAATTTATTTTTGTGCTTTAAGTTGTTATCTTTTATATTTTTCTTTGATTAAATATTATCCTACTGCATTATGCATATAGTACATAATAATATAATGTTATTATAACAACAGAATTGCTCAGAGACCCAAGTATCCATCCCACACCAAAAAAACTCAACAAAAAATTGTGTTTTGAAAAGTAATATTACGCTAACAACAGAATTTCTCAGAGACCCAAGTATCCATCCCACACCAAAATAAGTTATGTTTTGAAAAGTAATATTACACTAACAACAGAATAACTCAGAGGCCTAGTATTCATACCACAACATAAAATCCAAAAAATTGTGTTTCAAAACTAATATTACACTAGCAACATAATTTCCCAGGTATCCATCCCACACCCAAAAAAAAAAAAATTCAGAAAATTTGTGCTTTGAAAAGTAATATTACACTAACAACAAAATAGCTCAGAGACCCAGGAACCATAACACACCATAAAATCCAAAAAAAAAAGAAAGTGTAAACGTCTAACACCAGCAATCTAACAATTCAACACCACAATATAAACATTTCAAAAAACCAAATCTCTAAACTAAGTTTTGAAACTAATATTACATAATAACAGAATAACTCAGAGGCCTGAGTATTTAAAAAATAATATTACACTAACAAGTAACAACAGAATTACTCAGAGACCCAGTATCCATCCCACACCATGAAATCCAAAAAACTGTGTTTTGAAAAGTAATAATACACTAACAACATAATTTCTCAAGAGACCCAGTCTCCATACAAAAACATAAAATCCAAAAAAATGTGTTTTGAAAACTAATATTACATTAACAACAGAATTGCTCAGAGACCCAGTATCCATCCCACACCATAAAATTCAAAAAACTGTGTTTTCAAAACTAATATCACACTAGCAACAGAATTACTCATAGACCCAGTACCCACCCAACCCTATAAAATTCAAAAAATATGTGCTTCGAAAACAAATATTACACAAAAAAAAAAAAGGTCAAACCCCAATACTGTCAAACAAATTCAACATTAATTAATACTACAAGTCCTACATAGACAGGCCTATTAAATTCATCAACAACAATAAATGATGGGTAATCGTAAATTTAACATTAAATATCAAAGCACATAGTTAATTAAAAAAAAAAAAAAAACCAACATGTTTTCCATAAGCAAAGCAAACTGGAACGAAAAGCTGAACAAAAAGAAACGAAATTAGCGAGTTGAAGTACCTAAGATTTGGTCAAATAGTGGCAAGGGTGAGGAGTAGATTTGGGCACGATGGAATTTTGGGATTTTGGGTATTTGTTACTAAGTCCACAACAAATCATAATTCATAAGTGGGTAGTTGTTACTGGTTCAAATTTGAACCTAATACTAAGATTACTTTTTTACCTCAATAATAACAACTAGTAACCTATAGCTGCGTTTTTAAAATCGCGGCTATCGGTCCACCTGATAACTGCGTTCTAAACGCAGCCCAACACCTGTCACTTATGATTTGTTGTGTAAATATTGTAAAAATGTTATAGACATATCATTTCTTCTTGTTTAAATTGAAAGGGATCCAAAAAATACTAAAAGGGTTTCGAAGAGCGAATATTCTTGTATGCTTGTTAGATTTTGATTTGGTTTTAGAGTTCCGGGTAATGAGTTTCGTGTGGTTTTTGTGGTTGGAACAAATTGTGGCCCGTGTGAGAGACCAATGGGCCCAACTTTGGGTGCTTACCAAATGGGCCTCTAATTTGTTGGGTCAAAATTGTCAAATTTACAACATTATTGGTTAGGTGGTGTACCTTGACCAATACAACACAAAATATTTTTTTCTTCTTTTAATATATAATAATAATAATAATAATAATAATAATAATAATAATAATAATAATAATAAGAATTAATTCAATTCAATTATGTGAATCAGTTTGTATATTTTCCTTTTGTATTTATTTTCTTTTTTCTATGTATATGATCATAATTAATAGGCTATTATTTTTCATATGTCAAACTTCATTTGAAAAGGAAAATAAAATCTTTATTAGTTTTATTGATGTAAGGAAAAATTTTGTTGAAAAAAATATAAAAAGTGAGAGTTTAATTGAAAATAGAAAAATTTATTAAAAAATCACAAATTCATAATTTAATAATTTATTATTCTTATGCATTTGTGTTTTAAGTAATGAAATATAAGAATGATTACATGATAAACTCCAATATTTATTTTTTAAAAGTGAAATATGAAATTTAAAATACTATATTCACAAAATAGTTTTAAAAAATGCATATTTTCCAATAGCTAATCAGTTAGTAAGCACTTTAGTCTTTAGTTGAATTTTCTGGATTTATGTGATACATCTTGTACATACACATATGCACTAAAATAATACCTCAATATTTTATTGAACATGATTAATGTAACGGCTTAATGCCTAAGTTGAATATGTTGGATGAACTTGTAGTTTACCTTTTATTTTTTTGTTAGCAATATGGACAAAATTCTTATAAGGAAATCAATTTTATTGCGAAAGTTATCTTCTATGCAAATTCTAATTCACTTGAATAATCTTCTTTTAGATCCTAGACTATGAGAAAATGTCTCATCTTTTCATCCTAATGAACGAGGGAAAATAAAAAGAGTATATTTACAAAGATGTTCTTGTCAACCTCTTAGCAATGATTTCCCTAAAAGAGAAATTAGTGGAGCATTACATTGATTTAATCTTGATTAGTTTAAAGAATACAAAATATTGGTCGGAACATTTCATAAAAAAAAATAATGCATTCTATTTATATTGTTACTTATTTAGGCAATATGTTGGTAATTGAAAGGGAGGTCAGTAGTTTAATGATTACTTGGTTGTGTATATTGAAAAAGACGTAGCTAATAACATTGATAATGAAACTATCACACAACAATTTCAAAATATGAAAAACTTGTAAAAGGAAATTTTAAAATTTTATGTATTTGCGATTTTTTTTTTTAATGTCAATATATTAAGTCTTATTTTTATAAAATTTTGTTAATTTAAATTTTTTAATGACCACCCTCAACAAAATCTCTAGAGCCACCATTGCATATGGTTGAATCTAATTGAAAATTTTTAAATACATATCCTAAGATACAAGATTTGGATTTAGAATATGTGCTCACACCCCAAACCCATTTTATCCTAAGTGCACAAAAATAGATTGAATGGATCGAAATGGACCAAATGAATCAAATTGGACCAAATAGAACTGAATGGACCGAAGTGGACAAAATAGGATGAAAGTAGAGAGAATAGGACAGAAGTGGACCAAATGGACTGAATAAGACCTATGTAGACCTATGAAGACCAAATAAACTGAATAGGACCGAAGTGGACGGAATTTGACTAAAGTAGACAGAATAGGACTGAATAGGACCAATGTTGAGTGAATTAGACGGAATACCCAAGTGGACCGGATAAGACCGAAGTTGACCAAATTGAACCTACTCTTTTAGGAACAACCGAATAGAATCTAAGTGGACTGAATAAGACCAAACCAGACTGAATTGGATAGCATAGGCCCAAAGTGGACTGAATAGGCTATTCTTGTAGATTTTCTTTCTATATTTCTTTTATTTTTTTCCATGTATATCATAATTAATAGGCTATTCTTTTTCATATGTCAAACTTCATTTAAAAAGGAAAATAAAATATTTCTTAGTTTTATCAATGTAACGAATAAGTGTTACAAATAATAAAGAATTAAAGAAGTAAGAGTCGTTTTTTTTTTTTTTTTTATGAGAGAAGTAAGAGTCTTAATTGGCAATAGAAAGAAAAAAAAAACATTACTATTACCCTTCAAAAGTGATCAAAAAATTATTAAAAAAAAAAGCTCAAATTCATAAAGGTAATAAATTTGTATTCTTATGCAAATTTGTGTTTAAGCAATGAAAGATAAGAATGATTACGTGATAAACTCCAATATTTAAATTGTTTTTAAAGTGAAATATGAAATTTAAAGTACTATTTGTATTCACAGTATAGTTTTAAAAGTGTTACAATTTGATTAGTCTATATATTAATTTATATATTAGTGTAGGGTCAACAGGCCCGAGATATGTATTGGGCTGGCCCAAGAACTCTCGCAGGATTGAAAGCCCAACCTAACAGCATGGATGGTCCAAGGACACAAGAAGGCTTGCCTGTAAAATAACGTGACAGAAGAAAGAAGCCATGCATGAGCAGAACATCCCGAGGCATGATGTTTGAGGATGGCAGTGTCTTCGGCCATATGTAGCCGAGGACAAGAAGAGTGATTTGGTAGTTCAAGGGCATCAATACTGAAAATCTTAGACGCAAAGGTTGAGAAAACAATGATAGGAGACAAAAAGAAGTGGCAGAAAATATCAAGGATAAAGCTACTACTGCCGCATTGAAGGCTCTGTACCTACCTTTCTGGCCGCATTAATGAAGAAGTAATGCCTGAGTATTGGAGTTCAGTCTTATACCTACCACCAAAGACTTTGATAGAAAGGGGTGATGGGACAAGCATCTAAAAGAAGCATCTGACCTACACGTGTAGGAGAGGAGAAGAAGAAGGGAGGCTTATAAAAGGCAAAGGAAGAAGAGAGAGAGGGGGGGGGGGGGACACACGATAGAGAGGGAGAGGAAAAATTGTAAGAAAGCACTAAAAATTGTCCTCGGCATCAATATATAAGAGAGTTTTCATTCACGTATAGATGTTATGCATGTTTCTGGTGATCGAGCTTAGCTCTCATGTTATCTAACGTCCACAGACCTAGATTCGAAGCTCACTCTCTATAAATTCATTGTTTTGGGCCCTTTGGATTGGTTCCATTAGTGCAATTGAGGTCTAGCATTCTTTGTGCCCTTACAATTAAAATTCACATAAATTGCACTTGAGGTTAGTCCAACTATTAACAATCTTTTTCATATAAGCAGTACGTACATAAGTTGAATTTTGACTTCAAAAAATTCACAAAATGACTTATAATTGTGTAAAAAAAAAAAAAAAAAAAAACCTCTAATTGATAAACATAATAATTTTTATCTTTTGCATAAAAATGTTGCTTATTATTCACATTTTTTAAAATTATTTAGACTGGTCTCAAGTATTTGTGTGCATATGCACTGAGAAATTTTGCTCCACCTAACATTAAATCTTAGGTCCAGCACTAATGTGAGTTATTAACCCGTAACCATATGGTTGAACTTAATTGAAAATTTCAAAATACATATCCTAAGCTACAACATGTAAATAACTTTGTTCACCTTCTCGAAAAAGAAAAAAAATAACTTTGTTCATTTATTTTTTATTTTTATTTTTTTATATCTAATTTCAACCCTCACAGTGATAGTCTTAGTGTGTGTTTTTTTTCTCCTTTTTTCTTGTATCTTTTTTTCGTTTTTCCTTTACTATCCTACACGATATCACTTTGGTAAACTCAACGGTGCAAAAATTGACAGAATGACTATATATATTACAAAATGATGATGCAATTGATCACAAAATTGTCCTTGACCTACGAAAACTTGTCAAATAATGAAAAGTGCCACACTGGCTGTTAGTTCTAGCAAGGACTCTGAGAGGCCTGAGTCAAAAATGGTGTCTCAACTAGTCTTGAACACTTGAATATTAGGCTTGTAAGGCTAATGCTAACAATGCAGAATGAAGCGGACATGAAGGCTATAATAGTTAATGAAATATATACTGTAATACCCTTGATTGGATATTGATTAAGTTTATGTTGTGTGGGTAATGAGTCCTACATCCGACATATACTGAGTTATTCTGAGATTTTTTTTTTTTTAGTACAAAATAAGTGAATTTCATTCGCACGGGATAAAAACAGTACATCTTAAGCAATAACATTTCCAATTATACATGGTGTTTCATCTATCCAAGTGACAAAATAGGCAATGCCTCTAACACGATAAACTAATATGTGACCTACTTTATTTCCTTCTCTATCGGTATAAGATAACTGAACACCATGGAGCTGCTGTACCTGAGCCAATGCTCTTGAAATGTTATTTATGATTTTTGATGTGAATCACTATCAAAAATCGCATAACAAATACCTTTATTGTGATCAATTTATGACCCCATCAGAACTTATCATTGCCAGACACCAGAAAGTAATTCACGGCTCTAAGACTCTAACATTAATAACAATAGAGAAATGATGATATTAATGAAAATAAAAATTTCTTGGTTCTGCCACTGGGAGTGATAATAAGCTTCTATTTTTTTTAGGTCATTTTAGATATACACCACTGTTAGTTTTTTTAAAACCTTCTCCCTTTTCCCCTTGTGTGTGTGTTAAAATACTTAGTATTCTAAAAAAAAAAAAAAAGCTTCTATTTCTTTACTTTTTTCTTTTAATAATTTATTTGACATAATTGCGATCGGAAGCAAGATAAAAATAGGGATAAAAGAATAACTTTTTTCTTAATTAATGGGGAGAAACTATTTCATTTTTCCTTTGATTTTTTTTTTTCCAAACAAAAGAAGGATTCCTTGATTCATACCCTAATCAAAAACTCTTTTCAAATTGCGTGCATTGCAAATAGAAATGGAGTGATAACAAGTTACTCTATATTTTTTTTCTTCTTTAGTAAATTATTTGACAAAATTGTGATGATGTACGTAAGCAAAATAAAAATAGGGATAAAAGAATAATTTTGGTCTCAATTAACAGCGTCAAATGATTCCATTTTTTTCTTGGTTGCTTTTGTTTTCGAACTAGAGAGGGATTAACTCCTTGCTTCATCCCCCACACAAAAACTCTTTCCACATTGCATGCATCATTGTAAATAGAAATAAAGTGATAACAAGTTCCTATTTCTTCTTCTTTTTTGTGTAAATTATTCGACATAACTGCATAATCATAATTTGATGAATCATTAAAGCCATATAGATTCTGGTACAAAAGAAAAAGAAACCATTTGAATTTGATTCCTTTCTTTTCTATTTCATTATACATTTATTTGGTCATTCCTTCCGTCTCCTTCAAGCCATATATATTCTACTTTTACAAAATCCAAATAGAAGTGAGCTTATAAATCTATGCAACCTAAATCCATGCAACCAAATTGACTAACAAACTTTTGAAGCCAAATCAGAGTTCTTGTTCGAGTATGAGTATCTTTTTTTTTTTTTTAAATAAAATAAAAAGATAGCTTGTGTTGTATTATAGAAGTGAAATGCAATAAGAGTTTGTTGCTACTTTTTCCATTTGAATTTATGATGAGTTAGCATTTTTACTTTGATTCTACTACAATTTATTTTAGTTAATTAAGAGATCTAAGCTTATTTTCATTTGGAGATGATCTCCCCTTTTAGTGCAGGGAGTGATTAAAGGGTGCATTATGTTGAAGTGCATGAAAACTTGTGCTTACTCAAAGCGTTCAATTTCCAAGTTAGTGTTTAAGATAATTCTTTAATACTTTTTCCTTTTTGTTTTAAATTATAATTCAATAATTGAGGTAGGGAGATTTGAACTCTAATAGTTTCCTTTGAAAACATTAGAAAGTAACAATTGAATAAACCTTTAATATTTCTATTATACATATATGAAATATAGAACATCTGCTAAGTTAAAAGCATAACACCCACCACAATCAAGTCCAATAAATAAAAGTAGAGCACCTACCACTTTCAAGTCATGTAGACAAATTAGATGTGTGTGTGTTTGACACGGAAACATAGAGAAATGGAGCTTCAGCACTTAATGCATGAGCATCCTCTGATGATCAATGAATTTCCAGGAAATTCGTGATCTTTGAGATCAAATGTGATTCCTTGCTTCAATGATGTTTCAAAATGTTTGACTTGAGAAAGAAAAAAAAAGTACTTCTATTTCCAGGCAACTAGTTTTATTCTCTAGTTGTCAACCTCTTACTCAATGTCAACCAGCCAATACATCCATGTCTTGGAGACTTGGAATAGTTTCAGCCAGGGAACCATATGATCAACTTCCACCATGGAACTTCATTTCTTTATTTATGAGTTGCTCCCATGTTGCAGAAGTAGAGTTGAATTTTCCTCAGGGGGATGAAATCCAAACAGGCCTGTCCTATTACCCCAAATTTAATAAGGCTAAGTTTAGTTTGAACAATGACCAATTCATCAGATTAAGTTGGAGACCAAGCCCACTGCCCATTAATCAACACACTCTAGTTTTGCCTCAGTGGAGCTTGCTGCATCATACACCACCCCCAAGTGCTTTGTTGTGGTATATTAACATTCCAAAAGCACTTACCCTTCAACAGAGCCTCATGGACCCATGCAACCCAAAGAGAACCAGGTTTAGCAAAGAGGTTCCAAATGTGTTTCATAATAGTAGAACCAATCAGACTCACCTAGTGGATAAATCAGGAATACAGAAACAAAAACAGCAATTAGAGCAGAGAATGTGATTGCATTATAGGTCGCAATTGAACAGCCTTATTTCATTCTCCAACCATTTTTAGTCCCAATCCGCTTTCCTTTTTTAAAGTATACACCTGCTCCCAAGAAACTTTAATATTTCCCTTCCCCTCCTCAGTCCCCTTCCACAAGAAGTGGTTAAATTTCTGCTCTATAGTTGCAACAGGCTTCTAAGGAGAAGTAATCTACCAGAGAATGAGAGATGCCTTGCTGTGATCTTGTCTATGAGAGGAGTGCATTCCCTCATAGTCAGCTTTCCTGAAATAAGAGGCATCCCAAGATATTTGACAGGAAGAGTTCCTGATTCCTTTCTTTTCTATTTCATTACACATTAATTTGTTCATTCACTCACACTCCTTTATCAAACTATCAAGATTATACTCTTAAGAAATCCAAGAAGAAGTGGAG
Organism: Castanopsis chinensis; assembly: GCA_032878915.1. Lineage (NCBI taxonomy): Eukaryota > Viridiplantae > Streptophyta > Magnoliopsida > Fagales > Fagaceae > Castanopsis > Castanopsis chinensis. The sequence continues at coordinate 1,404,341 of JAVQMG010000071.1, forward strand.
CTTTAAATATAAATTTACTAAATCTAAATTCATGCAACCAAATAGATCAACAAAGTTTCAAAGCCAAGTCCAAGTTCTTGTCCTTTCATGAGTATTTCTTGCTAATTCTTCCACCTCCCCCCCCCCCCCCCCCCCCAAAAAAAAGTAGCTTGTGTTGCTATTTTGCCATTTGAATTTATGATGAGTTAGAGAGCATTTTTACTTTACTTTTACTGTAATTTTTTTTAGTTAATTATGAGATCCAAACTTATTTTCATTTGAAGATGGTTTTCCCCTTTTAGTGCAAGGAGTGGCTAAAGGGTACGTTCTCTTGAGGAGCACGGAAGGTTGTGCTTACTCAAAGTCTTCAATTCCCAGGTGAGTATCAAAGATAATCATTTAATACATATTCACATATAAGCATAACACCCACCACATTAAAGTGCAAAGTATCCACCAATTTCAAGTTTCAAGTCCTGTAGACAAATTAGTTGTATGTGTGTTTGACAGGGAGACAACTGAGAGATGGAACTTCAACACTTCATCCATGAGCATCCTCTGATAATCAATGAATTTCCTGGAAACTTCGTGTCCCGTCAAGAAAGACATAGATTAGAAGTTCTTGGACATGGATACAAATGTGATGGGTGTGGTGAAGCAATTGAGGGTTCATGTGTCTGTTGTGGGCAATGTGGCTTTCGTCTTCATAATTCATGCGCCAAACTACCCCATGAGTTGCAACTCCCAATACACGACAAACACCCTTTAGTTATTCAAAAAATAAACCAGCATCATAAGGGCACTTACAAATGCAATCATTGCAATTTAGTATGCCAACCTTTCTTTTACCATTGTCCCCTCTGCAAATTTGTCCTTGATGTCAAATGTGCTTCTTCGCTACAATCAATCCTTGAAGTTGAAATTCACAACCACCCATTGGTCCTTCTCCAGGGGTCAAACTCATTCACTTGTGTTTTTTGTGGTAAAAAAGGTGGGGACATGTCTTGCCTATGTGCCTTGTGTGGAATTTGGTTCCACCGCAAATGTGCTGCCTTACCACACATGGTCAAACATATGCGCCACAAGCACCCTCTCAACCTCATCAAATCTCTTAAGACTGATCAATCTGAGCACCAAATTTGCCAACTTTGTATTAAAAAGTTGGACACAAACTATGGGATTTATTATTGCCCAAGTTGCGATTATGTTGCCCATCTTGATTGTGCTATGGATAAGGAAGGTAGGGAGCTAACATTTAAGTGGGAATCAAAAGATAAGGAGCATATTGAGTCAACAACCATGGTGGGGGAGGACAAAATTGAAATACTCATAAAAATCAAACATTTTAGTCATAATCATGACTTGAAGCTTACCAATGAGCTTGAGAATTATGAAATATGAGATGGGTGTATACGGCCCATCTTTCCTCCGTTTTACAAGTGTGCTTGGTGTTCTTTCTTTCTACACAAATCTTGTGTAGAATTACCCCCCTGAAAAGCAACACCCACTTCACAACCATATGCTCACCTTGAAATCAAGGAGACCTATGCTTGCTCGTTGTGATGTTTGTGAACTTTTTACTAATGGCTTTACTTATAATTGTAAGAAATGCCAATTTGAACTTGATGTTTCATGTAGTTTGATTCAAGAAAAGCTTACTCATGTCGGCCACGAGCATTTCCTCTTTCTCTCCAGTACAACATTGAATGAGAAGTGTAGTGCTTGTAATTATATAATGAAAATATTTCGTTGTACTAAATGTGAATTTACTCTAGATTTTGGATGTGCTATTCTGCCACTCACTGTAAAACATAGACAACACGAGCATACTTTTACCTTACGATATACTGTTGAAGATGAATCAGGTGAATATTCTTGTGATATTTGTGAGGAAGAACGAGATCCAAAGTTTTGGTTCTATTACTGTGATGAATGTAGTTTTCCCGCTCATCCCAAATGTATATTTGGAGAGTTCTTAAACAGCAAGTATCGAGACTGCCGAAACATCAAGTTTGGAAGCACTTACACATCCAAAAGTATCCACCAACATCCCCTCACTCTTGCTCGTAAGACTATGGACCATGCATCATGTGACAAGTGTGGGAAATTTTGCAATGAAGTGGCCTATGAATGTGCCACTTGTAATTCCATTATTCAGGTGAAGGGTCTGCCGAATTGTAAAACCTCTCTGATGGACTACGCCGTGACCCAAAAACAAGTAAGAAAATATTTGAGTTTATTTTTTAAGGGAAAAATTATAAGGAAAATTAAAATTGAAGCTCATGTACCGCATTCATTAATTTTGTTTTTATTTCCTTTACTTAGCAGTTGCCTATATAAAATTCTATAATATTAGAAAATGCTTGAATCTAGACCCAAATTTCCTTTGCTTGGAAACGATGTAATACCATGATTTTTTCATGGCTTCTCAATTATGTTTCCAAGGAAATTTTGAATAATATTATCTATGCAGATTCCATTCTTGACCAACATTAAACTATTTTATATAGTGAATTAACAACTTTTTGACATTATTTAGGATTTGCCTATCAATTTGCCAAAAAACAAATGTTGCGCAAAGTTAAGTTGAGTAAAACACCATACTTGTTGTTGAAGGTAATAAGTCAACTAATAACATCTTTTACGCTGTTGTTTATATATTTTTTTTTCTAAGGTCGAAGCTGCAGTAAAGCACAGAGAACAGGTGGCCGCCTTTTACAAGTATGTAAGGTCAATTTTATCACGTAGCAGCAGGATGGCTGAGATGCAGAATTGACATCATCCTCGTTGTTCTCTTCACCATCTCCCTCGCTCCTTCGATGCGATCGTCGACGACGACAACAACAAAAATGACAACGTTGTCCTTGTCCTTGTCGTTGATATCTGCCCTCACGATTACGCTGCTGATTTAAATGTCATGAATTTCGATGCCGTTCTCAGAGACACCCCTGCCACCTTTGCTATCGTCGAATTCTTCACCCACTGGTGATTATTTTATAGCATTACTACCATTTTGTTAGATCTCTGCTTTGTTAACGTATATTGGGATTTTTAAGGAAATGACTAGCTGTGGAATTGTTGTTTTAGCTGAAATATTTATATATTAGTGGAGATCTGGGTGACTTGTGGAATTGGCAATCCAAATAATTATAGAGGTTATTTTCTCCATGTATTGGCTTAAATTCAATAGTACTCCTCTGACTTTTGCTGCCTGTGCTTCTTGGATTTTAGTGTGATCTTTTCATTTGTCCTGATGTGTCTGAAAGTCTGTTAAATCTGCTGATTGTTTGGAACAGAGAAGCCTATGGTGATGGCAAGTTATTTGGACTTCTTTGCATACTCGTATCAGTAAAGCACCAAAGGAATAGAATAACCCTGCCTCAAATTACAGTTGTTTTAATCTAAACCATCTAAACTGTAAACTAGAGAACATGGATTGAAGCTCTTCTAGCAAATAGGCAACTAAGGGATAAGGATGATCTGCAGTGATACATTTTCGATAGGGTGAAGTATATCCTGCAGAAAATTTATAACACTTTCAACAGGGTCTATTAGAAGTATAGGACTTTTGAGGAAGAAACTTTGTGGCTTGACTAGGCTTCTGTCACGCTTAAATGGATAGCTAAATTTTTTAAGGGGTGGTTTTTGTGAGAAACATGAAAATGAATTTTCTGGATATGCTGCTTTTGTGGGATTCTATCTTGCCTCCTCTGCTACATAAGCTCCTGTTTAATTTTTTCCTGTGTTGAATTTCAGAGCAAACAAACCGGATTTTGATTTTTATTATTATTATTATTATTATTATTTTGATAAGTTACCGGATTTCGATATTATGTTAGAGTATCCAGCTTAAAATTTAAGTTAATAAGTGGAGATATTCAACTTGTACATGAACCCCCAATCTAAGTCTCAAATAAACTAACATGGGAATACTTTTTTACTTTTCACAATATGGCTAATTAGGTCTTGGTTTTTACTTTTTCAACAATGTAAATTGTCAAAGGAATGAGTATCATCAGAACTAAACTAAATATTTTATTGGTTTTTTTTTTTTTTTTACTAATGAAATGTGCCCCTGAAGCAGGTAAAGTGACTGATATGTGCCCCCACCCCTCTCTTTTTGTGATTGGGAGGGGAGTCAAAATTCATTTTAAGTAAAACAAAAAGAAGAATGTGGTATCCAGAATTATTTATAAGGGTCATTTTTATAACTAGATATTTTAAAAAGGGGAATTGAACAGAAGACTTTTAAGGATGCGTGTTTAGGGAGGGGTAGTAAGTGATATGTCTTTCTTAGCCACGGACTTCAATTGTTGAATAGGTAGTCTATTTTTATCTTCCTTTAGGAGTGGGGTAACACATTTGAGAATTGATTACATAGAGAGGGTTTCCTTACAGAATTTGAAAGGGTTACCTCCCAGGTAGTGAAAATCATTGAAAATAATGCACTCTGAATTGTTTAAACTCATTTGGTGTAGACCATTCCAGTGGGGTGGCCAAAGTTATCAACAATGTTTTGGGACTCCCATTTTGTTTCAATTTTCATTTAGTTTATTTTTTTTAAAAAAAATGCTCCTATCACAGCAAATTACAAACCATGTACTGGGGAGATGATTAGGGGCACTTAACATTTTGTTATATAGTAGTGTGAATTTTAGATTCAAGTGTTGTTCTTTCTACTAGTGCTAATATGATTTAAACTGTGCAGCTCCTTTGGCTTGGATGATGAGAAATTTGAGAATCAGCATCTTTCATCAAATGTGTCAGACCCTCTACAGGTCGTTTAGGGAGCATTAGAAATAAATTTGTCTGCATATATTACAAATTAAAGTTTCTTCTCTATAAATTAAAATATTGGCTCTTGCAACTTGTAAATTTGTAAGATTGCACGAGCTGTGTATGATGTTGAGGAGGCAAAAGGTATAACCTTTTGCTTTCTGGAATATATGTATTTGAGGTCCAGATCATTTCTGTTACTAAGACTGTTTGAAGGAGAAAACAGCCAACAGTTGTATCCTGTGCTTGCTCGCACTTGGCTTTATCTTCTTGTTTGATTTATCAACTTCTTTTTACTTTTATTTATGGGATAGATATTGTAGGTTTTTTATCATTAGCACAGGATCAGTATTCCAATTAGTTCAGCTAAAATTTTGCTAACTAACCCAGAATGGTAAAACCAGTATTGAACTATCTAAGACCAAACTAAATGCGAGCTATAGCATGTAGTTAAATCTGACTAGCACTGTAGATTAGCAAAAGGTACTTCATTTTTTCAATGTCACTCATTAATTTTTCTCTTCCTCTTTAGTTTCCTACTCTCATCCTCCATGCTAATGGGTTGTGACTTGTGAGGGTCATAAGGAGGTGTGGATGGTGGCACTGTGCCGTAAGGCTTAGGGCTGTGGCCGTTTCATAGCAATGATCCTGAGTTCCTGACAAGTTTGGGGCCAGAAATAATATTTTGGGCTATGCAGTGATTTTTTTTTTTTTTTTTGAGATTTGCAATGATTTGTTCCTTGCTCTCTTTAATTGCCAACCAAGGGCAGAACCAGGATTTGAACTTAGAGAGGGCAGGCATAACCAAAAAATATATGCACATCATATTTGTGGATATATTCTAATATTAATTTTTTGGGATTTCTCCTACATAACGATTCAAATTGTTTCTTGACTTTCATAGTCAAGAATCCTTATCCAATATTAAAATTAAAATTTTTTATTTTTCATTCTGATATTGATTTCTTGAGTTTATTTATTTATAAAAAAAACCCACAAGCCACAACTATATTAGTAATTTAAGTGGGTTAGTGGAAGGGTGTTCCTATTTTGTAAGTAATGTTTTAGTGCAAGTTAAACATGTATTTTAACCAAACTATCCTTTAGTTCTGTCTCTACTTAAATTTAGGGATATTTTGGAACAAAAAAAAATCCGGTCCAGACAGGGGCAGCCCCTTGAATAATAGTATAGACTACTTTATAAGTGTATATATCTATTTAGTATTTTTTTTATATAACTATTGTTAGTTTTTTTTTTTGTTGATATTTTGTTTTGTTTTTAGATAAACATAAGGTTTTTTTTTTTTTTTTTAAAGGAAAAAAGGCAGCAAAAGTGAGTTTGTTTAACTTATTTTTCTATTTAAAAAAAAAAAAAACATATAGTTACTTTGAAAAAGTGAGTTAGCAGAAGAGTGTTCCTATTTTGTAAGTAATGTTTTAGTGCAAGTTCAACATGTATTTTTACCAAACTATCCTTTGGTTCTGTCTCTACTTAAATTTAGAGATATAGGAGTATTTTGGAACAAAAAAAATCCGATCCAAACAGGGTCAGCCCCTTAAATAGTAGTATAAATATTTTAAGGAAAAAAAAGGCAGCAAATGTGAGTTGTTTAACTTATTTTTCTATTTAAAATAAATAAATAAACGTATAGTTACTTTGAAGAAGTGAGTTAGTGAAAAAGTGTTCCTATTTTGTAGGTAATGTTTTAGTGCAAGTTTGACATGTATTTTTACCAAACTATCCTTTATATCTGTCTCCATTGAAATTTAGAGATATAGGGGTATCTAATTTATAAGTGTATATATCTATTTAGTAGTTTGTTTTTTATATAACTATTATTAGTTTTTTTTTTTTTTTTTTTGTTGATATTTTGTTTTGTTTTTGGATAAACATAAGTTTTTTTTTAAAGGAAAAAAATGTGAGTTGTTTAACTTATTTTTCTATTAAAAAAAAAACAAATAAACGTATAGTTACTTTGAAGAAGTGGGTTAGTGGAATAGTATTCATATTTTGTAGGTAATGTTTTAGTGCAAGTTAGACATATATTTTTACCAAACTATTCTTTAGTTCTGTCTCTACTTAAACTTAGGAATATAAGGGTATTTTGGAACAAAAAAAATCCGGTCCAAACAGGAGTAGCCCCTTAAATAGTAGTATATTTTAAGGAAAAAAATGCAGCTGCAGCAAACGTGAGTTGTTTAACTTATTTTTCTATTAAAAAAAAAAAACAATAAACATATAGTTATTTTGAAAAAGTGGGTAAGTGGAAGAGTGTTTCTATTTTGTAGATAATGTTTTAGTGCAAGTTAGACATGTATTTTTACCAAACTATTTTAGTTCTGTCTTTACTTAAACTTAGGGACATAGGGGTATCTAATTTATAAGTGTATATATCTATTTAGTAGTTTTTTTTTTTTTTTTTTTTTTATATAACTATTATTAGATTTTTTTTGGTTGATATTTTGTTTCATTTTTGGATAAACATAAGGTTTTTTTTTAAGGAAAAAAGGCAGCAAACGTGAGTTGTTCAACTTATTTTTTTATTTAAAAAAAAAAATAATAAACGTATAGTTACTTTAAAGAAGTGGGTTAGTGGAAGGGTATTCCCATTTTGTAGATAATGTTTTAGTGCAAGTTAGATATGTATTTTAACCAAATTATTCTTTAGTTCTGTCTCTACTTAAACTTAGGGACATAGGGGTATCTAATTTATAAGTGTATATATCTATTTAGTAGTTTTTTTTTTTTATATAACTATTATTAGTTTTTTTTTTTGGTTATTATTTTGTTTTATTTTTGGATAAATATAAAGTTTTTTTTTTAAGGAAGAAAGGCAGCAAACGTGAGTTGTTTAACTTTTTTTCTATTTAAAAAAAAAAACAATAAACGTATAGTTACTTTGAAGAAGTGGGTTAGTGGAAGGGTGTTCCCATTTTGTAGGTAATATTTTAGTGCAAGTTAGACATGTATTTTAACCAAACTATCATTTAGTTTTGCCTCTACTTAAACTTAGAAATATAGGGGTATTTTAGAACAAAAAAAATTCGGTCCAAACAGGGGCAGCCCCTTAAATAGTAATATAGACTAATTTATAAGTGTATATATCTATTTAGTAGTTTTTTTTTATATAACTATTATTAGTTTTTTTTTTTTTTTGTTGATATTTTGTTTTGTTTTTGGATAAACAAAAGGTTTTTTTTTTTTTTTTGTAAGGAAAAAAGACAGCAAACGTGAGTTGTTCAACTTATTTTTCTATTTAAAAAAAAAAAAAACAATAACCGTATAGTTACTTTGAAGAATGGGGTTACCGGAAGAGTGTACCTATTTTGTAAGTAATATTTTAGTGCAAGTTAGACATGTATTTTTACCAAACTATTCTTTAGTTCTGTCTCTACTTAAACTTAGGGATATAGGTGTATTTTAGAAAAAAATAAATCCGGTCCATATAGGAGCAGTCCCTTAAATAGTAGTATAGATAAATGATGGGTAATCGTAAATTTAACATTAAACAGCAAAGCACATAGTTAATTAAAAAAAAAAAAAAAACCAACATGTTTTCCATAAACAAAGCAAATGGGAATGAAAAATTGAACAAAAAGAAATGAAATTAACAAATCGAAGTACCTAAAATTTGGTCAAATTAGTGGCAAGGGTTTGATTTGAGCGGGAGAGGAGTGAATTTGGGCACGATGGAATTTTGGGATTTTGGATTTTTGGGTATTTGTTTAAATTAAAAAGGATCCAAAAAAAACTAAAAGGGTTTCGAAGAGCGAATATTCTTGAATGCTTGTTAGATTTTGATTTCATTTTAGAGTTCCGAGTAATTATAGGAGATTGGTGGGAATGAATGAGTTTCGTGTGGTTTTTGTGGTTGGTACAAATTGTGGCCCGTGTGAGAGACCAAAGGGCCCAACTTTGGGTTCTATACCAAATGGACCTCCAATTTGTTGGGTCAAATTTTTAACACTATTGCTTAGGTGTTGTAGCTCGGCCAAAATGGCCAAATACCACAAGTTTCAAAAATTAATAGCAAAAGAATACTGTTTCGAAAATAAATAGGGAAGTACCACTTTTCTGGTACTCGAGTTTCTTAAACTCGAGTTGTAAATGGTACTCGAGCTTAAGAAACTCGAGTACCAAGAAGTTTAGCCACCGTGGCACTGCTAACATGGAATTTGTGCGATTTAAAAAAATAATATGGTACTCGAGCTTGGTAAACTCGAGTTTTGCGCAACACAGTACTCGAGTATACCAAACTCGAGTACCTTGTAAGGAACTCGAGTTTAGGAAACTCGAGTTCCTTATAATTTTTTTTTTTTTTTTGATAATCGGCAAATAAACATAAACATATTTTTACGTTTTTATTTATTTAAATAGAAGCATTGTAAAATAGATTTTAATTTCAAAATATGAATTAATTTCTACATTAATTAAAACTATTCATTGTTTTCTCATAAAAATTGTTCACTGTTTTCTCTTTAGTATTATTTAAAAAATTGTTCACTTTCTTTTTTGCGTAAATTATTTTATGTTCACTATTTAAAAAATTATTAACTGTTTTTTCAAAAAACACCAATTAAAATCGTGTTTTATAAATTTAAACGCCAAATCAGAATGCTTTTTCGTGCTTAAATTTCACAATAATCGAATTTGTTTTTCTGCATTGATGAAATCTATTTCTACATTAATAAAAGTTGCTCTCTGCACATCACGTTTACTGTATATTTGAATCTGCTTACTGCATTCATAAAATCTAATTTTCAGTATTAATTAAAACCGTTCATTGTTTTCTCATAAAAATTGTTCATTGTTTTCTGCAAAATCTATTTCTATGATTTTGCATAAAATTATTTTTTCTTTAGCGTTATTTAAAAAATTGTTCACTTCTTTTTTGCGTAAATTATTTTATGTTCACTATTTAAAAAATTGTTAACTGTTTTTCATAAAACACCTACTAAAATCGTGTTTTATAAATTTAAATGCCAAATCAGAATGCTTTTTCGTGCTTAAATTTCACAATAATCAAATTTGTTTTTCTGCATTGATGAAATCTATTTCTACATTAATAAAAGTTGCTCTCTGCACATCACGTTTACTGTATATTCGAATCTGCTTACTGCATTCATAAAATCTATTTTCAGTATTAATTAAAACCGTTCATTGTTTTCTCATAAAAATTGTTCACTGTTTTCTGCAAAATTTATTTCTATGATTTTGCATAAAATTATTTTCTCTTTAGCGTTATTTAAAAAATTGTTCACTCTCTTTTTTGCATAAATTATTTTATGTTCACTATTTTAAAAATTGTTAATTGTTTTTTCATAAAACACCTACTAAAATCGTGTTTTATAAATTTAAACGCCAAATCAGAATGCTTTTTCGTGCTTAAATTTCACAATAATCGAATTTGTTTTTCTGCATTGATGAAATCTATTTCTACATTAATAAAATTTGCTCTCTGCACATCACATTTACTGTATATTCGAATCGGCTTACTACATTCATAAAATCTGTTTTCAGTATTAATTAAAACTGTTCATTATTTTCTCATAAAAATTGTTCACTGTTTTCGGCAAAATCTATTTCTATGATTTTGCATAAAATTATTTTCTCTTTAGCGTTATTTAAAAAATTGTTCACTCTCTTTTTTGCGTAAATTATTTTATATTCACTATTTAAAAAATTGTTAACTGTTTTTTCATAAAACACCTACTAAAATCGTGTTTTATAAATTTAAACGCCAAATCAGAATGCTTTTTCGTGCTTAAATTTCACAATAATCGAATTTGTTTTTCTGCATTGATAAAATCTATTTTTACATTAATAAAATTTGCTCTCTGCACATCATGTTTACTGTATATTCGAATATACTTACTTCATTAATAAAATTTGTTTTCAGTATTAATTAAAATCGTTCATTGTTTTCTCATAAAAATTGTTCATTGTTTTCTCGGGAGTGGTAACCTTAAAATCACTCGGTGAGGTTTTTGTCGTGTTAGTTTTCCCCCATTGGAAAACAAATGACCATGTCAATTCAATTTCCATTGCACTTAGTTTAATTGGTGATTTGTTTGTGCTACCAGGCGCTTTGCATGTTAATTTGATTAATTAATAAATTTGGCTAATTAATCAATTAATTAATTACTTGGGGTCAATACGTTTTTGGCCTATCAAATTTTGTTGAGAGTACAAAATCGTGAAAATTCGAGACAGAATTGTGTACATTAGATGTACAGATCGTTCGAATTTGTAAAAAAAAAAAAAATTATTCGTTGTATGTATAAAATCTTGAAAGGATAAAATAAAATTGTATAAATTAGATATACAGATAGTCTGAATTTCTTGAAAAGTTTGGATTCGTTAATTGTACAAAATCGTGAAAATTAAATGGAAAACTATGTACTAATGTATTGATCATCCGAATTTGTTGAAAAATTTGAAATTGTTGAATGAACAAAATCGTGTAAATTCAATGGAAAATCAATGAACGGACCAAATCGTTGAGCAGCATATGCAGCATTGCGAACATCAGTAGAGCAATGGTGGACATTAACAACAACGTCTAATGTTCGTAAGTAAAAATTGTTGAAAATCATCATTACTTGAATCTGAGAAGTCTGAAATATCTCTTTCATCATCTAACACAGTAACTTCATTAATAGATTTAATGGCTCGCTCTTGCGCCTTCCCCTTTAGACGCTTCCTAGCTTTTTGGATTGCAAGAAAACGGTTTAATCGCCTTTGCATTTGATTGTTCTTTTGTTCAAGATGAGCAAGTATGTTGGTAGGTTCATTTCTAGGTAACGCGGCTGATATGGTTTACTAAAAAAATAATGTAGTTAAAACTATCTGTAAATGGTCTCTTTGATAATCAAATAGTGAGTTTAAGGAAAACTGGTTTGAAGCTGAGCTTTTTTTTATATATATATAAATTTAATTTATTGATTCCATGATGGTTTTTATTTTTAGTTTTTGAAAAGATGGTTTTTTATATATTGGTCATTTATTATTGGCACACGTAGCTAACCCATGGGGTGGATGGAAATGTTTGGAAAAAATATTAACATTTAAAATAATTGGAATGTACAATTAATTTTTTTTTTTGAACAGAAATGTACATTTAATAAATAAATAAAATGAAGAAGATTTTTTTTTTTTGAAGAACAAGAGACAGATACAATCCCCATCTGGGATTACTTATCAATACGGAGACAAAAGATCAGTAATTCGTGATACTTTATGGTTATCTGAAATGCTAGAAGCAGGGTTTATCAGCAAATTAATCATAACTTCTGAAATTCAGATTAGTTTATTTCCCAAAGTCATCCAAGAAGTAGCTGCACAGATTGGAGGACTTAATTATATGAAGATCACTATCTAGAGTACTCTTCTAGCTTGGGACAGTAGTTATTATATGGAAGCTCAGCCAGCACACATTTTGCTTCTTATTCATGATTGGGGTTCTATCCTTGAATACAAATGGTATACAGGAGATACTTATTTACCACTTAATGATCCGGATGCTCTGGCTCAAGAATGGTCTAATTTCATGAGTAGTAAGATTTATGAGATACAGAAAGAATTAGACAGAGGCTTCTACTTATATAGTTACACAAACAGGATAGCCGTATATGGTCCAATACCTTCAGCAAGGAGGTTATTTGGGAAAAGAAAGATTTTTAAGGATCCTAGAATGATACAGATTGAAAGACAGACAATTTGATCACTATTCACTAGTGACAAATCACTATTTCTCTAGCGACAGATCAGTATTCACCAGCATGCGTGAATAGCTTCCAGATAAATCAAGACAGTCCAGATAGATACAGACAGATGTTCAAAAGTTACTACTATTTACTAGCATGCGTAAAAAGAGATCTGATAGATTTTTGAAACCTGAAGATTCTCAGACAGACGCAGACAGACTATTAATCATTAGTACTAATTTCCATACCACCGACAGATTAACTTGAGTTAAATTTACCTACTCAGGTTACTTTACCATGGTTCATTTCACCTATAAAAGAGACAGACTATGAAGACAGAAGAGAAGTTTCTAAGGTTCTAAGATTCTAAGTTTTTAAGTTCCAAGTTTTAGAAAACCTTTTGTAATAGCCTTCCCTCTCCCTCAGAAAGACTTTTATACTCTCTCCCCCTCTTGTAATCTTGTAACCTTTCTCTTCAGACAATTTTATTTTCAACCTTGTATCAAAGACAACAGTTTGTTTTTAAGTTTATCAAATACTGAAGTTTTTATTCAAGTAAGATTTTCCTAGTTTCTATTTTCATATTCCATACTCCATTTTAATCTTATTTTGAATATATCTATTTTTCTATCTACTCTCTTTATTATCTATTTTATCATTGTTCATGCTTCCATATTAGTTCTGTGCTCTCTCCTGGGTAGTTATTGGTATTAGAGTATCTGGATCATAAAACACCTAATGAACAGTGAATAATTTATGCAGAAAAAACAGTGAACAATTTTTCAACTAATGCTGAACAGAAAATAATTTTATGCAGAATGCTAAAAATAGTTTACGCAGAAAATAGTGAACAATTTTATGAGAAAATAGTGAACATTTTTAATTAATGCAGAAAATAGATTTTATGAATGTAGGAAGAAGATTTGAATATACAGTAAACATGATGTAGCACTAACTATGGCATGAGTAGTTTTTTAAAGACACGTCATCAGCTCGCTGTTGTAGCACCAACTGTAGTCATACAAACCACATGCGCCAACAGATGCCACTGTTTCACACGTGCTGCTCAACAGCTCAGCATGATTTCACACACTGTCCAGTCATATCATCCACATTCACGTGAATACTTAAATATATGAATAATCGTACCCTGGTGCCAAGGACATAGCACTATGTCAATTAAATCTGATACTCTGTTCAAGAACACTACAACTACCGCCCACATCTTCAAATCTCACTGTGACATTGGGAACATTTAAAATTTTGTTCATATAGTGTTTTCCTAGCCTGTATTGACATGACAAGCCCTAATAACTGAAATTATAATGCTTGGAACATGAAATGAGGTTATAAATGCACCACAATAATGATCTTATTTCCACCCCACTAACTTCGTAGATTGACTAAGCTATGAGTCGCAACACCTCAACATCAAATCGTACAATGCGAAACAAGTTTGGATCTACTTCAACAAATGGATTATCACAAGTTCCAGCAGAACAACAACTACAGACATACACAGACCACTATGGAGGGAAATGGGTTGGAAAGAGGAGAGATTTCCTTAATATGCCAATATATACGTACGAAAGTCTTGGAAGCGTTGGGCACATCATGTTCGACAAACCTACAAAACTAAGTACAGATGCCACCGTAGTAGAGCTCATCGTAGCAAAACCACCATGGTCAACCCTATACGAGAAAAGGTGTGAGTTAGAGGTGTATTGTCGATGGCATGGGTTACGAGTTCCTAAGGCACGCTCAGCTGAGTTACCTAGAAATGAACCTGCCAACATACTTACTCGTCTTGAACAAGAGAACAATCAAATGCATAGGCGATTAGACCATTTTCATGCAATCCAAAAAGTTAGGAAACATTTAAAGGGGAAGGCGCAAGAGCGAGCCATCAAGTCTATTAATGAAGTTACTGCGTTAGATGATGAAAGAGATATTTTAGACTTTTCAGATTCAAGTAATGATGATTTCCAAAAATTTCTACCAACGAATATTAGACGTTGTTGTTAATGTCCACCATTGCTACATTGATGTTCGCAGTGCTGCATGTGCTGCTCAACAATTTGGTATGTTCTTTGATTTTTCGATGAGTTTACACGATTTTGTTTATTCAATGATTACAAATTTTTCAACAAATTCGGATGATCAATACATTAGTACATAGTTTTCCATTTAATTTTCACGATTTTGTACATTTAACGAATCCAATCATTTTAACAAATTCAGACTATCTGTACATCTAATTTACACAATTTTATTTTGTACTTTCAAGATTTTATACATTCAATGAATAATTTTTTTGTTTTACAAATTCGAACGATCTGTACATCTAATGTACACAATTCTCTCTCGAATTTTCACGATTTTGTACTTTCAACAAAATTTGATAGGTCAAAAACGTATTGACCCCAAGTGATTAATTAATTGATTAATTAGCTAAGTTTATTAATTAATCAAATTAACATGCAAAGCGTGTGGTAGCACAAACAAATCACCAATTAAACTAAGTGCAACAGAAATTGAATGGACATGGTCATTTGTTTTCCAATGGGGGAAAACTAACACGACAAAAACCCCACCGGGTGATTTTAAGGTCACCACTCTCGATAAAACAGTGAACAATTTTTATGAGAAAATAATAAACAATTTTAATTAATGCAAAAAATAGATTTTATTAATGAAGTAAGTAGATTTGAATATACAGTAAATATGATGTGCAGAGAGCAAATTTTAATAATGTAGAAATAGATTTCATCAATGCAGAAAAACAAATTCGATTATTGTGAAATTTAAGGACGAAATAGCTTTCTGATTTGGCGTTTAAATTTATAAAACACAATTTTAGTAGGTGTTTTATGAAAAAACAGTTAATAGTTTTTTAAATAGTGAACGTAAAATAATTTACACAAAAAAGAGAGTAAACAATTTTTTAAATAACGCTAAGGAGAAAATAATTTTATGCAAAATCATAAAAATAGGTTTTGCAGAAAACAGTGAACAATTTTTATGAGAAAACAATGAACGGTTTTAATTAATACAGAAAACAGATTTTATGAATGCAGTAAGCATATTCGAATATACAGTAAATGTGATGTACAGAGAGAGAATTTTATTAATGTAGAAATAGATTTCATCAATGCAGAAAAACAAAATCGATTATTGTGAAATTTAAGCACTAAAAAGCATTCTGATTTGGCGTTTAAATTTATAAAACACGATTTTAGTAGGTGTTTTAAGAAAAAATAGTTAATAATTTTTTAAATAGTGAACATAAAATAATTTACGCAAAAAAGAGAGTGAACAATTTTTTAAATAACGCTAAAGAGAAAATAATTTTATGCAAAATCATACAAATAGATTTTGCAGAAAACAGTGAACAATTTTTATGAGAAAACAATGAACAGTTTTAATTAATATAGAAAACAGATTTTATGAATGCATTAAGCAGATTCGAATATACAGTAAACGTGATGTACAGAGAGAGAATTTTATTAATGTAGAAATAGATTTCATCAATGCAGAAAAACAAATTCGATTATTGTGAAATTTAAGCACGAAAAAGCATTCCGATTTGGCGTTTAAATTTATAAAACACAATTTTAGTAGGTGTTTTATGAAAAAACAGTTAATAGTTTTTTAAATAGTGAACGTAAAATAATTTACGCAAAAAAGAGAGTGAACAATTTTTTAAATAACGCTTAAGAGAAAATAATTTTATGCAAAATCATAAAAATAGATTTTCCAGAAAAGAGTAAACAATTTTTATGAAAAAACAATGAATGGTTTTAATTAATACAGAAAACAGATTTTATGAATGCAGTAAGCAGATTCGAATATACAGTAAATGTGATGTACAGAAAAAAAATTTTATTAATGTAGAAATAGATTTCATCGATGCAGAAAAACAAATTTGATTATTGTGAAATTTAAGCACAAAAAAGCATTCTGATTTGGCGTTTAAATTTATAAAACACGATTTTAGTAGGTGTTTTATGAAAAAACAGTTAACAATTTTTCAAATAGTAAACATAAAATAATTTATGCAAAAAAGAGAGTGAACAATTTTTTAAATAACGCTAAAGAGAAAATAATTTTATGCAAAATCATACAAATAGATTTTGCAGAAAACAGTGAACAATTTTTATGAGAAAACAATGAACAGTTTTAATTAATACAGAAAACAGATTTTATGAATGCAGTAAGCAGATTCGAATATACAGTAAATGTGATGTACAGAGAGAAAATTTTATTAATGTAGAAATAGATTTCATCAATGCAGAAAAACAAATTCGATTATTGTGAAATTTAAGCACGAAAAAGCTTTCTGATTTGGCATTTAAATTTATAAAACACAATTTTAGTAGGTGTTTTACGAAAAAACAGTTAAAAATTTTTTAAATAGTGAACGTAAAATAATTTACGCAAAAAAGAGAGTGAACAGTTTTTTGAATAACGCTAAGGAGAAAATAATTTTATGCAAAATCATAGAAATAGGTTTTGCGGAAAACAGTGAACAATTTTTACGAGAAAACAATGAACGGTTTTAATTAATACAAAAAACAGATTTTATGAATGCAGTAAGAAGATTCGAATATACAGTAAACGTGATGTACAGAGAGAAAATTTTATTAATGTAGAAATAGATTTCATCAATGCAGAAAAACAAATTCGATTATTGTGAAATTTAAGCACCAAAAAGCATTCTGATTTGGCGTTTAAATTTATAAAACACGATTTTAGTTGGTGTTTTATGAAAAAACAGTTAATAATTTTTTAAATAGTGAACATAAAATAATTTACGCAAAAAAGAGAGTGAACAATTTTTTAAATAATTCTGAAGAGAAAACAGTGAACAATTTTTATGAGAAAACAATGAACAGTTTTAATTAATGTAGAAATTAATTTATATTTTGAAATTAAAATCTATTTTACAATGCTTCTATTTAAATAAATAAAAACGTAAAAATATGTTTATGTGAGTTCCTTACAAGGTACTCGAGCTCACTAAGCTCGAGTACCTTAGAAATAAAAATAAACATAATATTTTTTATAATTGGTACTCGAGTTTGGTATACTCGAGTACTGTGTTGCATGGAACTCGAGTTTACCAAGCACGAGTACCATATTATTTTTTTAAATCGCACAAATTCCATGTCAGTAGTGCCATGGTGGCTAAACTTCTTGGTACTCGAGTTTCTTAAGCTCGAGTACCATTTAGAACTCGAGTTTAAGAAACTCGAGTACCAGAAAAGTGGTACTTCCCTATTTATTTTCGAAATAGTGTTTTTTTGCCACTAATTTTTGAAACTTGTGGTATTTGGCCATTTTGGCCGTTGTAGCTCGGCATATACAGCACAAAATATTTATTTGTCTTTCGCTTAATAATAATAATAATAATAATAATAATAATAATAATAATAATAATTAATTCAATTCAATTATGTGAATTTGCTTTTATATTTTCTTTCTATATTTCTTTTCTTTTTTTTTTTCCATGCATGTGATCATAATTGATAGGCTATTATTTTTCATATGTCAAACTTCATTTGAAAAGGAAAATAAAATCTTTATTAGTTTTATTAATGTAAGGAAAAAAAATTGTTAAAAAAAAAATAAAGAAGTGAGATTTTAATTGAAATAGGAAAAAAAATCAAAAAATTATTAAAAAGCACAAATTCATAATTTAATAATTTATTATTCTCATGCAAATATGCGTTTAAGTAATGGAATATAAGAATGATTACATGATAGACTCCAATATTTTTTTTAAGTGAAATATGAAATTTAAAGTACTATATTCACAATATAGTTTTGAAAGTGTTACAATTTGATTATTTTATTAGTCTATATTAATTAATATATTAAAATTTCCATGAGTTGCACTTGAGGTTAGTCCAACTATTAAGTATTAACAACCTTTTTCATATAAATAGTACATAAGGGGAATTTTGCCTTTAAAAAAAAATTACAAAATGACTTGTAATTGTTTTAAAACCTCTAATTGATAAATATAATACAAATATATTTATTTTTACATAAAAATATAGCTTATTATTCACATAAAATGTTTTTTTTAATGTTTAGACTGATCTTAAGTATTTGTGCACATGTGTTTGCCCTTTAGAAATTTTACCCCTCTTGACATTAAATCTTGAGTCCACCACTAATGTGAGTTATTAACCCATAACAAGATGGTTGAGTATAATTGAAAATTTTAAAATACATATCCTAAGCTACAAAGATAATAAATTTGGATTTAGAATAGGTGCTCTTAACTCAAATTTGCATTTTTCTAAATGCACAAAAATGGACCAAATGAACTAAATTGGACTAAATAAAACTAAATGGGCCAAAGTGAAGAAAATAGGATCAATAGGACCAATGTAGAACCAATAAGACCGAAGTTGACCAAATGGATCGATTAGGATGGAATAGGACAAATGTGGATCGAATTGGACCAAATGAATCCTATAGGACTAAATAGGACTAAAATGGACCAAATTTGATCAAAGTGGACAGAATACGACCAAAGTTGAATGAATAAGACTGCATAGATCCCTCCAACAACTGAATAGGACCATTGTGGACGGAATATAACTAAAGTTGCTCGAATATGACCAATTTAGACCAAAGTGGACTGAATAGGATCAAAGTAAACCAAAGTGGACCAAATAGGCTACTCTTGTATATTTTCTTTCTCCATTTCTTTTCTTTTTCCCATGTATATCATAAATAATAGGCTATTCTTTTTGATTTGTCAAACTTCATATGAAAAGGAAAATAAAATATTTCTTGGTTTTATCATTGTTAGGAAAAAATGTTTAAAATAATAAAGAAGTAAGAGTTTTAATTGACAATAGAAAGGAAAAAAAAAAGTTACTATTACCTTTCAAAAGTGATCAAAAAATTATTTTTTTAAAAAAGCAAAAATTCATAAGGTAATAAATTATTATTCTTATTCAAATTTGTGTTTAAGTAATGAAATAGAAGAATGATCACATGATAAACTCCAATATTTAAATTGTTTTAAAGTGAAATATGAAATTTAAAGTACTATATATATATATATATATATATATATTCACAGTAAAGTTTTAAAAGTGTCACAATTTGATTTATTTTATTAGTCTAGATATTGATTAATATATTAGAATTCACATAACATAAGTTGCACTTGAGGTTAGTCCAACTATATACAACCTTTTTCATGTAATCAGTACATAAGTCGAATTTTGACATTAAAAAATCACAAAATGACTTATAATTGTGTAAAAAAAAACAAACACAATAATTTTTTTTTTCATAAAAATGTTTCTTAATATTCACATAAATATTTTTAATTAATTAGACTGGTCTCAAGCATTTGTGTGCATATGCACTTAAAAATTTTGGCCCACCCGATATTAAATCTTGGGTAATCATAAGGTTGAATTTAAACGAAAATTTTAAAATACATATCATAGGCTATAACATGCATGTAAATAACTCGAGCTAATGCAGACAATGCAGAATGAAGAGGAGGTGAAGGCTATAATATTACCCATTCCACTGAGTGCTTCTCATTTGGCCTTTTGGATATGAGGATTTGGAGTGCAACACCAACAACCCATGGTAGAAGAAGATTCACAGTGAGCAGTGCGTATATGATGGCTTATTATTATGAGAGTCAGCATGCAGTTAGTGGCAAAATACGTTCTATATGATTTCTCCTAGATGTCCTATGTAGGGAGAGCATGATTTTTTTTTTCTTTCTTTTTTTGAGAAACTTAGGGAGAGCATGTCTATAAATTTTTGAAGTCCAAGTTAGGTTTTCGTTAGGTTTAGAAATAAACTCATATTCGATAAATTAGTTTGTTGTTAAAAACTTCACATCTTTTTTATATTATTATTATTTATTATTCTGATTGAAATCCCTACCAAAATACAATAACATTCCTTAGGCCACACTTCATTCAAAATAGTTAATGAAATAGATATACTGTAATGCCCTAAATTTGGTTTGATATTAATTGAGTTTATAATGTGTAGATTATGAATCTTACATTGGGCATATACTTGGTTAATTTGAACTTAAAAAAATTTTATACAAAAGAAATGAATTTCATTAAAATGAGGATAAAAGTGATGGACCTTAATAGTAACATTCTTTTTTGAATAGTAACATTCTTATTCATACAGGGTGTTTCTTCTATCCAAATGACAAAATAGGCCATAACTCTAACATGTTTAGCTAGTCCTTAAGTTGCTTTGTTTTCTTCTCAAGCAATGTAATAAAACTGAACACTACGGTACGGATCTGCGGCTCTTGAGTTAATGCTCTTGAAATGTTAGAATAAGTCTACTATCACAATTTGTGCCACAACTCGCCCATGTGGCGAGTTGTGTTTGGTGGAGGAGTAAAGGTGGGTCCATGTGGGGACACCCCTCGGCGCAAATTGTGCCACAAGTTGTGGCACTTGACTTATTCGAAATGTTATTCATGATGCTGAGTTGAGCAATTATGATACCCTACAAAAGGAATTAATAACGAACTGTGAATCACTATCAAAAATTGCATAACAAATACCTTTATTGCGATCAATTTATGACCCCATCAGACCTTATCATTGCCAGACACCAATAAAGTAATTTATGGCTTTAAGCTTCGAGCATTCTCATCAGGTGTTGTATCCCAAATGCCATTTTCACACATAAAAACTTACTTTTTCTATATTAACACACCATTTTACAATACACCATACATCAGATATTCTATTCTTCCTTTCAACACATTAAAATAATATATACAATACATTAAAATAATCTAAAAAAACTCCTACACATTAAAACCCCACCACCCACAGATCACCCCCACCATAGCTCACAACCAACAACCACCCCAAAAAATCAACCACTGAGAACCAATATCAGGCACTACTATTACTACTACTACTACAAAAAAAAAAAAAAAAAAAAAAAACCCACAACCACAACCACCACGACTGAGATCTTGAGGAAAGGAGGTTGGGCAAATCGACAGTGGCTTACGGAGAGGAGTTTTGGCGATTAACAGCAACTGGGTGAGGATGGCAGCTTGGTGAGAGTCGTTTGGTGAGACTAGCGGCAATTTGAGACTGAGATCGGTGGCAGCACTGGTGAGACCAAAGGAGTAATTGGTGGCAAGTTTAAAGGAGAGATCAGACGCTGGCGTGGATTAGGTTCTTGATCTTGTCAATGTCCGATTGGGAGGATTGGTGGAGATGAAGAGAGGCTGAGAGAGTAATTAGATGGGTCACGAGTGAGAGAAGAGAGAGAAAAGTAGAATAAACAAATATTAAAAAGTTTTAGTATTTCTATTAGCACAGTTGTAGATTTAGAATTGTACTGTTCATCCATGCCAAAACATGTAGCATTTAAAATACCTCATATGAGAGGTTTTTTGGTGTTTGGTGTGCCAAATGCCAAATATTTGGCATTTTCACACCAGATGATGGTGATGCTCCACATTAACAATAGAAATGACGATATTAATAAATAAATAAATAAAAGTAATAATGTTAGAGTGACAATGATCATGAATCATGATAATAACAAATAATAATTTTAAGAGAATAAGCGCGTCTTCTACGTCAATTCAATCTCACCAATTTAATATTTTAGCAAAAATTTATCTAAACTTAACCAAAACAAGCGCACATCGACCTCACTAAATTAACTAAAGTTTTTAAAGAGGATAGTCTCATCACTATATGTAGTGAGTCTTTGGATGTATGTGTATGAAAATAATAGACAGCTAAACTAGCAAAAATGGAGTTTTTTTGGATTGGTTTAGCTAAACTGATGTGAATGCTCTTGTTTGGAGGTGTTCTACCCTCAAATATAATGTAGTGTGCAGCAATATTATCAAAGTTCTCTTCACATGGAATAAAAGAATAAAAATAAGTATGAAATAATAACTTTGGTCACACTTAACAGAGAAACGATTCAATTTTTCCTTTGGTTGTTTTTGTTTTCCAAACAAAAGAAGGATTCCTTACTTCATCTTCCAAGCAAAAACTCTTTCCATATTGCATGAATCATCATAGAAAATCCTGCTATGTGAAGCCCTTATTTGGAGACTTCTCAAGGTGTTCTCTCCCCAAAAAATAGTAAAAAAGCCCACGGTGCTGTGCAACAAGATTACCTAAGTCCTTTTTTTGCTTGGATAAAATAACAAAATTAGGGATGAAATAATAATTTTTGTCTCAATAAGAGAAACCATTCCATTTTTTCTTTGGTTGTTTTTGTTTTCCAAAAAAAAGAAATAATTCATTGCTTCATCCGCTAATCAAGAACTCTTTTCATATATATTGCATCCATCATCACAAATAAAAATGGAGTGATAAAAACTTACTTTTTTTTTTTGTAAATTATTCGACATAATTGTGATAATGCCAAGTAGAATACAAATACGGATAAAAGAATAACTTTTATCTCAGTTAACATGGAGAAACCATTAATTTTTTCTTTGGTTGTTTTTGTGTAAAAAAAAAAAAAAAAAAGGATTCCTTGCTTCAACCCCTAAGCAAAAATGCTTTCCATATTGCATGCATCATCAAAAATAGAAGTTAAATGGAGTGATAACAAGTTACTTTTTTGTGGTAAATTATTCGACATAATTGTGATGATGCATGCAAGCAGAATACAAATACGGATAAAAGAATAACTTTTATCTCAATTAACATGGAGAAACCTTCCATCCTTTGGTTGTTTTTATGTTCCAAACAAAAGAAGGATTCCTTGCCTCAACCCTTAAGCAAAAACTCTTTCCATATTGCATGCATCATCAGAAATAGAAATTAAATGGAGTGATAACAAGTTACTTCTTTTTGTGTAAATTATTCGACATAATTGTGATGATGCACACAAGTAGAATACAAATATGGATAAAAGAATAACTTTTGTCTCAATTAATGTGGAGAAACCATTTCATTTTTTCCTTTGGTTGTTCTTGTGTTCCCAACAAAAGAATGATTCCTTGCTTCAATCCCTAAGAAAAAACTTTTTCCATATTGCATGCATCACCAAAAATAGAAATTAAATGGAGTGATAACAAGTTACTTTTTTTTTTGTAAATTATTTGACATAATTGTGATGATGCACGCAAGCAGAATACAAATGCAGATAAGAGAGTAACTTTTGTCTCAATTAATGTGGAGAAACCATTCCATTTTTCCTTTGGTTGTTTATGTGTTCTAAACAAAAGATGGATTCCTTGCTTCATCTCCGAAAGTAGAAACTCTTTCCATATTGCGTGCATCATCAAAAATAGAAATGGAGTGATAACAAGTTAATTTTTTTTCATAAATTATTTGACATAATTGCAACGATGCATGCAAGCCGAATACAAATAAGGATAAAAGAATAACTTTTGTCTCAATCAACATGAAACCATTCCATTTTTACTTTGGCTAATTTTGTGTTTTAAACAAGAGAAGGATTCCTTGCTTCATCTCCCAAAGTAGATACTATTTCCTTATTGCGTGCATCATCGCAAATAGAAATGGAGTGATAACAAGATACTTTTTTTTTCCTATAAATTACTTGACATAATTGCAATGATGCATGCAAGCAGAATACAGATAGGGATAAAAGAATAACTTTTGTCTCAATTAACGCGGGAAAACCATTCAATTTTTCCTTTAGTTGTTTTTGTGCTCTAAACAAAAGAAGGATTCTTTGATCTTTTCTCAAAATATCTTTCCATATTGTGTGCATCATCACAAATAGAAATGGAGTGATAACAAGTAACTATATCTTTTTTTCTTTTGTAAATTATTAGACATAATTGCATAATTATAATTTGATGAAATCCTAATGGACTTTTGTTCATTAGGATTTCATCAAATTATCTACTTTGGGAGGTAATTTTGTGTTCTTTTGTAAATTATCTTTTGTTCAGTGTTTTACCCCCAACTATAGGGTAGTGTGCAACAATATTATCAAAGTCCCTTCATATGGAATAAAAGAATAAAAATAAGGATACAATAATAACTTTGATTTCACTTAATGGAAAAATGATTTCATTTTTCCTTTTGTTGTTTTTGTTTTCCAAACAAAAGAAGGATTTCTTACTTCATCTTCCAAATAGAAACTATTTTCATATTGCAAAAATCATTGCAAATGAAATTGAAGTGATTAGGGGTAGAGGAAGGGGGACCATGACCTCCCTTGACTTTTCAAAAATCCTCCATCGTTCTTGTATTTTTTGTATTAAAAATAATTGGACATAATTTAAATAATGGCCCCACCTAAATTTTTATTAAAAACATGTAATGCATATATATAGTTGACTAATGTATTTTTGTTCCTCTAATTACTTTTATGTAATACATAGCTCATTAAATTAAAGTTTATTCAATGTATATCATATGAAATTTAATTATGTTTTATTTTTATTAAATTGACTTGTATATTTTTAGACATATCAAGGATTACTTTTTTTTTTTATTGCAAAGATGTAAAAACTTACTTGATGTAAATATTTTTATTTATACAATAAAATATAATATGCTAAATCAAAATTACAAAAAATTTTCCTGTATATGAAACAAATATATATATATATATTTAAATAATGGCCCCACCTAAATTTCTATTAAAAACATGTAATGCATTTGTATAGTTATTTATTTATTTATTTATTTTTATACAAGATATAAATTCTACTCTAACTTAATCTAAGTGTATATGTGTGTAAAACTCCCTCCTGAAGACTTGAATTCTAGACCTTCCCCCCCCTCCCCCCCGACATCTCACAAGTGCTTATACTTGTGGAGTAACCATCGCACTAAGGATATACGGTAGTAATGCATTTCTATAGTTGACTAATGCATTTTTGTTCCTCTAAATATTTTTATGTAATACATAGCTCATTAAATTAAAGTTTATTTAATGTATATCATATGTAATTTAATTATGTTTTATTTTTATTAAATTGACTTGTATATTTTTAGACATATCAAGACTTAATTTTTTTTAATTGCAAAGATATAAAGACTTACTTGGTGTAAATATTTTTGTTTACGCAAGAAAATATAATATGTTAAATCAAAATTACAAACATTTTTCATGTATAAGCAACAATGGGAGCAACAACAAGTATCCATTCCTTTCTTTTTTCTTTAAATAAATTATTCGGCATAATTGCGATCTCAAGCAGAATAAATATAGGGAGAAAAGAATAACTTTGTCTTAATTAACGGGGAGAAACCATTTCATTTTTCCTTTGATTGTTTTTTTTTTTTTTTTTTTACAAACAAAAGAAGGATTCCTTACTTCATACCCTAATCAAAAAGTCTTTCCATATTGCGTTCATTATCACAAATAGAATTGAAGTGATAACAAGTTACTATTGTTTTTTCTTCTTAAGTAAATTATTCGACATAATTGAGATGATGCATGCAAGCAGAATAAAAATAGGAATAAAAGAATAACTTTGGTCTCAATTAACGGAGAGAAATGATTCCATTTTTTCCTTGGTTGTTTTTGTTTTCCAAACAAGAGAAGGATTTCTTGCTTTAGCCCCCACGCAAAACCTCTTTTCACATTGCATGCATCATCACAAATAGAAATGGAGTAATAACAAGGTACTATTTCTTCTTTTCTTTTCTTTTGTAAATTATTTGACATAATTCCATAATCATAATTTGATGAAACACCAATGGACAATTTGTTTTTAATCTTTGCAAAGTTACAGTTCATTGAGTTCAACAACATATAGTAATAAAATTTCTTAATTTTTTTTGGTAGTATTTTTAAATGTTAAGACATCAGATTTTGGACGAAACACTAATTATTAATGGAGTCCAATTAGATTTTTTTTCCATTCCATTAATAACAAATAAAAATCAAGGAATATATAATTATTATAAAGTTATATGTTTATATATATATATATATCATTCTTCCCTTTTTTTATTCCTTTCTTTTACATTTAACATCCAAAAAAAGAAAGAGATCATACAAAAGAAAAAAGAAACCATTTGGATTTGATTCCTTTCTTTTCTATTTCATTATACATTTATTTGGTCATTCCTTCTCACTCCTTCAAGCCATATAGGTTCTACTTTTACAAAATCCAAATAGAAGTGAGCTTATAAATCTACGCAACCTAAATTCATGCAACCAAATTGACTGACAAACTTTTGAAGCCAAATCAGAGTTCTTGTTTGAGTGTGAGTATCTTTTTCTTCAAAATAAAAAATAAAAAGATAGCTTGTGTTGTATTATAGAAGTGAAATGCAACAAGAGTTTGTTGCTACTTTTTCCATTTGAATTTATGATGAGTTAGGAAGCATTTTTACTTTGATTCAACTACAATTTACTGTAGTTAATTAAGAGATCCAAACTTATTTTCATTTGGTGCTGATCTTCCCTTTTAGTGCAAGGAGTGACAAAAGGGTGCATTCTGTTAAAGTGCACGGAAAGTTGTACTTATTCAAAGCGTTCAATTTCAAGGTGAGTATCATATATAATCCTTTAACACTTTTCAAGAAAAAAAATTATAATTCAATAATTGGAGTAAGAGGATTTGAACCCTAATAGTTTCCGTTGGAAATATTAGAAAGTAACAATTGAATAAGACTTTAATATTTATACACATATATAGAACATCCGGTAAGTTAAAAGCATAACACCCACCACAATCAAGTCCAACAACTAAAAGCAAAGCACCCACCACTTCACCACTTTCAAGTCATGTAGACAAATTAGTTGTATTTGTGTTTGACAGGAAGAGTTCCCGATTCCTTTCTTTTCTATTTTATAACACATTAATTTGTTCATTTATTCCTACTCTTTTATCAAGCTATCTAGATTATACTTTTAAAAATCCAAATAGAAGTGGAGCTTTAAATATAAATCTACTCAACCTAAATTAATAATCATGCAACCAAATGGATCAACGAAGTTTTGAAGCCGAGTCCAAGTTCTTGTTATTGCGTGAGTATGCCTTGCTCTTCTCTTTTTTCTTCTTCTTTTTCTTTTTTTCAAAAATAAAAAATAAAAAAGTAGCTTGTGTTGTATTATAAAAGTGAAATGCAATAAGGTTTTGTTGCTATTTTGCCATTTGAAAATTTATGATGGGTTAGAGAGCCTTTTTACTTTACTTAAACTGCAATTTCTTTCAGATAACTAGGAGATCCAAACTTATTTTCATTTGAAGATGATCTTTCCTTTCTCATGTAAGGAGTGACTAAAGCATATTGTTTGTTGAAGTGCAGGGAAAGTTGTGCTTACTAAAGTCTTCAATTCCCAGGTGAGTATCTAAGATAATCATTTAATACATATTCACATAAAAACATAACACCCACCAAAATCAAGTGCAAAGTACCCACCATTTTCAAGTCCTATAGAAAAATTAGTTGTATGTGTGTTTGACACTACAGGGAGACAACTCAGGGAGATGAAACTTCAACACTTCATCCATAAGCATCCTCTGATAATCAATGAATTTCCTGGAAAATCAATGTCCGACTATGAAAGATTTATATTTGATTATGCAAAAGTTATGCCCTCTTGTACTGGGTGTGGTGAAGCAATTGAGGGTTCATGCGTTTGTTGTGGGCAATGTAGCTTTCGTCTTCATAATTCATGCGCCAAACTACCCCATACATTGCATCTCCCAATACATGACAAACACCCTTTACATCTCGAAATAACTGAAGATTATGAGGGCACTTACAAATGCAACTATTGCAATTTAGTTTGCAAACATTTCTTTTACCATCGTCCCCTAAGCACATTTGTCCTTGATGTCAAATGTGCTTCTTCGCTACAATCCATCCTTGAAGTCGAAATTCACGACCACCCATTGGCCTTCTTCCAAGGGTCAATCTCATTCACTTGTGATTTTTGTGGTAAAAAAGGTGAGGACAGGCCTTGCCAATGTGCCTTATGTGGAATTTGGTTCCACCGCAAATGTGCTTTCTTACCACACATGGTCAAACATATGAGGCACAAGCACCCTCTCAACCTCACTAAATCTCTCAATACTGATCAATCTGAGGACCGATTTTGTCAATTTTGTGTAAAAAAGTTGGACACAAACTATGGGATTTATTATTGCTCAAGTTGTGATTATGTTGTCCATCTTGATTGTGCTATGGACAAGGTTGGTAGGGAGCTAACATTTAAGTGGGAATCAAAAGATGAGGAGCTTACTGAGTCAACAACCAAGGTGGGGAAGGACAAAATTGAAATACCCATAGAAATCAAACATTTCAGTCATGAGCATGACTTGAAGCTTACCGATGAGCTTGAGAATTATGAAATATGTGACGGGTGTATACGGTCCATCTTCCCTCCATTTTACAAGTGTGCTCAGTGTTCTTTTTTTCTACACAAATCTTGTGTCGAATTACCCCTTGAAAAGCAACACCCACTTCACAATCACATGCTCACCTTGAAATCAAGGAGACCTTTGCTTGCTCATTGTAATGTTTGTGAACTTTTTACTAATGGCTTTACCTATGAGTGTAGCAAATGCTCGTTTCAACTTGATGTTTCATGTAGTTTGATCCCAGAAAATTTTACTCATGTTGGCCACGAGCATTCCTTCATTCTCTCCAGTACAACATTGGATGAGAATTGTAGTGCTTGTAATTATAAAATGAAAATCTTTCGTTGTACTAAATGTGAATTTACTCTAGATTTTGGATGTGCTATGCTACCTCTCATGGTAAAACACAAAAAACACGAGCATCTTTTTACCTTACGATATACTGCTGAAGATAATTCAGGTGAATATTATTGTGATATTTGTGAGGAAGAACGAGATTCAAAGTTATGGTTCTATTACTGTGATGAATGTAGTTTTCCTGCTCACCCCAAATGTATATTTGGAGAGTTTTTAAATAGCAAGTATCGAGACTGCCGAAACGTCAAGTTTGGAAGCACTTACACATCCGACATCCACCAACATCCCCTCACTCTTGCTCGTAAGACTATGGACCATGACTCATGTGACAAGTGTGGTAAATTTTGCAATGAAGTGGCCTATGAATGTGCCACTTGTAATTCCATTATTCAGGTGCTGGGTTTGCCGGATTGTGAAACCTCTCTGATGGACTTCGCCGTGAACAAAAAAGTAAGAAAATGTTTGAGTTTATTTTTTAAGGGAAAATTTATGAGGATAAAAATTAGAATTGAAGCTCATGTACCGCATTCATTAATTTTGTTTTTATTTCCTTTACTTAGCAATTGCCTATATAATCTAAGATACTTTTAACTTTGCTCATGGTAACCTCCCTTGTATAAATCATATGTTCAAATGCAATGCGGAGTTTGCAGTTTTCTAACTTTCACTTGGTATCAGAGCATCACAACTCTGGAAAATTTTAGCATCTTTAATTTTTTGGTCTGAAGTTTCTGGTAGGACAACCAGATTCGGGTCCATTTAACCTCTTTTTCTTGTACCACTCCAATTATAATTTTGGTTTGGCACTTGTTTCTCAGCCTCTCAGTGGTGGGAATTACAAAACATAAGAGTCAATCCATGATAATGATGCTCACAGCCAAGAAAAAGATTAGTTTCATTAACGAGTCCATTATTCCAAAACCTGTCAACAGTTTAGACCCAAATTTCCTTGCTTGGAAACGATGTAATACCATGATTCTTTCATGGCTTCTCAATTATATATGTTTCCAAGGAAAGTTTGAATACTTGACCAACATTAAACTATTTTATATAGTGAATTAACAACTTTTTGACATTATTTAGGATCTGTCTATCAATTTGCCAAAAAATAAAATGTTGCGCAAAGTTAGGTTGAGTAGAATACCGTACTTGCCAAAACTAATAACATCTTTTACGCTGTTGTTTATAATTTTTTTTTTTCGAAGGTTAAAGCTGTAGGAGAGCACATAGATCTGGCGGCTGAATTGGAGCGCAGATATCAGATGGCTGAATTTGAGCGCAGAAATCAGATGGCTGAAGTAGAGATCGCATATTGGATGGAAGACATAGACGGATCAGATCGCAATTTTCAGATGGCTGAAATAGAGAGTAGATACAGGATGGCTGTATTAGAGATTAGAAATCAGACGGCAGAATTAGAGCGCAGACATTAGATGCTTTGTAAACGTATATTGGGATTTTTAAGGAAATTACTAGCTGTGGAATTATTGTTTAAGAAATCCAATTAACGACACTAATGTGGTTCTTGTATTTTATTGTTTTCTTCTCCACATTGGAATTGATTTCATCCATTAATCATTAACTCCAATCTGATCCCCCAATTACATGGAGTTGATGGATCATAAATAAAAAAAGGATCCTGTTTTACAGGGTGCTGAACTATCTTTTATAAGTGAAAGATTAATTAAACTCAAACAAGTCCTGATTAAGTTATTTTCTCCAATGTACTGGCTTAAATTCAATAGTATTCCTTTGACTTTTGCTGCCTGTGCATCTTGGATTTTAGTGTGATCTTTTCGTTTGTCCTAATATGTCTGAAAGCCTGTCAAATCTGCTGATTGTTTGGAACAGAGAAGCCTATTTGATTGATGGTTATGGCAAGTTATTTGGACTTCTTAGCATAATCATATCAGCAAAGCAGCAAAGGAACAGAATAACCCTGTCTCAAATTACAGTTGTTTAATCTAAACCATCTGATTACCAGACACTGCTAAACTAGATCAAAATAATAGGTGAGTACAATGTTAGAGCACCCAATCTAGACGCCTAAGCTAGCAGTTGGAGTGACCCAACTAGGTTATAACCATATCAAGTCCCAAACACAACCAATTCCTTGATACCCCTGGTCCAACCAAAACCTAAACCAAGACAAACGGGCCTGACGGCCTAACCAAACCTGAAACGAAGCGGAACAAGCATGGCAAGTCGGGTCCAAGAACAAACAAACCGGATTTTGATTTTGATTATTATTATTATTTGATAAGTTACTGGATTTTAATATCATGTTAGAGTATCCAAAAGTTAATAGGTGAAGATGTTCAGCTTGTACATGAACCCCCATATCAATGTACATATAATAATAAAGCTTATTATTAAAATGACTATAAAGTTATATATATATTATTCTTCCCAACATTCAAAAAAAGAAAAAGAAAAAGATCATTATGCTGCAAAAGAAAAAGAAACCATTTGGATTTGATTCCCTTCTTTTCTATTTCATTATACATTTATTTGGTCATTCCTTCCCTCTCCGTCAAGCTATATGGATTCTACTTTTACAAAATCCAAATAGAGGTGAGCATATAAATCTACGCAACCTAAATTCATGCAACCAAATTGACTAAATAACTTATGAAGCCAAATCAGAGTTCTTGTTTGAGTGTGAGTATCTTTTATTTATATATATATATATATATATATATATATATATATATATATTAAGATATATAAATAAAAAGATAGCTTGTGTTGTATTTTAGAAGTGACATGCAATAAGAGTTTGTTAATACTTTTTCCATTCGAATTTATGATAAGTTAGGAAGCATTTTTACTTTGATTCTACTACAATTTACTTTTGTTAATTAAGAGATTCAAGCTTATTTTCATCCAGTAATAATCTTCCCTTTTAGTGTAGGGAGTGACTAAAGGGTGCGTTCTGTTGAAGTGCACGAAAAGTTGTGCTCACTCAAAGCGTTCAATTTCGAGGTGAGTATCTAAGATATTCCTTTAATACTTTTTTAGAAAAAATTATAATTCAATAATTTGAACCCTAGTAATTTTTGTTGGAAACATTAGAAGGTCACAATTGAATAAGCCTTTAATATTTATATACATATATAGAACATCTGCTATGTTAAAAGCAGAGGACCCACCACTTTCAAGTCATGTAGACAAATTAGTTGTGTCATGTATGTGTGTTTGATAGGAAGAGTTCCTGATTCCTTTCTTTTCTATTATATTACACATTAATTGTCCATTCATTCCCGCTCCTTTATCAAGCTATCTTGATTACACTGTAAAAATCCAAATAGAAGTGGAGCTTTAAATATAAATCTACTCAACATTAATTAATATTCATGCAACCAAATGGATCAATGAAGTTTTGAAGCCAAGTCCAAGTTCTTGTTATTGCATGAGTATTTTTTTTATTTTTTGAGGGAGATTATAGCGTGAGTATGTCTTGCTTCTTCTCTTCTTCTTCTTCTTCTTCTTCTTCTTCTTCTTCTTCCAAACAAACTATTAAAAAAAAGTTGCTTGTGTTGTATTATAAAAGTGAAATGCAATAAGATTTTGTTGCTATTTTGCCATTTGAATTTATGATGAGTTAGAGAGCCTTTTTACTTTACTTTTACTGCAATTTCTTTCGCATAATATTTAAGAGATACAAGCTTGTTTTCATATGAAGATGATCTTCCCTTTTTATTGCAAGGAGTGACTAAAGGGTATGTTCTTTTGAAGTGCATGGAAAGTTGTGCTTACTCAAAGTCTTCAATTCCCAGTGAAGTGAGTATCTGAGATGATTATGTGTATTCACATAAAAGCATAACACACACCACAATCAAGTGAAAAGTGAAAGTACCCACCACTTTCAAGTCTTGCAGAAAAATTAGTTGTATGTGTGTTTGACAGGGAGACAACTGAGAGATATGGAACTTCTACACTTCCCCCATCTCCATGAGCATCCTCTGATAATCAATGAATTTCCTGGAAACTTCATGTCCAGTTATGCAAGATTTAAATTAGAACATAGTGGAGATGGATACAAATGTGCTGGGTGTGGAGAAGCAAATGAGGGTTCTTGCGTCTGTTGTAGACAAAGACAATGTAACTTTTTTCTTCATAATTCATGCGCCAAACTACCCCATGAGTTGCATCTCCCAATACATGACAAACACCCTTTAGTTATCCAGAAAACAACACAACATTATGAGGGCACTTACAAATGCAATCATTGCAATTTAGTTTGCAAACATTTCTTTTACCATTGTCCTCCTGCAAATTTGTCCTTGATGTCAAATGTGCTTCTTCACTACAATCCATCCTTGAAGTCAAAATTCATGACCACCCATTGGCCCTCTTCCAGGGGTCAATCTCATTCAATTGTGATTTTTGTGGTAAAAAAGGTGAGGACATGCCTTGCCAATGCACCTTATGTGGAATTTGATTCCACCGTAAATGTGCTTCCTTACCACAAATGGTCAAACATAAGCGCCACAAGCACCCTTTCAACCTCACCAAATCTCTCAAGACTGATCAATTTAAGAACCGAATTTGCCAACTTTGTGCTCAAAAGGTGGACACAAACTATGGAATTTATTATTGCTCAAGATGCGATTATGTTACCCATCTTGATTGTGCTATGGACAAGGTTGGTAAGGAGCTAACATTTAAGTGGGAATCAAAAGATGGGGAGCTTATTGAATCAACAACCAAGGTGGGGAAGGACAAAATTGAAATACCCATAACAGTCAAACATTTTAGTCACGTGCATGAATTAAAGCTGACCAATGACCTTGAGCATTATGAAATATGTGACAGGTGTATACGGCCCATCTTCCCTTCATTTTACAAGTGTGCTCAGTATTCTTTCTTTTTACATAACTCGTGTGTAGAATTACCCCTTGAACAACAACACCCACTTCACAGCCACAGGCTCACCTTGGAATCAAGGAGACCTATGCTTGCTCGTTGTGATATTTGTGAAGTTTTTACTAATGGCTTTATCTATGAGTGTAAGCAATGCCGGTTTTCACTTGATGTTTCATGTAGTTTGATCCCAGAAAAGCTTACTCATGTCGGCCATGAGCATTCCCTCATTCTCTCTAGTACAACATTGGATGAGAACTGTAGTGCTTGTAATTATGAAACGAGAAAAATCTTTCGTTGCACTAAATGTGAATTTACTCTAGATTTTGGATGTGCTAAGTTACCACCCACTATAAAGCACAAACAACACGAGCATTATTTTACCTTACGATATACTGCTGAAGATGATTCAGACGAATATTATTGTGATCTTTGTGAGGAAGAATGAGATTCAAAGTTTTGGTTTTATTACTGAGATGAATGTAGTTTTCCTACACATCCCAAATGTATATTTGGAGAGTTATTAAATAGCCAGTATCGAGACTGCCTAAACATCAAGTTTGGAAGCACTTCACATCCAAAAGTAGCCACTAACATCCCCTCACTCTTGCTCGTAAGACTATGGACCATGATTCATGTGACAAGTGTGATAAATTTTGCAATGAAGTGGCATATGAATGTGCCACTTGTAATTCCATTATTCAGGTGAAGGGTTTGCCAAATTGTGAAACCTCTCTGATGGACTTCGCTATGCACCAAAAAAGGTAAGAAAATGTTTGAGCTTATTTTTTAAGGGAAAATTTACGAGGATAAAAATTAAAATTGAAGCTCATGCGCTGCATTCATTAATTTTGTTTTTATTTCCTTTACTTAGCAATTGCCTATATAATCTAAGATACTTTACCTTTGCTCATGGTAACCTCCCTTGTATAAATTATATGTTCAAATGCGAAGTGGAGTTTGCACTTTTCTAGGTCAAACTAGTTATCAGAGCATCACAATCTCTGGAAAAATTTAGCATCATTTTTTTTTTTTTGGTCTGAAGTTTCTGGTCTTTAAGTCTTTGTATAATCAATGGTAGGAGTAGGACAACCAGATTTGGGTCCATTTAGCCCCTTTTTCTTGCACCACTCCACTTGTTTCTCAACCTCTCATTGGAGAGAATTACAACACATAAGAGTCAATCCATGATAATGACGCTCACAGCCAAGAACAAGATTAGTTTTATCAACGAGTCCATTATTCCAAAACCTGTTGACAATTTAGACCCAAATTTCCTTGCTTGGAAACGATGTAATACCATGATTCTTTCATGGCTTTTCAGTTTTGTTTCCAAGAAAATTTTGAATAGCATCATCTATGCAGATTCCATTCTTGACCAATAATAAACTATTTTTTATACTCAATTAACAACATTTTGACATTATTTAGGATTTGTGTAGAACACCATACTTGTTATTGACGGTAATAAGTCAACTAATAACATCTTTTCGGTGTTGTTTATAGTTAATTTTATTAAGGTTGAAGATGAGTTAACGCGCAGAGAAGAAATGATCTCCATTTTCTGGATTTTAAAGTTGAACAAGTGACGTGGACCATCATAAAGACTATATAGGAGGACTGCTAATTTCTCATTAAGCAGAACCAGAATCAAGTTTCAAGCTGTAGCAGGACTGTGAGATGCAAAATTGACATCATCCTCATCATTCTCTTCACCATCTCCCCTCTTTGTGAGATCATCGAACAACAACAACAAAAAAGACTACGTGGTCGTTGATATCTGCCCTCACAATTACGCTATCGATTTAAACGTCATGAATTTCAATGCCATTCTCAAAGACACCCCTGCCACCTTTGCTATCATCGAATTCTTCAACCACTGGTCATTATTTTATAGCCTTACTATTGTTAGATCTATGCTTTGTTAACGTATATTGGGATTTTGAAGGAAATGACTAGCTGTGGAATTGTTGTTTTAGCTGAAATATTTCTATATTTGTAGAGATCTGGGTGACTTGTGGAATTGGCAATCCAAATAATTATATAGGTTATTTTCCCTATGTATTGGCTTAAATTCAATAGTACTCCTTTGGCTTTAGCTGCCTGTGCTTCTTGGATTTAAGTCCTAATGTGTCTGCAAATCTGTTAAATCTGCTGATTGTTTGGAACAGATAAGCCTATTGATTGATGGTTATGGCAAGTTATTTGGACTTCTTCGCATACTCATATCAGTAAAGCACCAAAGGAACAGACTAGCCCTGTCTCAAATTACAGTTGTTTTAATCTAAACCATCTGATCACAAGACACAGCTAAACTGTAAACTAGAGAACATGGATCAAAGCTCTTCTATCAAATAGGCAACTAAGGGTGGTCTGCAGTGATACATTTTCGACAGGATGAAATATATCCTGCTGAAAATTTATAATACTTTCTATAGGGTCTATTAGAAGTATAGAGGGCCTTTGAGGAAGAAACTTTGTAGCTTGACTAGGCTTCTGTCACGCTTAATACCCCTAGTCCAACCAAAACCTAAATCAAGACAAACAGGCCTGATGGCCTAATCAAAGCTGAAACAAAGGCAAACAAGCATGGCATGTCAGGTCTAAGAATAAACAAACCATTTTTTGATTATTATTATTATTATTTGTAAGTTACCGGATTTTGATATTATGTTAGAGTATCCAACTTAAAAGTTTAAGTTAATAGGTGGAGATGTTCAGCCTGTACATGAACCTCCATATCTAGGTCTGAAATAAACCAACATGGGAATGTGATGTCCTAACATGTCCTTCACTTTAATGGGTGGTATCAAAGCCAATGGTTGGCAGAGTAGTGTGACAGAGAGCATGTAACTCACATGATGGACCAGACTTGTAGTCACAAATTCACTGGTTGATTAACCATGGTGGGTCCAAAGTTACTAGCTTAAAATTTGGTTTGTATGCTCTAACATATAGAAAAAGACACTTTTCTATGTTTGATTTATTGCATCTCTCTTATTCGGTTTCTTACATGACACTTGATCCTATTTATTTTGAATTGGTGGTTGGTCATTCTCCTTTCACTTTTTTAGCAGTCAGATAAACACTAAACTTTGTGATAAGTTTTCTGTGGATTATTATCCTGTGCTCTTTTGGGCCCCTTCTTCTAAATTTGTATTGGATGGTTGGGAACCTAAACAAGAGAAAAATGAAATAGATGTTATTGATGATGCACGGACAGCTGATCGATTGCTTAATTGGATCAACAAGCAAACTGTAAGGTATGGGGTATTTACATCTATTTACATCTATTGCACTATTTCAATGTTTGATTTATGACATAGACATTTAACCTGTTTATGGTCATCATATCCTGTGTTTTCGAAGGTTTTCTCATACTTCGTATCTTTTCATTGGTAAGTTACGCATGCACCTAGTGAGTGCTAAACTCCTGACCTCACCCTTCATCCCAATATTATAGGGAAGAGTCTCAGTTGAGCTATAGCTCATTGGTCTCATACTTTGCACATTTGCAGTGCATACATTCCATGCATAGCAAATCTGTCCTTTAACTAATGCCTCCTGCACAAAGATGAAGGCCTTATTTTGCCCCTAGTTAGAGAAGTTTCTCATGTGCTGTTTGACACTAAATATGGAAAGTTTAATATTAATGAAACTTCAATAAGAGATCCTCAATATTATCATCCTTTTATTATTATTTTCTTTCTTTACTGAAATATCTTGATGCTCACAATGTGGCCAAGTAGGTCATGGTTTTTTATTTTTTTCAACTATGTAAATTGTCAAAGGAGAATCATCAGAACAAAACCATATATTTTATTGGTTTTTTTTTTTTTTTTTACCACTGAAATGTGCCCCCTGAAGCAGTGAACTGGTAAAGTGACCTATGTGCCCGCCCCCCCCTTCCCCTTCTCTTTTTGTGAATGGGAGGGGGGTCAAAATTCATGTAAGTAAAAGAAAAAAATAATGTGATATCCAGAATTACTTATAAGGCTCATTTATAATCAGATACTTTAGAAAAGGAAGTTGAAGTAAGTGATTTAACTTTCTTAGCCATGGACTTCAATTGTTGAATAGGAGTGGGGTAACGCATTTGAGAATTGATTACATAGAGAGGGTTTGCTTGCAGAATTTAAAAGGGTTACCTCCCAGGTAGTGAAAATCACTGAAAATAATGCACTTTGAATTCTTTAAACTCATTTCGTGTAGATCATTCCAGTGGGGAGGCTAAAGTTATCAACAATGTTTTGGGACTTCCATTTTGTTTCAATTTTCATTTAGTTTATTAGAAAAATGCTCCTATCACAGCAAATTACAAACCAAGTACTGGGGAGATGATTAGGGGCACTTAACAAACAAAGCGTTGTTCTTTCTACTAATTCTAATGTGCTTTAAACTGTGCAGCTCCTTTGGCTTGGATGATGAGAAATTTGAAAATCAGCATCTTTCATCAAATGTGTCAGACTCTCTACAGGCCGTTTAGGGAGCATTAGAAATAAATTTGTCTGCTTCTATTACAAATTAAAGTTTCTTCTCTATAAATTAAGATATTGACTCTTGCAACTTGTAAATTTTGTAAGATTGCACTAGCTGTGTATTTGTTTGAGGAGGCACAAGGTATAACACTTTGTTCTCTGGAATATGTGTATTTGAGTTCCAGATCATTCCTGTTATTAATAAGACTGTTTGAAGGAGAAAACAGCCAACAGTTGTATTATGTGCTTGCTTTTACTTGACTTTATCTACTTGTTTGATTCATCAACTTCTTTTTACTTTTATTTATGGGATAGAGATTGTAGCTTTTCATCATTAGCACAGGATCAGTATTCCAATTAGTTCAGCTAAAATTTTGCCAACTAACCCCAAAAGGTAAAACCAGTATTGAACTATCTAGGATCAAACTAAATGCGAGCTATAATGTGTGATCAAATCAGATTAGC
Source organism: Castanopsis chinensis (assembly GCA_032878915.1). Lineage (NCBI taxonomy): Eukaryota > Viridiplantae > Streptophyta > Magnoliopsida > Fagales > Fagaceae > Castanopsis > Castanopsis chinensis. The sequence goes on from JAVQMG010000071.1 coordinate 1,443,284, forward strand.
ACTTTATATTAGCAAAAATTACTTTATTTTTTCAACTCTCTCATTGTCTCTTTCTCATTAGTTTCTCACTCTCATCCTTGATGCTAATTTGGGCTATGACTTGTGAGGGTCATAAGGAAGTGTGGATGGTGGCGCAGTGCCGTAAGGCTTAGGGGTGTGACCGTTTCATAGCAATGATCCTGTGTCCCTGATGAGTTTGTTGTTAGGAATGATATCTTTGGCTATGCAGTGATTTTGTTTTGAGATTTGCAATGACTTGTTCCTTGGTCTCTCTCATTTCCAATTGCAATAAGGATGTAGGTTTTTGGTTAAGGAAGAGAGAGATGAAATTAAGAGAATAATTTTTTTTTTTTTTTTAAGTAAAAAATATCCATCCCAAAGAGCCATGACTCATGAAAAAACTGCCAGAGGTTAATTGCTTCTTACATGTGGAGGTGCATGATTTGATTTAGTTGGATTTAGTTTAGGGTATTTTTTCATCTTGAATACACACACACACACACACACATATATATATATATATATATATTTGAGTTAGTTGGATTTAATTTTTCATCAAACCAAATTTTTGAAGTGATATATGAGTCATATGACTATAGCCCAGGACTTACGGATTGAAGTTATTTTGACATTATTTAGGATTTGAAAACCCTGCTATAGGGAGGCTTTTTAATGGTGAGGTAATTAGTTGAGTTGAATGTCATACTAATTAATTCAATATATAAAATAGTTTAATAGTGGTGAAGAGTTTTATAACTCAATTAGTTTTTTTTTTTGAGAATCCGGACTTAAACTTGATTAAAAGGAAACAGCTAGATTAGCCTCAAGTACATCTAAATTTTGTGGTGGAACTTCCTCCATCCACACTACAAAATCTGAAATGTCAAACGCATGCCTTGCTAAACAATGGGCTACAAAATTACATTCTCTCATTTTGTTATTTTTAATTATCGATATATATATTGAGATTGCATATTTATTGATGTCATGTGTTTATGATATAATAATATAAGAGATTATTATTATATTTAATCATGTAGTCTATGTAACTACCATGGCTTTTAAGCGGAGTTGTGGTATGTCTTTGTATTAGAACTTATTTTCCTCTCCCTTGTGTGTGTGTGTGTTTGTTTCTCAAAAATGTAGTCTATGTAACTTAGGGTGTAATTATGCTCTTTTTGGTTAGTGGTTATATTGTATTAGAGAAAGACTTTAATGAAGGAGAGAGTCTAAAAGCACAACCAAATGTTACAACATTTTTATAAATTCTAATATACAAGATATATTCCTTTTAATTGTGGTGATATGTGTGTAAAGCTCCCTCTTGGAGACTTGAACCCTCATACTCTATAATATATATATATATATATATATATATTATATAAACTGAATGTTCACTTGGTGTGTAAAACACTAGTGAATGTTTAGACCTTTAATTTCAAAAATACCAATACAAGCTTATATTTAAACAATATATGTGTGTAATGATAAATATAAGCTATACCCAAACAAGCAACCAACTCTAAGCCATAATTTAATTACAACACAGTAGTAATTAAAAGCAAAGAATAAGGGATAGAAAGAAGCAAACGCAAGATAACACTGGCACGTGTTATCGAAGAGGAAACTAAAGAACTCGGCGAGAAACCTCCCTACCGCCCTCCAAGTGGTAAAATGATCCACTAGAAAATCAATTAGGATACATGAATAACAATAGACCCTCCAAGCCTAATTTACCCGATGCACCTAAGCTCTCCAAACTTTCTGCTCCAACAAGGTTAAGTCTAATCTTGTCTTCCCTAGCTTACTGGATCCTGCAATAAGCCCATTACATCAACCAAAATGAATTGATTCTCTCTTGAACTGCTTCCCAAGCACCCAATAACCTTCTCACTTATATGAATATAGTGAGGTAAGGATTTGACTAAAGATTCTCTCAAGGGTATGACAATGAAGAGGGTGAGAGTAGAGAAATTTGGAGAATCAAATGTATAAGATTATGGATGAATCAATCTTGTTGTTTTCTAAGGTTTGTTTCTCAAAGTTTTCTCTGGTTTGTTTCTCAAAGTTTTCTCTAGAAGCTCTCTATATTTTATAGATATAAGGGTATTTATCGTAGGGTATGTGAGGAAATGTGAAAAGTCATTTTTCTGCAAAACATAGTGCTTTGGCGAGTCACTCGCGACTGGGATAAGTCGCGAGTTCCAGTCGCCAAATAACAGAATGGTCAGACTATATTTTTTGTCCTGTAATGATTAAGTTATCCTGACCCTTCAATTTCCTGCATGTTTCACACGTATGTTGGATTCTGGCGAGTCGCCCCTCGCAATTCAGTCGTGAGAAGCCTTTGATTGCACACACTTGATCAATACTACACACTTGATCAATACTTCACACTCTCTCACACACAATACTTACATTATTTCTACCTAAGTACAGAGTTTCTAATTGCTGAATGACAAGCAAATTTGGCATGAAATAAAGCCAACACATGAATGAATAAATTTAATCTTACATAAATTAAATCCAATTAAGAACATCATTATTTGTTTCACTCAAGGAAACAAACAAGCAAAAACATATCATTACCTGCTAACATAACAAATCCAGAAGCTGCAAATTTTCGTACAAACTTTATTAAGTAATAATTTAGAAATAACGCGTTTACTACCTAAAATTTTAAAACAAGCACCATTTTACTTTTCAATTATATATGTTAAAAAAAATATATACTTTTGCTCTTACTAATAGCATATATGTTATATATTAAGGCACCTATGATCCCCCATTTGAGCTATCCAACAGGTGGTGCTTGTAGGATCTGCTAACCCAATTGCAAATTTTAATACGAGCAGCAAGAGACTTATTAGTTATTACACTTTGCATGCTTCACCATGGGTCCATGATAAACAAAGATTAGGTCCACCGACCCATATATATAAAAAATTTGGACCAGCCCAATTCACTAGTCCAACTTTATTAGAAAGAATCGGCAATATCCGCCAAGATTACAGTCTAGGAAACACAGACACGATATAATAGATTATAACGTAAAATAGTTGGTACAATTGCCCAAATGACACGAGTAAGACAAACATCATGTCCAGCAAGACTTTGAATTTGAGGTCTTCGCTTCTTTCAATCAAATGACCATTCCTCGCTACATGGTACACACACACACACACACTACATTATTCAACTCAACAACTACTACAGGTCTAGAGCATAGTGCACAGAAACAAAACCTACCCTTCCAGCATGTCTCATCAGCTGCAGCTTCTCACTCTGGCTCTCTGTCTCCTGCTCTTCTTCATCCAAAAAACGGCATCGTCGTCGTCGGTGTCGTCACCATCTCACTCGCTCCTTCGTGCGATCATCGATGACAACGACAACGACAACAACAAAAACGACAACGTCGTCGTTGATATCCGCCCTCACGATTATGCTGTCGATTTAAACTTCACGAATTTCGATGCGGTTTTCAGAGACACCCCTGCCACCTTTGCTATCGTCGAATTCTTCGCCCACTGGTCAGTATTTCTTTATAAGGAAATGACTAGTGGAATTTTTTTTTGGAGATCTCTGTGACTTATGGAATTGGCAATCCAAATAATTATAAATGTTGTTTGATTATATATATATATATATATATATATATATATATATATATATACACACACGTATGTATGTATGCAAGGCCGGCCCTAGGCCTAAGCCATTTAGGCCATGGCCTAAGGCCCCTGACATAAGAAGGCCCCCAAATATTGGGGTAAGTTTTTTTTTTAAAAAAAAATAAAAAGTGTGAATTAAGTGTATATTTTATTCCAATATTAAGAAGGCTTAAAATATTAGAATTATTCTAGTATATTACAAGTTTTATTATAGAGGTCTTACAAATTGATACATCATCACCAATGAAGTAATTCAAAACTCATTTATTTTTTTGTTAAAGTGTTACCTCATTGACACCTTAATTTATAAGCTTTTTGTAACAAAAATTATAGTAAATTTAGTGTTTTTTCCACCAAAAAAAAAAAAAAAGAATTAATAAAAATACAACACAGTCACCATTAAGTGTATGAAAAATGCTAAAGCTAATATAAATTTTAAGAAAAGTTTTTTACAAACTGATGTGACAGAAATATGATCAGTATTACTTAAATAATATAATAAAATGAATATTTGAATAACTTTTCTTTTATTGGTGATATGCCAATTTGTAAAATCTATATAGTAATTATCATTAGCTCACATTGAGTAAATTGGTCATATTAATAAAAATTAATAATGGATTTGGAATTAAATAAAAATAAATAAATATTATTTAAGCAATATTTAGATGTAAAAAAACCCTTATAAAATTCTCGCCTTAGGCCTCAAACAATCTTGGGCCGACCCTATATGTATGAATGTATGTATGTATGTATGGGATGAACTCAAATTTGTTGAGCAGTGTAACATTCCTTAAAATTAGACTAGTTATAGGTTGAACTCAATTTCTATATATATATATATATATATATATATATATATATATATATATACCAAGACATGGTTTACTATTTTGGCTACTAGCTTTATGGATCGGTTACTTTGATAAATTTACTGGATTTAGATTTTGAATTATGGAAGAATGAATTCTGATGATTAAGTGAATTTTGAGAGAATACATTTTTGTGAGAATTAGTTCTTGGTATTGTATTGAAATTTGTACTAAAAGCTAAAAAGTAATCATGCTAGGTAATAGGCAATCCAAATAAATAGACAGTAGGTTAAATAATTTCAAATGTTTTATTTTTCTTTAATAATATTGTCTTACAAATTAGGAAATGGTTTACTACTCTTGGGATTTGCTAAATGGATTGGCAGTTTAGTGATTACTTTTTTCATTTCTTATCAAAATGAACTTTTTTTTTTAGTATGTGAATGACCCTAAATTAGTCTGTTGAGGATCCATAGGCTATGGACCATAGCCAACTCCATGATTTTGAGAATAAGGTTTTGTTGTTGTAACTACGTGCATTTAAATTAAAGAAGTTAAAATGAATTTGGAGATATGTATGTCATGTGGAGTTTTGAGTTTTTATTTAATATGGTTTCATTGATCTGGCAGGGGTCCTGCTTGCAGAAATTATAAGGTATGATATCCTAAAGTTTGTGATCCATAATTCTTAAGAGGATGCTGTCTTATTAATTTTCGTTATATTGATTGAAAATAAATTTTATGCAGCTCCATTTCGAAAGAGTTGCAAGGCTTTTCAATGGACCTGATGCAGTGCATCCTGGGATCATAATAATGACGAGAGTGGACTGTGCATTGAAGGTATTTATGCTGCCACATTTCTTCATTATTTTCTTCGCAGGGTGTCATTTTTTTATGTGGGTGAAATGGGTTTATTGTTTTCTTCTCCATGTTGGAATTGATTTCATCCATTAATCATTAACTCCAATCTGATCCCCCAATTACATGGAGTTGATGGATCATAAATAAAAGAAGGATCCTGTTTTACTGGGTGCTAAACTATCTTTTGTAAGTGCAATTCTAATTAAACTCAAACGAGTCCTGATTAAGCTATTTTCTCCATGTACTGGCTTAAATTCAGTAGTACTCCTTTAACTTTTGCTGCCTGTGCTTCTTGGATTTTAGTGTGATCTTTTCATTTGTCCTAATGTGTCTGAAAATCTGTTAAATCTGCTGATTGTTTCAAACACATAAGCCTATTTGTTTGATGGTTATGGCAAGTTTTTTGGACTTCTTGGCATACTCATATCAGTAAAGCACCAAAGGAGCAGAATAAACCTGTCTCAAATTACAGTTGTTTTAATCTAAACCATCTGATTACAAGACACGGGTAAACTGTAAACTAGAGAACATGGATTGAAGCTCTTCTAGCAAATAGGCAACTAAGGATGATCTGCTGTGATACATTTTTGACCGGGTGAAATATATCCTGCTGAAAATTTATAATACTTTCAACAGGGTCTATTAGAAGTATAGGGCTTTTGAGGAAGAAACTTTGTGGCTTGACTAGGCTTCTGTCACACTTAATACCCCTAGTTCAACCAAAACCTAAATCAAGACAAACAGGCCTGATGGCCTAATCAAAGCTGAAACAAAGGCAAACAATCATGGCATGTTGGGTCCAAGAATAAACCAACCATATTTTGATTATTATTATTATTATTATTATTGATGATAAATTACCGGATTTTGATATTATGTTAGAGTATCCAACTTAAAAGTTTAAGTTAATAGGCGGCGATGTTCAGCTTGTACATGATCACCCATATCTAATCTCAAATAAACCAACATGGGAATGTGATGTCCTGACATATCCTTCACTTTAATGAGTGGTATCAAATCCAATGGTTGGCAGAGTAGTGTGACTAAGAGCATGTAGCACACATGATGGACCAGACTTGTAGTCACAGATTCACTGGTTGATTAACCATGGTGGGTCCAAAATCACTAGCTTAAAATTTGGTTTGTATGCTCTAACATAAAGAAAACGACAAAAACAACGTGATTTTGGACCTTGGGAAAAACTGCAATCTGGACCAGATAGGAGTGGGCTGGCAGCACTACCTATTGTAATGCCTCCCATCTTCTCAACTGTCATTTTTGTTTGATTTATTCTGGAAAGATACTTTCCTCAGTCATTTTGACAATTGGATAAAATTCATTGATATCAGTTGACAAATATTAGAGAGAGAGAGAGAGAGAGAGAGAGAGAGAGAGGGGGGGGGGGGTAAGGAAGAAATTTAATACATTCAATGCAGTGCTAATGAAGTAACCAAACCATTAGAGAGGGTAACTGAACTTCAGACAAGTAATCCATAACCGTGATTAACCTCCAACAGTACACTTTTCTATTTTTGATTTATTGCATCTCTCTTATTCATATTTTTACATGAGACTTGATCCTATTTATTTTGAATTGGTGGTTGGTCATTCTCCTGTCACTTTTTTGGCAGCACAGATAAACACTAAACTTTGTGATAAGTTTTCTGTGGATCATTATCCTATGCTCTTTTGGGCCCCTTCTTCTAAATTTGTATCGGGTGGTTGGGAACCTAAACAAGAGAAAAATGAAATACATGTCATTGATGATGTGCGGACAGCTGATCGATTGATTAATTGGATCAACAAGCAAACAGTAAGGTATGGGGTATTTACATCTATTTCTTCTTTGAAGGTAATAATTTTATTGCACTATATGTTTTACTTGAAACAAGTATGATGTAAGAATTTACTATTTCAATGTTGGATTTATAACATATACATTTAGCCTGTTTATGGTCATCATATCCTGTATTTTTTAAAGTTTTCTCATACTTCGTATCTTTTCATTGGTAAATTACATGTGCACCTAGTGGGTGCTAAACTCATGACCTCACCCTTCATCTCAATATTCTATGAGGAAGTACTAGTTGAGCTATAGCTCATTGGTCTCGTACTTCACATATTTGCAGTGCATACATTCCATGCATACATATCTGTCCGTCAACTAATGCCTCCTGCACAAAGGTGAAGGTCTTATTTTGCCCCTTTTTAGAGAAGTTTCTCATGTGCTGTTTGACACTAAATATGGAAAGTTTAAAATTAATGGAACTTTTATAAGAGATACTCAATATTATCAACCTTTTATTATTATTTTCTTTCTTTACTGACATATGTTGATGCTTCACAGTGTGGCTAAGTAGGTCTTGGTTTTTACTTTTTTTCAACTATCTAAATTGTCAAAGGAAAGAGTATCATCAGAACTAAATCAAATATTTTATTGGGTTTTTTGTTTTTTTTTGTTTTACCACTGAAATGTGCCCCCTGAAGCAGTGAACTGGTAAAGTGACCTATGTCCCCCCCCCCCCTCCCCCTTTTCTTGTGATTGGGAGGGGGGTCAAAATTCATATAAGTAAAAGAAAAAGAAGAATGTGATATTCAGAATTACTCATAAGGCTCATTTATAACATGATACTTTAAAAATGGAAATTGAAGTAAGTGATTTGTCTTTCTTAGCCATGGATTTCAATTGTTGAATAGGAGTGGGGTAACACATTTGAGAATTGATTACATAGAGAGGGTTTGCTTGCAGAATTTAAAAGGGTTACCTCCCAGGTAGTGAAAATCATTGAAATTAATGCACTTTGAATTGTTTAAACACATTTGGTATAGACCATTCCAGTGGGCTGGCCAAAGTTATCAACAATGTTTTGGGACTTCCATTTTGTTTCAATTTTCATTTATAGTTTATTAGAAAAATGCTCTTATCACAACAAATTACATACCAAGTACTGGGGAGATGATTAGGGGCACTTAACATTTTTTTATGTAGTAGTGTGAATTTTAGCTTCGAGTGTTGTTCTTTCTACTAATTCTAACGTGCTTGAAACTGTGCAGCTCCTTTGGCTTGGATGATGAGAAATTTGAAAATCAGCATCTTTCATCAAATGTGTCAGACCCTCTACAGGTCGTTTAGGGAGCATTAGAAATAAATTTGTCTGCTTCTATTACAAATTAAAGTTTCTTATCTATAAATTAAGATATTAATTCTTGCAACTTGTAAGTTTTGTAAGATTGCACAAGCTTTGTATGATGTTGAGGAGGCACAAGGTATAAACTTTTGCTTTCTGGAATATATGTATTTGAGGTCCAGATCATTTCTGTTACTAAGGCTGTTTGAAGGAGAAACAGCCAACAGTTATATTATGTGCTTGCTTGTACTTGGCTTTATCTGCTTGTTTAATTCATCAACTTCTTTTTACTTTTATTTATGGGATAGATATTGCAGTTTTTTATCATTAGCACAGGATCAGTATTCCAATTAGTTCTGCTAAAATTTTGCCAACTAACCCAGAAAGGTCAAACCGGTATTGAACTATCTAGGACCAAACTAATGCGAGCTCTAATGTGTAATCAAATCTGACTAGCACTTTAGATTAGCAAAAGGTACTTATGTTTTCAATGCCTCTCATTGTCTCTTCCTCATTAGTTTCTCACTCTCATCCTTGATGCTAATTTGCGTTGTGATTTGTGAGGGTCATATAAGGAGGTGTGGATGGTGGCGCGGTGCCGTAAAGGCTTAGGGTGCGGCCATTTCATAGCAATGATCCTGAGTTCCTGACGAGTTTGGTGTTAGGAATGATATTTTTGGCTATGCAGTGATTTAGTTTTAAGATTTGCAATGATTTGTTCCTTGGTCTCTCTCATTTCCAATTGCAATAAGGATGTAGGTTTTTGGCTAAGGAAGAGAGAGAAATGAAAATAAGAGAATAATTTTTTTTTTAAGTAAAAAATATCTATCCCAAAGAGTCATGACTCATGAAAACTACCAGAGGTCAATTGCTTCTTATACGTGGAGATGTGCATGGTTTGAGCTAGTTGGATTTAGTTTAGGGTATTTTTTCATCTCAACCCGTTTACCTCGGATTGAGTAATCTCCAATTCAATCTAATATCTCTAAAAATCAATCCAACCTAACCTGTTGAGATTGGGTTAGGATCATTATGTTAAGAATAATAAAAACTTTAATTTTCATTTAATTATTTAAGTTCATTTCCTAATTGATAACATTTTTATAGATTTGAGCCCAATATTCCAATTCTATCTAAACTTTTTTTTTCATAAAAAAAATTCTGTCTAAATTAAGGGTCTGTTTGGATACTGCTTATTGTTGAAAACTGAAATCACTATAGCAAAATAATTTTTAAATATGTGAATAGTGATGTGAGATCCAATTTTAATGAAAATCTTGTTGAAAAAAGTATTTGTGAGTTCTGTGAACAATGCACGAGACCCACTCATTCAGATGCAAACGCGGCTGAACACTACTTTTAGCAACATCAAAACGGAGGCTAAAATATCTCAACATGCCAAAATATATATCCAAGTAACAACATATTTTTAAACTATTAACATTTGTGGGTTGGTAAAAAGTTTAATTTTCATGTTCATTTAAGAACAGTTTATTTAGCTGAAACTAAAATTTTTTTACTAAAAATACTGTAGATAAAATTGAAAAGTAGCTAAAATAGTATAATAGAATCTATGAATAGTACCAAAAATGTAATGAGACATATGAATAGTAGCAAAAATAAATTAAATAGTAATAAAAATAAAATAAATAGTAAAAATAGTTGGCTTTTAAGCCAATGCCAAACGCACAGTTAAGCTCATTTCCTAATTTGATAACAAATTTATAGCTTTAAGCCAAATATTTCAATTCTAACGAAACTAAAAATTTCAACATACCAAAATATATACAAGTAACAACATATAATTTTAAACTATTAACTTTGTGGGGTGGGTTGGGTTAGGTTGGGTTAAATCACATGAGTTACACATTTTTCCAACTCAAATATCTTGACCCAACCCAAGCTTTACAAAAATTTACAACCCAACAACAACAACAACAACAACAACAACGACAACTCTAGGCATTGTGGTTACAAGTCTCAATTTTACTTTTTTGAGTTACAATTTTTTTCGAGTAATGTTAGAAACACAAAAAAAAATTCACAATTTTTGTCATAACTTGCCATGTGATAAGTTGTGAATGGTGGGTATAAAATAGTAAGTCCACACTTTCATCACTTACAACTCACCATGTGGCAAATTGTAGACATATATTTTTATTTTTTTGTCTCTAGCATTTTTCATTTTTTTCTCCAAAAATATACCTCAACAATTTTGAATTAAGGACAAAATATAGATTTTCAATAGCCTTGTTGCCCCATTGGTTTTTTATTAACCAAAACAACCACTTGATTTGAGATGGATTTTTTGTATTAATGATTTAAATTTGCATCTTTAATTTTCAATTTTTTTTTTCAAGTATAACTTTTTCAAACAGCTAAAAATAAATTATATCAAATGAACATTGAATAAAATTGAAAAAGCACTTTTGAGTCATAAACTTATCCTTAAATTTTGTCCCCAAAAAAAAAAAAAAAAAAAAAAAAAAAACGCTCGTGCCATTACTGTGCATTCATTCGTTCATTCAGTCGAGTCCAAGGCCAAGGGAGAGAAAGAGAGGGACAAGACAACACAAGCACAACACTACTCCCCCAACCTGAAATTTCACAATCTTCAAACAAACACTGACCGTAAAATACTAGCTAATTTGCTTCTTCACGTAGATCTCAATTTATTACAAAAAAAACAAAACTACATAGCACACAAACCCTAGTCCATAAACCAAAAAAAAAAACAAAAACAAAGGTTTCATTCCCCACATGTCTCAGCTCACAATGTGGCTAAGTAGGTCTTGGTTTTTACTTTTTTCAACTATATAAAGTGTCAAAGGAATGAGTATCATCAAAAATAAATCAAATATTTTATTGGGTTTTTTTTTTTACCAGTGAAATGTGCCCCTTGAAGCAGTGAACTGGTAAAGTGACCTATGAGCCCCCCTCCCCCCTCCCCCTTCTCTTTCTGTGATTGGGAGGGGAGTCAAAATTCATTTAAGTAAAAGAAAAAGAAGAATGTGATATCCAGAATTACTTATAAGGCTCATTTATAACCAGATACCTTAAAAAAGGAAATTGAAGTAAGTGATTTGTCTTTCTTAGCCACAGGCTTCAACTGTTGAATAGGAGTGGTGTAACACATTTGAGAATTGATTACGTTACGTAGAGAGGGTTTGCTTGCAGAATTTAAATGGGTTACCTCCCAGGTAGTGAAAATCACTGAAAATAATGCACTTTGAATTGTTTAAACTCATTTGGTGTAGACAATTCCAGTGGGGTGGCCAAAGTTATCAACAATGTTTTGGGACTTCCATTTTGTTTCAATGTTCATTTAGTTTATTAGAAAAATGCTCTTATCACAACGAATTACAAACCAAGTACTGGGGATATGATTAGGGGCACTAAACATTTTGTTATGTGGTAGTGTGAATTTTAGCTTCAAGTGTTGTTCTTTCTACTAATGCTAATGTGCTATAAACTGTGCAGCTCCTTTGGCTTGGATGATGAGAAATTTGAAAATCAGCATCTTTCATCAAATGTATCAGACCCTCTGTAGCCTGTAGGTCGTTTAGGGAGCATTAGAAATAAATTTGTCTGCTTCTATTACAAATTAATGTTTCTTCTATATAAATCAAGTTATTGACTCTTGCAACTTGTCAATTTTGTAAGATTGCACGAGCTGTGTATGATGTTGAGGAGGCACAAGGTATAACCTTTTGCTTTCTGGAATATATGTGTTTGAGGTCCAGATCATTCCTGTTACTAAGACTGTTTAAAGGAGAAAACAGCCAACAGTTATATTATGTGCTTGCTTGTACTTGGCTTTATCTTTTTGTTTGATTCATCAACTTCTTTTTACTTTTATTTGTGGGATAGATATTGCAGCCTTTCATCATTAGCACAGGATCAGTATTCCAATTAGTTCAGCTAAAATTTTGCCAACTAACCCAGAAGGTAAAACCAGTATTGAACTATCTAGGATCAAACTAAACGCGAGCTATAAAGTGTGATCAAATCTGATTAGCACTTTATATTAGCAAAACTTACTTTATTTTTTCAACTCTCTCATTGTCTCTTCCTCATTAGTTTCTCACTCTCATCCTTGATGCTAATTTGGGTTGTGACTTGTGAGGGTCATAAGGAAGTGTGGATGGTGGCACAGTGCCGTAAGGCTTAGGGGTGTGACCGTTTCACAGCAATGATCCTGAGTCCCTGATGAGTTTGTTGTTAGGAATGATATCTTTGGTTATGCAGTGATTTTGTTTGGAGATGTGCGTGGTTTGAGTTAGTTGGATTTAGTTTAGGGTATTTTTTCATCTCAACTCGCTTACCTCAGATTGAGTAATCTCCAATCTAATCTAATATCTCTAGAAATCAATCCAACCTAACTTGTAGAGATTGGGCTAGGACCATTTTGTCAAGAACAATAAAAAGTTTAATTTTCATTTAATTATTTAAGCACATTTCCTAATTGATAACAATTTTATAGATTTGAGCCCAATATTCCAATTCTATCTAAACTTTTTTTTTGTCCGAGAAAAATTTCTATCTAAACTAAATATCTCAACATGCCAAAATATATATCCAAGTCACAACATATTTTTAAATTATTAACATTTGTGGGTTGGTGAAAAGTTTAATTTTCGTGCCATTTGGGAACAACTTATTTAACTTAAACTGAAAACTTTTTGCTTAAAATAATATAGACAAAACTACAAGATAGCTGAAATAATACAGTAAAACTTATGAATAGTACCAAAGTGCAATAAAATCTATGAATAGTAGCAAAAGAAGTTAAATATTAAAAAAACTGGCTTTTTAAGTTAATGTCAAATGCACATTTAAACTCATTTCCTAATTTGATAACAATTTTATAGCTCTGAGCCAAATATTTCAATTCTAACTAAACTTAAAACTTCAACATTCCAAAATATATCCAAGTAACAACATATGATTTTAAACTATTAACATTATGGGTTGGGTTGGGTTGAATCAAGTGGTTACACATTTTTCCAACTCGGATGTCCTGACCCAACCCAAGCTTTACAAAAACTTATAACCCAACCTAATCCATCAATCTACCCAAAAAAAAAAAAAAAAAAAACAAACAAACAACTCAAGGCATTGTGGTTACGTATCCATTTGGATATGGAATAAAATTTGCTGAGTTTGCGTTTTCTCGTTTTCTTCCTTTTTTTTTTCTTTTTTTTTTTTCTTTCGGTTTTGTTAGGGGGACAAGAGGTGCAACACGTACTGTTCATGTACTTTTTTTCGAATTTTTTATTAAAAATGAATCCCACGATACTATTCACATATTTAAAAATTATTTTACTATAGTGTTTTTAGTTTTCAGCAATAAGCTCTATCAAAACGGACCTTACAAGTCTCAATTTTACTTTTGAGTTACAATTTTTTTCAAGCAATGTTGAAGCACAATAAAGTCTATAATTTTTGCCACAACTTGCCACGTGATAGTTTGTGAGTGGTGGATATAAAATAGTGATCCACACTTTCACCACTCGCCACTCGCCTTGTGGTAAGTTGTGAGTTTTTTTTTTTTTTTTTTTTTTTTTCTCTAAAAATATACCTCAACAATTATGGATTTGAGGACAAAATATAGATTTTCAAGAAACTTGTGGCTACATTGGTTTTTATTAACCAAAAACAACCACTTGGCTTGAGAGGGATTGTTTGTATTAATAATTAAAATTTGCATTTTTAATTTTCAGTTTTTTTTTTTTTTTAAAGTATAACTTTTTCAAACAGCTGAAAATAAATCATATTAAATGAATGAAATCGAAAAAACACTTCTGAGTTATAAACTTGTCCTTATATTTTGTCCCCCCCCCCCCCCAAAAAAAAAAAAAAAAAAACGCTCGTGCCATTACTGTGCATTCATTCATTCAGTCGAGTCCAAGGCCAAGGGAGAGAGGGACAAGACAACGCAAGCACAAGTGCACAACACAACTCCCCCAACCTGAAATTTCACAATCCTCAAACAAACACTGATCGTAAAACACTAGCTAATTTGCTTCTTCACGCAGATCTCAATTTATTACAAAAAAAACAAAACTACAAAACTACATAGCACACAAACCCTAGTCCATAAACCAAAAACAAAAAAACAAAGGTTTCATTCCCCACATGTCTCAGCTGCTGGTTTTGAATCTGGTTCTGTGTCTCCTGCTCTTCTTGATCCCAAAAACGACATCGTCGTCCTCGCCCTCGTCGTTTTTGTCGTTGTCGTCTTCGCCGTCTCGGTCGCTCCTTCGTTCGATCGAAGACAACAATAAAAACGACAACGTCGTCGCTGATCTCCACCCTCACGATTACGCTGTCGACATAAACGTCACGAATTTCGATGCTGTTCTCAGAGACACCCCTGCCACCTTTGCTGTCGTCGAATTCTTCGCTCACTGGTCTGTTGTATTTTAGATCTATGCAATTTTAAATAATTTGTATAAGTTTTGTTTGATAATTTCAAATGTTATTTTTAATACTAGTTTGCAACTAAGACATGGTTCTTTTAAATTTTGAATTATGATATAGAATGAATTCTGAGGGACTACATTTTTTTGTTTTGGTGAGGAATAGTGTTTGGTCATTGATGGTGTTGAAATTTGTACTAAAAAAGTAATTATTTTGAATGGAATTGCGTTATCTAGGTAGCTTATGGAATCGACAATCCATATAAATATATTTGTTGATTAAATAATCTCAAATGGGTTTTTCTTTAATTAAGAAATGGTTTACTACTTTTCCAATTAGTCTGTTGAAGATCCATAGCCGAGCCAACCCCTTGGTTTTGGGAATAAGGCTTTGTTGTCGTAATTACCTGCATTTGTTAAAAAAAGTTAAAACGAATTTGGATATATGTTTGTCGTGTGCAGTTTGATTTTTATTTGACATGGTTTAATTGGTCTGGCAGGTGTCCTGCTTGCAGGAATTATAAGGTATGATATGCTGAAGTTTGTGATCGATAATTCATAATGAGATGCCGTATTATTATTTGTTGTGGTATTGATTGAAAATAAATTTGTGCAGCCCCATTACGAAAGAGTTGCAAGGCTTTTTAGTGGACCTGATGCAGTGCATCCTGGGATCATATTGATGACGAGAGTGGACTGTGCATTGAAGGTATTTATGCTGCCACTTTTCTTTATTACTTTCTTCACAGGGTGTTGTATTTTTTTATGTGATAGAAATGGGAATAACTTTCTCGATATTTTCTTTCTGTGGAAGATATTAGTGCCTTTTTCCTTGCCTGAGAATGACTACTGAATTTTTTGGAGGACAGAATCATAGAAATCCTCCATCTCTTTAGTATGTATCTAAGTATCCCATAATTTCTTCAGATTTGGAACTGATCCTGCCCATCTACAATTTCATGTCACTTTGAAATTCTATAAATTGCAAGTGTGAATTATACAGTTATACTATTGTTTGATTGCTAGAGAAACAATAGAATATTTTCTTTTTGTTGCTCTGACCAGGAAATGGGTTTAATTTTTTTTGTGCCCATTGTCAGTTTTGTACTTATCTCCTTTTAAAATCCAATTACCGACACTATTGTGGTTATTGGATATTATTGTTTTTTCTCCACGTTGGAATTGATTTCATCCATTAATCATTAACTCCAATCTGATTCCCCAATTACATGGAGTTGATGAATCATAAGTAAAAAATGGATCCTGTTTTACAGAGTGCTAAACTATCTTTTATAAATGCAAGGTTAATTAAACCCAAACAAGTCCGGATTAAGTCATTTTCTCCATGCACTGGCTTAAATTCAATAATACTCTTTTGACTTGTGCTCCTGTGCTTCTTGGATTTTAGTGTGATCTTTTCATTTGTCCTAATGTGACTGAAAGTCTGTCAAATCTGCTGATTGTTTGGAACAGATAAGCTTATTGATTGATGGTTATGACAAGTTATATAGACTTCTTTGCATACTCATATCAATAAAGCCACCAAAGGAACAGAATAACCCTGTCTCAAATTACAGTTGTTTTAATCCAGTTCTATCAGAAAAGCTATAAAGAACCCTTTAGAGGATTAAGATTGGTCGATATTCCTGTGCTAATAACTAAACCATCTGATAGACACAGCTCAACTGTAAACTAGAGAATGTGGGGTGGAGCACTTCTAGCAAATAGGCAATGAAGGATGATCTGCAGTGATATATTTTCAACAGGCAGAAATATATCCTGCTGTAAATTTATAATACTCTCAACAGGGTTTGTCATGATTATAAAGAAATTTTAGATTGAAATTAGGGATAAACTCCTAGGTCTATTAGAAGGCAAAACAAGTGGTATAGAGCTTTTGAGGGAGAAACTTTGTAGGATTCTATCTTGCCTCCTATGTACATAAGCTCCTGTTTAATATTTTCCTAAAAGTCATGAATTTCATAACAGGTTTTTTCCCATTAGGAATTTCTTTTGTCTATGACTCCTGTAGTTGAAGTTTGTCTTTGCTCTTAAATACCATTACTTGGATCAAAATAATAGGTGAGTACAATGTTAGAGCACCCAATCTAGAAGCCTAAGCTAGCAGTTGGAGAGGCCCAATTAGGTAATAACCATATCAAGTCCCAAATACAACCAATGTGTGATAACTTAATACCCCTGGTCCAACCAAAGCCTAAATTGAGATAAATGGGCCTGATGGCCTAATTAAAGATGAAACAAAGCCTGAAAAGCATGGCATGTCGAGTCCAAGAACAATCAAACCGGATTTTGATATTATGTTAGAGTATCCAACTTAAAAGTTTAAGTTAATAGGTGGAGATGTTCAACTTGTACATGAGCCCCCATATCTAAGTCTCAGATAAACCAAATTGGGAATGTGTTGTCCTATCATGTGAATCTAGATCTCACTTGAAGAATTTCCTTCACTATAATGAGTGGTATCCGAGCTGATGGTTGGCAGAGTGAGTGTGAATAAGAGAATGTAGCTCGCATGATGGACCTGACTTGGTAGTCACAGATTCACAGGTTGATTAATCATGGTGAGTCCAAAGTCATTAGCTTGAAATTTGGTTTGTATGCTCTGATATAAAGAAGACAAAAGCACTGTGAATTTGGACTTTGTAAAAAATTGCAATCTGGAACAGAAAGAAGTGGGGTGGCAACAATACCTATAGTAATTTGTAATGCCTCCCTTCTTCTCAATTTTTATTTTTGTTTACTTTGGAAAGATATTTTCCTTAGTCATTTTGTTCATTGACAATTGGATAACATTCATTAATATCAGTTATCAAATATTAACTTTAATGTTGATATTACTTATTTGAAAAAAAAAAAAAAAAATCAATATTGATATGACTTATGCTGTCTAGGATTGGGCTCTTTTTGGGGAAAAAGAAGGGAGAGAGAGAGAGGGGGGGGGGGGGTGTGTTTAACCATACCATTAAAGAAGGTAACTGAACTTCAGACAAGTAATCCATAATTATGATTGACCATCAACAGTATATTTTTCTATGTTTGATTTATTGCATCCCTCTTATTGGGTTTCTTAAATAACACTTTATTTATTTCACTTGGTGGTTAGTCATTCTCCTTTCACTTTTTTGGCAGCACAGATAAATAGTAAACTTTGTGATAAGTTTTCTGTGGATCATTATCCTATGCTCTTTTGGGCCCCTCCTTCTAAATTTGTATCTGGTGGTTGGAAACATAAGCAAGAGAAAAATGAAATACGTATTATTGATGATGCACGGACAGCTGATCGATTGCTTAATTGGATCAACAAGCAAATGGGCAGGTATGAGGTATTCACATCTATTTCTTTTTTGAAGGTAATAATTCTATTGTACTATATGTTTTACTTGAAACAAGTATGATGTTAGAATTTACTATTTCAATGTTTGATTTATGACATATACATTTAACTTTTTTATGGTGTGTTTTTGAAAGTTCTCATACTTTGTATCTTTTTATTGGTAACTTACACATGCACCCTGTGGGTGTTAAACCCATGACCTCACCCTTCATCCCACTACTATAGGAGGAAGTACCAATTGAGCTATAGCTCATTGGTCTCATACTTTCTATATATGTGGTGCATACATTCAATGCAAAGCAAATTTGTCCTTTAACTAATGCCTCCTGCACAAAGATGAGTGCCTTATTTTGCCTAGTTAGAAAAGTTTCTCATGTGCTACTTGATGCTAAATAAGGAAAGTTTAAAATTAATGGAAACTTCAATAAGAGATCCACAATATTATCAACCTTTAATTCGGAGACCTAACGATTGGGAGATGGGTGATATGGAGGATTTTCTCCGCACATTGGGTTCTAATCTTCCTCCCTCTGAGAATGGAGATTGTTTGCGATGGAAGTTGACGAAGAATGGGGATTTTGATGTCCGATCGTTTTACAATAAGTTAAGAAGACCATTGCCCATTATTTTTCCTTCGAAAGGTGTATGGAAGGTTAAGGCTCCTCGGCGTGTCTCCTTTGTATGGATTGCTGTGTGGGATAAGATCCTTACAGGTGATAATTTGAGGGGTAGAGGGATGGATTTTGTTGACCGGTGCATTGTGTGCCGTTGTAATGGGGAGACGGTGGATCATTTGCTACTTCATTGTGGTAAGGCTCATAGGTTGTGGAGTTGGGTGTTTAGATCCTTTGGAATTTCTTGGGTCTTGCCAAGAACGGTTGCAGATACTCTCTTTGGTTGGTGGAATTGGCTCGGAAAACATTCGTCTAGTATTTGGAATTTAGCTCCTTTGTACTTATTGTGGTGTCTTTGGAAAGAGCGAAATTGGAGGACATTTGAGGACTTGGAAAGCTCGGATGACCATTTGTTGGCTTCTTTCAGTGACTCCCTTTTCAACTGGTCTAGGGCTTGGGGAATCACCTCTAGTGACTCTCTCCCTATGTTTCTTAGCTCTCTCATTTGTATTTAGTATTTTCCCTTTCTATTTTCTCTTTTCTTTATCTTATCTTTCTGTATTTTTCTCTCTGCCTTATGCTTTTTCGCATAAGGCAGTGTTCTTTTCAATATATATCCCTATTACTTATCAAAACAAAAAAACATTATCAACCTTTTATTATTATTTCCTTTCTTTGTTGACATATCTGGATGCTTAACAATGGGGTTAAGTAGGTCTTGGTTTTTAGTTTTTCAACTATGTAAATTGTCAAAGGAATGAGTATCATCAGTACTTGGCCAAATATTTTGTTTTATTTTTTTAACCACTGAAATGTGCCCTGTGCCCCCCGCCTCTCTCTCTCTCTCTCTCTCTCTCCCCCCTTTTCTGTGATTGTGAGGGGAGTCAGAATTCATTTAAGTAAAACAAAAAAGAAAAGTATGAGATATCTAGAATTACTAATGAAGGTCATTTTTATAACCAGATATTTTAAAAAAGGAATTGAACAAAATACTTGTAAAGATGTGTTCTTATTTAGCTTCAGACTTGTTCTTGCTACTAATTCTAATGTGCTTTAAACTTTGCAGCTCTCTTGGCTTGG
This sequence comes from Castanopsis chinensis, assembly GCA_032878915.1. NCBI lineage: Eukaryota > Viridiplantae > Streptophyta > Magnoliopsida > Fagales > Fagaceae > Castanopsis > Castanopsis chinensis. The sequence goes on from JAVQMG010000071.1 coordinate 1,463,227, forward strand.
ATGATGAGAAATTTGAAAATGAGCATCTTTCATCAAATGTGTCAGACCCTGGACAGGTCGTTTAGGGAGCATTAAATATAAATTTGTCTGCTTCTTTTACAAATTAATGTTTCTTCTTTATAAATTAAAATACTGACGCTTGCAACTTGTGAATTTTGTAAGATTGCACGAGCTGTGTATGATGTTGAGGAGGCAACATCAACAACCTTTGACATCATCTTAGAACACAAGGTATAACCTTTTTCTTTCTGGTCAAGCTTTATTGATTGAGCTCATTGGTATTAAGGAATACTACCTCTCTATTTTATGCATTTGTTGCAGATGATCAAATCAGAAACCCGGGGTTCACTAATTAAGTTTCTACAACTTTTGGTGGCTCATCATCCTTCTAAAAGGTATAAGACTGAACTTTGAAGTAAGCCACTTATCTCTGCCCAGCATGCTACTTCATTGTTTCACTCTAGATATATATGGCAGGTGTCGTATGGGAAGTGCAGAGGTCCTTGTAAACTTTGATGAATTGTGCCCGTTAGACATGGACTCAACTAGTAAGCAGGAAAATAATGATGGAAAGGGTGCACTGGGGAATATTCAGATTTGTGGAAAAGAAGTTCCTCGTGGATATTGGGTAGACACTCAATGGCCTTCATTTCCTTTATTAACATCTTTATTATGCTATTCTATGATTATATATAATGTATCAATATTATCTGTTGTACAGTGGTTTAAGAGATGCTTTTCTACCTAGGTTTTCGTATTGGCTGATATAATCTTGATTCCTTTTTAGAGAAAGAAATATGTATCAACATTTTTTTTCCCAGTTACTTTTTATGATTTCTTTTACAATTGTCAGCATCTGGTTTAGTACAGTGGCATTGGCCAAATATCAATTTTAAATGTAATAAACAATAAATAATACACTTCTAACTATAGATTCCCCCCCCCCCCCCCTCCCTCCACCATTCCTCTTTATGCGAGTGAAAAATATCATAAGCAGTAAGATTGCTAATTTTCATCCATCATTGATGCAATCATGATTGATGAGCAAATTCAAGATGCAAAAGACGGATAAAAGCGCATAAAAAAAAAAAGGAACTCTAATGCTGGTTCATTAAAGCTAGAAGTTACATTAGAGTTTAATAATTTATTGACTTTTGGTTAATTACTACTAGGGTCATTTGGCTTATTCAAGTTAAATCTAGAATTAGGTCAGGTTTATGGGTTTTACTACGAAGGACTTTAGTTTTATGTTATGGATCGGGTCTAGTTTTACCTTGATGTTCTTATAATTAAGGTTTGTTTGGAGTTATTCAAGCTTGGTCCACTTCATGTATTATGCTTAGGGGTCACTAATCAAGGTTTTAAGTTTGTGTTGAAGGAAAATAATAAAAATAAAAATTAAGACTTTTTTGTTTCCCTTTTATTGCTTCTGGAGGGTATCAGTTTCAAGCTCCTTGGCTTGTGAAATTCTATATCTCACTGGCATCATCCTTTCCGGAAATTGTAGAATATTGTATCTGCAACATTTTAATCCATATATCAGTGTATTTGGGTCCTCCAGTACTTCTGGCTGTTCAACTTTCAACCTGGCCTATAATTGTTATTATTGAATACTGTTTCTTGAACTGTTGTATTTAAACCAATGCAATTCGATTGGGTCAAACTTTGAGCTTGCTTATGAGCTTTTGGCCAGGAACTTTAACATAAGATAGTTCAAGTTAGATTTATAGAAATGCCCAATGTCATTCTGGAAAATTAATCAATATTTCATGCATAAAATATGGTCTAAGCCTAGCAGATTCTGCTTCTGATGTATTTCTCATTCTCTTGTCTCAATTTGAAAAAATAAATGAGATTCGTGAGAATATCATTTCAGACAATTCAGTAGACATAAAATGTGTCCTGTCTAGCAATGAGTTCCTTTGATTTTGTGAAAACTTTTTTCACCCACTTATATGAAATTTTATGTGGTTGCTGATTTGATGATATTGAAAGCCTTGAGGGGGTTGAAACTGTATACAAATTTGATACGATTTGAGTAATAATATTGGTGGATTTTATTGTTTGCCGAGCATCAGTGCTTAAGCCATTTATTGAGTCTCTGCTGAGGTGGGTGATGTGCCGAGCTAGTTTGGAATACTTAAATGCCTTGATAGTAAGATTGTCAGTTTTCACTTTTCAGATGCCTATAACTAGCTAGTAGTCTAATACCTTAACTTTTGTAGTGAATATATCCATTCTTTTGTTCTATGGTTATATGTTGGCTAGCTCGGTTGAGTTTTCTTGTGATGTTATTTTTTATTACTGGAAGCAAATCCCTAACCATTTATATTGTCTTTGCATGTTCTTTCGCAGATGTTCTGCCGTGGCAGCAAGAATGGTACTAGGGGTTTTAGGTAGTGGTTTGTTTTGCATACTCCAAATTTTGATTAACGGTTTGGTTTTCTTAGCATGTATCTTTTTCACATTTTAATATTTAGAATTTTACATGTGGTTGCCTTTCACAAAATTACAAGATCTCCCAGATAAGTGAAAAAAAATAAAAATAAAAAATAAAAATCTGTACAACTGACCTTTCACAGAATTCTTCATCTAGGAGATACCTGATTTAATGTGATAGGCATACTTTCTGAATTGCTGTTATAAGTAGACTTATCTCCATTTGCGTTCTACATTGGAAGGAAGGATTAAAATAGACATCATGTGTGGAATGTTTCTTTTAGAAGCGCATAATGGAGATGTGGATAGTTAAATTTGTTTTCTGCTCACTTATTTGAATGATTTAGAAGGACATACTGTGAATTCATATTTGTGAATGCTATATGGTGGGGATTAGTAGTTGGCTTTACCATTGTACCATTTCTTGATGTGTCCTAAGATGAACGTGAAGCTACTGCTAATTGCTTTCTGGAAGTTTCTTCAGGAAACAAGAAATCCTTTTTTGTCTTTTTAATTTTTTTGTGTTTTTTTGGGTACAAATGAAACGTAAAAGTACTTTATATTTAAGACAAATTAGTGTGTTGTGTGTGTAATGTATGAACACATCTTAAAAGTTAACTTTAAATTCGTAATATAATTTTTTTCTTTAACATAGACAAAAGGAGACAATAAATTTCTTTTTGCTGCATATGTTTCTCTTCTCCTTTTCTTGTATATAGTAAATTTTGATTTTGAGAGCAAGAAGGTGCTTATAGATTGAGATGGTATCCTGATGGTGCTTTCCCATGATGTCATACACAGTTTTGCTTCCTGTACTACAAGTTTACAATTCCACTGATTACATGTTAGTCATACGATTACCTGCAATCACTAATGCAAGTGCAAATTTAAACAATAGCTGCTGCTTTAATTTGGTTGTTATAGCCTCACCACTAAAGTCTCCTCCCAACTATGGAATTATTATCAGTGGTATTCTTTTGACAAGAAACTTTCTTCTCTCTCTGTAGTTGTGGATTATGGGTTTTGCTGCATTCACTCTCTGTGAGAATTGAGGATGGAGAGAGCCAGTTTGCATTTCAAGCTATTTGTGAATTTGTACACAACTTCTTTATTTGTGAGGAATGTCGCCAACATTTTTATGAGATGTGTTCAAGGTATGTGCTTCTAATAAATAATGCATATTATGAAGGACAATTTTCCTCAAAACCAAAGGAATCTCCTACAAACCATTATGTGGTGATTCATGTGACCATTCATGTATATTTTAGTTACATGATTCATTATTGAATGATTAGAAGTACAAATGGATGGTCCTTTCAATTGCAATGTAGTGGGTTGGAAGAACTTGCCTCCAAACCAGTTTGAAGGAAAATTTGTCCTATTTCAAATCCTTTAAGCTTCTTTCAGCTAACTTAAGCTAAAAGTGAATAGTTTTGATTTTCAGTGTCTCTGGTCCCTTCAACAAAACCCGTGACTTTGCCCTTTGGTTGTGGAGTGCACACAATAAGGTCAATGAGAGATTAAGCAAAGAAGAAGCCATTCTACGAACTGGGGATCCTAAATTTCCAAAGATGATTTGGCCTCCAAAGCAGCTTTGCTCTTCCTGCCATCAATCTCAAAGCCAGGGAAATAGTGGAATTCAGTGGGACCAGGATGAGGTGTTCAAATTTTTGACTGATTACTATGGGAAAAAGCTAGTTTCTATATACAAGGACAAGAATAATCATGAAAGTGATAAGTCTGGTGCGGCTCTTGATGATTTGGTGGTCTCAACAAATGCTTTTGTGGTGCCTTTGGGAGCTGCATTGGCAATTGCTGTTGCTAGCTGTGCATTTGGAGCACTTGCTTGCTACTGGCGTTCACAGCAGAAAAGTCGGAAGTATTTTCACCAACTACACTCTTATAAAGAAATATGATAATTAGGAGGGTAATGAGCTCTTTCAAAAGTGTTTAAAGAAGCAAACCATAAGGAAAAAAACAAAGGGGGTTGAGAGGGGAAAAAAAAAAAGAGCAAGAGAGCGCGAGAGAAGGGGGGGTTGTTAGGTGGCTTTATCATTTGCTTATTTTGTTTTTGTTCCGCAACTTTTCAGGCCAAGGAAAAGCTGGAACTAAAGATTGTTAGGAGGAAAAAAATACATACAGGCAACAGCCAGGTTAAATCAGTCTCTGAATAGGGGGGAGTCCAGATGAAAGACTTGTACCAAATGCCCTGCGTGAGGTCCTCTTCTGTATCCTCTTTCAGAATATTTTTTTGGTTTTCAATTGAAATGGACTGTACAGATTTTTATCACAATCATAATTTTGACAGAGAATCACACTAGATTTGTGCCTTTTTTTTTTTAATAATTTTTTTGAAGTTTACTTTTTGTTAATCATACGGACCTAGTCAAGAGGGATTAGATCATCCATCGGATTTGGAGTTTTGGACTTGTGCAGACTTTGACCTGATCGTTACATCATCCACTTATTAATAACACTTTTCTTTCTTTGTATTTTACTTCTCTTTACTTTTTAAGTAATGATGACTTGTATTGGCGGCTTGAAGAAATAATGATCAATTCGAAATTATGACCCCCTTTCACCATCTTCTGGAACACTGAATAATGTTAAATTTCAGTGCAAAGTCGGAAAATATGGTGAATTACACCTTTATAAGTTTGGAGTTATTTTCATTTTGATTCTTATTGTTTTTTTTTTTCTGTTACAAATTGGTCACCAAACTTTCGGATCATGTTGTATGTAACCCTTTTATTTTTTCTTCAAAACCAATCAAACTTGTACAGTATCCATTTTGTCTCTTGCTAAGAGAAGTAGCAAAGAAAAAGAAGAAAGAAAAGGAAAAAAAGAAAGTCTAGAATGAGTGCGGAGATAAATTACAAAATGACATCATTTGGGAGTGTTAGGTCTTAATGACAATCCAGCTAACAGAAATAGCGGGAAGTTTAGGTTGTGTTGAAAAAAAAGTGATACTTTATAGACCAAAGTCGTAAAGTGCAAGTTTGAAAAAAAAGAAGATATATTCCCATTTGATGGTATGTGATAGATTTCTAGGTAAGACATATCTTGAAAAACAAAAGAAGTTAGAAACTTGTAATATCAAATCATTGGTATGGATGGATACATCATGTTTGTGGTATTGAAATTTTTACAATTGTTGTTTCTGAGCTGTGGCTATGTTTGGCTGTTGGAAACCTTCATAGAGAGAAATAAGAGAGGAAAGAGCGCACTGAATAACTTCTAAGAGGGGCATATCCTTTTTTTTTTTTTTTTAATCTGTGTCCATTAATAGGGAAACAGTGCAAAATGAGAGAAGATATTGAAGTAAAAGATTAGCTTATGCAGCTTGTCTTGCTTCATTAAATTGTTCTGCTGACTAGTATCAGTCTTTGAGACTTGAATGCCAACTGGGGTATTTACAATACAGACATACAACAATGTTCTTCACCTTTAATACAATATTGGCTTGTATTCTTTTGGTATATCATGTGTATATACAGTTAGATACTTTTCTGACTGTACAAAGTATTCAGAGGATTTGCAGCAAGGGAAGTGCATATGTTAAAAACTACATCCAATAGAAATTTGCTCTATAATTGTTTCAAGTGTTGCCTCTTGGTCTGAGAGATGGCAAAGGAGAGTCATACTTGTCCCTTGAAAGTATCTTATCCCAATTTCCATTCATTTCACCTTGAAACAAGACTAATATAAAGATTGGAAGATGCTACTAATCACAAGCCAAGACCAAATTTTCTTCAATTTGCAGGTGCTACACCTGAACACGAATGATATGAGGCTGGGGTTGCAAGGTTGAATCCTCAATTTCATCATCGGATGAAGCGATTGGTGAAATGGAAGGCTCCTAATGTCACCCACCAGAACAAGAAAATTGAAAAATAAACTTCAATGAGAATTGGGTATTAGATGGTTTAAGGTTGCAGAAAACTTTTAAAATTAGAAAAGAAGTGAAAGGTGATACCATAATAGGAACTAACCTGGTGGTATCGACGGCGCTGGAGAAAAGTTACTGCTCTCACCATAATGTAGATTGGCAGGATAATTCCAGCTGTTCGTAGAAATAACAACTGCAAAGAATGGTATGCAATTGTACTTATTTACAACTGAGGTTTCATCTTTGTTTTCATGAAATGAAATGGCAAACGAAGAAGCTTACCATAGATAGCGGGAAAGAATAACCATTGCCTCCACTAATTATGAGAGGAAGAGTATGCCGTAAAATCAGAAGAACCATGAACTGCAAACAAGAAGCGCATAAGTTTGGAAGAGGCATTGGTCAGAATGATTGCAATGGATCAATGATTCTGAAGAGGACTCGTTACAACTACATCTAACCTATATATAGGTTAGACGTTACCATTTTTTTTTTAAGTTGAGGTTACCATTTTAAAACGTTGAATAGAATTTTTACAGACACATGCACAGAAAGAGAGAGAGAATGTACAATGAGAGCAACTGAACGGAAACACATCAAACTTCTTGTAGTAGAAGCCGAGTATTCATCATAGTCAGGCTCCAGGAAACTACGGTTAGCTGAAACCATTGCTATAACACGGGGACTATTTGAGTCCCTTCGATATATCTCCCAATTTCCCCTGGTAAAACCACCACAGAAGTACATTGGTCAAGTTGGAAAATGAAAAAAAAAAAAAAAAAAAAAATCACATTCCAAGTTAAAGGCAATGAAATATATATCAGAAAGTTCATATAAAGATTACCTGAAGTTCATTGGAACACGCCCAAATCGAAACAGTGGGGGAGGAGCAGTATAACCAGGCTTGAATTGCTGAAATTCAAGAATTCAATCTTAGTAATTAGCTAAATTTGTAATGATTGGGGAAATGTAAAATAGAATATTATGCAGATAATGAAGTAGTCAAAACTCAGTGTTCAGTGATGGAAAGGTGAAAATAAAGTATAAAGAAGCATGACTAGAAAGATCATAAATCACCTGGTGGCATATCTCACACATAGTGTCACCTTTCTCATTACACCACCTTTGTACACATCTACGGTGGGCATACTGCAACAATCAAGAAAAAATATGAACAAATGAATATGACAGGGACATTCTGCACTAAAACCAATTATGCAGTGGCAAAATCAAATAAATAAGAAAGGCATGTTTTTGAACAAATCATACTTTAAATGGTAAATGAAACCATCAGTTGAGTCCTCTAGTACTCATTCTATTGAGGTGAAATGAGACAACATCTCAACACTTCTCGAGCAACATTTTGAAAAGAAGACAAGAATTGCCAAAAAGACTGGATTGATGACTAAAGCTAAAGGAGCATTATAGTAGTCAGAGTGTGAAGTCTTCTTTACCATGCTAAGGAATATGCACCATGACTTAAAGATTCAGCCACACTGTTACAAAGATTAGAAAAGTGATCTCCAATTAAAAACTCCCAAATTTAGACCTTTCTGTTTCATGATCCACATCCAGACAATGCAACTCTTTCTAGTTCATGCTGGACTGTCTTAATCCACATCCAACACAAAGGCCCTATCTGTGACTCTGTGTCAAACCTCCCACCCCCCATAAAAAAAGAGATTATTTGATGCCGGTGGGGTTGATGTGTACATGTTGATTATGATGACAGCGTGCTAAGTCACTTACATAATTGCATCTTTTGATATGTGAACATCAAGTTTACTTTTCCTACATGTGGAGAGGCCTATAAGTTTTTTTCCCCCCCTTTTTCTCAACAAGCATAAAAAAACTTGCGCATGCAAATCCATTCTTGTGAATTTCCCAGAATCATTACTTGCATTGATCAAAAGAAGCCAAAAGCTTAACTTAAGTCCATCAAGTTAGGAATTTTCCATTTTATATTGGTCATTTTTTCTTTCAGTCACGTGTGACATGTCAAAAACTAATCAATATGATGAAGAGGATATATATATATATATATATATATATATATATATATATATTTTGTGTGTGAGTGGGTTGGGGGGTTCAGTGGTTGACTTGCAGTGTCAAGTATATATCAAGATAATGAAGGTCCATCTTTGCCAAAAAAAAAAAAAAAAAGCTTGTAGGGTAGCATTGAATCGATGTACTTCTCTGGGTAAATTATATTTTGGTCCCTCAAATTTCAAAAAGGAAACAATTTAGTCCATTCATCTATTTTCCCATTTACATTACTATCAGCATCCAATATAGGGACTAAAATCGAACCAACCTTATATCTTAAGGGACCCAAAATGCAAGCAAGAAATGAATGGAAAATAGATGAAGGGACGAATTTTTCCTTTTCAGAAATTTGAAGGACCGAATTAAAAACTTTTTAAATCTAGAGTACCAAAATCAAACTTATCCCAAATTTCAGGGACGAAAAGTTTAATTTACCCCAAATCTTTTTAAGACTAATACCAAATCAATAAAACAACTCTACATACAACTTTGCTATTGACACTCAGTTAAATTCTGGGATTGTACAAATCAACATGAAGAACATAAGGGAAAGACTAAGAAACCCAAAATACAAGTAATTAAACATTATAAAAAAAATTAAAGGTTAGCATCGAAGGAGAGGGCAACTGACTAACCTTCAAGCTACCACAGCAAGAGCAAGGGGTCTCCATATTTGAATCTTCATCCTCATCCTGGCATATCCTGCATTCCACCACTTTCCCAGGAGAAGCAAAATCCACCTTCTTGGAAGAGTGATCAATTTTCTTCTCGTCAATGATTACCACTGAGGAAGTGGCTTGCAGAGACTTGTTTCTGCTCTCAATTGCAGCTTCTAATGTGGATTCAGTGATCAATCGATCCACCAGCAACACAAAGTGATCCCCCATCCTCAAATTATCAATACCCACCAAAGAAATTAAAGCTTTTCCAAGGAAGTATATCTGTATCCAGGCCTGAAAAAAAAAAAAATCAAAAACTCCTTGAATAAGCTCTTTTCCTTCAATAGAGTTCCTGGAAAACAAAACCAGTTCTTATTAAAAACAAAGCAAGCTATTTGAAAAAGGGAATCACCAAACAAAAAAGAAGAGACAACATGGAGTTCTTTTTTTTATTCAAAACAAAACAGGAGAAACTGGACCCCTCAAAGAGAGGACAAGGAACACAATTTAAGGCTCAACAAAATTTGCAAAGAATAAAAAACCAATAAATTCAAAGTTTTTGAAAAGGAGAAAAGAGTTTGAAAGTTATGGAGGGAAGAAAGGGAAGGATTTAAAAAAGTGAGGAATCTTTAATATATGAACAATAAGAGGCTTTAATAAAACTGCATAATTTATAGAAAGCTGAACAATCAAAGAAAATAAAGGAAACCCAATATAGAAAGCTTCTCCAAAAACATTCCAAAGCATAAAAACAAGGAGGAAAAAGAACCCAGAAAGTAGAACAGAGAGGGAAAAGAAGAAAGACCCATGAAAAAAGAGTTCACCTTTTTATGAAACAAAGAACATAGAAGACAGAAAGTATAAGCACAAGGAAAGGTATTTATCCAAAAAGAAAAGTACTAAAAAGAAAGGAATAGAGAAGAGACTTACTTACAAGAAGGGGATCGTATTTTCTTAAAGCAAAGAAAGCTTTCTCTTTCTTTCTCTCTGTGTATTTATCTATCTCTATCTTCTTTCTAAGTTTGTGAGGGAAATCTCTGTTTTGGAATGAAGCAAGAGATGGAGTGTTTTGGCTTGTCAGAACCCAATTTATAATACCAAAAATTTTACATTTATGGATAATTATTAAAATCTCTGTGTGTGTGTGTCTCTGGCAAAAAATGTAAACGTGGGTGTCTCCTATAATACATGTCTTGTAAGAGAGAGAGAAAGAGAGAGATTCCAACGGCAAGTCCGCGAGTGACACGATTGTCCTTGTACTTTACCGTTATTGCCGTTAAGACTGCCAGAGAGTTACTCATCAATTTCACATTCCTTCTCTTTCACTGTAATTAGTTTTTTAAATATGTATTTTTTGCTTTATTCCCAAACTTAGATTCAATTTAAGTTGTGTACCATAATTACGTTCTAGAATGGATACAGGAACTGGGTACTTGAATTAGGGATGACAACATGGTATAATGGAATTGAATTATGGGTGTCCGTACGATGTGAAAAATCCACGAGAGCATGATAGTTTAGATATGACATGTTAAAAATATTTTGTTATTTCTATTGAGGTGGTTTGACATAAAAAAGTTGGAGCCTTAGAGACCATAAAAATTAGAAAAGCTTTTGTAAGAGTACTTAAAAAAAAAAAAGAGAAAATGTGCTATTTGGGAATGATAATAAAACATATTAAAAGGATTTTGTATATAAATATGAGTCTGAATTTAGTAAGAATAGGGTGTAAAACTTATATTTTACATCATTTAATAAGGGATTTCTAGATCAGCATTTGTCTTAAAATTTAATACATCCTACTACACCTAATAACATCTCAATAAACTCCCGATTTAGTTAGATTTATATATGAAAATTAAAATTGATTGGGCATGGTTGTTCTTATTTTTAAATGTATGATAAGATGACGCGGTATATTAGAATTGAAAGGGTAAAACATTGTTTTATGTTTATACACATAAGTGTGTCGGTATAAATATGCAAGAATAAGTAAAACCTATTCTTGACGTTTTTGAGGTGGGGAATCAAGAAGCCCAACCTAGTGTAGATTAGAGGTGGACAAATTCTTAGCTCAAATAAGTACTGTTCTTTAAATACATTATATTAAATTCTTCCATTAAATTTTATATTTATATTTCTTAATTAAATTTAAGCATATACTTTTTATAACTTTTTTTTTCCACCATGTTACATTGTACTTGGTCGTTCTTTTTTGTTCAGTGTAGTAAGACTGCGAGAGTACACTTGGTCAAGGAGAAACATTATATAATATATTATTATGATCTAGGATGATAAGCCTACATAATCTCTTGCGTCACAAATACAAGTGTATGATTCATATGTATTTGTCATATACAAGAGTCCTGAATGACAATTGCTATTGGTCATCAACTTGAAGTGCACTTTTAAATTTTGTAGCCATATATGCAAATTGCATGCTCTTTGTTTTTTTTTTTTTTTTTTTCCCTTTAAATATATATATATATATATATATATATATATAGTGCATAATAAGCAATAAAACTCTTTAACTCCAAGCCTACTTCAGAAAATATTATCCAGTACAAGTGATACTCTTCTTGATTGCTACCTTCAACAATGGGATTGTACAAGAGGTAATTTTTCAAATAATAATAATCTATTATTCATGCACTTGTGACCTAAATTCAAGTGGTAATGGGCCAGAGTGGAATGCATTTTTCTGGGCAGTGATTTGGGCTTTGCATGGGTCCCTTTTCTAGTTATTTCTTTTTTATTAGATATGTTATCTAACCTGTGTAATGTATAATAATTGATGGTTGCTTTACTTATTGAAAACGAATTAGATGCCCATTTTTTATAATGTAAAATTCAAATTTAAGACATTTTCCTATAAGAAAAAAAACTTTTATCTCTATTGGGCATGAATTATTTTTTAATTACATGAAGGTAGTTAGCAACTTGCTAAAAGTCTTCAAGAATTTATTTCAGCGACTTTGATGTTAAACCTTATATTCAATTATTCATTAGAATTGGAGTTTATGGAGTAGTAGGGGACTCCCTAACACATGCAGCTTTAAAAACTTTCACAAATTAGGGACCAGAGAAGATTTTACTCTTGTTGAGGGTAAAATCTAATTATTAAAGAGAAACAGAAACCAATCCTTATTAATCATGTGACATCAATCACAATCATATTATATTGTCAAAAGTCTGATTTCTTTTTTTCCTTTTTCTTTTTTGAAAATCTTTGTTGCTCTCTCTCTCTCTTAACCAGGTTTATTTTCAGTCATTAAGATTAGACATAAGGGAGTGAAAGAGTAAAAGAATTTTCATGTTTGTCTTGAATTTGAAGTTTAGAACTCCAAATTGGACCTTTGACTGCTGACTTCTCCAAACAAGTTAAATCTGTTTTGCAAAGTGTTTGGTTGACCCAATTGGATATGGTCTTATAAATCTATATGAGAGCAACACAAGTTGACTTGTTCTTTGAAAAACACAAAAAAATTTATTCATTTCAGTGGACTTTTTATACCCAAAGGTTTGTTTGGTAACCCTCCAAATTAGAATCAGCTCATAGGTCATTGAAGAAGACAAGTTCAACATCCCCACCTTTTCTGAATTGGTTCTGATTCTTTTCATTCTACAATTACATCAGGAGGGGAAGCTCCAAATAGCATCCTCACACCACTAAAAGACACGTATGGTACTATATATTAAGATAACACATACCATTTTATTGGTCATCTAGTTTGTTAGGCGTCACCCATTTTTTCATGTTTGAGTAGCTGGCCAGGTGCCTATATAATGGCCACATATGAGTCCTATATGGTTGCATCATAGAATCGTCTTTTAAGTTTATTCTAACAAATATTTAACAAGATAAGGTGTGGTTGAACAACCATTTTTAAAGTTTGCATTGGAGCATCAAAAATGATATTGGCTGAGAATAAAAGTTACAGCATAAAATATTATTTTAATCGCTAAACTTTATCAAAATTTTATCTTTTATTTGTATACTTTAAAAGGTTTGTTTTTCATTTTTAAACTATTGAAAAGTTCGTCTTTCGTTGCTAAATTATTGAAAAAATTATTTACAAAATTTATAGATAAAAAAAAATATTTTTTTTTTTTAAGTTTAAGGACGAAAAACAAACTCTTGGTAAATTTTAGGGACTAAAATTGTATTTTACATAAAATTGTATATCCCATTATGAGTGTTTTGTTTTATTATCCATCAATCCGAGTTTGTTATAAGTCACTTTCTTCTTCGTACAAAATAATCAAAATTTTGAAAGGGAAAAAAAAATTCTGACATGTGATATACAATAATAGATAGGGTCCTAAAGTGACATACTCATAGTAAAATAGAAGATTTTTCTTCATTGGCTGCATGATTATACCCTGATGATTAAACAATTACTACTGATTTCCTAATTTAGAACTAGGTTAATTTTATAGTAGGGAGTACGTAAAAGATACACATTATAGAAACATAATAACTAGTTGGTGCAATATCCGTATGACGCAGGTGAGTTGTTGATCCATCGTTAAGCTGAAAGTGGAGTATTAGTTAGGCCTAACATTGTAAAATTAAAAAAATTATATCCAAAAATATTTTCTTGTGAGTGACGGGTATAAGGGGACACACGTAACCTAGTGAGTCAACATACAAGAAAATTGATTTAAGCCCAAGGAAAGTACGGGACTCATAATAATTATACTATCTAATTTTGTAGCTTACCAACTGAATTTACTCTGCAAAAAATTTTCAGTTGTTGAGGAATGAGGATCTCATAATAATTTTTTGTTGTTCCACCAAAAACAACAAATTTTAACAACAAAAACCTTAATGATCAAGATCAACAATGATCACCAAAAGCACTCACACCCAACAAGAAGTTTAATTGTGTAACAAATTTAGCCCAAGTCTTCTGAAATTTGGTCATTGTAGATAACCATTCTAAATACAGTGTTAACAACCATGTACAAAACAAACAAAATTAACATTTAGTGTATCACATAATTAATAAAACTTTTGACTAACTATCATTCAAGTTAAATATGTAAACACCAAAATCTTTTTAACTTAACTAGTTAGTATCTCCTGATAATTTTAAGAGACATATAGGATTTAAATTATTGCCCCTTTCCAATTGTAACTATTGAATTAGATTTTAACTATTACAACAAATAAAATAAAAGAAAAGATACAAAGTCCTAATTATTCCCAAAAAAAAAAAAAACAAGCTAATTGATTTTTATAAATTTATAGCAAAGTTTTGTTTTAACCCATTAGATCGACATGTCATATTTGAAACGCGTCAAGTTTCAAGTTTGACCAATTTTCCATGGGCCAAACATTCCTCTACTCATATTTTCTACTTTTTTTTTATAAATAATGTCTGGAAATTTTTTTGTGATAAATAAGTACTTTTAGAATATAATATAATTTTTTTCATAATTTACGTTACGAGTGGTGGAAAAAATCTAATTAGTCCATGTAAAAATGATTGTTCACCGTTCACAATCGATTACTTAACAAATTATAAAAAATTTGTTGCTAACTTATCTTTTTTCCTTTTTCTTTTTGATTTGGGCATTTCAATGGCTTTATTACTTTTTTTCTAGGTCTAGCAAAGCCTAATCATAGGATGCGTGTAATCAACAGTCTAATATATTTTGCTAGGTCTAGCGAAACCTAATCCTAGGATGTGTGTTCCTTTGAATCTTTGATTTCTTTTCCTTATATAATTGCTTGATATTCTTATTTCTTTGTAGCAAGGTTAAAATAAAAATAATATGAGGTGCGGTAAATTAAACAACTATATTTAGACCTGCATGGGAGCTAAGACGATGTTGACTAGTACTGCATGAATACAAATTGTCTAATCTCAATTATTTTTTAATTTGATAGATAGGTTGTTGATGGAATGATTAACCTTACATAATCTATGAAGATTTATTTATTTATTATCTTCTAGTTGAGTAGTTGAGCTGAAAATCTATTATTAGCTATAATTGGAGTCTTTGTTGAGCATTACATTGGTGATCATTAACATTAAGAATTGAGTTCTTTCTATTTATTGGTCAATAGATTGCGGAGGTTAGTTAGGGGAGCAATTAGGCAATTATAGTAGGATCTACTAAGAAAAAAAAATGTTTATTCATAAAAAACAAAGATTTTGAAGGATACACTTTATATTTTATTTAATTCATAAACTACTCCCCAAGGAAAAGACAAAGTGGAGTTTCTTGACATTAAACTCAACATGAATCTTACCCATTTTACATCTAGGTAAGTTAGGGTTTTGTAATTTAACTGGTTGACATTTTCTAATATTCCCAACTCAAATATCCAAGATTCAATAAATTCTCCCCCCCCCCCCCAACTCCAACTATCGATGTAAAAAAAACATTTGGAAAAAATCACAAAAATTAAGGCTTTACTTAGACCATAAGAAAGAATTCATCTACACGCGTGCACGTACACATACACAAAAAAATTGGAAAAACAAATGCCAATGCCATTCAAAATATTTTCATTCCATAATATGATAAGAGCAGCACAAATGACCACAAAAATCAATACATCGAGAAGAAAACTTTTATTCAACTTTCCCTTTGAATGCTATCATAATTAGACCACATTACTCATAGTCAAAAACTACGAGAACAGAAATGCAACACCTATTTTGAATACCCCGAGTTCATTAGCCTTCCAAATTGTTGCTTCTCCATAATTAACTCAGAGAAAACATTAAGACCACCTCACTGAATATCGCAGCAACCATTGCCATAATGTTTCCAACACTGCAAAAGAAACAAAACGAACACATTGTGAACAACTGATGAGTGGTTTGTGATATGTCTAGCTGCTTTATAGGCAATAGATAGGCACGCATGCATATATATAGCTGGACTTTTGTGACTTTTGAGTTTCGCAATTTTTGGGGAGCTCAGAAATTATTGATATGGCTTTTGCATGCATTTATGCACAAATTCCCAATGGACCTTCAACATTGGGGTGTTAAATTAATTAATCGATGTTGCATTGGGACACAGGACTTGTTCTCAAAAAAATAAATCTCAAGTAAAACTGTAGAAGCCCATTGGACTTCTGACCCTTTTAGCTGTATCTTCAATTATGGACAAAACTTAGGATTTTTTTTCCTTTCAAATGGATAAGACTTAGGGTATGACATTCGCTTATTTTCTGAAACTGAAAATTTTGTATTGAAACTGAAACTTAGGATTTTTTTTCCTTTCAAATGGATAAGATTTAAGGTCTGTTTGAGATCCGCTTATTTTGCTAAAACTGAAAATTTTATATTAAAATTGAAAGTATTGTAGATAAAAGTAAAAGTTAGCTGAAATAGTATAGTGAGACCCATAAATAGTACCAAAAAATACAGTGGGACCAATAAATACTAGCAAAAATAAAATGAATAGTAAAATAAGTTGGCAAAATTAATCATACTAAATGGATACTTAGTTATAGTTTCTTAGATATAATTCCTTACATTATAATCATAGTGAACAATTTGGGTCCAATTCTGTAATCTCCGAAGAATTAATTCTGAAAAAACAAAAATCTGGACTAATCTTGTTTATAATGACTTAGCCCATTTCCAGTTCTTTGAACAGTCCAACACAATAATAGCGCCCTTAACCATTGCCACAATCTTGTACTACACCTATACATAGTTTTGACTAATACTATATTTTCACAGGAGGAAATGTGATTTATTTTTTAAAAACAAACAAGAGAAAATTGTGTATATTATCGTTTGTACACGCACGTTGGTTAATATTAGGGGTGGCAAAATTGGACACGACCCGTGAACCCGACACGACACGACACGAAATTAACAGGTTATGGGTTGAGGCTTAATGGGTTCGTGTCATATTTGGGTTGACACGATGAACCCGTTTGATAAACGGGTTGGGTTAGGGTTGAACCGTCTGACCCGTTTGACCCGTTTAATTAAATGAAATTTTACCAATATACCATTTAAACTATAGGTATATAAGCTTATTAGTTGTTGTAGTTTATTTTCTTTGATGTATTGTGATTGATTATTTATGATATTGAGATATGTTTTAGTTTTGAATGATTATTTGTGATACAATTACTCATTAGTTTTAAATTTTATATTTAAAATATTTATTTGCTTTTTTTTTTCCATAAATATTTTTCTTCATTTTGATAAAATCAGATAAACAGGTCGACACGATTGACCTGTTTAACAAATGGGTCGTGTTAGGGTTGAGGAATCTTGACCCGTTTAATAAACATGTCGGGTTAGTGTTGACCCATATAGTCGGATACGTATGAGTTGACACGACACGAACCCGACTCGTGAACACGAATTGCCACCCCTAGTTAATATAGTCTCAAATATATTTTTTAGTTTAATAGTTAGGGTGTTGATCTGATTAACTTGACATGATCTGTCAAGTGTACAGTTTATTTATCATCTTCTAGTATTTAAATTAACTCATACAAATAAAATTAACCTCAAAGACGGACGAAATTAGCACTGTTCATATCATTCTATAATATAAACTTCCATAAAGAAATTAGGAGATATTACACTATTGGTCCCTAAAATTTATTTTGTGTGAGTAATTGGTTCCTTAAATTTGAAGCGAGCATAATTGGTCCCACAAGTTTTAAGCTTAATTGTATTAGTCATTTTACTTACTGCCGTTAGTGGTGTTACTTACATGACTAATGGAACAATGATCTTATATTTTTTTTTAATGATGTGGTATGTTTTTAATTAAAAAATTAAAAAAATTAGTTTCTACTTGAGAAACAATATTCACAACCCAGTACCAACCAAATTAACAAAAAAAAAAAAGAAAAAAAAAAAAGGATTTTCTACCCTAGCTGCCACCCCTTGCTCATGATTGGACTGTTTTGTTTGAGCTAGACAGTAGTAGCCATTTTTGAATAGCTGTATTAAGATGACAACATCTCACATCAACAAAAATGTCAGACAAATGTTACTGTGAATGTGTTATTGCATGAGCTTCCTATTGCATCAAATTGTCTTTGGTACCTCAACTATTCAGCATTAACCACTAGCAAATAACCTGGGTGACCTTTGAGCATACATGGACCAATAAGTCCAACTATAAACAGAGCCAAAACCTTGAAGCAGTGCCATATCATATAAGGCATTAGATTGTGATAGTGGTCCTAACACATGAAATAGTACACTGACCCCAAAAAAAAAAAAAAAAATCCATGAATAAAAAATCTTCATTTTACTCCTTCACATCACAATATTTAGGCAGTATGCGAGAGAATCAATGACACAAGTGGCTGTCGCTAGCAGCAACTAAGGCTTGGGTATCCACTGGCGACGAGTCCGTGCTTGGATTTATTTACTCTCTCTCTTGTTGATGGGTTTGTGATTTTTTTTTTTTTGCAACAGTGGGTTTGTGAATCGGTTGCATATACTGATTGTAATTTGGTATTGGTTTGTGAATTTTTTACATGTAAGTTTATTTTGTAATTTTTAATAAGAAAAAAAAAGCCACATCATTACAAAAAATATCAAGTCATTGTTCTATTAATCACATAAGTAACACTACTAACGACAATTAATAAAAGGATTAATACAACTTAGTTTTAAAACTTGAGGACTAATTGTGCTTACTTGAAACTTGAGGAACCAACATTGTAGTTTTTCCAAGAAATTATATATTTTGGATGGATGTGAAATTATATATTTTGGATGGATGCACATCCCTGATCATGAATCTTATTGGACAATAAGCTGTGAATCTTATGTTTTTCATCCATGCAAAAGCTAAATTACTATATATATAAAAGGCTACATTACGCTATCTCTAACTATGCGGTTGCTGGTTTTATTTGTAATATTAGAAAATTTGTAATTACTTTAATTTGTTCTTGAAAAGTAAAAAAAAAAAAAAAAAGATATGTTGAATGTCAAAGTGGTTTTAGCTTTCTAACTAATATACTGCTATTTTTCCCTTAAAAAAAACTAATATACTGCTATTAATTTGAGTTCTGAAGTCATGCCAATGGCCCAATATAGCGGATATACCCGTCTTAATGATCATAGATTGGGCCCAACCATAATTAGCTCTCACTAGAAAAGAATTCAATAATGAGTCCTGTTAGCTGGTATAGACAATTTTAAAATTTAATTTATTTTTATGAAAAATATAAAAAGTTGACAAAAAGTTGATTTTCTTTTTTAAGTTTCTAAAAATATTTCTTAAATTAATACCTTTACGGTATCTGTTAATTTTTCTCTTCAATAATTGAGAGGTTTATACTTTATACATACCAACAAGGTATTGAATCTACATGGGAGATTCATATATGTTCTTAGGTGGATTGAATCATAGTAGATTCATGACTTTCATTTCAATCCTTATCTAAAGACTAGTAGTTTTAAGCAATGGGAAGCAATGTCATGCGTGTTGTCGACTTGAGGCTTGGAAATTATGGTCTAACTCACACAAAAATCCAAACTAGTAGGCCATGAACATAGGCGGCTGTACAATACATGGTTATCATTTTAAAGTTGATGACCTCTTTCCCCCATTTCTTGTAAAGGAAAACAATAACAATAATAAAGAGAGAGACATCATTAGTACGGTATTGCAATATTATATAAGAGAAGAAAAAAGGGAAAGCCAAACAAATACCAATAGACAATAGTACCACTCAAAACTACTAGTTCATTATTTAATATGACAATTGTAGCATAAGTGACAACAAAAAGTAAAAACCACTACATCGATGAAAGACCTTTTATTCCTTTTTATTCATTAGTATTGCTATCATTATAAGCCATTATTACTCATAATAAACAACAAGAACAGAGAAGCTCAGAAGCAACACTTTATTCGAATAATACAACTTCATTATTAAATAGCCTCCCAAACTGCTGCCACTTGACAAATTAACTCCACGGCCAGTGCAAGAATGGTGACTAAGGGTCCGTTTAGATAGAGCTTATTGTTGAAAACTGAAAACTAAAAACACAGTAGCAAAATAATTTTTAAATGTGTGAATAGTACTGCAAGACTCATTTTTAATAAAAAATTGTTAAAAACATACGTGAACAGTGCACGCACAGTGCGTGCACTATACACGCATAGTGCGCGCACAGTGTGCACCTGCCACTTTGTCCCCCAAAAAAAAAAAAAAAGCAAAACATGAACGCAGCTTGAATAAGCTGGATCCAAACCGCACCTAAGGCTGGGTTTAGATTCAGCTTCTGCGTTTTAAAACTTGAGTTTCTTCTCTTTTTTTTTTCTTTTTTTTTTTTCCTCGTTTCTGCTGCTTGGGGACAGCGCGTACTATGCACGCACTATGCATGCACTGTGTATGTACTTTTTTAGCAATTTTTTTATTAAAAATAGGTCTCGCATTACTATTCACATATTTAAAAATTATTTTACTACAGTGTTTTCAATTTTCAGTTTTCAGCAATAACCTATTAACCTTTATCCAAACAGACCCTAAATTGCAAAAGAACCAGAACATTGTGAAGAACTGATTGTTTTGTAAGTTTGTGATGCATTTCTTGAAATAGTTTGTGATGTCTATTTCTTTGGATGAATACTAGCTTGTAATTTCTTGCTGCTTTATATAGGCACGCATGGCTTGACTTTTGAGCTTCACAAATTTTTGGGAAACTCAGAATATGGCTTATGCATGAATTTATGCTCAAATTCCCAATGGACCTTAATCGTTGGGTGTGAAATTAATTAATTGTGGATGTTGCATTGGATAGAGGAGATGAATTTTTTTAAGTGAAAGCCCATTGAGCTTTCTCCATTTTGCCAGTATAGTAACTAAGGATTAAATAAGAATTTTGTATTAGATTATGAGCAAAACTCGTTTATTTTAGTATTAATTACTATTAGCCCTTGCCACTCACATTACTTTATTTCAAATTCCCTTGCTAATAACCACATTATTCTAGTGTTACTTTTAAGCTCAGTCACATAATCAGTTGACTTAAAAATTCATCTCGAATTTTGATTTCAACAATACTCGATTATAAAATTGAAAATATCTTGTTAACGGATGTCTTTATGAAATTTGTTAATTAAAAAAGTTTTGATACTATTCTCACAAGAAATATAAAAAACTGACATAAAAGTCATTTATTTATTTCTTTTCTCATAAAAAATTTCTAAAAACATTTTATAAGCATCTATTAAATTTTCTCAAACTAAAAATCTTTCATTCTTTATCATATCAAATTGTATTTCTTTTATAAAAAAAAAAGAAAAAAGAAAAATTGAAACTTTATTTTTCACTCTCCAAGACCCATTAGGGGGACATATTAGTCATTTTAACACCAACCGCTCAACAAACCCCAAAATAACTACCTTCCTATTCCCGCCCACACCAACCTATCTCTCACTGCCACGTGTCAATACCTTCCCGCCAAAACAACCATTTCTTTTCCACTCTAAATTTACATCTCATGCCACTGCCACTCACAAAACAGAGCACTCTGTTTTTTTTTTTTTCTTTCAATGGCTTCTTCACTCCTCTTCACTCTCTCTCTCCTCACATCTCTCTTTGTATACTCTCTCTCCTCCCCTCTCTCATCCGAGACGATTCTCGATGCCTCCGAGATCCTTGCTGACACCGGCTATCTCTCCATGTCTCTAACTCTCGAGCTCATCTCCGATACCCTGTTTCCAAACTCTCATTCTCTCACCATCTTCGCTCCCTCGGACCCCGCCTTCATGGCCACCGGCCAACCCTCTCTCCCTCTCCTCCAATTCCACTTCTCTCCTATCCCAATGTCCCTCGAAACCCTCAAATCTCTCCCATACGGCACAGAAATCCCAACCATGTTTCAGGGCCACTCGCTCACAGTCACATCATCTCCGTCCGACGATCGCGTGTCGCTGAACAACGTCGACATTACCCCATTGCCAATTTTCGATGATGGGTTCTTGATTATATACGGAATCCGCGAGTTTTTCGACCCGGATTTCGAGGTTCGAGCCCCAGAATCCAGTTTTGGATGTGGGTTTTTGAGGACTAACTCGTTCGGCAATGCTAGCGAGGCTTTGAGGTCTGGTGGGTATTCGTTAATGGCGGGGTTTCTTGATTTGCAAGTGCTTGAGACCAAGAAGAGTGCAATGATGACTGTGTTTGCTCCCACTGATCAAGTCTTGGGGAATAGGCTCGGCAATTTCAGCGAGTACTCGTCTATATTTCTCCGGCACGTGGTTCCGTGCCGGCTTTTGTGGACTGATTTGGTGAAATTCAACGATGGGGCTGCGTTGCCGACTCAATTGGGCGGGTTTTCGATAAATATCACGAGGTCTGGTGGTGGCATATTGATGCTCAATGGCGTGCCGGTTTACTATCCCAACATTTATATCAGTGACTGGCTTGTTGTTCACGGCCTTCGCCAGGTTCTCGCGGTGCCATGGGAAGGAACACAAGAAGGAATTGCAGGAGCTTCAGATGAATTCGGAGGCAGTATTGAAGACTATACACCGGATTACGAGTTCTAATAAGGCCCTGATGTTCTTGCTAGCTTCTGCTTTCTGGTGAATATCTCTGTTGCCATGACTTTCTTGAATAAGTAAAGAAACAAATTGAACGCCTTGAATTTGCTGATATTCTCTGTATCTCTTAGGATGTTACTTTCTATGATTGTATTGAATTTGCCCGTTTTCTTAGTTCAATGACAAGTGACATCATTGAGCCAATAAAGAAGGAAAGTTATGAACTTGTTATAAAGATTTGGTATGGCTACTTTTATTTTGTGGGAGAAATAAGAGGCTTGGAGGTTGGAGCTATACTAAAAGGCTTTAAAGTCTTCTGCTAATCAAGTTCTTGACCTTGTTCTGAATTGCCTGATTTCTTAGTTATATGACACAATTTCTTAGGAATTTGTTGTGTAAAGAATTGGTACCATTAGTTTTAGTGGTTAGAAAATATTTTCAATGTTTGCTGCTAATCAAGCCCTAGACCTTGCACAAGCGTAAGACAAGCTTGAATTGTTGAATAGTAGGGCATTAATCTTAGTGAAGGTTTCAAACCACAGAATTAGCTTTCAGGTAAATCTACAATGCATGAGGGAGGGCTACGGCATTTTTCTTTTTTTGTCCTAGTACTCCTATTGGCCACTGATTTAAGAAATCATAGGGTGGATATGTAAACATGCAAGATAATAATAGCAGTATATTAGTGTTGGAAATCCTTGATAATGTGTTAGCAGCCATCACCTTTTATGACTTCATAGTTTGCAAACCAAAGAACACCTGATTTTGTTTTTTGAGCTTGTGCATAGCTTTCTCTAGGTGGTAAAAAAAAAACCTTAAATTCTTCAGCCTAGCAAATTATAGGAGCTCATGAGTAGTATATGGAGTCCAACTGCCGTGATTTAAGTTCAAGTATAACTGAAAATTGACCTGATTAAAAGTGTACATGGAATTAATACTTTAGTTCACACTTAAATGTCAAACTCTCTATTCTGTTACTTTGTATTTAATCAATATTCATTTTCCACAAGCGGATTGCCTTTCTTCTGGTGTCTTTGAATGCTTAAAATATGATAGAAACTGGTTCTTCTAATGCTTAGGTAGTTAGTTAGGTGATAAAATGAAGAGAGATCAGTTCCCATGTTCCTTTCTAACCCCATTAGAGTCGTAATTCTGAAGTCCAAATAATATACAAGAACCTGTTGATATATTACCATAGTCAGTTCCTAGCGCTATTGGAATAGAAATATGAATAGTATCATTTACGGGTGCTGGAAGATTAAGAGCATAAGTGTACCTATGTTGTAGGTGCATTACAGGTATATGACAGTTTATTTTAGGAGATTGAAGTGGCTTTGTTCATCATCTTATAAAAAAGTTGACTATTGTTATCTAGGCTGCATAATGATAAATACTTTAACAGTCACAGATGAGAATTGTGTGTTACAGATTTCATGGAAGAGGAATTGTGAAGAATTGGTTTAGTATACTTTAAACTCTAGAAAAATTGAATAGATTGCCATACGTGTTGATTGTTAAGACTGGAAAAAAGCTACCTCCATTTTAGGGTTAGACTTGTAAAGCCAAAAGCTTATTAAAAGATGAGCTATTCCCTTTTCTTCCATAGTAATGGAAATGCTGAAGCATTGTGTCTGAGTTTTAATTTGCACTTTTAAGTCTAAAGTTGTCTCTGTGATTGCCCCCATTTAAAAGAAGGCATGATCTGAGCATAACAACTTATCTGGGATTTCATGGTGCCAAAACTAATGCATGATTAGTACTTTCATAATTTACATTTTCATTTTTCTGGCAATTGTTAAGTGTAATTAAATAAATCTCTGATTAATTGACGAAAGACGGGGGCTCTAAACTTGATTCTGTCTCCTCAGTCGATTGAAAAAATGTGGCACTGTCAAACAAACAAAATGATGGTCATATCACTGCTACCCTTATAAGCAGCAACCCTGGAGTGTCAGTTGATGAGGATGCAAGTGAACCATTTTAAAGCCTATTGGCAATTTTTGTCAATAACAGACTTAATAATCCCCGTGAGAGGAGACTGAGGTGGTGACCAATATAAAATAAACGAGGGAAGTGAAGATTATTAAAAGCAAATTCTAACAACTTTCACCAGGGCCAAATCTTATTTCTCTGCTGCATTTCAGCAGCTGGTCAAGCAGGTTGAACACCATCTTCATCTACCATTTCCCACCCCTAAAAGTACTCAAATTTAGCTTGATTGATCCTAATAGAACACAACTACTTTAACCCAGATCATGTTGGCGCATGTGGCAAAGCAAAGGTCATGACAGGCATTACTGATTTCAATTCCTAACAATTTCATATGTCAGAATCGACCAGTGGTTGACTGGGAAAATAGAACTTTGAAGGACCATGCTGTGAGGCTAAACAAAATAGGCTTTAAAAAATATCCACAAAAGTGGGGAACAGATTTATGACTGTCGTTCTAAACCATTTACATGTGTTGCTCGTGTTGGTTTGGATTAAGCTTATCTGGACAAAAGTACAATTATACCTAAACAAAATAGACTCTAAAAATGTGTACATGGGCAAGGCCTCAAGGGTTTAGTATATAGCCATTAGCCGCCATAGTTGAAAAAGTTTCATGCTCTACAAATGCATATAAAGGGCGATTTTTTATACAGCCACCATTTTAGAAAAAAGTTCCATACTCTACAATGTATACAAGTGGATGTGAGGGGCGACAGAAAAACGTAGCAAGTTTTGGTACGCATGGGATCAATCTTACTTCCTATCACAATTACACCGGAGACGGTCAGAACTATCAACCAATATCAACCAATTGATTTGCTTTAACTATATATATAACATAAGGGAATACACTGTAATTTTAGCCCTCAACTCAAAATGGAGCTTCGCCCCACTTTGGTTTCTACCCCTAATAGGGGTATAAGAAAGCTCAAGATATGGACCTAACTACAATTCTGATTTTCTACTATACAGTCTACACTTCACCTGATGGGGGATTCGAAATTGGTACGTCATTCTTGATGCTATTATTGCTAAAACAGTTCTTGTAACTCATGCCGCCTTTTAATGGCAAGGTCACAAACACTTCCTCCCTTTGGGGGCGGTTTGCGTAGAGTATCCAAAGAACAAGACAGAGCAAGACTCCAACTGAAATCATTCCCAATCCTGCATTCACTATCTTGAGATAGTGGCTTAATGGTGGACAGTAACTTGTGGTGATATTTTTGAATGTGTCCCGGACAAAATTGCAATCCTGGAGACTAAGTAAAGGTGGAGTGTAGTACTCAAGTGCATAGCTCTCATTTACTGCAGCCACCAGCTGTGCATAGATGTCCGGTGTCACCCTCCCAACGGTGGAGCACAGGCCAGATGCTGAAACTTTACATGTGTAGTTCTTCCAAACCTGCAAAATTTTAGATAACCGATTAAGACGTCTTAGTCAAATCTCAGTTGCACATAATCAGGTACAACCCATTAATCAAAGACAGTAAAAGATACTGGTGAAAACTTCATAGCGTTTACTCTCCCATCTACATTCCACCTTGCACAAACTAATGCTCTATTGAGAGTTTATATGTGAGAAGCCATTATGCTGCAGTATTAAGTAATTTAGCCGGCTTTAATTTTCTGTTCCTTTAGCCATAGCACATAGGCAAGGTTTTTTAATTGTAGGAATAAAGTCTTTTTGTAACATAGCAGCTTATGAAAGTTATCACCTTCACGTGGGGACTGAATGTGTTTATCTCTTCCTTCCACTAATCACACCTTTCAGGTACATGTGCAACACGAATACTCCATTTCAAGCAGAAAGCATATGTCACATCCACAGCTGTATGGGGTACGTCAAACTCACTTTTTTTAAATCCTTTACTATCATAATCTCTTCCATTGCCTAAAACTAACTACCATTTTCTCTTTCATGAAATCTTTGATAAATGTTTAAGCTCACACTAATGGGCACTTATAGATAAGATTTTAAGACAACCTTAAAACAGCTATTAGATGGTTAAGGATTGTATGTTAGATTTATTATCTATGATAAATTTTTCCTCAATATAAAACTTCAAAATATTGTATGAGGTGAAATTCATATCAAAATTATGCATGAACCACCTGATGTTTCCAGCTGTGGCTCGAATGTATCAATTTTCTTCAATTATATTGTATAACTTGGGACATCAAAGGATCTTAAGTCAATCCTGTTAGAGTTTTACTGTTTTGATTCAATAATTTGGTAGTTTCCAGAAACATATTTAAGCAAAGCAGATTTCCATTAAAAAAAAAAAAAAAAGATACCAAATAATTAAAATTGATAAAACATACCTCCGAAGCATTTGCCACAGACACCTCTCGAGACTCACACTGGCGATCTTGCAGCTGAGAGTCATATGGATAACAGAGTGGCGGCATCATGGGACCCGACTGATTATAATAGTACGGACTTTCCTTGGAGGGATAAGTATCAGCATAGGTATAGATAAATTCATTGACAACAACTACAATTTGATTGACAATTTTTTTGCTCTGCACAAGTGTCTGGTTTGTTGTCCTATGGTCAACACATGGAAGAACGTTGCTAAGAGCTGTTTCTGCATGTGGATATTCTACCCATTCCTCCATGGCCAAGCAGGTATCAGAAACTGTACTGAAATTTCAAGAAACAGACTTCTATCAGTAATGGCTTTAAAGGATGTTTTGCTTTTTGTACTAGTTATTTTTTTGATATATAGCTTTTAGTTCTAATTATAACAAAAGGCAGCAGTGGATGTAGCAGAACTTTCAAAGGTAAAAAGGCTATATCATAATCAGGCTCTTATTTTGTGA
This sequence comes from Castanopsis chinensis, assembly GCA_032878915.1. Classification (NCBI taxonomy): domain Eukaryota; kingdom Viridiplantae; phylum Streptophyta; class Magnoliopsida; order Fagales; family Fagaceae; genus Castanopsis; species Castanopsis chinensis. Next base: position 1,490,596 of record JAVQMG010000071.1, read on the forward strand.
ACATCACATGTGAAGGAAAATTGGTGATAAAATTTTAAGTTTTCAATTCACATAGATAAGCAAATACATATATAAAATTTAACAGAGATGTATCTGATCAAAATCAGATTTCTTACTTGTTGAGAATTACGAAAACTCCACACAGGACAAATGTAATTGCAACAAGCAACCATCCACTTATTATGAATCTGCAACATTATGTTGGTGGTGTCAAATACAAATATGAAAAGCATCCAGCATGTTGAAAGTACAAATAATATTGGATGTGGCACATGTCCACCAAATGCAATGACAACTTACATGTGGATTGCATGTTTGTGCCCAAGGATAGACAGGACTGCAACAACAAAAATCAATAAGTTACAAAGAGGAAAAAGTCTAGTATATGAGAAAAATAATAAAAGATATCATTAATTAGGATCTTTTCGGCAATACGTACTAAGACCAATCAGAGCCAGAAGAAGCATTACTGCTGCCACAGTTATCAAAGCAGAGCGCCTGAAACAATGAAGTGAATATGAGCCAATGAACATCATGAGTGTTGAAAAGAATTCTAGATATAGATAGTACTAAAAAGGCTAGCATATACATACACAGCATTGATGACTTTCTTTATTTTGACTGAATTTTGGCTTGTCTTCTCTGTCAGCATATCTGCTGCGGCATTAAGATCTATGTTCAACTTGTCAATCTCATCCATGACATCAGAAGGAAGGAACACCTGGGCCACACTAATAGTTTTTGCTAGGGAGAGATATTGAGTGACATTTTTTAGGATCCCCACGGTGTAATCTGACTGGTTAACAACGTAATTCAGAGTATGCAGCACTTCACCGTGAAATTTGTCTTGCCCAACCGAGAGAAGGATACATCCAATCCTGTGTGACAAAAGGGTCAGGGAACATTAGCAAGAGTTACAAAAGAATCATCAATTAGGGGATTAGAGAAGACATGATTTGTCATGTTAAAACTGGGACATGCATGCAAGAAATGGGTTGAAACGTTGAGCCCAAGAGGGAAATGAAAGAACAAAGCATTTTTTTTTTTTTTTTGTTTAACTCAATGCATGATGAAAATATCCAGTCATAACAAAGCAAAGGCATGGCATTTACAACAAGGTGCAGAAACGTATTTATTTGGAAATGACAACCTCTGACATGGAGGTAGCTCATAAAATGGTTCAAGGTGAAACACAGAATGATAAAATGCCTTTCTCAGATGACAAAATATTTGTCAACTTTAATCACCTATACATAAACATAATAAAAATGTAATTCCATTCAACTTCAAACATAGAATCAAGTTGAAGAAGTTTTCAAATGATTGGAATAAATGGACAGCACATGTAGATTTATACTGATAAGGTAAAGAAAGAAATCTAACTGCTAAAGTAGAGTTAAAACAAACAAACAAACAAACAAAACCTCCAATTACAAAGATAATAACTATTAAAAAACTTTTGAGATTCAGAATATTACGCTGCAGCACATGTGAAGAGTATAAGCAGTATAAGACAAATCCTTTGTGAATGGTGTGATCCTTTCCCTTTTATGTTTATCCTCCATCCACAGCAATGATGAGCCGCAAGAGCCAAGCCAAAAGAGATAAACCATAGGACAGCAAGAATGAAACCAGGAGCACCTGTAAATCCAACAGACTGCAGATATAATGGTTAAAATACTGATGAATATATACTAGAATATATATACTAGAATATCAACAACAACAAAAATAATTAATTATTTAGCATCTCAGTCCAGCATGCAATCATGTAGAAAATACCAACTGAAAGTACAAGGGAACAAAAGATTGAATGCACTGGATGAATCAATCACCAGTTGAGCACTGAAATAGAAAAACAAACACCAGAAGCTAAAATACATTTCACGCAAGACATCAAGCTCTGTTAAGCAGGAACAGGAATTTGACATGGTACAAAAAAGATCGTCATTTCCTGAGCCCACAGCTACTTCTCTCTCTCTCTCTCTCTCTCTCTCTCTCTCTCTCTCTCTCTACATATAAATATATATATATATATATATCATACAAATAACAAGATATCTAGAGTATCTAAGATGCACACCCTGATATTGAGCAGTTCACCGTGGCAGCACTTCAGAATGTATTTGATGAATTATATAGATCATACTCATTTTTCTTTTTTATTATTATTTTGATTAGTAGGTTACGGGGGCGTGCACACACACGTCCAGTGGGTGTTGATCCAAGCTATTTTCTTATAAACCACAATCTGAGTTAAGCTTCCACAGGACCACAACTTTGATTTATTCTGAAAATTTTCATTCAAAGGATGAGCTGATTGATGTAAAAAAAATAATACTAGAAAATTGGGCATAGTGCAAACATATTAATCCCTTGCTAATTTCTCTGAAGATGTTTATATTATTCATCAAAAGCTCTCTCTTTTTCTCACAAATCAAAAGGCACAAAGAACATATTTTCTCCAAGGTTATCAATTAGATCTCAATTTCTCTCACACAAAGAGAACGGTTAAAAATAAAAAATCAACCACCCATCAGTTTGCTTGCAATTACATTTTAACCAAACCAATCAATCTAACAAACTATAAAAACATTAATGTGAAAAAGGGAAGTAGCACTTACGGCCCAGTAATGCCGATTGGTGATGTCCCAACCGCCATGGTAATGCCGAAGCCCGTGAAGAATGTCCGGCCTATTCGTCCGGTTTTCCGCCAAAACAAGCGTGCTCTGAGTGGCATCATCACTTGCAGGCCCTGGAGCCTGTGCAGCCTCCGAGATTACATTCTTCCATGGCCCCAAATTCTCCTCCCCTGCGCCCACAATTACAAAAACACAAACACAAACACAAAGTTAAGAAAGTTCACAACTAAATCACACAGCACATAAGCTGCACCGCCAGAAATTGATGACTAAAACGTAATCTTTAAGACTTTATTACAGATAAAACACATCTCTCGTTTGGCTGCTGAGAAAATGTGGAAAAATAGTGAAACCAAACAAGAAGAAGAACAAAATTTTGCAAGGTAAAAGAAAAATAAATACCAGAACTTGTACACTGCCCAATACAACAAAAAGGTTTTACTTTTAATTCAGCTAAAAAAATCCATTTAATGACACTCAAAACAAAATTATGCTACATCATAATATATACAATCTCATTTTCCTTCCCTTTCCTCAGGTCTCTCAGCAACCAAACAGACGCAAAAAAAAATGACACTTTCAGACCAAAACCATTACTCTTCTCCGATCATTGAACCAAAAAATGAGAACAATTAACATATTTATATATCCCTCTGGTTTCTCAGCAACCAAACAAACACGCTAAAAAATGAAACTTTATCCAACCCATTACTCTTTTCTGATCAGTGAACCAAGAAATGAGAACAATCAACATATCTATATACGAATTAACATGCATAAAAAATTGTACGGACCTAGAATGAACTTGGCAGAAACATGGTGGGGCTCATTGCTCACAGTCACAGTCTGAGCAGAAATTGAGCTGACAGCAACCAAAATGAAGAAAAAGGAAGAGAACCCAGAAACCAAAAACGCCTTCATTTGCCAACCTCGTATATCTCACTCACTCTCTCAGTCAGTCACTGCAGCCATAGCTAACAAACCGAACCCAATTTCCAAGATCTGGGTTCGTCCAAAAAAACAAAGAAAGAATCAAACTTTCACAGTCTGATCACTCCTCCTATAGTTTCTGATGATGAAGCAAAAATGAAACGAGAGATTTTATAGGAAAGAGACTTGTTGGAGCTAAAACCATTAAGATAGAGAGACTGTGTGAATGTGAAAGAGTCACATGGTGGGGGCAGTGACGGTGATTAAGGAGAAGAAACGAAAAGGGCGGGTGTGATTTGCTTTTAATAAAGTATGATTTATTTTTTTTTGCTTAAGCTAATCAACTTTCTTTCTTTTGCTTTGATATTTTTGTTTTTTATAATCTATTTTTCTTTTCACTGTTGATGAGTGACTGAGTTAAGTAAAGGATAAACAAAATTTTTTTCTCTCTCTCTTTCTGCTTATTTATTTTGGCTTTGCTTGATACCAGTTTGTTCTTTTGTCGTTCACTGCTTTTTCTTTCTTTGTTTTTTTGTTACTTTTTCTTCACTTTTGGTTTTGAGTATCATATTAGTATATCAATTACTTAAAAGCATAAAAAAATTAGTTAAAGGCTCAGAAATTTTCAATGTTTTTTTTTTTAACTACTTGTATGGTTTGCTGTGTTTATACATAATAAAGTTTTTTGGGTTCGGTTAGTGTGAGTTGTATTAGACTAGTGAACACAATACAAACATGAAACAAACAAAATACCTGTTAAAAATTGACAATGTTTTGATTTTTTATCCTACTTGTAACGATAACTCCAAGTTATCATTATAAGGTGTTATCGAAATATTGTAAAAGAAAAAATGTTCTTACAGATGTAAAATAAAATTAAAATTTTTAAATATATTAAAATGAATTATTTTTAAAAAAAATATTTTAAAAAATTATTTCATTTTTATGTTTAGTAACAACCTTAATATGAGTTAGAAAATTATGTTCCCATCTTTCTTTATTTAGTTGAGTACAAGATAGATTTGTTTTCCACGTAAGGAATATCAAAAGGTAGACTTTTTTAGTGACTATAGATTTGTTTTTCTAAAGGAAGGAAGTCAATTGATAATTTACCAATAATTTTTTGTTATGGTAGCATTAAAAACACAAAAAACACGCCAAAATAGAAAGAAAGTCTGTCCTGACACTGCCTTGGTTTTAGCAAAATGACTGACAAATTCCAGTAAAATGGAATGACAAGAATGCCATTGTTAATATGACCAAATTACTTTTTCAAGTGCTTATTGATGGGGTTACTTCAAGCCCTTTATAGGGGAAAATAAAAGGTATGTTGGATATTGGAAAGTGAGCAGTGGTCAGTGAGTCAAATGTCCGAGTTTCGGTGAGTTTGGCAGTTTGCCAAACGGGTTTTGTGACTTTGTGTTGATTTTCCCAAGTGAATAGGAACAGAAATCCGAAAGTATGTTTCTTTTTGAGTCCGAGGAAAATTCGGCTAATAAGGGGGTGTTTGGTTGCTATTTTCAAATAACAATTTTTAGCTTTTGAACAACATTTCACGCATTTTTACTTATTTTATCACCCACACGTATTTTCACAAAAATTTTTAAACAATAATTTTCAGTTTTTAAACACATGTACCAAACGGGCCCTAAGTTACTTTATGCACTTTTCTACTATTTACTATTCCTTATTTAATTACTGTTTAAACCGCGTAGAGTCTTTTTCAAAGAGGAAATCTATTGTTATGTGCATGTATCGAGGTCACTCTCCACCGTGAAATTGTCATTGTTAAGAGCTATCCTATCACTTATCAGCAATATGGAAAATATTTTAAAAAATAAACAAAAAGGTAATCACCTTATCAATTTTTGGTACAAATGTTTATCATGATGTGATTAAAGGGTAACATCTACAAATCCAATATTAAAAAGGCAATAGTCACATGTGCCATCTCCTCATGAATCATAAAGATTCGTCACTCATCAAAAAATCTCCTTATGAATCATAATCACTTGTGTTATTAGCTTGATATGATAATCAATATACATGTGTGCAATAATCATAATTTTTTCTATTATAAAATGGTAAATAATAAGTATAAATCTCAAACTCACTTTAAAAAACTGCTATAGTTTTTTTTTTCTTATATTATAAAATTAGAATTTATGGCCGTCTCTAATTTTCAATATTTATCAATAGGAGAATTTATCTATTGAGGTAATTAGAATTCATATAATGAATACTTAAGTACCTGTTTGGATACTAATGATAAAGGTAGTGTTTGCATTTAGGCATTTTTTTTTTTTTGGAGAACGTGCACTGTAGATCTTGTGTAGGTAGAGAATACCCTTTTTTTTTTTTTTTACTTTTTTAGTGGGTTCTGCGCAATGTTCACTAGACCCACAAGTATTTTATTAAAAAATACTTTAAAACTAAATTTTGCAGTATTATTCATACATTTAAAAATTATTTTGTCACAATATTTTTAATTTTTAATAAAAAAAATAATATTAAAACACACCCTAAAAGCCAACATTTTGTATACTATTACAAAATATTGCCACTTAAAGTTACCATCTTAAACTTCAAATCGTATCAAAGAGTTTAAGAAATTTATTGCTGTTTATTGAATTTCTTTTATTTTTTATACATTTTAAGTACATTCCAAAACGTCATTTTAACCTTTAAAAAAAGTCATTATCCATAATGGAATTATGGAAACATTTATAACATGCACTCTTAGAGATTTGGTGCCTTTAATAAATGCGTGTTCCTTGGATGGGAAGAAGAGTAAAGAAGTAAAAAGCATAATTTTATCTGCGAAAAAAGAAGTAAAAAGCTGTGAGCCTGTGAGGGGAAAAAGCACATCATTTCATGTCATCAATGAAGTGAAAGCATGGAAAATGTTGGAGAGTGATCGATTGGGCACGTGATAAGGGACATTTATGCAGGGTCCACTTATTGCATAAATATATACGTACAAAACACACACACAACGCTCTTCACACACGGATCTGCACTATGGAAATGCAATATGCATGAAAAGCAGAGCACCGTTTGTGCAGCACCACCTAATCTCCACCATACACCTTTCGCGGTTGCTGATTGATACTATTGTTGCCTTCTTGCCCATATAAAGCTACGCACCGATAAAGCCATGAAAAAGCAATAATAATAATTAATATGGGCTTTCATTTATAATATCATTATTTTTCTACTTGCTTTTGGTGCTTTCTACAACTTTTTTCTATCTATCACATATAAGCTTGATGTATATAACACGGCACGTTTTTAAAGATTTTCTTTTTGGAATTTCCTAGCTAAATCGCCATCTTTAGAGATATATATATAATATATATATATATATATTCACCACTTTTCTCATGACCCTTACCCATTAATTTAGTAATCTACTATGTAACTGATGAATTAAAACCTTGACAAATTATATATAATAAAAGAAAAAGGAAATTAGTTGTTTCCTGAACATTGTTATCTGGTTTAATTGGATTTATCATATGCATGTTTAGAAAGTTCCCAATTGAAGAAGATACTTAAAGAAAAAGGCGCAATATATCACAAAAGAAATTAAGAGCCGTCTGATACGTATGTTTGAACAACAGTTTTTAAGTTTAAAATGTTTGTTTTGAAAATACATACAGGTGAAAAAGTGTATAAAAATACGTGTAATAATGTTTAAAAACTGAAAATTGTTGTTTGAAATCATATACCAAAACGCCCCCTTAGAAATAGTCTCTAACACATGCATTTTATTGATCTCTCATTTTCATTTTCACTAGCCCTCCTCCTCCAAATATTGATAGCTTTTTTTTTTTTTTTTTTTTGAGAGACAAATAATGATAACTATTTTTGTTAGTAAACAATAATACTTATTAAAAAATACATGAAAATAATAATAGTGTTTTAAACCGGGTTTATAATACATTACATAACTCGAGTATAACTACAAAAAGGCATAATCTTTGTAGTTGTAGGCTGGAGTTATAAACAGCAAACACTAGACATACACAACCAATATGAGATAAACATCTTATTCTTAATTTATTAATTTGTTTCTTAAAAAAAAAAAAAAAAAATCTCTTGCTTCTGGTTTGGTGTGTTATCTATTTGTTAATTACAGTCTTGGGTAAGAATGAAAATCAAATGGGTTAAAGTAATATCTCAATTTTGGGGTAATTTAATAGTATATAAATTGATATAAAGATAAGAAATGTAAGAAAATGTAAACTATCTAATTATCAAAAAAAAGAATAGATTCATATAACCAAAAGAAAAAGTCAATAACCCACTTCTATGTCTTTGAATATATAACTCCTGTTTACCAAAAAAAAAAAAAGAATATTATTACTTCTTGGGAAAATATATGATACAAGTCCTTGTCATAAATAAATGCATATAATCTAAAGCGACGACAAAGTATACTACAAATTAATGACAGAGGAAAGCGGTGGTGTAAGAGTCAAAAAGAGTGGCCAAAGATCTATGCGTACGTTATTGTTTCTGTTGGTTCACTTGTAGCTTGGCTTACCCGCTTTAATTGGAGTAGTTTGTTGTCTACATCAAACGCTGTGTATCAAGCATTAATCACTCAGTTTTTAGTCCCTTTCCAGGTACAATGTCGACCAAAGCAGAAACGATAAACTAATTCAGAATATTATTACTAAAGTTAAGATTATCAAATTAAGTAAAAGAATGCAAAACTGGTACGTAACACCAATGTGACAGTCTTATCTTTGTTCTTCAAATCATAAAGAGAAAAGTGCATTAATGCTTTCATTTGCATGGGAGTTGGAACAACAACTCCATGGATTAGGTGTGTTTAGTTGTTTTTGTTTACCTATTTTTATTTCATTAAGTTTAGAGACATATATAAAAAGTTTCATTTTTTTTTACTAAGATCCTTGAAATAATGTAGTGTTAGTTTAATGAAAATAGTATCATAATGAGTATGTAAAAATGATATTGTTCCGATCACAGTTTCATATCTTTATCTGAATTAATATTCAAAGTCATAAAGCACTAAAAGAGTTTGTTTTCTTCTCTAATTGTTTATCATAGTTTTTATTTTATTTGTTTAGTCAAGTTTTATCATATATAGTTAAGCTGCACGCTTGTGCACATGACATTCAAATGGGTTCTCTATTCAGCAAAACATGACAAAAAGGTAGAACCTCTATTAGGCACAAGTATATATAAGCTAATTTTTTCTAGTGGAGGATTTTATGTTACATCTTCCATGTGCCAATGAGTTTGAACAATGTGACATTTATGCATCTTTTCCAAGATACAAGAAATTCAATTTATTTGAACAAGATCTAATTAATAAATTATTTATTCCATGATGATGAAAAGACTCAAAGTACTGAATTTCAACACTTGTCAGCAAAGTCAATCTCTTGCTGCATTAAAGAAGGGTGTATATATATATATATATATATATATATATATATACACACACATATAAACAAAAAAAAAAGGTATATATTATATAGTAGGATTTAAATAAAATTAAGAGAGTCGGAGACTGAGAGACACCTAGGATTTTGTTTTATTAATGAATCTGTCTGATTGATACAATCTCAAAATTGTGACCATAAATCTAGATCACACAGGTAGAGACTCCAGACTAGCTAGAGACACAGGTACTAGTGTATAGTGTATACACATATCTAGTTTATACGATAACATAAGCTAGATATTAAACTCAGAATTTGTGGCCATGTACACTCAGTTTAGCATCTCTCTGTTTGGATTTAAACTCAGGATTGTGAGTCTGTGATCCACCTAATACATGAACCTAAACATGTGGTGAATCTTTTATTTTTTATTTTTTTTATTTACACGTGAGTGAGAGAGATTCGAACTTGAACATCTCAGTTTAAAATACTAGAAAATGTTAGATAATTAATAACACATAGTAGTTCAAAACAACTCCAAAATTGCGGTCAACATAAATAAAGAGAGCAATAATGCATTCATGAGATCCTAAAAATAAGACTATTACTCTAGCTTTACAATTATGTGACAAACCCTAGTAATATGCCACCAAAATTCAATATAAACAGAATTTTATGCTAAACAAATGTAACAAACTAGATATTCATTATTTTTTTTACAAACAACAATTTATTTTTAAAAAAAAAGTGTCTTCTTATATAAATACTAAATACATTTAGGCCAATACGACACCGATATCATTTCAATTGATTTTCTTGTTGTAGGTGTCCATTGCTTACAGATCAATAATACACTTACCTTCATCATCACATGTTCTTGAGTATTATTAGTTATTACTTGAAAAAAAAAATGATAAGATCGCACACTGTACTTGTACTGCTTATATTTGGTAGGCTCACAAATGTCAGGGAACACGCTAAATAGGGTGGCCAGCTTGCTGAGCAATGTGTCCTTAGCTAGAATATGAGTTGTGGCTATCTGTGTGTGTCGTCATCTCTTAAATTGGTTGCTTTCGGTTTCTCTTTTTTCTCCATGCTGTTTAGGACCATGTGACATGCTGCTTCTTTTTTTGACGTTATTAAACCGCTCTCAATCTATATGCCACTAATTAAAATGGCTTTTCAACCACTTTCTGTATAACAAACTTGATCGGACTTTGCAACAACCAAAATGTTCTTCATTTACAATCTACCCGTACATATATAGTTGAGCTTGGCAGTTGGCGGACTCCCTAAACAATGGTGTCCAAAGACCCAAAAAACCTGCTTCGCCTGATCCAACTAACTAAACCTAACTTGACACTTGACTTATCCGATTTTAGCTATCGCCGATCGACATTCACCTTCAAAACCAAACGCGGGCGGGTCTCCTCTTCCAAAATTTGACTTAACCTAACCCGACTGTGAAAATCCATCTCTGTCTAAAACTCTGCCCAAATTGGTGGAGATCTCACGATCTCCAACTAGCTAGAGCTACTGTCATCTCATTCATCACCATTTCAACCCAACTCAACCAAAATTGATCCGCCACTATGGGCAACTGACTTACCCCAATCTATTTCCTCTCTTCAATCAACGATAGGTCCCATATTCTACCACCCATTGGAACTGGGTTAGGTTCAAATTAAGCCCAAACCCAACCCGACTCAAGAACACCTCTACTATATATGTTGTCAAGAAAATCAACTAATAATACTAGTTGAATGAACTTGAAAACTAATTTTGATATCTTAAACTAAAGGGAAGTTAAGGCCAACAATATGCATGTTAATGCTTCAACTAAAATTTGTGAAGTTGTGATTTCTAACTAGCCTTTGTTGTCTTTAACTCCATGCTAAAAAAAAAAAAACATGCAATGAAGATCAGTACAGTGTTGCGACTAGCTCGCGAGAAGCTCACGAGTAAAAGACACACAAAAAGGCCACGTGTGAGGCACATGACTAGAAGCTAAAGAGTCATGACAGCCTATCATTTCGCTAGTACTTTGCGAGAAAGGTCATCTTGCGAGGTACCCGTAAAACTCTTTGTTTGAAAAATATAAAGAGTACTTTCCTAAATTCTTTACACACAATTTATGTACTCTCATTACCCACAAAATTGTAAGGAATCTTTTCCAAAGAGAAAACTCTAACAAAACACTTGAGAGTTATAAATTGTCATATCCACAATTATTTACACAAATTCTCTTGATTTTCCTCTACTCCTACCTCTATCTTTCCATCTTCATATCTTTGAGAAGTTCTTAACCCAAACACTTACCTCACCTGTTCTGAGAGTTAAGTGAAGTTTTGGTGCGTGTGAGAAGCATTAGAAAAAGCCATTAAGTGCCAAATGCAATCGAGCAAAATTGTGGGATTTGGATAACTAGTGAAGACAAGACTTGTAGAAGTTTGTTGGTAGCAGAAGGTTAGAGGGCTCAAGTACATTGGGTAGATTAGACTTGGGGGTTTTTTTTTATATTTGTATACTCCAACTTATTCACTAGTGGATCGATTTTAGTTTGGAGGGCCACGAAGAGGTTTTTCATTGAATATTTCGATTTCTTCTTCGATAACACTTCTCGTTATTATCTTGTGTTTGTATCTCTCTTCCCTACTTTTTAAATTTTACATTTATCATTTATTGTACTTGCTTATGGCTTAGAGTAGTATTCCGATTTATTGCACATTATTTACTCTTTTTTCGCACTTAGATAAGTTAAAGTAAAAACAATTAACCCGTAATTTAAAATTGGGGTCTAAACAAGCATTAGTATTTTCACACTAATTGAGCTTTCAAAACTAAAAATATTTCTGTATAGACTAAATTTAGTGCAATGAAAAGGACAATTCCATGAATAGGACTGTTAGAAATGTTTAACTTACCATTTTATCTTTTTTCATTGATAGCAATAAAATAATAATCAAATGATTAAATTTATTATTTCTAATTGTTTAATAATATTTTAATCAACTTAAATCTATTATTTCTCTCTTTCAATTTAGACTCAAACTTAAATTTTAATCGACTTGATTTTGAACCATTGAAAGGGAATCGGAAAATTTCTTAGCAGTTTCAAAATCAATAATTTATTAGATAGGTTGAATCTTTAATTTCCTTAAATTTATGGGTCTTTGGTCGTTTCCGTGTTAATTACAGCCCGAACCCAAAGAGTACTCCAATATATTCAAAGATCGAAAGTTTTCAAACACACGACTAAAACATAATATTTTTATGCTGCGGCCTTGAAACATTTAGCATTCCCTTTCATCTTTTTGACTACAAGATTGAAGTTGACAAAATGGATTTCCTACTAGGAATAAAGCATATATGAGTAAAAAGAGGGTGCAAAAGGGCTGCCTTTATTAAATTTTCGTCGGCTATACAATTCTTTCTAATATTCTAGTCGGCCCAATTACAGGTTTTAATCCCGAAGAACAGGAAATCACTAACTTCTTTCTTTCCTCCACATGAAAAGAAAACGAATCAATGCTGATTTATATGGGTCCATTTGACATGGTTTTTTTTTTTTTAAAAAGAAAATTATCTCTTCTATTTGCCATATGAACAACTTTTTAAATATTCATTTTTCTTTTAGTTATAGATATACTTTGACCTTCCTTTTTTTTTTCTTTTTTTTTTCTTTTTTTTATCTTCAATAAACCAATAAAAACAAATTCTCAAATAAAAGCTTGGTCAAGGAAAAGTTATATTCTTTGCGTCTGTGAGAGGAAGGAGCACAATTTTTCTGCACTTCGAAATATTTAAAAATTTCCTCTGAGAGTTTTTCCGTGTAAAAGACTCACTCCTATATTGAAATATATTAATTAGCTTATACATTTTTAGATTCAAGTAAATGCTTAGCAACACCACATTTTTTTATCAACTGGAAATGTTGTGGTTTCTATCCACACAAACAAAAAGCAACACTACTCTTCTTCTCAACCCTTTGTTTTGTTGTATTAGGCCTGCCCATTTTGATTTACTTGATGGCAAAGCCATGGCCCATGAGGCAGGGTTTACTGATAGCCTAAGATAGATCTGAGGACCACTAGAAAATGAGCCTATTGATCTTTCAGAATACAATGTCGACATTTCAGATTTAGGCCCAACCTCCCTTGCAATCCAATGATTGTTTGTCTAACATATATTTTAGTCCTAATAATCCAATATTGGTGAAGCTTCACAACTTGCAATTAATCCCCCAGAAAATTTTGAATTTCTATTGTTTTAATCTCTCAAATTTAAAATTTTTAATTAAGATTGTTATTTTGATCCCTCAAGTTCATATTTGTTTTAGTACGTGATTATTGAAACTTGATAGAAGGGTCAAATTAAGAGTAATTTAAAATTGAAGGGATTAACTATAAGTTTTGAAACTTCCAATTCCAAAATAACAACAATAAAGTTAGAGGGAGTATTAGCAATTGGTGATCATAAGCAAACAATCTGAGAAAGAATGTTGCTATGTCCAGGCTGAAAAGTTTTACTAGTGAATTAAAGGCCATCGAAACATCTTCATTGACACACTAAGGTTTAATGTGTGCTTGTGAGCTTGTCCATCTATATAATCTATATATATATATATATATAATTAAAGGCCATCAATAATCTATATATACATATATATATATATATATATATATATATATAACCAATACTCATTTTTAAATATTTTAGCTTAACAATAACAGTAAATAAATTCCTACATAAAAAAATATTAAACAAATAACTTTATTTCAAATTACTATTTCAGGTATTATTATAGTCTAAAGGAAATGCACAAAAAAAAAAAAAAAAAAAATTTGCATAGGTGATAGCTTAAACTCTTCATTCATCATTAAAAAAAAAAAAAAAAAGTAATAGCTTAAATTTTTCATTCTTTATTGGACTTTTTTTTTCATAATCAATAGTTTAACCGTACATTGCACGGGTTAGCGACTAGTATATAATTAGAGTGGAAAAATAAGTTACTGGTTCAAATTAGAATACAGACACATACAACACATGGCAAATTGGCAATCCATATGATATATTAAATGCAGGCTTGCAGCCCATTAAATTGATTAGGCGTTCCACTCTTTACTGGACGGGCTAAATCTATAGGCCATTTGGGCCACTGCCAAAGGCCTCCACCTGTAAGAGGGCCCCAATACTAATATATTATATAATAATGCTTTTTCATCTAAAAAAAGAAAAGCAAGGCCTGCCTAAATTATTTAAGCCCCTAATTGAAAATTGAGAAGAAACAAGTTATTTCTAACTGTTTTTCACAAAGCAAAAAAACTGAAATAACATGAAGTCCAATCAAACAAACAATTTAAAAAAAAAAAAAAAAGATTTAGTGGTATGGATGGAAAGTGGGCTAGTCTTAGTGGATCAAGTTTAGTCCTACATGTATTGCTCAAAAAAAAAAAAAAAGGTTTACTGCTACAATCCTACACAAAAAAGAGTATTGATAACAAAATTAAAAAATTAGAATAATTTACTTTGTTTTAATATTAATTTTAATTTATTTGTGCAGGTTTAAAGTGTAAAGTGACCAAATTAAGTAAAGCTGCAATTCTACTTTTGATAAACTAGGTTATATTGTTTTATACATTAAATTTATATTATTCTAGTTAAATTATAATTTTTCATTTATTCATAAATATTTTTTAATTACAAATGACTACTAGAAAATATCCATTTAGATATGAAAAACTTAAAAAAATAAAAAATAAAAGACAAAGAGAAGAACTAATTGAATCTCAAAAAGGAGCTATGGACAAATTTATTACTAGTAAAAAACAAAATCTTGAATGTTTTCTCACACATGAAGCTTATTCTAATATCGATGGCTTGGATTTATTTTCAGAACTAAAAGTTTTAAAAGAATTTTTGCAAATAAATGAAAACTCTCCAATTAATGTACTAAATTACATAAAGAGGCTAGAATTTTTTTCAAATGCATGTATTGCTTTCAGAATATTATTAACTATACATGTTACAGTTGCATTCGCAGAAAGAAGTTTTTCAAAATTAAAATTAATAAAATCCTATTTAAGATCAACTATATTACAAAAAAGATTAAGTGGATTAATTATATTATCAATTGACAACGAAATGTTAGCGGAACTTGAATGCAATAACTTAATTAGTAATTTTGCCTCTCAAAAAGTAAGAAAAATAAATTTAAATTGAAAAAATATATGAATTTATAATTAAATATAATTAAAGGCCTTGTTTAAAGTTTTCTCCTAGGGCCCGAAATTCGTTGGGCTGCCCTGACTCTCTAGGCTTCAATATCACACCAATGGATTTATGAAACAATCATGGTATAGACAACAAGATACTCGAGACACAAAAAGTTGCAGCATTCAACTCTATACATATTCCTGAAATTCCTGCGCAACTTAGCTATTAAATCCAAAAGACTGAATTTTATCTGAGGATAAACTCCCTATGAACATTTAAACTTCCCAAGGCTCCCCATATCAAAATCATCATTGAATAAAGTGAATTGTGAGTGGCAAAACTACATCACTCAGACCTTCCAAAGCTTCTGCACTTTCTCAAAGTCCAGAATATGATACTTACTGTATGGAACAGTGCAGCAAAAAAATAAATAAATAAAAATAAAACCTCAACAATCTTCTCCCTAAGTGAAACCCACATCAGCCTTGTACCAAATAATTTGTTTGGATGAGCTTATTTTCACCTCAAAAGAGAATACGGCTTTTTAAAGCATCACATTTTTTAAGTATGGCTGTTCTTGTCACAATAACAAAATAAACTCATCCATTAAGTGAACCCTGCCATTCATACCAGCAGATAGCTTAGTTCCTTTTTAACAAGTATATCAGCAGATAACTTGATTCCTAATTTTAGAACAACCCCAGGTTCCACAAACGTGGGGGTCTTATGCATCTCAAACTACTATATATAGCTCATTCTTAGACAAAATATAAAGAGATGAGTTGGAGAAATGAACAAAATGTGTTGTAAACTGAGAAGTCACCAAACCTGTCTCATTGCTGATTTCCTAGACACAAGAAAATTGGAGGAGAAAAATATAAGGAATTGCATGGTTGAATTTGCAATGAAGGTACGTATATGTTAATATACAGTTTAGGTGAGCTACTCAAACTATGAGATGGAAAAAAAAGGCTTGCACTACCCCAAATAACTAGGAGGGAGAAAAGGAAAGTTAACAACATCAAAGCCTTTGTCCCAAATTTTGGGGGTTGGCTAAAGAAAAGTAAGATTTAGAAAAATGAAAACAAACAAAGCTAAAGAGGAAAAATAAGAAAGCATGGCCTGTGATATGTGCGATACAATTATACAAAGTGTGCTGAATCATTTTCATACTGCAAGAGAGGCATCCTCTAAATGTAATTTCAGAACAACAACAATTACACTGTCGAGATATATGTTACACTAATGAAAATTCCATCATAAGGAGTTTTCTTCCAAGGATCAAACCAATTTCATCTGCTCAACCATGATCATCCTTTACTCCAACATGAAAATCAGCACTCAACAAAAGCTTGAAACACATGGTAATCTAGCAATATGTCCCTTATTTTAAAAAAAATTTAGCAATATGTCCCTATTTTGAAACTTTTTAAGTTCGTATCTCTGTTTTGAAACTTGATTTTAAGAAAATCGAGTTTCAATGTAAAACTCAATTGGTTTAAAATCGAATTATGCCAAATGAAACTTTAAAAAAAAAAAATAAATTGTGGGACTCGAGTTCCATATATATATATATTATATTTTAAGTTTGATCGATTTTCTACAAATTGAGTTTTACATTGAAACTCGATTTTGAGAAAATTGAATTTCAAAACAAGAATACGGACCTAAATAGTTTCAAAACAAGGATATATTACTAGATTTTTTTTAAAATAAGAGCAAAAGCCTAGAATCCCCTTGAAACTAATACCCTTCTCAAATTACAACCCACTAACTTTTCATTAGTTTACATGTCTTTTCTAAATATAATGCAAAGATTCATGCCTTGTCCAATGGATATTCATGGTCTTCCAAATTTGCAACGGAAGATAGGTTTGTTTGTGGATATATCTATTTTGCAAATTTTACAGGCTATTTATAATTTAGTCTATAATATTTTATTGAAATTTTTGTTCATTGATTGGTTGGCAGTTGAAAATACATATGACCTTAGGCTTTGCAATTTCTCCCACATGCTTTATCCTCATGCTATTGCTTTATCCTTGATGGGCTCAGTAGATACTTTATTGTAAGCCCATTGAGAATTATCAGTTTTTTTTCTTTTCTTTTTTGCTGAGAATTATCAGTCATTTCATCCTCAAAAATGGATCGTATTTAATAGTAGCTCAATTTTATAATTTTATCCTTTAAATTTTTTTTTTTTTAAAATGGGATAATTTAACCACCCTCTTTGTTTTCTCACCATTTTTTTGCTACCATGGCTAATACCTGCTAAGTGGACTGCTAAAACAACATTTTTTAGCTAACACTAGCATTGGTTAATTGCATTTTCATCCTTTAAAATATTGGATTCTTTTAATTTTGATTCCTTAAATATTATGTCATTTCGATTTTGGTCGTTTAAATGTAGAGTCAAATTGATTCCTTAAATATTATGTCGTTTCGATTTTGGTCGTTTACATGTAGACTCAAATTGATTTTGATCCATTAAGAATGGGATGCCTTCGAATTTCAAAAGTGAAATTCTTTGGAAAAATAGACAAAATGATCTTGATTAGTTTTGCAATTTATGAGCTTGATATTATTTTTCTCCTTAATGGTTCAGAGGACATTTTATTGTCGGCCCATTTAAATTTTTCATTAGCAATTCATTAAAAATTTAACTATAATTAACATTTTTTTTTCTTTGTCACCATTTTTTGCCCTTTTCCATTTTTTAATACATAGATATTTCCTTTAGAAACTCCAAAAAGTGTCATTTGATCTACAAGCTCTTGACTCAATTTAGGATTTAAGGCAAGAGTTGGTTTACATGTCTTATATTTAACTCTTTAAGAACAAGAGATATATAACAAATATAAACACAAGCTCCAAAGGCACATTGATCATTTTTTTTTTTTTGCACTCAGCAATAACAATGTTTGTTATAATTGCAAGACATAAATAAGTTGAGTCAAGCAACTTAGCTTCTAAGATTCATTTAATTAGTTTAAATTGGCCATTTTTGTTGATACAACATTGACAATTGACAGTAGCAGATCCTTCCTAAAACTGTTATAACAAATAGTACACACATGACAATTCTGCTCTTTATCTTTTAGTGTGGTGTAACAAACATGAAATTGAGTTGATTTGAAAACCTTTGCATTCAAGTATCAGCTACTGGAGTTGAGTTGGAAGATACACAAGGGAACCAATATCGGCGTTTGCCATCTCTATGGCCATCATCAATCATTGCAAGACCCTCCTGCATAAACAAACTGTTACTTCAGCCCAAGTGATCAAACCATACATAAGGTAGGAAGAGATTTTTTTAAAAAAAGAAAGAAGGAACAGATAGGCCATAGATAGCAAAAACATACATCTAGTAAAGTATCAAGAGCATCAATAGCACGACCGGAGGTCCAAGAAAGCCGTCTTTCTACTTCTTCAACAGCCACAAAGCCTTGAGCCTAAGAAAACATGAAAGCAGTGAAATTTTAAAAAATCGTTCTCCCCAATTCAAAGATATGTAATTTCGTTCCGATGACATAAACCAAACAAGTTTATTATAAAGAAAATACTATAGTACAAAGTCTGAAGGAAGAAAACAAAATAGAAAGCTAGTAACCTGAGCCAGCTCTAAAATTTCATTATGGTCTTTGTTTAATTCAGTTGGAACAGACCGCACAAGCTTTTTCTTCCCAACAGAAATCACCTCAAAACCACTACCCAATACCTGGAATTCATGAACTAGATGTTAATATTATAAGATCACACAAATTAATAAGCACGAAAATGCAGAAAAATAGCCACTTACATTGTAAGAGTTCTAATTACTTCGAGAAAGCAGAAAAGCTACTAAGACAGAAAAACAGAATATAATTTGCCTCTGCAAAAGCCAGGCCTAAAAGGCATACTGACAATTCTACCACCAGGGCAAAAATGTGGCATAAATAGCATTAGCTAAAAGCCACCAGGGGATATGACGTGTGCTTTCTGTAGAAGTAAGGTTGAATCCCATGATCATTTATTTTTTAGTGTTCTTTCTCCAAGAGGATAGGGAAGGATGTTTTGAGGTGGTGTTTGTTTAATAGGCAGATTGGATCTTGGGATAATGAGCTTTGCTTGGGCTGTGAGGAGATTAAAGGGGAAGAGTTTGCAGAATATTATTTGCAGAATTTCATGGCAGCTATCATTTATCACATATGGCAGGATTGAAACGCATGATTATGTTGGGAAGGTTTGTGCTGAGGCTGAAATTCTTCAAGCAGAGAAACAGGATGTTAGGTGTAGAACATATTTGCACAAGAATGTAAAGTCCACTATCCAGAATACATTTTTGTGCAGTCTATTCCAGTTACAGTTTTTGTTAAGAGTTAGTTCTGTTTGTTTAGATGTCAGTCTGCTCTGTTTTCCCTTTTAGCAGCACTGTTTTGGTATCCTCTTTGGTGGCAGTAGGCTGTGTGTTGTATTTGTTTCGATTGATGAATTAATTCTAAGCTCATTCATAAAAAGAGAAAAAAAGCCACCCAATGTTCAAGAACATTTTCTAGCAGGCAGATCAAGAAAGTAAGTCTACCATTAGTTTTTGGAACTTCAAATGATGCATATATTCTCTACCCAAATACAAGTGATAAAGGTAATGATTATGGTGAAACCAGAATACCTTCAGTTTACTTATAGCACGCAGGCAATCATCCTCAGAAACAGCTTCACGATCACCTTTCCGCTGACGAAGCAGAATGCAGAGTTCCTGCAGGTTTATCAAGCCTCCATTGTGGGGTCTTGTTGCCAAGCAAATCTCAACAATTTGTACTCCTGTCTGGCCAAGTAGCTCAGTTTTAGACTTTTAAGTATTATATTTTCCAAAAATCATGATAAGTAAACTTTTTAGTTATAAGGAACAACTAGAAAGTAAACAATAATAAGTGACGAAAGACACCAATTCACAATTGGTAAATTATTAATTTGGTCCGACAGGCAAAAAAGTGGGAAGAGTTCTTATCCTATCAGAAAATCTGATCAAATGCATGAGCTCTCACAAGTAGAAGAGTCCAAAAATACATTACGAATCCTACTTTCAAATTTCAATATAAAAAAGAATGATCAATTTTTTTATAAATAAAAGAATTAAACCAGGGAAACACAACTTAGGCAGACGAGGGAATATACCAAATCCCAGCAATGACTAGAGATAGAACAACGCAAATTAACAGTAGCACAAACTGGCAACTGAAGCTCATTGTCTATTTCTAAGTTCAGCAACCCCCTCCCCCTCCCCCAATCGCTCTCTATTCATGTGCCCAATCTAATTTCTTTGTGTAGCACAAAGAAAACACATATGCTTTCTCTCCCACACTCTCTCCTGGCATATTAATTTACATTTCATCTAAAGAACTCTAGAATCAACCAACACATCCGAGACATTAAACACTTTTCATTGATAAGACAGACAACAAAGGATCAAAAAAGGCAATACACACCGAGTTCATAGTAGAAGTCACCAATCCCCAACAACTCTGCCCAGAAACCCTTGTTTGAGGCCAACGGATCCACCCCTACTTTTGCACACATTTCATGGAACTGCGACCTGAATGCCGGGTTCTTGCGTATATCATTCTGCACCACCAAGCAACCACATTTAACTCAATTTCATCCCTTGGGTTTTTTTTTGGATTATCAAACACACGAACTAAATTATCAAAACCTTCCAAACCAATACAATTTGCATATACTTAAACAAACCCCACTTAAATATTCCAAAATTGAACTGAATCTGATCCAGATTTTTACATATTCACTACCTAAACCAACAAAAAGAACACCAAATTTGCAGCTTTTTCCCTTGTTAAAAAAACCCCAACATATTACAATTACAACGTTGGATGTTTCAATGATCAAACACGATAACAACAGCAAAATTTGCTCTTTTTATTTATTTATTTTTGTTTAAAAGACCTTGTGTTTGCGAGCGAATTCTTCGAGCTGAGTGCGAAAAGTGGCGAGCTGTTCCTTCATCATATCGGTTCTAATCTTCGCTACATTTTCACCCACCAACCGATATTGATCCTACATAAAATATTTTTCAATGCACAAATCAAAAATTAAGAAACAACCCAAAATAAAGTACAAAAAAAGAAGGAAGATGAAAACAGACCCTAGCAGCAGCGGCGGTCTGTAAGCCTCCGATTCCTGGTCGTCTTCTCATTTTTATTCTTCTTCTTCGGACTATTTCAAGCTGAGATTAATACTTTTTGTTTTGTCTTGTTTCAATACGAGGAAAGAGGGGTATTTGTGTTTCGGGTGAAAAGTGTGCAGTGGAGTTCGATGTTGTTTTGATTTTCAGAGTTGTACTTGAGAAGGATCTCTCTCAATAATCTAATTCGGTTTTAAGCGTACTTCCATGGACAAAATACACTTTTTGGTATTTGGGTCGATTCTCATTTTAATTTCAAAATTAATTTGGTTACTAATGTCATTCCTAAAAAAAATAAAATTGTTTTTAAAAATGGTCCTTATAGTGAATTCTCAACTGGTTTTAGATGTTTGTCTAAAAAAAAAAAACTACATTGATTAGGAGAAAGAGTCATTATAATTTAGGCTAAAATACAAAACCCACCTCCTATGTTTCACCATAATTCATTTCAGTACTCGAACTTTGCTTTTGTTCAATTCAATTCTCTATGTTTTAAAAGTATTCAATTAAGACCTTAGTTAGTATTCCATTAAACTGTCTGTTAACTATCATTAAAATTGCATTTGGTTTGGTCTTGCACAATATTTAATTAATAACATTATTATTTTATTATTTCTTTTGAAAAAAAAAAAAGAATTTTATATATAAAAGTTAGAAAAGACTGGACAAAGAGGCCAACAACTACGAATTGATAGATGATACCACATGGTCACACTATGAATTCTCAATCCATTCCCCTAGTTCCAATAAGAGTTTGGAGCTATTATTAGAAGATACCAGTCAATAACACAAGAACTTGAAAGTGATCTTGTTTGAAAATTGAATCATAAAGAAATATACTTTCAAATTAATGAATCTAATTTTTGCAATGATGGAGACTAAGTAGGCCTACATCCTTGTTATTTCCTTCAACTTGCTAACAACTACCTAAACATTGTTTTATTCAGTCATAGGCAATTTTGAAGTGATCGACAATTTTGTCTTAACAAAAGGACTTTCTTCAATAGATTACGCGTGAAAGTGACCTTGTTTGCAAATTGAAACTTGGAGAAATATACATCTTTTTTTTTTCCTTCAACTTGCAAAAAATGTCGTAAATAATATGGGTCGGTCATTGCATGCCTTATATTTCCACATTGAGGTGATCGTTGAAGAACACTAATCCACATTCATATTTTGATCCAACATAGTTTGCATATCACAATAGAATACTTGCAGACAGGAGAAAGAATGCACGTAAAAGACTTGAAGGAAAACACAAAACTTGAATTAGCATTTAGCGCATGAATTTAAATTTTGGACTCTATTTCAACAATGACATGATATGGATTTATTAGGCTTTTATTTAGTGTATGCATTTCCTTGCTGAAAGCAACCAATGCATTATTAGAGGTAACTAAGAAAATTTCTAAATTTCCAAATTCGCATGAATTGGTGTAATTTTAAACTTTGATGGAGACATGTTGTTTAGGGATGACAATTTTGCCTCGCCCCACTAATTAACTTGCCCCTCCTCGCTTCACCCTACGCAGGTTTTTCTTGCCCCGCAAAGGTGGTGGGGCGGGATGGGGCAAGATTTTAGCCTCGCACCACAAGACAAGGCAGGGATAAATTTAGACTTTTTAGACCTACCCCACCTATCCCTTCCCATTCCCGCCCCACCCCGCGTTGCTAAGGGTTATAATTGTAAAATTTTCATATCCTAAAACCCTACTATTTAACAAACATATCAATATTAGCTTATTTTATTCTACCCAATATGATTTTTTGCCTTTATTTTATTACGTGTTATACTATGAGTCTCTTTTTTTTTTTTAATTGTCTTGTTGAACACTTGGTTATATTATTCAATTTTTTTCTAAAAATTGATTTGATTTGATGGGATAAATTTAGTTGTACTTTTAAGCATATTTTTATTAATGAAATAGGTTTCATTAAAAAAAAATTGTACTAATTGTAGGGAAAATTAACAAAAAAGTAGAGTTTTACGGGATGGGGCGAGGCTTCACGGGGCCCCAAGGGGCGGGGATGAGGTGAGAAAGTTTTCCCCATTATGCGGGGCGGGGCAAGACAATACCATGCAGGGCGGGGACGAAGACCCCATCCTTCGGCCCCGCCCTGCCATTGCCATCCTTATTACCGTCAACCAACCAACGGAAAAATTGAAACAACAAAATCAATTTTAGAACTAAAAAAGAATTGACCCAAAACATAGGGACCAAAGTGCATTTCCACCTTCTTTCTTATGCAACTTTGTTTACACCTTTGTTTTAATTTTCCAAAAAAGGAAAAAAAAAAATACTTATTACGGAGAGTATACGGTTGGCCAAAATAGTATTTTACCTCAGAATTGGTTTCTTTGTTGTTGGTTATCTTATTTTGCGCAGGAACAAAATTTTGTCTTTCATTGACCGATGAAATCTATTTTCTAATTTTAAAAAATCTTGAAAAAGAAAACTTATTGAAGAGTGGAACGCTAATTGTCAAAATTTTCTCCTTACGCTCTGTTAGTAGTTTCTTACATATTTGGATACTGTTTAGATTGTCATGATTTATAAAGTTTAGGATTTAATATGACAAAATTAAGAAGCCAAAGTTTAATTTGTCACAATGAGCAAACCTTTGAATTTTTTTTTTATTTTTTTATTTCACCCTTTTTATTTGTAAAGATCAAATTACATGATAATCTTAGGTCTGTTGTGTCTACAGTTTGACTTAACACCATTTCTTTCGTAAACAAGTGTGTTTTTGGCATATAGTTTTGCTGCATTAAGTCCAATGACATAAAAAATTTCACTAGTATTGAGATGATATATTATTATATTATGATTGATGTACAATAAAAATTTATTGTCTATCCTATCACTATATATATATATATATATATATATATATTGTCTATGATGAATTCATATGAAAGGGATATTGAGCTAGTTACAATTTATAACGTCATCAAGTATTGAAAATTGTAATGAAAAAAATTGTGTCATTAATATCTACAGATAACTTTTGATAAGAGGGATATTGAGGAGTTGTAGATGCGGGTACTCCTTTTTTTTTTTGGTTGAATGGGTACAATTGACTCCTTAATTTAAATATAATTTCAATGATAATAACTCTCAAGGATATAATTTCCAGTTGCCTATCTTTTTTGAAGTGCCTTTTCTTTTAGTGTGATTTATTAAGATCTACTAGCATGTTACTCATGCAAACGCATAGATGCATTTAAAATTCAATACAATTTTTATTATAAAAATATAAATTATTAATCATATTATTAAAAAAAGGCATGTAACACATGCATATTTATGATACATTTAAAATGAAACACAATTTTTATCATAAAAATATAAATAATTAGTCAATTTTTTTTTAAGTATACGTAATGACTCACATATTAAAATTCTTACCCAAATTTAATACTACTTATAATCATTTTTTTTTTCTAATTTTTAATAAGATAGAATGTGGTGATCTTTGTTGTGTAATGATTTTTATTGACTATATGTTATTAGTTTTTTTTAAAAAAAAATTATAGTTCCCTCATTGAATGTATTCCCTTATCTCATCCTCATTCCCCTATATGTGTGTGTGTGTGTTTCTCCAAAAAAAAAAAAAAAAAAAAAAAAAACTCACTTGGCACAAAAATGAAAATACTTAAAAGTAAACACATGACATAAGCTTAAGTGGATAATTATGATATGGTCCTCACATAAATTTAAATGCATAACACAAAATTAGATTCTAATTTCAAATTCTAATTAAACTTTCTCTCTAAATGTTACCTATTAATATATATACACACGCACACATCGTTGAAAGAAATAGCCAATCCTGTGTGGGGATCTTTTGAAACTCATGAGAACTCTTCAACCTATATGTCAAAATTCAACGAGGCCCAAGTGTCAAAGAAATGTGTTGGTTGGGAATTGTGTCATTGTACTCTCCTTACCATTGACATGTAGATGGCGGCAATATCAATGGCTTTTTTGATGGCTTTAACGTTGATTCATTTCCTAGGTCATGACACTTTAGATGACGTGTCATTCTAAGTACATTAACTTGACGAGAAAGTATACTCTGTTACGTGCGTATGTTTTCTCTTTCTCACAAGCTGGTGGGACCCACCAACTGCCAGAGGAGAGAAACATAAACTCTTAATAGGGTGTATTTTCTCCCACTTGACAACTCATATCTCAACCACTTTTTGGTGATGCAAATCATAGTTTCAAGGGAAAATTTTGTATGCACCAAGCACATATGCCGTCTGTCTCACTGACAGAGCAGGCCCTACACCTGTGGGGCCCACCTGTCAATGAGACAAAAGTCTCGTATGCCCAGCACATGAGATACCCTTTGTTTTAGTAGTGGTGTGAACTTGTACCTACTATAGTTGCTTAACAAAATTTATCTGAACCAAGTCAGACAAATAGCAGTTAGAGTGAATGAAATTGGCTTTGTGATGTGGATTAATAATAATATCTGAGTTAACGCAATAAAAGCTTCCTTCTAAATCATAAATAAAAATCCAGCAAAAAAAATGGTACTGAATAAAAAAGTCAGGAAACTGATTTTTCTGTATTTCATATTCAATTTCTAACCAAAACTTTTCTACCGAGTTATGCATATCAGTATTATCAGAGCCATGTTCCGAATAGAGAACTGTATAAAAAGAGAAGGTGAAACTTAAGCTTTTAACTGTGCTAATCTGTGAATCTTTACCACTATTGAATAACTGCAGTTGTAAAAAAAACCGGCCACTTTCAGATGATGGCAGTCCTATTTTGCATTGAAGAATCAATCACAATCTATGCTGATATCCCTGTAGCTTCTTTTGGTATCAAAAATAGAAATGCAATTGGAATGAAAGTGCAGAGGACTTGAATGACAATGCCTACAAGAAGGTTTTCAAAAAAACCAGAAGAGATGTTCAAAATAGAAGCCAACACAGCACCCATGAATGATCCCAAAGTGGACCCTAAGTTGTTTATTTACATAAAAAGGGCAAATAAAGTCCCTTCAATTCCTGGAGGGCAAAGCTTTCCAGATAAGATCAGGAATGGCATAAACCTGCAGTTCATGAGTGTTAATGTCTATAGTGTTATAGGCTTTAGGCCCAACTAGTTTACTTGTATAGCACACATTAGTTTACTTGTATAACACACATTCTTGCACTACACTCTTACTTGTTCTGCACTCATATTTACTTGTACTACACTCATATGCCTCCTATATAAAGGCACTCATGTATATTCTTTCAGTAAGAGAAATACAATACAGTCATTCAGTATTTCTATCATGGTATCAGAGCCACTGCTCTGACCTTTTTCTTAGCAGTCTTACTCCATTCTCGCTTCCGCCGTTACAGCAACTGCTACAGCCTTTTGCCGTTGAACCTCCAACGTCTTCTAGACATTGTCCTTGGGTTCCGGACCTGTCGCAGCCGCCGTTGAGGAGTTCCACACAGACCACTGCCTTTTTCGCACCACCGCAAATCTTGCTTCGATCAACTTACGTCAGTATCCAGTCTCTACTGACGTCATTGTCACGTCATCTGCTGACGTCATCACCGTTGACCGTTGACTTTGACCGTTGACTTTTGCTGTATAGGTGCTCCTTATCCAATTTTTTCGCGTAGATTTCATTTTTGCAGTCCAATTTTGCATATATTGCTTCTAAATGAAGAATAAGGACATTTCTTCTTCCTTTTGCAACAATCATCGCCGACAATCTAGCAAACGTTTTTGCAATTTTTGTAAACGTTTTGGCCATAATATTGAGACTTGCTATCAGCGCAATAAATTAGCTGTTTCAAATTCTGCTGCTGCTGTTGCTAACACTGAGAGTGTCCAACCAATGGCTTCCGTCTCTGCACAGTCTACATCTTCAGGTCGCACTTTCACCATGTCCACAAATGACCTTAAAAACATCATCGCCAATGTCATTCGTATGGTTGGTAATGCATCTTATTCCTCTTCTCTCTCAGCTTTATCTGGTATGTCTCCTTCCTCTTGGCTTATGGATTCTGCTTGTTGCAATCATATGACACCTCACTCGTCCTTATTTTCTGAACTTAAACCTGCACCACACCCTCTTAATATACATATAGCAAATGGTTCCACAATGTCTGGTCATAATATGGGTTTCATTTCGACCTCAAAACTCTCAGTTCCTGGGGTCTTTAATGTTCCTGACCTTTCTTACAATTTGTTTTCTGTGGGACAATTAGCTGAGTTGGGTTATCGCATTATATTTGATTATTCTGGGTGTATTATGCAGGATCCAAGGACGGGACAAGAGCTTGGGACCGGTCCCAGAGTTGGGCGTATGTTTCCTATAGACAACCTTCGTCTTCCACTTGTTGCTCCTGTTTCTATTACCGTAGCTGCTGCTGTATCTTCTATTCCTTCCCTTGCACTTTGGCATGCATCTTCTTCTCGGGTACAACAGTTGGCTTCTAGAGGTTTGTTAGGTTCAGTGTCTACAGAAAATTTTGATTGTGTCTCATGTCAGTTAGGAAAACAACCAGCTTTGCCTTTCAATACTAGTGAATCAATATCCACTGATATCTTTGATCTTATTCATTCTGATGTTTGGGGACCTTCCTCTGTCTCTAGTATTGGTGGCTCTCGATATTTTGTTGTCTTTGTTGATGATTACTCTCGCTATAGCTGGATTTTTAATATGAAACATCGTTCTGAATTATTGCAAGTATATTCTAATTTTGCAAAAATGGTTGAAACTCAATTTTCCAAACGTATCAAAATTTTTCGATCTGATAATGCTCTTGAGTACACTCAATATGCTTTCCAAGCTGTTTTGCATTCCTATAGCACTGTTCATCAACTAACTTGTCCAGGTACCTCTCAACAAAATGGTAGAGCTGAACGAAAACTTCGTCATATTCTTGACACTGTTCGTGCTCTCCTTCTCTCTGCCAAAGTTCCTGCTCCTTTTTGGGGTGAAGCCGCTCTTCATGCTGTTCATACTATTAATCGCATTCCCAGTCCTGTCATCCAAAATCAAACTCCATATGAGCGCCTTTTTGGGTCACCTCCAGACTATCATTACCTTCGCTCCTTCGGTTTTGCTTGTTTCGTTCTTCTTCAGCCACATGAGCATAATAAACTTGAGCCTAGATCAAGGCTTTGTTGTTTCCTTGGCTATGGCGAAACTCAAAAGGGGTATCGGTGTTATGATCCTGTTTCTCATCGTCTTCGTATCTCCCGCAATGTTGTCTTTTGGGAACATCGCCTCTTTGTCGAGCTTTCTCACTTCAGTGCTTCTCTATCTTCCTCTTCTGTCTTAGATCTATTTCCAGATGAGGCACATACTCCTTCTGTAGCTGCTCCCGACCCTCTTGTAACTGCTCCTGATCCTCCTGTAGCTGCTCCTGATTCTACTATAGACTTCTCTATCCAACCACCAGATATCCTTGATCCCTTTCCTATTTCCCCATTTAATGAACAGGTGGAAGATGAACAGGTCGAAGATGAGCTACCCAACCCTAATCCTGGGTCCCCTGCTCCTGCTCCGCCTGAAGATCTTGCACAAGACATTCCACCTCGTCACTCAACTCGGGTAAGGTCCATTCCTGCACATTTGCTTGACTATCATTGTTACACTGCCCTTGCTACATTGCACGAGCCTCACACCTATCGTGAGGCTTCCACTGACCCTTTATGGCAGATTGCAATGAAAGAGGAACTTGATGCATTATCTAAAAACCATACTTGGGACTTGGTCACTCTCCCCCCTGGGAAATCTGTGGTTGGTTGTAAGTGGGTCTACAAGATTAAGACTCGCTCTGATGGGTCCATTGAGCGCTACAAAGCTCGTCTTGTTGCAAAAGGTTTTACACAAGAGTATGGGATTGATTATGAAGAGACCTTCGCTCCGGTTGCTCGTATCTCATCTGTTCGTGCCCTCTTAGCTGTTGCTGCTGCTAGTAAATGGGACCTTTTTCAGATGGATGTCAAAAATGCATTCCTTAATGGGGATTTAAGTGAAGAAGTTTATATGCAACCTCCTCCTGGTCTCTCTGTTGAATCAAACAAGGTTTGTCACCTTCGACGTGCACTTTATGGCCTTAAACAAGCTCCACGAGCTTGGTTTGCCAAATTCAGCTCTACCATTTCTCGCTTGGGTTACATGGCCAGTCACTATGATTCTGCCTTATTTCTTCGTCGCACTGACAAAGGCACTATTTTACTTCTCCTGTATGTGGATGATATGATCATAACTGGTGATGACCTCAGTGGCATTCAAGAACTTAAGGATTTTCTCAGTCAGCAGTTTGAGATGAAAGATCTTGGACATCTCAGCTACTTCTTGGGTCTTGAAATCACTCATTCTACAGATGGACTTTACATTACTCAAGCCAAGTATGCCTCTGAACTCTTGTCTAGAGCTGGACTCACTGATAGCAAGATTGTTGACACTCCAGTTGAGCTTAATGCGCATCTAACTCCCTCAGGAGGGAAACCATTGTCTAATCCCTCTCTTTATAGACGGTTAGTTGGCAGCTTAGTTTATCTCACTGTTACTCGTCCAGACATTTCCTATGCTGTTCACCAGGTGAGCCAGTAGCTGTCTGCTCCACGATCGACTCACTATGCTGCTGTTTTGCGCATTCTTCGGTACCTAAAGGGCACTCTCTTTCATGGTCTTTTCTACTCTGCTCAGTCTCCTATTGTTCTCCGTGCATTTTCTGATGCTGATTAGGTAGGAGATCCCACTGATCGTAGGTCCACCACTGGTTATTGCTTTCTTCTTGGTTCTTCTTTGATTTCTTGGCGAAGCAAGAAACAAACTCATGTGGCCCGTTCCAGTACTGAAGCAGAATATCGTGCCCTTGCTGATACCACATCTGAGCTTCTTTGGCTACGATGGCTTCTTAAAGACTTAGGTGTGTCTACATCTTCTGCTACTCCTTTTTATTGTGACAACAAGAGTGCCATTCATATTGCTCACAATGATGTCTTCCATGAACGGACTAAACACATCGAGATCGATTGTCATTTTATCCGTTACCATCTTGTCCATGGTGCTCTCAAGCTAATCTCAGTCTCCTCTACAGATCAACTTGCAGATATCTTCACCAAGTCACATCCTAAGGGACGCCTTCGTACTTTGGTTGACAACCTCAAGTTGGTCTCACATCCACCTTGAGTTTGAGGGGGGCTGTTAATGTCTATAGTGTTATAGGCTTTAGGCCCAACTAGTTTACTTGTATAGCACACATTAGTTTACTTGTATAACACACATTCTTGCACTACACTCTTACTTGTTCTGCACTCATATTTACTTGTACTACACTCATATGCCTCCTATATAAAGGCACTCATGTATATTCTTTCAGTAAGAGAAATACAATACAGTCATTCAGTATTTCTATCAATGAGAAACAGTCGATGGTAAGGATGATGAAAGAACCAGAGTTCGAATTTCCTGACACGTGGTCAGTGTGCATGCAAGAATATGGATAGGAAGATCAATGGATAAATTCAAAACACTGGTGCATGTCCATGCACACAAACAGGCACATTCACTACAAAAAACGCGTTATGTAGCCGCGTTTTGGAGCTGCGTTTTATAAAAACGCAGCTAGAGGTTGGTATTTGAACTGCGTTTCTGAAAAACGCAGCTCGGCCACTGGTCTATAGCCGCGTTTACTAAACGCGGCTATAGACCATAGGTGGAGCTGCGTTTTACAGATGTTGAGGCTGCGTTTCCTAGACTCATCCTTGGGAAATTTTTTTTTTTTTTCAAAATGTCCGAAGCTGCGTTTAGAAAACGCAGCTTCAAAGATGCTTGAGCTGCGTTTTATAAAACGCATCTTCAACACATTTGGAGCTGCGTTTAGTAAACGCAGCTTTTAACATTTGTAGAGCTGCGTTTAAATAAACGCAGCTTCTATGCGTCTGGAGCTGCGTTTTATTAAACGCAGCTCAGTTTTAAGTATATAACTTAAAACTAATCCACCCAGCCCCAAAAAAAATCCCTCACCTCCTGATCCATACAGCCGAAAAAACCCTTAAATCCCACACATCACTCTTAACTCTCACCTCTTGATCCAACACCCTCCCCTCCTCTCCTCACTTTCACGCTCTCTGAAGAGGACGATTTGTCGGAGAAAGCTGAAAGCATCATCGTTGACAAGGATTTGTCAGACCGCCCTAGAAGAATTGCTTGGTACTAAAATCCTTTTCTTTCTCCTTCTTGGGTTTTTGAATTTCATTGACTTGGTCACCTCTGATTGTTTGATTGTTGGGTTTGATTGTTTGACTTGGTTTGGTTGTTGATTATGCTTGGTCAAAATCTGGGCCTCACGTAAATTTTGTAGCTGATTGCTTAGGATTTTATATGGGTTTTGGTTGAATCTTTGTTAATCATTCTTGTAAATTTTGTTTGATTGCTTAGGATTTTATATGGGTTTCGAATTTTTGTTGGGTTTGATTTGAATTTTATTTATAGATATATACTTAGTTTTTTGTAGTGCATCCACAGACTCAATGCTCTAAGTCAAACAGATACGAAACAAAAGAACAATGAGTACTTATAATTTGAGTTTATATCAAGGACAGAAATTGAAAACTCCCAAGAGCTGTTAATCCTGTTACATATATAGATGGTGTCTAGTTTGAGAATGAAGTTCCCCCATTGAATTTGCATGCCTCAACACTTTGGTCTTGCATTTGGTAGTAGAGCCATAACCCAAGCTGCTGCAATCAGAGTTAGAACATGCATAATCAATTTTAGGAACGACTAGGGTCATGTTCTTAGTATCCTGTTTAAGCACACACCATTGAGAATCCATGTATTGGACCCCCTTTTGTACCTATTGGCATCTTGTAACTATTTCCTTTGCCACTGAAATCAATTGGAAACTTGGGCTGCCCATCATAGCGGAAAATCCCCCAGTGGTGCTCAAAGTCCCCAAGATCAATGCTCTTCATGTCCTCATCAAGAAGGCCAAAGAGGTAAGCTTCCATTTGGCCTGGCCTAAGTGGGGTTCCCTTTTTGTTAGACATTCTCTTAAGGAACCCATCATAGAACCTTTTAGCCAATTTTGGGGTGGCATTTATGTTACCATCAGTAGGCCATCCAACTTCTCCTACGATGATTTTCATGTCCCTAAAACCATTCTTTCTTAGTGTCCAAACAAGTGTATCAAAATTGGCATCAAACACATTCGTATAAAAACAAAAAAAATTCATATATATTTTTTTTTACAGATACAATGAGATTAATTTGAAATCAACCGTATATTTCATGATAATTGTTATTTACCGGCCCCCACGATAAAACACATTGTAACATCATGCATTAATTGTGTGAGAACAAATAAAAACCATATAGAAATTTTCAATAAAGTAAAAAAAGTTAACATTCTTTGAGGGCAATATATAATATTCTAAACTGATATCAACATCATTAATTTGTTTGGTGACATTTTTTTTGACCCAATCTTTGGCTTTACCGTAGTGATTAGTGAGGTCTTTCAGCTGGTTATTGGGCTTGTAATTCAAAGTTGCTTAGTCGTAGAAGTAAATTTCAGACTTATAATCAAATATTTCTTGGTGTACAATTAGAGATATTGGTTTCAGTGGAAAGCTTTCAAATTGTATTTTTTAAAAATTTTTTTTTATCAGGCTGATAATGATGTTAGTGCTATATAGATGACAATTCACAAAGGGTAATATTGGCTATTAAATGCTCCCTTCGTTCTTATGTTACAGAAGTTTAGATCTTGCTTTTGCCTTATAAAGTTTTTTTTTTTTTTTTGGTAGGTGTTTTTGCCTTATAAATTTATAATATGGCTAGTAAATGCTCCTTTATTTCTTATGTGATGGTGCCTTTTGTTGAATCATGCTTCTATCCTTATCTAATTTTGTTGAAGATCATTTATTTGAAGAACTTTCCGCTAGTAGTAGTAAGAAAGGACCTGAGTTCACCAAAAAAAAAAATGTAAAAAAGGACCTGTTAAATAAGGGGGTGACAGAGTGTATGATTTTTGACTAGATAGAATGGCATAAAAGATCATTGACTTGATGACTTTTTTTTTGTATATTCTCTATTATTTCTAGGGAACTTTCTTAAATTTAGAAAAATTCATGGACATGAAACTAATGTCACCTTTTATCAAGACTTTTCTGGTCACCAACAAAAGATATTTTGTGAAATTTATGTCTCTATTCGCTATGCCCATCCATATTGCTAACCGATTGGAAAAGTTACATAGACACTATTCGTGGGACAGTGCATGGGAAGTTCCCAAGTCCCATTTGGTGGACTGGGGGTGTTGTGTTGTCCTTTGAAGAAGGGTGTTTAGGTATATGTAAATTAAATACTTTTAGCCATGCCCTTTTAAGGAAGTAGTTATGAAGGTTTGGGTTAGAGACGGTGATGTGGCACTACAAAAAATACGTTATGTAGCCGTGTTTTATATGGGTTTCGAATTTTTGTTGGGTTTGATTCGAACTTGATCTATAGATATATACTTAGTTTTTAGTTTTGATCTGGTTTGTAAAGTTTCAAATTCTAGTTTTGATCTGGTTTTGATCTAGTTTTGATCTGGTTTTTAGTTTCAAATTCTAATATTCAACAGGTTCCAACTTTTAAGAAAGCAAATGTACTATCATAAACGAGAATAAAACTATAAGTATATGAGAGAGACGTTATAAATGTATAATTTCTTCTTCTTCTTCTTTTTTTTAGTAAAAGAAAGTTAAAATGTTAAAATTCTAAGCTGAGGTTGGTTTGGTTTAGAGTTCGCATTTCTTCCACAATTAAATTACTTTTTTACTTATGGACATGAGACCAAAGACTTTTGGGATTATTGTTTCAGGTTTATTATTATTATTATTATTATTTTAATGTTAGTTTACATTATAAGTTGACATATTGAATTGAAAATCTGGAATTGTTGTTAAAATAGGCTCTAGAAATTGTTTGGGACATCTACAGGTTCTGCATTACATTATGCATCCATAGTTTGAAAACATTACGTGCAAGACTAGCCTCAGATATTGGCAAACTTGCCATGTGCTGAATTGAATAGGCTAGGGGCTCAATTCCTCTAGAAAGTCGCCCAAAATTATAATTTTAGCATTGCAAATCAATCATTTTCATATTTCTTTTAATTGATGATCATAATTAAATTAAGTATTAGGACGATTTATTTAGTTGTAATGACCTCCATTGTCAATGAATTTTTTTGTGTTAGCATATTATGGCCCAAGTGGCCCAAACCAATTGTAGGTTCATGTACTTGTAGAACAAGCATATTAACTTTAAGTTAGTTTATGGTTAGTTCATGTACTTGCCAAGGGCTTTCTTACTATAGACATAAGTTAGTTTAAGATTAAATGATTGAATTCACAATTTTAAAAAATTTAAATTTTTGATGTACAATTGTTAATATATCATGGGCTAGGCTTGAACAAAGAATTGTTTTTAAGCACATGATTCTTTCAGGTCAATCCTCCTGAGTTCTGTGTCTATCTTATCCTCTTTTTTGTGTGTATGTGTGTTTTTTTTTTTTTCTCTTCAATCAGTTTAGCTCGTCAGTGTGCACAACTTTGGTTGAATACCAGGGAGTCTCTTGGACATCCACTGGGTGTTGCTTCTGACCCTGTTCATGTTGTGTGTCCTAAAGTGCTTTCGATACAGCCGTCAAGAAGGTTAGTTCTAATAAGCATGGGTTCAAAACATGAACTTATTACAGCCTTGCTAAACATTTATGGTTAGGTAATTGAGGAACAACCAACCTTTTTTCCTTTGAGTTAGTTTGAAACTTTGGATATGAAACTTTGGATATGTTGATGCTGACTAAAAAAGTTATGGCTAATCATCATTGAATCATAAACTAGATTTTGTTATTTTAAATGAAAAGCAATTGTGCCATGTCTTGATGCAAATGGAGGTTATGAAAATGAATTAGGATGCAACACTCAATATATTGGCATATCCCACATATAATTTTCTCACAGATAGATCTGAATCGAATCCAACTGCTATTGACAATTTCATATATATTAATTAAATGCCTCTTTGTTTACCGACTTTTTTTTTTTAGGGATTTGTTGGTCAACTAATTAATCTAAGGTGAGTGCTGAAATGTCTTTGTTTAGATGGAGAATTCAAAAGTCCATTGGAGCATTAATTACACAACTTGCTATTGCATTTCTATCCATCAATTAGACGAAGGATTTGGGTTTTATTTTTAATAATAATTACATATTATTTATAATTCAAAAGTAACAATGGAAGTGGAAAGATCTGAACCCTTAAATACAGGTTTTTATACAGTATTGGAACTATAGGTTTTTATTTCAGTATTGAAAATACAGGTTTTTATACTTATTTAATTGAATTGTTTTCCTTTCCTAAGAGCAGGACGTACTGGTAGTGGCAGGATAAGTGTTTGTGGAGGTAATGGATATGGCGGTGGTGGTGGTGCAAGAGTTTCAGTTAATGGTTTCAGCAGGCATTATGCCCCAAAAAATTTTGTGCATGGTAAGACTCACTATATTCTTTGGCTATGGTTAGCTCCCTCTATATTTTCTTGATTAGTAATTATTAGAATTGAAGGGAAACCTCATGTACACGGTACACTGGATGAGTACATTACTACAAAAAAGAAAAAGAATGATGCAGCAAGAAAAACTTAGAGCTGAAGTAGCTCTGATATGTGCTTATTAAGCTGTTAACAAAATTGGTAAAGAGCTTAAGATTTAAACAACAGTAGAAGAAGTTGTAGTCTTGAAGGAAAGCAGTCTTTTAAAAAAAAAAAATTATATTTTAATATTATAAGCAATTGAAGACATTTATTGAAGAGAGAAAGGAAAAAAAAAGTGCTCCCCATGTACGAAGGAAGTTACTTGGGAAACTAAAATATATCATCTAACAGTTGAACATACCTAAAAATTCCTTCAAACTATGGACTCCTTCTCTTGCACATGCATCACCACCCAT
Source organism: Castanopsis chinensis (assembly GCA_032878915.1). Classification (NCBI taxonomy): domain Eukaryota; kingdom Viridiplantae; phylum Streptophyta; class Magnoliopsida; order Fagales; family Fagaceae; genus Castanopsis; species Castanopsis chinensis. The sequence goes on from JAVQMG010000071.1 coordinate 1,526,958, forward strand.
ATGCACGTGGAATTGTGTTTGTAACAGTTAATGGAGGTTCATTTGGATGTTTTGATTCCATCTCACTGAGTTTATAACAATTGAAGGGCCTTTAAGCCTGTCTATGTGAACCATATTTGCTGCTGTAGGTCCTTCTAGTGTCCTTTCAATTTATGGAGTTCATTATTAACTCCCACAGGATTGCTAAAAGGCTTCATAGCAGATTGTGGTGTGCCATTGATGGTTGTGGTTTGGACAGCTATTTCCTATCTACCAGCTAGAAGTGTTCCAAAAGGAATCCTAAGATGACTCTTCAGTCCAAATCCATGGTCACCAGGTGCATATGAGAATTGGATTGTCATTAAGGTACGCCCTTTAGCTTGATATATTTGTTCCTTTATAATACTTATAGTTAGAAGAGTCAGTTAAATGGCTTAACCTAAAACTTGACTATATTTCAGTATAGACTATAAAGCCACAAACCAACTACATGGTAGAATGAACTCACCTTTCACTTTTGTTTTTTAATTGAAAAAGGGCAAACAAAAAATTGCAATGTAAAAATTGTTGTGTAAGTTTTCACATGGTTGGGAACTGTTGAGTGTTGGCAATTGTTTTGTTGGTTCCAATTGGTTGCATATGTTGAGTGTTTTGGGCAAGAATTATAGATTTAGCTACAAGAAAAATAGGGAAAAAGACCTATAGCCGCGTTTTTAAAAACGCGGCTATAGAAAAACCCAATGTAAGGGGGTTTAGCTGTGTTTGTAAATGCAGCCCAAACTGGGGCTATAGCTGCGTTTTCTTCAAAACGCAGCTATAGGTCCCGTATATATGTACGTGAAAAAACGCAGCTATAGGAACTAAAAAACGCAGCTATGGGGTGATCTGAAGCTGCGTTTTCAAAAACGCGGCTTCAGGTCCCGCAGGGGGCTATTGTCGCACAGGATAGGCTGCATTTGAAAACGCAGCTATGTAAAACGCAGCTATAGCCTATAGCTGCGTTTTTAGGGTCTATAGCTGCGTTTTTCAAACGCAGCTATAGCCCTCGTTTTTTGTAGTGATTATTATGACTTTCATGCATAAAGTCTGCCTTTACAGTTGTTTACTGTTTGATAAAAAAGAGATTAACAAAAGGAGACTGCAACAAGTGAAAGGTGAATATACTTGAGAGACTGATATGACATTCATGCATAAAGCTGCAATTACAGATGATTATTATTTGATAAAAAAGAGATTAACTAAAGGAGACAGCAACAAGTGAATGGAGAACATACTTAAACTGATTTACTGCATCAGCAAGAGCTGATCCACAGAGCACAACGATCTTATCTGATATTCCAAAGGCAACATTCATTCGAGACACAAGAACAATATCTAGGAGAGTCAAGATAGACAAACCAATATGAGCCCACCTGTGTAGATCGTGAGCAAAGCATCATCAGTCAAATTAAATCATAGAAAAACAGAATGAACCTATTAAAAATAGAAATTCAAATTAAACCTTGTACTACTTACATGAGGAATTTCCGTAACTTCATGGTCTTTAAGTAGCAATCGTAAATGAAGGTTCCAAGCATGAGGATAAACCATCCAAGAACACGCAGTGTCCCCAAGAAAGATGCATCCAGGTTTAACAACTCTGTCTGGTAATAGAACATGACAGTCGAGTAACATGTGCTAGGAAAAACCAAGTCATTGGCCTGGCCTTCCCAAGAGCAAAGTTAAAATCAAAAGAAACATTAATTAGAAAGAAAGAAATATCTACAGAAAAGAAATGGCAAAGACAAAGTCTAGGCATCAACAACAAGGATCATAGGTGGATAAGCACATTTAAATTACATTTCCACCTGGTATATTTATGCCCCCAAAAAATTAATAATAATAAATAGGAAAAAAAAAGTGATCCTATCGGATGATTTCACCACTAATGATGTAGATCATCATGGTCCATTAATCATTGACTATTTAAGTATTCAATATCATCTTAATGGATTGCCTTAACAATGGTAAAGGCCTTAGAGAGAAACTCATTATTTTGTGACTTTAAACCACAATGGTATTGATCTGACAAGTTTTTTCATTAGTAGTTACCTCAAAATGATCGGTTGTTTAAAAGCATGGCACAAACTGTAAGCAGCTGCTTTCAGAGAATGGAACAAACGTAATGCTTGGTGTGGGATGCTTCATTTAAAGCAATCTAAGAATGAAACACTATAAAAATCATTCTACTTTTAGTCAATAGCTGGAAATCTCATCCAATGAATTGCTTGGTGTGGGAGCTTTAACTTCCCTCAACTGAAACCTTTTGATGGGCCAGCAAGTGCAAAAAAATTCAAATCTTCCTAATAAAATTATTGAAAATAATAAAAGAGACGCATTGGTATGCATTATTTCTTGAGACAACACAAATTTAAGAAGGTCGCAAATCAAAGGGCCGATTATGGCTAACACAAATCAACAAATCTACGCTTGATCTTAGCCAAAAGCCCGATAAAGGTATACTCACACGTATGCTCTTACAAATCTACCCTTTAGCCTTTGGAATGAGAAGTTGATCTTGCTTCACCGCCAACGAGCCCTAGTTAAACTACCTCCTTCCCTTAGACGTGTAAGGTGAAAATAAAGCCATGGGTTCCAAATCTACTGGGTGTGGAACTTAAAATATTAAAAAAAAAAAAAAAAAATATTCTTATCGGAATTGGTGATTGGTAGACAACCTCGCCCCCAATTTTTTTGGAGAAGTTGATTTCCATATTCAAACCCACAACTTGTTGTTTTTGGTGGAAGACACTTGTCATTGCACCAAGGCTCGACCTCACCTCTTGTGTGTGTAGTGTAACTTACCCAAAAAAAAATTTTGGTACATGCTTAACCAAAAACAAAAAAAAAAAACCATCCTGCATAAGTGCATATCATTATAGGGAAACCCCAATCACAGTTGGGATCCATATCCAAACAAGATAACCCCCTCAGGCACACTCATGCATAAACCAAACTAACTAAATTAACCTTAATTCTACATATTTGCAAACAAACATATTATATAAGTACTTAGTTTGCTCCAAGAAAAAGCAATTTCACTTTCAAAAGCACTAAAACAAGTGCTTCCAAAATGCCAAAGAAACATTAATTAGAAAGAAACAAGATATCTACATAAAAGAAATGGCAAAGACAAGAAGTCTAGGCATCGACAACAAGGATCATAGGTGGATAAGCACATTTAAATTACATTTCCACCTGGTATATGTATGCCCCCAAAAAATTAATAATAATAAATAGGAAAAAAAAGTGATCCTATCGGATGATTTCACCACTAATGATGTAGATCATCATGGTCCATTAATCATTAACTATTTAAGTAATCAATATCATCTTAATGGATTGCCTTAACAATGGTAAAGGCCTTAGAGAGAAACTCATTATTTTGTGACTTTAAACCACAATGGTATTGATCTGACAAGTTTTTTCATTAGTAGTTACCTCAAAATGATCGGTTGTTTAAAAGCATGGCACAAACTGTAAGCAGCTGCTTCCAGAGAATGGAACAAACGTAATGCCAAGGAGTCAACTATTTCAGGAATCTTGGATTCACTAGGGACAACTGCTTTCTGTTTGCTGTTCTTTCGGCTCTTCTTTCTCCTTAAATTGCCAATATCAGACTTCTTTCCTAATGAATTATCTTCATCCTGAATACTGTTCCCATTGACCACCTGGGAGCTTCTTGAATTATTACTGTCCACTGAATTCTCCTCTACCAAACCACATGATAATTACTGTATGGCTGGAAGTAAAGAAAAAAGAAGAAAAATTGTATCTATCTGCAAGTTTGTCAATGCAAAACCACCTAGCAAACTCCCAAATATTCCTCCCAAAGCCATTGCCAACCAAGATATTGTCTGGAGGTCCCCAGCCAAAGAGGCCCTGATCAAGTGTAGTTGTGAGACCTTAGTCTTAGCCATCATATGTAACCACGACAGTAGTAGATTCCATTGTAATTCCAGGACATATCCTCCTACCAGACCCAAATGGTATCAGTTCAAAATTGTGACCCATAAAGTCGATAACATTGTCCTCAAACCTCTCAGGATAAAACTCATTTGGATTCTTTCGACTATTTGGATCTCTCCCAGTAGCCCAGGCATTGATCAAGATTCTTGTTTTTGGGTTAATGTCATAAGTACCTATCTTAAAATGTGTCATTGCCTCACGAGGAAGTAAAGCAATTGGTGGGTGCAACCATAGAGTTTCCTTCACCACCATTTTCAAGTACCCAAGCTTTTCTAATTCACATTCATCGACATTTGGTTTCCTTCTAACACAACTTCTAATTTCAGTTTGGACTTTCTTCATTACTCTTGGACTTTTAACAAGCTCTGTCATTGCCGACACAATAGCAACGTAAGTTGTGTCTGATCCACCGAGAAGAATGTCCTATACATATACACACACATAAAAACACAAACTATTGAATTAGATTTGTATGGCATATGCAATTTATGTATACACATTTTTTTTTTTTTTTGAATATCTAAGGACAAGATAGAAAAAACGTGTTGGGAATAGAAAAATTTAGGTTAAAATGCAAATTTCATTCAATTAATTCTTATAGTTTTACTTTAATTCAATTATGTTCTCTGACTTTCAAAGTTGTTCATTTCAGGTTTTCTGTTAAATTTTGTCAAGTAGTAGCTGTTAGTTTTAATTAATTTATCTTTCAATTTTTTTCTAATTAAAAAATTCAGAAAACTAATAAAAAAACATATATATTTTTTCATAAAAAGAAGTAAAAAAAAAAGCTTCTCTCTCTCTCTCTCTCTCTCTCCTAAATGCTATGACCTCCATTCCAGGTCAAGATACCAATGCAAGTGCAACCCGAGTTACTCCATGTCCATGGTTGCCAACTTATTACTCCATACGTAGTACATTTTGATTATCATTATACTATGGGTTTATATTATTTTTCACTTGATTAATGGTAATAAACCCATATATCACCGAATTTCATCATATTCAATAATATCAATTGTTTGCAATTTGTTTAGAAGTAGAATTTTCAACTACCTTTTTTACATGTGGAGATTGATCCATCAAATCCTCCAATGACTTATGAAGCTCGATCTATGAAGAGTTAGATTTTTTTTTCCTTCCTAAATGACTCAAACAAGTAGTTTTTAATTTTTCATTCCATTCATATTAATAATTATGAATAAACCAAAAAATAACTGCTAATAATTTCCAAGGGGTTTAGCTAATTAATGGTAATAAACCACTAACACACACGATAATGATTCGCATTGGTAATGGACTAGTGGTTCACACTTCACACGTTTATTCTATGTTACCTAATAAATTGGGTTGTCATTGTCCTAGAGTGAAATAGACAAAAAAATATATCTATAAAAAGCAACGTGCAAAGCTTATATACAATATTTTATATAATGTTCTTTAGGTACCTTTTTTTAATTTCAGCTTTTGGTCTACTTAACCATCTCAACAAACTGCATCAAATATACTGTATCCTTCCTTTTTTTTTTTTATCACATGAGTAAACTCGATGGATTAGGGCCTGTTTGGTTTACTCCTAACTCAAAACTCAATTCTCAAATCCCATTTCTCCTCACTCAAACTCAGTTTTTATATCTCATATCTCTATCTCTCATTTTTCCTTAACTCTACTTTATTTTTGTTTGGTTTCAAATCTGGATGGGTGTAACTCAAAATTTTGACAAAATGGTGGAGCCCATGTACTGTGCAGATCAGAACGGTAACATGTCTCTCTCCTCAATCTCTTTCTTTTTTTTTTTTTTTTTTCCTCTCCTCTTTCACGAAGCCTGAAACTTTTCTCTTCCCATTTTCGGTCTCTACCACCTCCAACATCCACAAACCCACCAATTGCAATTCTCAAATATCCAACCCAACGCCATTGTTTTGCATCCACCACAGTACAAATCACCAAAAATCAAACCCATCCACCAACATCTTCAACATCACAGCAAATTCTTCTACATATATATTATGAAAAAATAAAAATAAAAAGAAACAACAGAAAAAATTACCCCACAAAATCCACAACTCTAAGCCCAAAAGGCACACCTTAACCCGATTAAAACGCAAATCACAACTGAAATCGAAGCCCTCTGCCATCTCCGCCATCATTGTGTGAAGAAAAAGAAGAAAAGAAACCAGAGTGAAAAAAAAAAAAAAAAAAACAGAAGTAGATGAAAGAACCCAGCCGTGAAGAAGAAGAAAAAAAAAAGACAAGAAAAAGAGAAGCAGCTGAAAGTACCCAGCTTGAAGAAGAAAAGAAAGAAAGAAAGAAAAGAGGAAAGAGAAAAGAGAAAAGAGGAGAGGGAGAGCAGAAATATCAGTACGGTGGAGAGAAAAAGTGAAGAAGAAAAATAGTTTGAGCACATGTTGTCTTTATTTGTCTGACTGTGGGTCCCATAAAGTCACAATATTTACTATAATGCCACTAAAACTCAGTTTTCAGAAACTGAAAATACCAATTTGGTGTTTTCAGTTTTCATCATTCAAACTCAAAATTTTTGAGTTTGAGTGATGAAAACAAAATTAAGAAACTAAGCCAAACAAAAAAAATTGGTGTGAGTTTTACATTTTTTCATAACTGAGTTATGAGTTTTGAGTGATATAACTCAAAACAAGCCTAATCCAAACATGCTCTTAGTAATGGCCAGTTTGGATGGAGGTCTAATTTTCGTCCAACTCTATTCTACTCTCTATCCCTCTCCTTCCAACCAAATATGTGGAGTTTTATTTTTTTGGTTTCATGGGTCAATTCTCTTCCTATATCTCTCTTTATTTTCTTCGTTTTAGACTCTCTCTAGAGAAGGCATGGGTGCAACTCTAGGGCTGCCGCACCTACACCAGACTCACCCCAATGTGGTGTCCAGCGTTCAACGTGCCAATTTGCCTTTTTTTGTTTTTTTGTTTTTTCGCCCTGATTTGCGTTGAAACTAGCCCATTTGCTCCGATTCCAGCAAAAACGGGAGTTGAAATGGTCGATACGGTCTGATTTCGGCCGAAATGTTCGCCGAAACAAACCGATATAGCTGCCGAAATAGGCCGCTGGCCGCCATTCTTCTGCCTCATGTGGTCTTGTGAGAGAAAAAAAAAATAAAAAGAGAAGGAAGAAGAAGATGAGAAGACACAAAGAAATGGTTAGAATTTAGAAGAGGTGAGGAAGAAGAATAAATGTTTATAACAAAAGAATTTAAATTAAGTAGGTGAGAAAGTCAATTGTTTCACGTGAATGGACTTGTGAATTGGAAAAGAAGCAAAGGAACCTTCTTGAAAGGTGCTTTTTTGTTTACAATTAACAAAAATATTGATTTTATTAAAAACAAATCATAAATAATTGTTTTTTAATAATAAACACTACCCTTTTATTTGAATTTTTTTTATATAAAAAATATTAAATTCACTATATAAAAATATATTTAATAATTTATTAAAAATGTATTCTGCCGTACTTGCACCCTACTTTTTCAAAAATTACCAAGTCCCACACTCATACCCGCATCCGCACACGCACACACACCCGAATCTGCATTCGCACCCGTGATTCATAACTCTCTCTCTTTTCTTTGCTGGGTTTTTTTTTTTTTTTTTCTTTTTCTTTTTTGTCAATTTCTTAAGATAAAATGGGCTAATGTGTGGACTTCTGTGCTCTGTGGGTGTCAAATTTTCAAATTTATTTTTGCGAGGTTCTTATTAAATTTTGTGGGCTTATGATTTTTGGTTGTTTGGGCTCATATTTAGTTTTTTTTTTTTGGTTTGATTTGTGATGTTTTTTGGGCTAGGTTTTGGTACAAGGGTCAAGATTTTGAAGGAAGGGGTGCCATGATTTTGGAGGTAATGAGGCCCAATTCTATTTTCTTAAACCAAAAATTCAATTAAGCCCAAAAATATATTGGATTTTTTTTTTTCAAACCCGGGGGAGAAGGGGGTTGTGGCTCTTATGTGGTTTTGTCCCTGTTCGTAGGCATAGGGAGATCTCTCTCTCTCTCTCTCTCTCTCTCTCTCTCTCTCTCTCTCTCTCTCTCTCTCTCTCTCTCTCTCTCTCTTAAAATATGTTTTTTTATTAGTTTTATTAATTAAAAAAATTGACAAAATTTATAATTAATAGCAACTACCCAACTACTTGACAGAACTTAAAGGAAGATCTAAATTGAATAATCTTGAAAGTTAGAGGACTAAATTGAACAAAAAATAAAATTAGAGAACTAAATTGAATTTTAGGCAATTAAGGGTATAATTTGCATTTTAGCAAAAAAATTTAACAAGGACGTCATTATTGCAAAGTTGTCAAACTTTATTTGTTATATAATAAATAGTGATTTTCTTACTGATAGATCAAATAGGAATGGATAGTTTATATATATAAAGATAATACTCTATGTTAAATAGGTACGATACATTTAAAAAAAAAAAAAGAAGCAATTATGGAAATTTAAAAAACATTTAAAGTAGCCCTAATCCTAAATTTTAATTTATTATAATATTCCTTTAAAAAAAATAGAGGGAAACAAGACCCATGGCTTACCAAGAGAACTGCTTTGATGTGTTTTTTTGTTCGAATGAAATGAGTTTTCAATTCATCCTTTAAAATCTTTAGCATAACATCAGCAATGTCTTCTTGCTCTAACTTCGGCCTGGCTAGATCAAGTTGTTCATCAAGCAACCTTTCAAATTATGAATCAAATCTATGATAACATTTTTTAATCCACCGTGGAAGTCCCATTATTGCATCCACAATCCCCCCGAGCCATGGAAGAATGTCCACAGTTGAAATCATGCCTAATATTTGCATGGCTTCTTCATTGAGCTCTTTAAGCTCACCTCCCTCCATTTCTTCTTAATCTCTATTGAATGCTATGTGATATAGAATGGAGTATGTTAAAGTAAGTGCTTTCTCACTGAGATCAATTGAGTTTGGCGAATTCTGAGTGATGGAGTCAATCAATTGAGTGACATTGATTTTTCTTGTGCACTCAAAGGATTGCATCTTACTTTTAATGAAAAGCTCCGTCGTGAAAAGTTTACGCATTTGTCTCCATGAATCATTGTATGAAGAAAATGCAACAGTTAAAAAATTGTAAGTGAGCTTCTTTTGGGCCTGTAATTTAGGCTTTGTGCAACACTCAACATCATGGTTCTTTAACACCTCTTTGGCCATTTGTGGGGATGAGATGACAAGAACTTCGTCTCGACCTAGTTGTAAGAGCATGGTAGGTCCGTATTTTTTAGAGAGATTCCATAGGGAATGGTGATTGCCATATTTAATTTGATGGAGGTTGCCAAGGATGGGAAGCTTTGGAGGGGCTGGGGGAAGGTTGGATACTTTCTTCACTTTCCTTTGTTTCAAAAGAAATGACAAAGAGAGGATGAGAATGAGTACAAGAAAGATGGTTGGAACCCAATGTAATGAGAGAAAGAACCGATTCATTTTTTTTTTTTTTTGGTGACGTAGGAAAAACACTCGTGTGCTAAAAAAATTACGCAAGTATTTGAGGTTGCATGTTGGCTTGATCTTTAGGTAGCTAGATCAAGGGGGGACTATTTAGATGGAGATGTGAGATTTGAGAATATAATAGCTACTATTTCTATGGTTGGACTATTGTTTAAGCTTAGTCTCTTTAAGGGCTTTTCTTTTTGCATAATTTTTTTTTTCTTTCTTAGATAATTGTAATGATTAAGAGAGAGAAAAATGCTCTAGAATTAAATAATTTAGTAAGCAATAAATGTGCAATAATACCATACATTTATTAGAATCCAACAATAACTCCTAATGGCCTTTAGGACATTTGTTAATAGAATATTTAAAGAAATTTTTTATATAACATTTATTAGAAATATAAAAAATTGTCAAAAAAATATATATATATTTTTTTTCAATAAAATTTTCTAAAAGTATTTAAATCAATGTTCTTAGGGCATGTGTTAACATTTCCCTACATAAAATAGGAAAAAAGTTAACAAATGCCCCAAGGGCATTAGTTTATAAACCATTTTTAGAAACATTTTGTGGAAAATTGATAAAGCAATTTTTTATATTTCACACGAAAGTAGTGTCAAAACTTTCTTAAATTTTTTTTATTAATAATTACACTAAGTCCACCCTTTAACATGACCCTATAAAATAAAAGATGGGTTAAATGAGATTTAATAATTAAAAATAGTCAACTGTCACATCAGCAACTTTTATTTAAGGGTTTTTTTTATTTTTTATTTTTTTTATCTCACCTTATTTATTTCAACCATTGATTTCTCCCACTTTACTTATTTATTTATGGGAAATGCTAACGGATGCCTTTAAGGCATTGGTTAATAATTCAATTAAAGAAAGTTTTTATGGGGAAAAAAAAAAGCAATTAATGTTTTAACAGCTTTTTCCATTTTTCATAAAAGTGGTGTTAAAATTTTCCTAAAATAGATTGTTAACCATTGACCTAAGGGCACTCATTAGCATAATTCTTTATTTATTTATTTATATATTCATGAAGTCCACATGAGAAATTTTTCCTTGGATCATTATGGTAAAATTATTTAGATGTACATTACTGTCAGTTTCTTTAAAACATTCTCCTCTTTCCTTGTGTGTATTAAAAATACTTATTAATCTTAAAAACAAATTATAGTATAATTTTTTTTAAAAAAATTCACCCTTTTTGCTATGGAGACTTATGGCATAACATCACAGTGCTTCCATTCCCTTACTTGTGTTGCATATACGTACGCGTGTGTGTATATATTTTGATGTTACTGGGATTTATTTGAAACAAGGGGTGGGTAGGGGATTGTTTCTCAAAAAAAAAAAGGGGGGGTAGATAGGGGATTGGTGCCATCATTTGAAATAGTGCCGATGAGGTGCTTGTTGGAATATCTAAGAGAATAAATGTGTTTTAAACTCATAAACGGATGGGTATGGCTACTATGCTAGGTGTTGTTAAGTGAAACCTGAACCCATTGCACATCTTTGGTGCGGTAGTCATTACATAAGTATAAGTGCTTTTGGGATATAAGGGGCAAAAAATAGAATTTTGAAAACGGCTAAGAAGGTGTTTTCAGGATACAGAAAACATTTTTAATAACATAATTATAAATAAATTGAAAATAGTAGACCCTACATATTTATCCAAATTCTTTTATCTCTTAAATTAAGGAACTTATTTTTATCATAAAAAAAAAAACTTCCACACTTCAAATTTGAAAATTAAAACTTATCATTAAAAAAAAAAAAAAATGAACGAACAAAAAAGAGACAAATACAGACAAAATACAAACAGTACTATTTAGACAGCTCAGCACTACAATTCACACTACAATCAACTGATTTTATGAAATTTTTGCAACTGACCATTCAAAGTTTCAAACCAATTCCTTTTTTTTTTTTTTTTTTTGATGGGCAAACCAATTCCATTTTATAAGGCACAATGCACTATCACCCAAAACAATAAAATAAAGACAGACAATCTACTACTGTAAGTTACTACACCAATTCCACTTTAAGAGCATCAGCATTGAATGTGGCAAATGGCAAATGGAGCCATCTTTTGCAATTTTTCTACAATTCAACCCAGAATCAGTTGCTCCATTGAATGTTGTATTTTGTAACTATTGTATAAAAAAAAAAAAAAAACAATTGAGCTACAGTACCATCTTAAATGTAAGATGGTACTGTAGCTAATGGGATAAAAAAAATGACTTTTTAATTCTCTCTCTTCCCTTTTACCCCGGAATTTCTCTCTCCTCTCTCATTATTTCTCTTCTTTCTCTCTAGTCCTCTCTCTTTCTCATATGCTCTCTGCACTGTTCAGACTCAAGACCCCATGGGTTTTGACAACGGTGGAATCGGATGGCTCCGATGGGTCGGCGTGACGGCTCCGATGGGTTTGAATCGAAGCTCCAATGGTTTGGATCGGCGTGGTATGGATTTTTTGTTATGGATTTTTTGTTGTGGGTTTCTGGTATGGATTTTTTGTTGTGCGTTGCAATCGGCATGAGTTTCTTTGGAGGTGTGGGTTGCGATCGGCGTGTGGGTTGATATGGATAATGGTGGAGGAGTATGGGTGTGCAATCGGCGTGGGTTTCTTTGGAGGTGGTGGGTTTTTTTTTTTTTTTTTTTTTTTTTTTTTTTTTTTTTTCCAATTTCTTCGATCTAGGTTGATATGGATGATGGAGGAGTTGGGTTGATATGGATGATGGAAGAGGAGTTTGGAAGATCAGCGTTGTGGTGGCTGTGCCGTTGACCGACGTGATGGTTTTTTTTTTTTTTTTTTTTAGTTTCACCAATCTGGGTTGATATGGATGATGGAGGAGTTGGGTTAATATGGATGATGGAGGAGGAGTTTGGAAGATCGGCGTTGTGGTGGCTGTGCCGTTGATCGGCGTGATGGTTTTTTTTTTTTTTTAGTTTCGCCGATCTAGAGTTGGGTGGAGAAGTTGTGTGGAGGAGGAGTCAAGAAGAGAAGAATGTGAAAAGTAAAGTAATGGAGATTCAGTGACGATAAAATTGGGAAAAAAACGGAAAAATATATTTTATTGTGAAGATATATTATTTTAATGAGTAGAATAGAAAAATAAAAGTTTTGATATTGGGGTATTGTAAAATGGTATAGTATAATTGATAAAGTAACTTTTTAGTGGTAAAATAGGATAGAATTAGGAAAAATGAATGTGGATGCTCTAACAGCCAACTATCATAGTTTTAAAAACTGGATCGGACCGGTCAGTCTGATCGGTTCAACCAAAAATTGGTCTTCAATCCGGTCCGGTTATGGTAAAAAATAAAAATGAGTTTAAAACTAATAAATAGTAAAAATCAACCGGTTCAACTTGAGAATCGAAAACCGACGTGGACGAAGCGGTTAATGACCTGTTGGGGTTTTTTTTTTTTTTTTTTTACTTTTCAACTAATACTACGTCGTTTTGGTCCTCAATACAATCCTAAAAACCAACCCTAAGCCTAATCAGATCACTCTCTCATCTCAGTCTCACGATCATCCCGCCTCACTTTGCCTGAAAAAAGAAAAACCCATGTGAAGAAGAACCAAAAATACTAGTAAAAAAAAAAAAATAGAAATCTGAAACTCACAAACCCGGTAATCCAAAACCCATGAACCCAGAATTCCCGCCGTTGCCAATCATGGTGCTGTTTTACTGCCGCTTTGACTGAGCATAGAGCTTCGATGGGTCGGTGGCTGGGCAAAGCTGATGGCTGGACAAATCTGATGGGTCGGCAGCAAGTGAAGGAAGAGAGGGAAAAAAAAAAGAAAGAAAAAAAAAGGAGAGGGTAAGCTTCTTTGAAAGATTTGGATTGGCCAGAGGAAGAGAGGAAAAACAAAAGGGGAGAGGTTGAACATTGAAGAACCAGAGAACGTATGATAGAAAAAAAAAAAAGAAAGAAAGTAAAAAGAAAAAAAAGGAAACAGAGAACGTGAGAAACAGTTCAGAGAGAGAGAGAGAGAGAGAGAGAGAGATTTGAGCAATTTTTTTTTGGACTTTTTAGATAAGGAGAGGAGACTCAAGACTATCTTTTTTAAATGTGGTTAGGTACTTGCCACGTTGATGGTTAGGTGGGAGATGCAAACAACTTTTTTTTTTTAATGAGAAATACATTTGTGAAATTGTGATATGGCTTAAGTGGGTTTGACTGGTCAATCAACCAAAGAATTACTTGCACTTCTTACACTAGTAAAGTTATTGCTTATATTAACATAGATAAATATTTTTTAAATTAAATAATGGTTTTGTTAAAAATACTGAAAATTATATATGATTATAAAACTTTAAAACCAAAACTTTTTTTTTTTTTGGTAGTTTGTTTAGGTTAACTTCTTTTTCTTCCTTTAAAAAAATTGATAATTTATTTTTCTTTTAATTTGAGTTAAATTTAACATGAAAATGCTTTTAAAATTTTATATATTTTTTTAGTAAATATCAGTAGCTACCTATATTCTTATTTATTTAATTTTATATTTTTGTAATTATTAATTAATTAATTAAATTATTTATAACTTCATCGGTTTGACCATCGGTCGGACTTCGGTCTGACTAGAAAACCGATAACCAGTCCCTTTTTTGGTTCTTTCACTGTACCGGTTTTTAAAACCATACCAACTATATGTGTAATGCCTGGTAAAAAAAAGGATTTAAAAGGAGGGGTATTTAAGTAAAATTTTTTGTGGGGTTAATTTTATAATTTATAATTACAAGGGAGTTTTAGAAAAATAAGATTGAAACCCTAATAATATATAGTCTAATTTAAGTTAGCATATACTGACAGATGTTTTGAGAAATGAGACTATCCAAAATACTAAAGTAGAGGAGGTTTGACTGCACGTAAAAGCTTATGAATTTCTTTCTTGTCAAATCTAAGTTTTATTTAGAGTTAAAGTATTTTTTTTTATGTTGGTATTTTGGCCAATAGTGAAACTATTCAAATATTCTAGAGTTTGAATGATGCATACGAAGAAAAGTTTAGTTTTATTTTTCAATAAATTGGATGATGTACCTGCAGATTTTTCTAGGTTTTGAGATTTAATCTTTTTCCATAGTTTTGTTGCGTTATGCAAAGATAGAGGCGATAAACTTTTGGGCTAAACGGTCAAGTTCTGCACGGTTTTGATAAATAGTACCTGATGTGGACTTTTAGGGTATATGGCAGAACCGAAGTGTGTAGAGCTCAACTTCTTTCGTTCTTCTTCTTCTTCTTCTTCTTCTTATTATTATTATTATTATTATTATTATTATTATTATTATTATTATTTGTTTATTGATCTTGGTAGAAGTGAATAGAAAAGTCAATGAGGTTTGACCAATTATAAAAATTGAAAAAAAAAAGAAAGAAAAGAGAAACAAACAAAGGAACACATGAAATTGAAGATGACCCACGTGCTTACATAGTAATAGGATTTATGGTCTTATCTTTGGGGCTTTTGTTGCGGCAGAAGAATTTATATATATATATATATATATATTGAAAAATATTATGAATAGGAGGAATCTTGGTGTGAGATAACAGTGGATAGTAATGAGATATTTTTAGTAGTCTCTCTATTTGGCCGGGTACTATTATAAATTCTTCTTAAATTATTTGATTATTGAGTAAAAATATTTGAAAATGTTTTAGGTGATATCTAAGAATTTTAGAGGAATTGTTAAGGAAAAGTTTCTTTTGGAATAGCTTTTGGAGGTAAGTAACCTTATCTTAAATGGTTTTATTTAGTGTATTTTAACTACTGAAAATTGTATATAGTTGTTACAATTTTATTTTTATTGTATTACTGATTTCAAGTAAAGAATTATCACAAATATATCTTATTACTGTATATATGATGTATTTTACTTAGTTGTTTTTAGCTATATTGATTCAAAGTAAAGAATAAACATTTTTCACAAATATATATGAGCATTGAATATAAAATTTATTTTATTTAATTCTTTTTCTATCTATATTGATTTAAAGTAAAGAATATAGAAATATCACAAATATATTTGAATATTGAATATATGATTATATATATGTATTTGAATAAGATATATTTTTGTTAGAAACTATGATTTCATCTATATGATTATGGACAATCTGACTATGAATTGATTCTAATACCCAAATCAATAGGAGTTATTCATTGGCATCAGAGGTTATTCATTGGTACTCTAATACCCAAACCAATGAGGGTTATTCATTGGTATTCTGATATCCAGCCAATGTGGGTTATTCATTGGTACTTTGATACCCAATCACAGGGATATAGCGTGACCATAGTCATAAGATTGTTAACAATATGAATTACGTTTAAATATTTGAACCATTTGAGTCCTTAAAACTACATATGTGATTTTGAAAATGTTTGAGTATTTGAACTATTTTGAATCATTAAAAACTGCTTATGTATTTTTGGAACTTATTGTAAGTTATAGTTTTTGATATATGGAAAACTGACTACTTTCTAAACCATCTATGATATATCTGTAAGATTAAAGTATGTGATCTATTTGCAACTTATTATTTTAAGACTATGAAACTTCTTAGTTATTTTTTGAAAACCCATAGTATATTATAATTTTTGAAAACTCATATTGCATCTTATTACTTTATAGATCTATTGCTTGATAGAACTTATTAGGATTTTGGTTACTTATTGAGTTGTCAACTCACCCTCCCTTTTTCCCCTCCAGTTTCAGATTGGGAAGAATAGCAAGTTTTGGGAGTTTTGATGTTGTGTTGTGAGTAGGAAAAAAAGCTTAGAGATTTTGGAATTAGATGGTCTTCTAATAGTTTTATATTTATTGGTCAATTGGCATTATGTACATAAGGTTTGGACTTTGTTCCTATTAAATTATTGGAGATCTATTCATAAAGAAATTGTTAAGGTATTTTGGATTTATTTAATTTAATTTTGAGAATAAATTTTAGTTGCTAAAAAGGTCTTGCACACTTGTACGGTGCTAACTTTATAAGCGTGTGGCGGTTGTCACGTGCCTAGCTTTATAGTTGGGTTCGGGACGTGGCAATATGTATTATAATAAAAAAATAAAAAATATTTAAAATTTATTAGCACATATCTCACATAATATGCTAATTTCTATCTAACATATTAGCTCATTAATAATAATAAATTGATAACTTAGATGATATAACAATCACAACATGTTGTTTTTCATCTTTAATAAATGGAAATAGAAAAGATTGAATAGACAAATTGTGCACTCAATTGAACACGTGGGTGTAGTGGCGGATTGTCAATTTGTCTTAAATGCAGGGGCACACTTAGCAAAATAAAAAAAGAATTAGAATTAGAAGATGGTGGTTAATATCTGAGAAAAGTGAGTGATGAAGTGAGCTATTTCTTGCAAATTGCACTTTATAAATTTGACTGAAAATTCATTAGCTCTCTAATTTTACTTTCGTTTAATTGAGTTTTGTAAGTTTTAAATTTATTCAATTTAAGCATTTAGTTCAATTTCATCAAAAAATGCTATTAAATTTGAAACTTAGAGAACACAATTGAACGAAAATAAAATTAGAAGATTGAAATGAATTTCTGTCAGATTAAGAAGGTGAAATTTGCATTTTAGTCTGAATTATTTTATCAATTAATTTTTATTTTTTGGCCGAAATTTGATATTTTCTCCCATATGACTCCGGAATAGCTAGCTGCATTTTAAACTAACATGAAACTGATTCATTAAAAAACAAACATGAAATATATTGAAGTGTTTTTGTACTAGCCTAAGTACCGGCATGAAAAATAGTACTGGTTGGTAGAGTATGTAACTGACTCTTTTGATGGGATAAGCCGTGATGAGGGAAAGGAAGAAGGTCCACGCAGTTGTAACGTGTAAGCCCCTTGCCAAAACCCTGTTGGACTGATTAAGGTTACTCAAAACCCACTGTGATAACCAACCAAATCTTGCTTTCTTTTTAGAGTGTACATTTAAGGTGAAGGTCCACGTCACACCCTGAACATAGACCTAAAATTATTTAATATTTCATCCATGCATGGGTGTTTATGTAATGGGAATTTGTATGTTGTTTTTTTTTTTTTTTTTTTTTTTTGAGAATATGTTTGTACGTAGAACTTGAATGGACTTATGGTGTATTTGGATACTGCTTATTATAGCAAAATAATTTTTAAAGGTGTAGATAATTCCAGGAGACTTAATTTTAAAATTAGATTTACATTTTTTCGTACTTACGAGTCCTATAAATAGTGCATAAGACCCCTCAAAAAACGTAAACGCTTTACTATCCAAACTAATGCTTAATTGGTAGACAGAAATTATTTTTATTTTTATTAATAGTTTTTGTGAAGATTTGTGGTTTGTGATTTCAAAAAAGTCGTCTTAACTTGTGAAATTTACAAATCCAGTAGCTCCTAACTAGAGGAAAATGGGGAATATAAAAAATTATATATTAGCTGAAAGATGATAAATTTTTAACGCAAGTGGATTTTGCCATTTAGGTGTGTGACAGAAAGTGTGAGGAATTTGATTGCAAACTCAAAAAAATAAAAAAAGGCGATGACAATCCAATCAGACTGCTTTGTTGCAATAATATTATACATACATACATATATTATATTCATAGATGGCGTGGGGTACTTCCAACTAGACATGGCAAAACGGGTCAAAATTTTCTGACCCGACCCGACCCGACCCGACCCGAAAAATACTCGACCCGAACCCGATTTTTTTTACCCGAAACAAAAACGGGTTGACCCGTGACCCGACCCGAGTTTTTCGTATTTTTTGCGGGTCAACCCGACCCGACCCGCAACCCGACCCGAACCCGAATCACTTTTTTAAAACTTTTTTTTTTTTGGTAAAAAAAAAATTAAAATTAAGACAATAGTAGTTTAATTGTTTATTATGAACTTTAAAGAAACAATTGATACATTTACATATGCAAATTAATTGAAAAATAAAAGGTTGAGCATTCTGTAATGAGTAAAAATTTTTTAATATTAAATAACAAAGTACATGCCAAGATAATATGGTTACAGTAGAGTTAAAAATATAAATTTAAAATTATAGACATGTGTGAGAAACATTTACAAGTGTAAAAATAGTGAAGCCAAAGTATCAAATTAGCATAAATTATGAATGCTTAGACTTATTTTTTAACAATTTATGTCCAAAATAAATGGCTTTTCAAAATAAACTATGATATTTCCTAGAGTGTGTGTTGCTTAACAATGATATGATATTCATAAAAGAAACCATGTATAAATAAGTAAGCAATCCAATGTTAATGTATATCTCAAATTGAAATAGAGTGTCAACCACAATTGATAATAGAATATAAAATTAATTTTCAAGATTGTAAATTTCTTATATATTTTTATTCTTTATCAAATGAGTTATCCAATAAGTCATTTGTAATTTTGTTTTATATTTTGGAATGTTAATATTGTGTAGAAATAAAACATGTGTATTTGTTTTACTTATACTTGTATTATTTTGTTTTAAATAGCAATGTTAAGATTTGTATAATTTTGAAATTATTGAATAAGTATTAATAAGTTTAACTAAATTCATTCTTGATATAAGTGGTGAAGTCAAAATAATGCATTTTACATAAAATAATTTGTAGCATAACTTTTCAAATGACAAATACATGTTGTTTTATTTATAAAAAAATTAAAAATAAAAATTAAAAAAATTTAAAAAAAACCATGTGAAAAATACGGGTCAACCCGACCCGACCTGCAACCCGATTGACCCGAACCCGTTTTTAACCCGCTTAAGATGACCCGTTTTTGACCCGTGACCCGTTTGACCCGTAACCCGATTGACCCGACCCGCCCGTTTTGCCATGTCTACTTCCAACCATGCCTTTATAAGCTAAATTTTATTCTCGAAATTTATTAGCAAACAAAAATACAAACCGACACACATTCTAGATGCAATAGCTCTAAGCTCGGCTATACATATTTTTTAGTACATTCCATGTAAGATTCAGCCTATAACCACCCTTTTGCGATATAAATGGATTCCTGTTATGAAGATAGTAAATAGTGAACAAATAACCACTGAAACGGACAAGTCTGGAGCCTCGTTTATGATCCTCAATGAACTAAAATAGCAGAGACAGAGGTATAAAGAGACTGGGGCTAAAATCCCACCAACGATTTCGTCAAGTGGAATGAGGACAATCATTACTGCGATTGAGGACAAAAATATAAGAGAATTAAAATACATGAACATCGCAAAAGGGGATGTTCCCTTGGCAATGGCTGACCCTGCTCTATGTGGTGCTGTGATATTCAATTTGAACAGATCATCTGGGCTACGTCGGAGTACATCTGTGGTATTGGCTTCGAACAGATCATCTTGCCAAAATCCCCCAGGAGGGTTGATTGCCGCTTGAAAGGTCACTGTTACAAGCAGAGCAGCAACCACCAGCAACGCATTGCGCCTTTCGTCTGTCATTGGCTTCTTCACTGGAATACCAATAAATTTTTTTTTTTTTCTCTCACAACTTCCGGGAAGAGATGAAGCTGTTAAAGCTCCAGCACTCTCTAGTATAACCCTCATCTCG
This sequence comes from Castanopsis chinensis, assembly GCA_032878915.1. Taxonomy (NCBI): domain Eukaryota; kingdom Viridiplantae; phylum Streptophyta; class Magnoliopsida; order Fagales; family Fagaceae; genus Castanopsis; species Castanopsis chinensis. The sequence continues at coordinate 1,547,005 of JAVQMG010000071.1, forward strand.
CTGACATCTACTCCTTGTGTTTGTTGTCCTTCCAAGATGTCCAACGCTGTTTTACCCTCTAAATTCTTCTTGTTTATGTTCACAAATCTCCAGTCTCCCAAAAAAGAAATGTTCACAAATCTCCGACACAAAGGTAGTAAGTCAGACACAGCCTGCACGCATAAGGTAGCGTGAAATGACAAAACTGAAAGTTAAAAGATTAAAATAAAAAAGACTGAAAGTTAAAGGACTAAAATAAAAAAGACTAAAAGTTAGAGGGTCAATTTTACACTTTTGTCAACAAATAAAAATAATGATAAACAAAAGCCAAAAAGGTCAAAACTTAAAAAACAGTAGCATGTATATAATCATATGCTAATTAACATTCATGTTGGAGAGGGACAATCTTGCGTCGTCTGCAATGGGTTAGGTGTTTTTTATTAATTTATTTTTTTTAAGAGCTTGGCCTAAGCCGTAAGACTCGCTCTTTGTTTTCTATTTCTCTTTCGCAATTTTTTTTTTGTATTTTTTTTTATTCAAATTCTTTATGGACTGAGATCTGTTTTCCGGCCAAATATAGTAAAAAAATGGAGCCGTGAGAACCTCTAAAACCGGCCACAGTTTTTAGAACCATACGGTTTGACCACAATTCGGGCGGTTTCATGCATTTTTCACAAAAAGATGTTCTAAGCGTTAAAAGAACTGGAATGATGAGAGATTCACAGTTAACCGGGTTGAACCGTACGGACCGGTTTGAGGCTAAGAACTATGATACAAATGCATTAGGATTTTTCTTTCTCGTTAAAGTAAAAAGAAGAAGAAGAAAGAATGATCATGATGTATTACTTGCAAGATAGACATTCTCAACACAAACGTGTTTCTTTACTATGTAAATAATAGAGGAAAGGAGAGAGCTTGCCTCGATTTGCTTTTTGGATACTGCCACGTGCAACACAGTGTTGCCTTGCTCATCCTGCCGGTTCAGTATCTCCCTGGCATTTTCAGACTTATTTTTTCGGAGCCATCTTACCAAACGTTTAAAAGCATCCAATTTGTTGTTTTCCAGGAGGGCAATATGCAGAGCAGTTTGGTTTTGAATCGTCACATCTTCAATAGAATTAGGACAGTCTGATAGAAATTTGTCCAATAGATCAAGTTGCTGCTCTGTTGCTGCTGCTGCAGCAACATCATGCAAAGGAGTTCTACCCTCCTTTCCTTTTACACGGACAAGATCTCCATCTTCCTCTAGAAACCGATGCACCATCTGGGTATGCCCTTCTTGTAGAGCAAGGTGAATGGGGCTATACCCATTTAGATTTAGCTTCCTGGCAAATGAGGGCTTTAATCTCATCATCTCCATAGCAAATTGGATGTGTTGTGGGCCCCCAGAAAATGCAGCTATGTGTAAAGGAGTATCAACAAATGGTAGCTCATCGATGTCCTCCAAAATTCTTACATCCTCCCGAATTATTAAACTGTAAAAGGCTTCAATATTTCCATGTTGAGCAACCTCGTTCAACTTAACAATTCTCTCACCCATTATAGAGTAGGCTGACATAGTAAGGCCGGTTTTTCCGTGCTCTATATGATCTAGAATAGTGGAAATTAATGGTTATAGGCTGATAGCTAGCAGCTAGCTGGAGTGAAGAAAATGGAGTATTTTTGCAACCTGCATTGGTTTCTTATTTGGGGAAGGAAATTTGATTTTAGAGAGATGCGAGTCTAGGTCTTTGAGTCATGGCAAAGTTCTTATTTCCACAACAAGGGTCCTACATAGATATGACGGTCCAGACATAAATTTCTTAAAAATTATTGAAAGTCCTCATAGGGGTCATCACCGACAGGGAGATATGAGGGCCCGACATATCTTGAAAAATGAAAATAGCCAGCCAATTAGCAATTAAGGGAATCTATATATACACGTGAACATCTTATTATGGATAGGATCAAAACTGCTGCATATTTACTAATTTTAATTTTTAACAATGTTAATTTCTTTTTTTGCAGGTAGGAAACTTTATTGATAAGAGACTACTACTTCATGCCGTTTTGGATGAAATAGCCTAAAGAATTACATACAAATAAAAAATATTTTATAATAAACTGAAAATTTTAACAATGATAATATGGACTTAAACAAAAACACACACACACTGATAAGATAATCAAATCCATATCTTTTCTAAATCAAATAATCAAGTAGATATACTAGCAGATAATAAAGTGGTTTGTTTAAACAAAAGATCCACACACCAGTACTAAACACAAACACAAGATATAGCTATCTTCTTGGGTGGGTTCACATACCACTCAAATCTTACTGCTTCAGCAATCATTGCATCAACTACCTCATCTGCCATGGCTGAACCTAGATTCTGCACTGTTAAGAAGATCATAAGGTGCCATGTGGAATTCCTCAGGGTTGCATTTAGGACTAAAACAAGCCATGGCAAGAGAGAGAGCACAGTTGCAATCACTAAGGGTCCGTTTGGATAGAGCTTATTTTTGCTGAACTGAAAACTGAAACTGAAAACACTGTAGCAAAATAATTTTTTAATGTGTGAATAGTATTGCGGGACCCATTTTTTATAAAAAAATTGCTAAAAAAGTACATGAACAGTATATGAACAGTACATGAACAGTGCGTGAACAGTGCCAAACAGTGATTTTTGTCTCCACACAGTGTTGTTACAGTGAAAAAACGTGCATGAACAGTACCGGTTACTGTTCATGCACGTTGAAAAAAAAAAAAAAAAAAAAAGGAAAAACGCAGAAGAGGAAACGCGACCTGAGAATCAGCCCTATCCAAACACTCACTAAGTATGGAATCCTTTTTCTTCCTTTTATAGGGACACAATCAGACAAAATTCTGCACATGAGATACAGAATCAGATACAAATGATGATGAGAATACATTCTGTCCGGAGCTGGCGTAAAACAGCTCTTTTACGCCACCAATAATAATGCGCCACGTCAACAAATAATTATAAACTTTATACACCTTATTACACACGATTAACCCACATAATATCCCAAAAGCTCAAGCACATTCTTCTCTCTGATCCCTCTAATCTCTGTTTCTCTCTCCCTCTCATCAAAACCCAGCGCCGACCTGCCAGAGCTTCTTTGACCAAAGCATTTAAGCTTTATGTTCCAAATTCTGACATATCATCTGTGAGCACTGGAAGGCCAAGCACAGATTGCATGATTCCTTCTTCTTTTTTGACAATATAGAATCCAAATTGAGCCAACAAACACAATCAACAAAACCCCCTAATCATTATGTGCATCTAGCAACAAAAACCCCCCAACAACCCAACCAACAAAAAACCCAGCAAATCTAACAAATTTTAGCTAAAAATAAGAATAAGAAACGAAGCCCCAAATAATAAAACAAAACATAAAACAGCCCCACCCACTCAGACACACACACTCATTCATCACTTATTATTGAAGGACTATTTATTCTCAAAATCTCTCCTCTTGTTGTTGTTGTTGTTGTTAGTGGCAGATCTGGTATGTTGGTGACGATGGTAGTGAACGAGAGGCCGATGAAGAGGACGATCTTTGCCGATCTCTACGACTTCCATACCTTCTCCACCACTACCACCACCAACACCAAGGATGAGTAGCCCTTCAGAGTAAAGATGAGAGCTTTTCTGAAAGAACACGCTCACCCCACGCTCTCGCACTCCGCCGCCGTGCTTCTCGATTTTCTGGACTCAGTTGTTGGAGCATCATCGTTGGGTGATGGCAGATCAGAGGTTGTGTGAGTGATGGTAGATCGGCGCTGGGTTTTGATGAGAGGGAGAGAGCAACAGAGATGAGAGGGATCAGAGGGAATTTTCCCGAAGAATACGCTTGAGTTTTGGATATATTGTGAGTTATAATCATGTGTAACAAGGTGTATTAAGTTTAAAGTTATTGGCTGACGTGGCGCATTATTATTGGTGGCGTAAAAGAGCTGCTTTACGCCAGCTCCGGACCGAATGTATTCTCAATGATATATCAAATAAGATAACAAAAGGAAGCTTTCTAGACACAGCCCCTATATTCCCAGCAACCAATTTAAAAGCGCATTGGAATAGAATTTTAATTGCATTTCTGTGCTATTAATATTTGATTTATACATGAATCTAATTTCTCTACCCTAAAGTGGAGTCAGTGTCATATACATGTACCTAATTTCTCTACCCTACTTTATAAACAAGAATCTAAATATACATGCATTACTGCGTAAAAATAAGCAGCATATAAGGCTTATCAACATATTTATCAGAAGCCACAAAGTTGGTGTATTTGTGTCTGTATGTGCATGCACACCTCCACGAATTTACCAAGTAAAGAAAGAGCCATACCCATATAATGGTTTAATGCTCCATGGAAAAAATGCTATTGAAGACACAAATTGGGAGGCTGAGGGCGACAACTTAAGCCTGTCTTTCAGCTGGTAGGAAACTGCTGTCCATACAAAGGATCTGAAACCCTGTGTATTTACATATTCATGATAACAAGGAAAAAAAAGTATATTGGTGATGTTTGAATATAAAGGCAGTTCCGGGGGTAGGGGAATTGAAAGTAAGCATGAAGTGCCAAAAACACTAGAAAAATCATTCTACTTTTAGTCAATAGCTGGAAATCTCATCCAATGAATTGCTTGGTGTAGGAGCTTTAACTTCCCTCAACTGAAACCTTTTGATGGGGTGCAAAAAAATTCAAATCTTCCTAATAAAATTATTAAGAATAATAAAAGAGATGCATTAGTATGCGTTATTTCTTGAGACAACACAAATTTAAGAAGGTCGCAAATCAAAGGGCCAATTATGGCTAACACTAATCAACAAATCTACGCTTGATCTTAGCCAAAAGGGCGATAGAGGTATAATCTTACTTAAGCTAGTATCCCTTAGCGAAAGGCTAGTCCCTTTAGTCTTTGGAATGAGAAGTTGATCTTGCTTCACCGCCAATGAGCCCTAGTTAAACTACCTTCTTCCCTTAGACGTGTAAGGTGAAAATAAAGCCATGGGTTTCAAATCTACTAGGTGTGTAATAAAAAAATAAAAAAAATCTTATCGGGATTAGTGATAGGTAGATATCCTTGCCCCAATTTCTTTGGAAACATTGATTTCTATATTCAAACTTACAATTTGTTGCTTTTAGTAGAGGACACTTGCCATTGCACCAAGGCCCAAGGCCCAACCTCACCTCTTGGGTGTGTGCAGTGTAACTTACCCAAAAAAAAAAAAATTTGGTGCATGCTTAACCCAAAAAAAAAAAAAAAAATCCTGCATAAGTGCATATCATTATAGGGAAACCCCAATATCACACTTGGGATCCATATCCAAACAAGATAACCCCCTCGGGCACACTCATACATAAACCAAATTAACTAAATTAACCTTAATTCTACATATTTGCAAACAAACATATTATATAAGTACTTACTTTGCTCCAAGAAAAAGCAATTTCACTTTCAAAAGCACTAAAACAAGTGCTTCCAAAATGCCAAACATCATCAATCATAATCTGAAAACTAAAATTTAAAACAATAACAATTATAATAATAAATAAATAAATAAACGGCAATAAGCACGTGTACAATATATATCTTCCAACCGAATCACCAAAAAAAACACGTGATCAATAAAAATCCTTTCAAACCCAGAAACCCAAAATCATAATTTCCCAAATTTCCATCAAACAAACACAAATTTTTTTTAAAGCAAAGGTTTTAGCTAATGCAGAAAGAGAGAGAAAAAGAAATGGCTGTCTCTGTTTTTTTGTTTGGATTATTATCTTGTTTCATAATCTTAGTTCTGAGTTTTTGGAGGGGTGAAGAATTCAACTATTTATTATTTCTTTGCTTTCGTTAATCGTTACACGATGACATTATTTATTTCTAATATTAATTGGATTTGACGTTTTTGGGTCTATTGGTGAATTGGGTATTGAAGGTTCAGGGCAGGGACTCTGGGTTCTTTGGGGGCTTCTGCGTCAATTTGGAATACCATACCGCGCCACGTCAGTATCTGGCTCGCTTGAGGTCCACGATTAGTGGGGTTAGTTACAGCCGTTGGATCATGGGACTTTTTGACTCAAATGACCCAATATCATTTGTTTTTAATACAAATCTCCTATAACATTTTGTCTATTCCACTAATCACAATTTTTTATTTTTTAAAAAATAATCAAAATTTAAAATAGAAAAAAAATTAAACACACGACAAGTTGTCATAGATGGAAAACAAAATAGAATACAAAGAATATTATAGAGGATTTTATAGAGAATTTTTATTGTATAAAATAATACAAATCTCCTCTAACATTTTTTTATGTTCTACTTTATGTTCTATCAATAATAACTTACCATATATTTATTCCAAATTATAAGTTTCTATCCTCATCACTACCAGACTCATTTTCAGAAACTTCATCGGGTTACAGCTATAGCCTTACCCTTAGACCTCAAGAATGTTGGACATTCAGATTTCACATGACCATACCCTTGACAACCAAAACATTGTTGACCCATAGAATTATTAGAAAGTTGACTTATTTTTCTTTAGGTTTCTCATTATTGTTCACTTTAGTGGGTTCGTTTCTCCTAAAATTTCTAGGTTTAGCATTGTTTTTATCTCTTGCCATTCTGTTGTTGTTCCTAAGAAAGTTTCTAAAGTTTTTGGCAAGATAGGCAATCTTTGTAGCAAAGAGCTCATCATCAAATCCACTCACATTAACAGACTTAAGAGTTATTGATTTGGATTTGCTAGTCTTAGGTAGGTCCAACTCATAGGACTGAAGAGATCCTACAAGTTCATCAATAGGGATGGAGTTCACATCCTTGCTTTCAATAATGACAATTACTTTGGGTCTAAAATCTTCAATTAAAGATCTAAGTATCTTTCTAACAATTTTAGGTTGATTATAGATTTCACCCAAATTATAACTAGAATTAACAATATCATTAAGCTTAGCATAGAATTCATCAAAAGTTTCATCATCAGACATCTTAATGCTTTCAAATCTAGTTGTTAATTGCTGTAAATTATTGATCTTAATTGCCTTTGTGCCTTCATGCACATTTTGGAGAATATTCCATGCAATGTGAGCAACCTTAACATTAGAGATTCTCTTGAGTTCCTCCATAGAAACAGTATTAAAAATAGCATTCATAACTTTACAATTCAAAGCAACTGCTTCTTTCTGAGAAGTTTGCCACTCACTCACTGGAGTAGTGGGCTTCTCTCATCTGTATTCAACGGAGTTCCAGACTCTCTCATCAATAGATTTCAGGAATGCTTTCATTTTTATTTTCCAATAAGCATAATTATTCCTATCAAAGTGAGGTGAGATCACAAGAGAGTGACCATGTTCCATAACAACAAAGGTCAATGATCAACTCCTAGATCAAAAGATCTAAACACAAGAGCTAACCTGCTCTGATATCACTTGTACGATTTTAGACCCCCTTAAAACAACCAGATTAACCTAATTAATTAGCTAAGTGATTACTTAGTCAAATTAAACATATCTAGGTTAACATAAATATATCATATCATTGTAAAGTGCGGAAAATAAAAAACACAACGATATGATAACCTAGAAAAACCAAACTGGTAAAAAACCTAGGAAGAATTTAACTTACCTATCATTAAGGTAAACTAAATCCACTATGAAAAAATTGAAGTTTACACAATAGCAACTTAAACCACTAACATCTTATTGCTACCTCGAGTAGGAAACTTACTACCATGACCACGTAACAGCTCTGAGTCCATGAACTACTTTTTTCTTGAATTCCTAGCAAGCACAAGCACTCCCATTTGTATATCTTTTAAGCTCTTGAATTTGTAACTGAATTGATCACCAAGCTCTTGACATCAATCTAGATCTTGATAACCCTAAGTGTATGTGAAGGAAAACACCTCTAGATCTCACAAGAGATTCACACATAGCATAAAGAGTAACTCCAAAATGTGGCTAGGGTTTTCCCTTTTATACTTAAGAAAAAACATAAAACCCTACACGCCAAACGGGCTTGGGCTGAGTTGGAAAATTCTGCAGAAAAACAATCTGCACGAGCTTCGATCGATCAAGTTTAATTTTTGATCGATCGAGTCAGTCAAATTTACACAGTAATTCCTACAGTACACTTGATTCCAACTTTACATTTAAACATACTTTAAGCCAGTTTAAAAACAAAACTAAACGTTTTGATCATGATTTGCCAATATTACAAAAAGAAGTTCTAATACATTTAAACCTAAAGTCTTAAAACCCAACATATCTAACCTAACCCAATACCTAAATATTCTTGTTGGGTCAAGTTCCTTCCTATCAAACCTGATTTTTTTCGGGTTGGGTTGCAGGTGGTTATAAACCTTACCTGACTCGACCCAACACTAAATATAAACATATAGAAACACCATTGAAGTCTTAGTTTGGATTTAACTATGTTATATTAAGCATCTATTATAGTCATTATTATTCAAGACTTTACTCACAAGTTTATACCTAACGCTAACAATTAGCAATTTGGACCCCAATAGCAATTCATGAAATATAAAGCATATACAAAATTCCACTTGGTCCTCAAAATGGAAATATATGGTGCTCCTTCTCTACTCGGTTTCATGGTGGACAAGAGTTTCTTTTTTGTTACCACTATCATGACGTTTCAAGCAAGCTGCAAACTTTGCACAAAAAGTCTTCTTGGAAAGTCCAAGAGCGAAGACTCAAAGAAGTATCAAGTCTTTCTTAGATTCTCTACCGTGAAGCTTGGACGAAACACCCATGAGATATTTTGCGGACCAATTCAAAAGGATAATTCAGTGAAAGAGACTAAGAGAGGAGTATTCACACCTGGTTTCTTGTCTGTTTCCTTAAGCTTTTCACTTTTTTTGAGTATCTCTTGGAGGCCAACTATAAGAGCATTAGCCTTGGAACGTGAAAACCTTTACTATTTTACCAACCAACACTCCAAAAATCAAGTTTATCCTGTATGTATTCCTCCTTTTTTTTTTTTTTTTCTTTTTTTTTTTTAGCAACTGAGTTCTCAAATATAGAACCTATTATTCATGGGTTGTAAACATAAAAAATATATATCATTGGAGAGTGAGACAAAGGGGAAGAAAGGAAAAAGAGATGGGAGAGAAGAGAGAGAAACAAATTTTTTTATATTATTTAATTGTGTAGTTTATATTATTTTATTAAATTGCATATAAAAATAAGAAATGAGATGTTAAGTGTGCATTTGGATATCATTTATTTTGTTGAAAACTGAAAAATAAAAGCAATATAGCAAAATAATTTTTAAATGTGTGAACGATGCTGCGTGATTCATTTTTAATGAAAATTTTGTTAAAAAATGATATTTATGAATCTCGTAAACAGTGTACAACACTTACTAAAACAGTACTTTGATTGCTTAATCGCACTTAAAAAAAATAAAAAAGGAACGCAGAACGCAGACACTGGGGACCAGGACCGCAATCCAAGTGCTGAGAACTAAAAGCTGAGAAAGACATGTTTTCATTTGAGTAATAGATTCTTGTTTGTGATTTTTGTTTTTGCGCTGAGTTGAGAGTTTTGGGATGGCTTCGGTCTATCTGTTTGTTTTCTTTGTTCTCTCACACCTTTTGGTTCACTCGGCCGTAGAAGGGAAGTGGTATCACCAAAATTGTGCCTCTTTTCATTGTGGAAAATTCGGCAGCATCGGCTATCCATTTGCCAATAGCACAAACTCAGATTGCGGTTTATTCCCAGTAGCTTGTGATGAAACAACTCCATCGATCCAACTAGGGAGAGATGGAAGATCATATGATGTCATAAACATCTCTCAGTATAACACCAGTTACGCCACCATACGTGTCCGGGACCAATTGCTTCAGGAGCACTTGCATCTCCATAGATGCAAATTGTTAGGCACTTTGACTCTTCCCAACTCTCCCTTTGTCTCTTTTGAAGTCACCAGTCCCAAACAGACTCTGTTTAAATGCAAACACACTCTCAATCTCGCTTACTCTAGAAATTTTAAAAATACGAGATGCAATGACTATAATATCTATTATAGTCACTCAAACCATACTTCTCCAAGTTTTCCACCTGAATGTTCAATTATTCAGCTCCCAAAAAATGGGACTTCAACTGATGATGCTGACCTGTACGCACTCTTAACCGCTGATTTCAACCTCGAAGTGCATGTGTCTCGTGATTGTATCAGTTGTTATAATAGAGGAGGTCTATGTCACAATTTTGGAGGAGAAGAATTTAATTGTGCCAGTGCAAAGAAAGGTATGTAAATTCGAAAAACCCAAAAATATATGGATGCACGCTCATATTTACATTCATGATAATGCATATAAGTTTTTTGTATCTGGGTTGTAGATATTCCTAATGTAGAAGAAGGGATAAACCACTCAATTGTCCAGCCTTTCATCGTGGAACCTTTGAATGTGGAAAACTCGGCAAGGATGCTTTTGCATTGTCCAAATGCTTCCCTCTCTAATTTAAACGGGTTTCTGCAGTTTTTTTTTCCCACATAAGATCACTATGAGTTTTTTTTTTTTTTTTCCACATTATCCAAAGTTTTTCCACTGCTGGTCAATTGAGAAAGGGAGTGGGAAATTCCCCTCAGTAGATTCTCTAGCTATAGAAATAATATGAAGGTATCTCCCGATGCACAGATCATGATTCACGGGAACCCCAACAATGCCCCTTTTTACTTTAACCTGTTTTCACCAGTCTTCCATATCCAATTTCCAAGCCAACTACTGCGTTAACCTGAAAAATTTTTAAAAAGAATATTAATACCATGTGGTTGGGGTGAAATAGGAAGAATAGAAAATAGATGAGGTTAAACTTTGATGGAGGTCATCTGTTTTAGGAAAAAATAGAAGGAAGGGAAATAGTTGCCGTCAATGATTAAACTACTTACGTATTCAACACATAGAGATGTTGTTTGCCACTTTTCTTTTTTCTTTTTCTTTTTTTTTTTTAATGCTTTCTTGGCTATTGGCGCGATTCTTCTTTTCTTTTCTTTTTTTGCTTATCTAGAAGTGATTTTTTATTCTTTTTTTTTTTCAGAGCATGATTTTTTTATAATAAATTTGGGTGATTGCCTTTTTCGCTCTTTTTTTAGGCCACTTTCTTTGTTTTAAGTGGACATCATTTTTTAACAAGGGCATATGAGTAAATTTGTACAAACTCATTTTTTCCATCCCTTCACTTTTCTACTCCCAACCAAACACAATAGGAAAACTAAAATTTTTTCTATCCTCCCACTTTTCCATCTCTATTCTTGACAAGTAATTTTAGTTCCAGTTAGTGATTTAGAATCCTGGGATGGCTTCTGTTTCTGTCTCTTTGTTTTCTTTTTCCTCTAGCACCTTGTTAGAATAGTATGGTTAAATAATTAAATTTATCATATCCCAATAGTTAACGCTTTTAGGACTATCGATAATTTAATCTAGTATCAAAATAAAAGGTTTTAAGTAATTTAACTTCATTGCAACCAAAACCATATAAGATACATAGAAGCCCGTTTTAATAATGCTTGTGTAATGCTGTTTGGATTTCAAAGCTTTAACTTTATTTCGATCTTCACTGTTTAACTTTAACTAACAATTTTTGTTTAATCTTACAATTGGTACAGGGTTTAACAAAAGGGCGATAGTGATAGCATTAGGTAAGAAGCCTCTTCAATCATATATTCTTGAAGCAATTCATAATCACTTGTGTGCTTGGACAGCGTACTGAATTTAAATTATTCCTTCCTTAAAATGTGACGTGTTTTTCTTTTCGACACATCTATGGTTACAAGCTATCATGATTTTCTCCTTGACAGGCTTGACTGGGTATGTGTATAACTAATTATCAAAGCTTTACGGCACTAATTTTATATCTCATGCAGTGATAGCTTTGCAGTTTTCAAATTACTGCTAGCAGTTTTTTTGTCAAGGCTCTATTTGCCCCCTTTTTTTTTGTCATTCTAAAGGATGCTACTTGTATTGTATGTACAGAATTCATTATAAGAATTCTAATGTCCTCATTTTTCACTTATCAGGAGAAGAAAGAAAAGAAAAAAAACGACGTCCTTACTTTTTAACTTCAATTATGCGTATTTGTTGACATACAATAGATAATCTTCTATGGTTCATGCCAGGTCGTACTTACATTTTCTTATTCATTTTTAGTCTGGTTGTCACCATAAAAGAATGCAAATTTAAAATGGTTCAAGAGATTCTCTAACTGATAATTAGAGTTGCTTTAATTATTTTATGCACCACATAACATTGTAATATCTATTCTTTGATTACAGTCACTTCATTATCTGGAATTGGAGTTCTAGTGGTCATAATCTGCTACTTCTTGGGAATGCTCTCATGTAATAAAAGTTGGAAGAAAGAAAATCCGACTTATCAGGACGTAAAGGCCTTTTTAAGAAGCCATGGACCACTTGGTATTAGAAAATACAAATATTCAGATATAAAGAAAATTACTAACTCCTTTAAAGATAAATTAGGCCAAGGTGGCTATGGTGATGTATATAAAGGAAAGTTACAAGATGGTTGTTTTGTGGCTGTGAAAGTTTTGAAAGAATCAAAAGGCAATGGAGAGGAATTCCTTAACGAAGTTGCAAGCATTAGTAGGACTTCCCATGTTAACATTGTTACACTTATGGGTTTTTGCTTTGAAGAATCTAAAAGAGCTCTCATTTATGAGTTTATGCCAAATGGATCTCTTGAAAAGTTCATATATAAAGAAAATCCCTCAAATGTTGACATTCAATTGGGATGGGAAACATTATACAATATTGCAATTGGCATTGGTCGAGGATTAGAGTACTTGCATAAAGGTTGCAACACACGAATCTTGCATTTTGACATAAAGCCTCACAATATTCTTTTGGATGAAAACTTCAATCCAAAGATTTCTGATTTTGGCCTTGCAAAAATATGCCCTAGAGAAAAAAGTATCATATCAATGGTGGGTGCAAGAGGGACTATAGGATATATAGCTCCAGAAGTATTTTGTAGAAATTTTGGGGGAGTCTCTCATAAATCAGATGTTTATAGTTATGGAATGATGGTTCTAGAAATGGTTGGCGTAAAGAATATTGATGTCAGTGTTGATTGTCCTAGTGAAGTATATTTTCCACATTGGATTTACAAGCGTCTTGAATTAAAAGAAGAACTAGGATTGAAGGGCATTCTGAATGAAGCAGACCAAGATGGTGCAATGAAGATGATAATAGTAAGTTTGTGGTGCATACAGACCAACCCCACAAACCGGCCACCTATGAGTAGAGTGGTGGATATGTTGGAAGGGAGCCTAAACTCTTTGCAAATCCCTCCCAATCCTTTTTTGTCTTCCCCTCCAAGATCACCGATGTCGTCATTACAATATGATTCTGTGTCCTCAAATGCATCTCTTCCTTCAAGGCAAACCTTGAGTCTAGGCAGCAACGAAATTTGTGAAATGTAATTATTCTGAGCTTGTCAATGATGACTCTTTTTTTGTTGCTTATTATATGCTCTAAAACCAGGTTTTATGGCTTTCTCTATAAATTAGTAATGTTACAAGTCCTGTAGTAATTAAGAGATGTAGCATGATATATACTTCCCATACTAAAACTTGAGTATACTTCAAATGAAAACACAAATTATATTATTGGAATTTGACAAATCTTGGAGGTATCTGCTCTGTGGCTTTTCTTTTTACATATCATATATCATGAGTTCATTATTGAATTGAGAACATAATTTTATATCTTTGACTAAGATATTATGAGAGAGTGTCCATTTTTATCTGTCAAATGATGGCTTTATCATAGGCAAGCTTAGGATATCTAATACTATATATAAAAGCAGAAGCCTTTAAGGAGGTGCTGCCACGTTAGGAAAAAAGCGTATCTAAAATTTAGCCACGTAAAAGTTATAAAGCGATAAATCACAATGTTTCACTACTTTAAAACACTGTTTGGGAGCCTCAGTATAAAAAGAAACTAACTGCTTAAAACCAAAAAAGAAAAAGAAAAATAAAGAAACAAAGATTGGCACACGAAGAAAGGAGAGAGAGATGAGGCGCGCCGAAGACCTAACACACAGAAAGACTGATAGCGAGAGTGAGAGATCATCACAATGGCAACACGTTTCACAGAGAAAGGAGAGAGAGGTTGAGAGAAAAGAAATTCAGGGAAAGACTTAGAGATTCAGAGGTAGAGAGGGAGACAAAATTCGTTAGCCACACCAAGAGAGAAATATCTAAGCCGGCCATCTCCATCAATTTTCCCGGCATCGATCGTTCCCTCGCCATATTCAGACCACCGAAACCGCAAGGACACAGAGATACAATCCATAAGGCGCACCGTTACCATCAGATCGTCTGAACTAACACTGGTGGAGTTTTCTTTTCCCCTTTCTTTTTTTCCTTATTTCTTAGATCTGAGAATGATATGACAGTTTTGGGTAATTTGGTTGGATTGATTTATATATAGGTATTTGGGTTACATTAGGTTCTAATTTGTACAATATTAAAGAAGAACCTTGCAAGTACACTCTGTGTTGTCACCCCTTTTAAGCTGTCGCTGCTTTTATTTGATTCATTCATATCCCTTAACATCAAACTTTTTGTTTTCTATATTACTAATGCAATCTGATCAAAATTAGTCAATCAAACAAAAAGACAGTGTTTTTGGGACACCCATTCCAAACCAAACTGGCGTATGTTTGGTTTATCTGTCTCAGTATGTTTTCAGTAATGTTGGTGTTGGTTCTAAGACCGTATTTTAGATTGGTCTATTATAGTTTTTAACCATCAAAATTTTGTTCTATGTGGTTGTTTAGGTTTGTGTTGGTAGTAATGGTTGTAATACATGCACCTTTTTTGTTTATGCAACAGCAACCTCCATGAAACCAAGGGTTGTTGTTTTTCTTACACATACACAAGATGTTTGATAAAATTCCCAACTAATTTATTTTTTTGCTATTCTAGAAGTCATAATATATTGAGATTGGTAAAGAAGAAGATAGCTAAGGAATGTGATGTTGTGTTGTTAATTTAATTAGGATGAGATGTGTTTGTTGGCCTTCTTTTCACAATGTCATTTTTTGTGTGATGTAAAAATATGATTGACTAGGTTGCTTATGCCTCTAGACAATGAAAGAATTTTTGTTATTTTGAACAAAAATTACCCAACTCATGATTTGGAATTGGCTGCTGTGGTTTTTGCTTCGGATCTGATGGTAAAGTATTAAATGTTAATACTAGGCATTTGGTTACAAAATTGTACACTTTAAGTTTACTTTTGGCTAATTGTGAAAACAAAAATGGCAAAAGCAGGTGGTTTTGGATGTCATAAAGAAACTATTGAAGGAAATGGAGGATGAAGCAGCACATTGCATGAGATGCAATCCAAGGTCGAATCCCGTATGGGTTCCGCTCAAGGTTTTCTCTTTTGTTTTTTTGGGTTTAATTTCATAATGTTAGAAGTTATGATTTTTATTGAAATTGATTACAAATATAGAAAATGTTGAAGATTGAAGTAGTATTATTATATGGGTTGGAGTATATGCCTCAGATTGGTGTAATGGTTTCAATTTGAATCTGGCTTGAAAGAATTTTAGGAAATAATCATTGGTTCTGAGGGTGATAGTCTTTTGGAGTCTCAAAATCCCTATAAAATATTTAAGGTCTATCAATTTTCATTATTAATGCTATTCTTTGTCCAAATACACACACACACACACACACACACACACACACAACCGGGAATCATTCCTAAATTTTAATTCACATTTAATAGTTAATGGTTCCAATTTGTTCTGAATTTTTGCTTTGTGACTAAAAATACACAATTGGTTTTTCAATAGAGAGGGGGAGGGTTTTTTATTTTATTTTTTATTATTATTAAAAATATTGTGAAAGAGATAGCAATCTGAATTTGAGGGTCCTTCACCATTAGTCCTACTTCTCACCAAAAAGCTTTTCTCTTTGATTTTCGGGTTTTACAATTACAGTTGGCTTTGGTTCTTGATTTAAATTAAAAAAAATTAGGGCTAAGCAAATAGGATTCTGACTGAATTTTTATTAGGAATTTTCAGTTTCTAGGATTTGTTCCTTTGCTTTCATGAATTTCAATTTCATATTTTGTTTTGTTTTGATTTTTTTGGCTTGCTATCTGGGTCATTAGAGAAGAAGATGGGCTATTAGAAAAGAAGAGAAAGGCAGTGGAGCAAACTCAGGTCAAGAAGGGAGAAGGTTTTTATGGTGATTGTTGGACAGTTGGCGTTTTACATGCCCAACAATGATGGTTATTTGATCTTCTATGTGGCTTTTCAATTGGTATAACGTGGACTCTTTTTTTTTTTTTTTACAAGATCAATTTTTTTCCTTTTGTTTCTTAGTTCTCCTCAAACTATTCGAAGATTGCTTCTTAATTTTGATTTTTTGTTTTGGTTTTAGTTAAGTGGAACCATGAAGGCAAGTGGATATAGAAGATGTCCATGAGGCCAAACGTAAGAGAGAGTTTGAGACACAAGCAGCATGACAAGCATTGGAGATTTGTTGCCCATCCAAAGAGATTCATTGTAAGTCATTATTTTAGTTGTAGTCTCTCTGTTTGGTTTCCCATAAGCACAAAAGTTCAAAAAACGAAAAGTTAAAGTTACTTTTCCTTTTTTCTTTTCCTACATACTAAAGCTGGAATTAATTTGGTTCCTTGGAGTTTAAAGTATATGTTTTGATTTTTAATTTTTTTTGGGGTATAATTTGCCTTTTCGGCTTTTTTTTATTTATTGTAATTCGACTATTGTTGATAAGTTCACATGCATAAGTACGGATGATAACAAACATTATGGCAAGGGAATTTAGGTTAGATTGGTTTTTAATATCAGTTATCTGTGTTAGATTTGGTTTTTCTTTTGGATATTTGGGTTCAATTCGTTTTGAGTATATGTCTTCGCTCTAAAGAGAAATCTCTGGAGATCTTCATGGATCGATTTGGTGCTGAAGAACATGGATTTATGTTGCCAAAAAAGTAAATCTTTGTCATTTCATTTATGGTGTTTTTAATTTTTTGTTGAAATATTTTCCCCTCTTTATATTTCCATTTCTCATGTTTCTTTTCTACCATTGTTGTCAAGTTTTTTCAGTACATATTTTTCTAAAATTAAAGTTTTTCTTGGGTTATGATATAAAGGCCATGTAGTTCTCATATCACAATGATTGGGTCAATTTTATTTTAAATTGTATTTCTTGAGTACACTTTGTAATGTTAGAAAATGAGGTTTGTCAGATTTGATCAACAAGGCTAATATTGCAAAATTTGCATCTAAATAGGATTTTTGTTTCTTCTTTAATATGTCAAATATTTGAGCTTTGAGTCCCAATATCTATTTATCTATTTTTTGTTTAATGATGCGCTCTACCTGTTTGTTAAAAGAATTTAGTCAATAAAATTTTCAGTAATTATTGTTTCCTTTGAGGCATGAGATTATAGGAACTATTTTTGAAGTACCTTTTACTCTTTTGCTTTGCAATAGTTGTTTTAAATTTTAATGCATTATCCTTTCTTATTTATCCATTAATATGAATTTAGTTTCTTGCTCTTTTCCTTTTGATGCATCTTAATTTGTGATAATAATATCTTGCGATCTTGGAGGGTTAGTCATGTTGTGCAAGTGTGTTCCACTAGATTCACCAAGTACATTTTCATGTTTGTAGGATTTCAATTTTTTCTTTTTTTTGTTCAGAATTTTAAAAACCGTTCACTAGGTGAATTCCAAAATGTTGCTCAATGTCATTTTGTCTTTGTAAGGGCATCAAAAATCAAACAAAGAGGTGCTCAAGAAGATTTTTGACATTGTGAGAAAGATAGAAAGAATTCAAATAATTTCAAATGTAGTTAATTCACATTGACAAAATTAGAAATATCATTTTTATTCATTGCACCTTACAGCTTTCTCAAACTTTCATGATGCAGTAATTTGAATTATTATAATTTAGGCATTTATAAATTTGAATTTGGCAATAAATACTCTACAATTTAATTCGAATATAGATATTATTTAGATTGATTAGTGTTAGGATATGAGCATTTTTTAGGTGAAGTGGGTTATCCAGTTTTAATTTTGCTCATCTTTGCTTTCTAAATTACAAATGTTGAATTATCAAGTCTGAATTGGTACAAATTTCTCTCTAAGGATATTGACTAAGATTGATTGACCCTGTGATTTTATGTAGCAGTTCAAAAACTTGAATAATTTTACACAAAGTATCACCAAAGTACAGACCTATGATTTCATAGTACTTTGGAAAACTGTAGTATTATGCAACATCCTAATTTTGCTATTTTAGGGGTCACTTTCTTATTTTATAGTTTTACTTGGCACGTTGTTTTTTAAAAAGGTCAAAAGTGGTCCTCAAATGCATAGATAGTGTTGATACTATAGGATTGAAATGGGGCAAACATTTTGTGCAATGATTGCATAAGTCATGGGACTTTGACAAAGTGATCCTCTCTTCTCTAAGCTTATTTTTTTTCTTCTTTTAATGCATATTTTTTAAATTATAACTTGCTGTTGTTTGATTATAATTTTTAAGAAATTTCAGAAAAATAAATTCCGTGCATTGATTGCTAAGGCACATGTCATTTTCTACCAAAAAATCTTATTTCATATCAAATTAATTATCAAGTCTGAATTGGTAGGAAATTTGACATTCGTGTTAAGAATATAAAGAACATGCAATCCAGTGGTTACATGTTCTTTCGCGTTGCAAGCTAGCCTCCTCTCTTCCGTTCAGATTCTTCTTCTCATGCTCTTTCAGCCTTCAACTGCAACTGAAACCAGCCTTCTGTGTATAGGAAATCCAATCCTAAGGTAAGAATTCCGATTTGCTCTTCAATTGAAAATCTACCTGCCCAGTTATTACTTCCTATGTACTGTTTTCTCTCCACTTCAATTGTTTATGGAATTTTGTTTGTGGTTATGGGTGATCAGCTTTGGTGTTTTGGGTTACTGTGGCTGAATGGTCGGCCGTTGGTTCGTCGACATTTAAAGGGTTTTTTTTTTTTTGCTTTTTTCTTTTTTCTTTAGGGTTCTAGCTATTTAAGGTGGAAAATTTATTTTTCCATCTTGGTTTTGAAGCAAAATTGGGGTTTGGATAGTTTGGGTTGTTTTCTTTGACTCAACTAATGAAATAGCTACTGTTGTATAGGAAGTATAGGTATTTAGGTTCCTTTCTACTTTGAAGGCCTTGATTTGGGGATTTTGAATTTGATCTTATTATTGATGATAATGTGTGATCTGTGATAAAAAAAAAAAAAAAAAGGAAAAAAAAAATACACACACACACATTAATATTTGATGAATGTCAACTTTGGTGTTAGTTTGCATCTTGGTTCTTTTACAAAAAGACCATCAATTTTGGTTTGTTTACTTCTGTTTACTTTCGATTGCTTAGAATGGTCCTCAGCCACATGGAAAGGTTGTTTTTGCTCACTTGGTAGGGACGTAAACCTATTTGCTGCTTTACGTATAGAAGGTGTTTGAGAGAAATCCAAGCCCAGAGTAGTAGTGGAAGTAGGCGAATTGTTAACATGTTGTAACTACTTTTCAAACATGAATTATTCATTACAAAGGAGAGTTCACTTCTTGAATTTTTACAATTATATAGTTCATGTAAAATTAGAAAGCTTTTTTTATGTATAAACTATACTTTCATAAGAATTTTGCCTGTGCATTGCATGGGTTAGTGGCTATTATTTCTTTGTTGATTGGTTATTTGCTAATAGTACCCTAAAAAAGGAGGGGGAAATGGCTTTTTCAGTGTAAGGCCTGCCAAAATAAGTTCAAAAAGCTGGGTGTTTTGGGCTTGCCAAACACACCTGTGCAAAAGTTTTATTTACTATATATGTAATTCAGCCATGAGCTATAGATGTAACCATGCATGTTGAAGTTATAAGATAGTTATATTTAATTTGCTCACCTTTTCTTTTTATTAGGGAGGATTTGATATGATCTGCAGTGGGAGAGACAAGATTGAAACTCCAGAGAAGTTAAGATTCTTTTAAAAAAAAAAAAAAAAATTGTCTGGCTTATTTAATGGCTTTCTACCAAGTTTCTATGTGCTAAGACTAACTGATTGCAACTGGATATGATTTTCAGTTTAAGCAAGCTAAAGAAACAACATTGAAGCATGATTTGGATGGGCATTAATATGTTGTTACTTATGTAGTGAACCACATCAAGTGCAGTTTCTACTCATTAAAATGTTTATCAATATTGTATGCTTTGTTTGAGAGCTCAAGTTGTGTTGCAAAGATGTTTGTAGTATAAAATTGTTCATTTCCCAGCCTTTGTATTGATTCATAATAACAAATAAATGTGTGGCCTAGCAAACTGCCACATGTTGAAGTTATCATTTCTTTAAACTTTAAAGTTCACCTGTTAAGGCCACATGGAGCAGTTGTAAGTTATTAATGAAAATAGAATATGGAAGCACTAATATAGGTGAGTGAATAATGGGGATAATTTGTCATGGACAATGGGAATTAAATTGTGAGAACCATGATTGGGGTTAGGGGGCTTGGTGTCATGGTGAAGAATAAGTTTTTATTTAATTTTTTGGTTATCTTATTTTCATTAGGAATAGGATATTTTCATGACAGCTAAACGAGCACCTTTTTCAATATTAATTGTTTAGTAATCAGTACCAATCAAGCTTTATACTCAACAACAAAATTCAATTCCTTAATTAAAAGATTAGTGTTTTTTTTTTTTTTTTTTATAAAAATTCAATTCCTAATATATTTGAATTGTCATTGTAAATGTGAGGCTTTTGTTTGTTTGTTTGTTTGTGTTTGGATTTAATTTAAGCTTATGGGTTGTGTTTTTGTTAATTGTAATTTAAGTTTCATTGATATTTTTTTATTTTGTAATTTAATATTTCATATCAAAAATAGGAATTTTTGAGATTGGAATTCAATGTACAATAAAAAAGGAAGAAACAAAAAATTGTTTAAATTTTCATATTCCACCCTGAATAAGAATTAAAGTATCCCGCGCATTGCGCGGGTTATATGCTAGTTTGAAATAATTTTATTAGTCCTTTAAAACATCAATAAAAGGCCAATTTACATTGGTCCAAATCATGAATATGAGTAAACATGTAAGTACAAGAAAATCCCAAGAGACATGTATAATTTCTTGAATTATTAAAAAAAATATTTATTTATTAGTAAACAGATGATAATCTTGATGATTTTGAAGAATATTTTCAATTTGAGATAACATGATAAGAAAATAGTCCATGATAAGATTAAAATCCTGATTTTCCTTTGAAAAATAGTAGAAATTCGCAATAAAATCAGATAAAAATAAAGAAGGAACAATATGCTTCTGAAAGATGTTGTTACCCTCTCTCCTCCCCCCTCCCTCCCCGCCCACCCCTTCCCTCAAGAAGGTAAGTAGTAGTCATAAATGAAATTCAATATTTTCATGTAATATTACGTATTCAAAGGTCACGTGAGTTGCACGTGACATATTTTTCCATCTAAATTAATAGTCCAATTGACAGTAAAGTGCAAAGTGAAACACAAGTTATAGTTTAGGTGGTAATTGTGCATTCTGAAAGTTCAGGGTGATAAAAGTAAATGAAATTTAGTTTAAGGTGGTAAAATGTAATTGCTTCTTTGTTTTACACCTTATATCTCCAATAAGCACTTTAACATCCATGAGTAGTAGTGGCTTTCACAATATTTAAATAGACATCCCTTTATATGAATCACAAATCATAGTAGCTTCACACTAAATCAAAGGTAGCCATTTTTACTATCGTTTCAAAAAAATGTGAAAAATATGAAATTGTTCCAAGATTTATATAATGCTTTACTTGTGGATTCTAAAAGTTCAAGGTGATAAGTGTAAATGAAATTTAATTTAAGGTAGTAAAATATAATTGCTTCTTTGTTTTACCACCCTATATCTCCAATAAGCACTTTAACATCCATGAGTCGGCCT
Source organism: Castanopsis chinensis (assembly GCA_032878915.1). Classification (NCBI taxonomy): domain Eukaryota; kingdom Viridiplantae; phylum Streptophyta; class Magnoliopsida; order Fagales; family Fagaceae; genus Castanopsis; species Castanopsis chinensis. Next base: position 1,569,006 of record JAVQMG010000071.1, read on the forward strand.
AAGATCTGTCCAACTTTAGAGGTCAGCAGTGGGTGTCCACCTTCAAAACCCGACGCTGGTAGGTCTCCTCCTCGAAAATCCAACTCGACCTAATCTGACCATAAAAACCCATCTCCACCCAAAACTCTGCCCATATTGGTGGAGATCTTGTGATCTCCAGCTAGATCTACCGCCATCTCCTTCATCACCGTTTTAACCCTATTCAACCAAAACTAATCTACTACCATAGCCAACTGACTTAATTCAATCTATTTCCTCTCTTCAGTCAACAACAAGTCCCTTTTTTTGCCACCCAACGAGATCAGGTTGGGTTCAAGTTGAGCTCAAACCCAACCCAACCCAACCCATAGATACCCCTACCATATATGTCATCAAAAAAATTAACTAATACTAGTTGATTAACATGAAAACTAATTTTGATATCTTAAACTCAAAGGAATGTTAAGGCCAACAATATGCATGTTAATGCCTCAAATAAAACTAATAAAAATTCAATATGGGCCAAATTTAGTGCAATGAAAGGACAACCCCATGAACAGGACTGCTAGAAAGGTTTAACTTACCATTTTTTATATATATATATATATATATATATATATTTAGTGATAAAATTAGAATAATGATCAAATGATTAAATTTATTATTTCTAACTGTCTAATAATTTCTTGACACAATTAATAATTTTTCATGGTCTTAGCACAATTTGACTTGAATTTGAACTATTAAGAGGGAAATGAAAATTTCTTAGCATTTTCAACTTCGCTGAAATTTGTGGGTCTTGGTCGTTTACTTGTTAATTACTTTTACAACCCAAAGAACGCTCCAATATATTCAAGATTTAAAGTTTTCAACACATGACTAAAATGTAATATATTTAGCATTCCCTTACACGCTTTTTGACTACAAGAATGAAATTGACAAAATGGATTCCTACTAGGAATAGAGCATGAGGAAAAAGAGATTGCAAAAGCGTTGCCTTTATCAAATTTTCGTCAGCTACACAATTCTATCTAATATTATAGTCGTCCCAATTACAGGTTATTAACAGAAGAACAGGAGATCACTAACTTATTTCTTTCCTCACATGAAAAATAAAACGAATCAATGCTGATTTTTTTAGTCCATTTGTCTTTATTTTTTAAGAAAAAAAAATTGTTTATTTCATTTATTTGCCATATGAACAACTTTTTAAATATTCATTTTTCTTTAGTTATGGATATACTTCAGCCTTACTTTTTTATCTTCAATAAACCAAAAAGAACAAACTCTCTCAAACAAAATCTTAGTCATGGGAACAATAAAAAATTTATATTATTCACGTCTATGAAAGGAGGGAGCATAATTTTTCCGTATTCTAGAAGTACTTAAAAAATTTTCTTGTGAGAGTATTCCCTTGTAAAAGACTCACTCCTTTATCAAAATATATTAATTAGCTAATACATTTTTAGGTTCCAGTATAAGTTCAGCAACACCACATTTTTTTCCAACTGGAAATGTTGTGATATCTATCCACACAAATAAAAAGCAATACTACTCTTCTTTCTCAACCCTTTGTTTTGTTGTATTAGGCCCGGCAATTTTGATTTACTTAATGACAAGCCATGGCCCATGAGGCAGGGTTTACTGCTAGTCTAAGATAGATCTGAGGATCACTAGAAAATGAACCTATTGATCTTTCAGAATACTATAAAGCCCAAAAGAAACCACACAACGTTGACATTCAAGATTTAGGCCCAACCTCCTTTGCAATCCAATGATTTTTTGTTAACATATATTTTAGTCCTAATATTGGTGAAGCTTCACAACTTGCAATTAATCCCACTGAAAATTTTGAATTTCTATTGTTTTGATGTCTCAAATTTTAAAATTTATAATTAAGATTTTTATTTTGATCCCTCAAGTTCATATTTGTTTTTGTAAGTGACTATTGAAACTTGATAGGAGGGTCAAATTAACAGTAATTTAAAATTGAAGGGATTAACTGTAAGTTTTGAAACTTCCAATTCCAAAATAACAATAATAAATTTAGAGGGAGTATTAGCAATTGGTGATCATAAGCAAACAAGCTGAGAAAGATTGTTGCTATGTACAGGCTGAAAAGTTTTACTAGTGAATTAGAGACCATAGAAACATCTCCTCCATTTACACACTAAGGTTTAGGGTGTGCTTGTCCATCTATATAATATAAAATTAAAGTGTGGAAAAATAAGTTATTAGTTCAAATCAGAATTCAGAACATACAACCCATGCCAATCCATATGATATATAAATGCAGGCTTGCAGCCCATAAAATTGATTAGGCGTTCCATTCTCTGGGCTTCAATATCACACCAATGGATTTATGAAACAATCATGGTATAGAGAACAAGATACTTGAGAGTTGAGACATAAAAAAGTTGCAGCATTCAACTCTATACAGATTCCTGAAATTCCTGCGCAACTTAGCTGTTAAGTCCCAAAGACTGACAATTTTATCTGAGGGTAAACTCCCTATGATCATTTAAACTTCCCAAGGCTCCCCATATTAAAATCATCATTGAATAAAGTGAGTTGTGAGTATGACTGTACTGCAGGGACGGGGCCTAAAAGGGCCTGGGCCCCCCCATGGCCCAAAAAAAAAAATTTAGCTGGTAAATTTTTTTTTTTTTTTTTTAAAAAGGGCTTGGGCCCTCCTTATTTTTTAGCTCAGGCCCCCTTCCCAAATTCATGAACCCCTAGCCTATCATCCGGCTAGCCCAGGAGCCCATGACCCATGTAAGTCTAAAATTAAAAATAAAAAAAATAAAAAACAAACTCAGTTCCCAAATTCATGTTTGTGTTTTTAGTTTTTACTAATGAGTGATGAACTGAACTAATGTTGGTGATTGTGAATTGAATCTGTGCTGCCTGTGGTGTTTTTTTTTTTTTTTTTTTTTTTTTTTTTTTTTTTGGCTTTTTGGCTTTGTGCCTCTCTGTCACTCTGTGTTTGTGACTCTTTATATTGATGAGAGAGAGAGAGAGAGAGAGAGAGAGAGAGAGAGAGAGAGTAGAGTTTGTAGAGATTAATTTTTTCTTTGTTGACTACTAGTTGGGCATAATAGGGACAAGTGGAGTTTGGCAACGGACAAGTGAGAAAAAAAAAAAAAAGGGTAAAGTTAAGAAAAGTTTTTGTTAGTAGTGCATAATAAAAAGCAGAATAAAATTATAGTGTCGGTAGTGGGATTCATTGGTTAGTCAATGGTTTATCTGAGTTGAAAAAATTGAAAAAGTTTATCTAAATTGTGTCCATGGTTAGTAGGAATTGGAAATTCAGAACACTATAAACTTGTTTATAGAATGGTGGGACTTATGCTTTATCTTCTAGTACTGCTACTAATGGTGAGACTTGTGCTTTATCTTCTAGTACTGCCACTACAGAGCGAGCATTTTCAGCTATGAAAGTTGTCAAAGCTAACCTTCGAAGCAAAATGGAAAATAATTTTTTGACGGGCTCTTTGATGTTATACATTGAAAAAGATATAGCTTCGACATTTAGTTTGGATTCAATCGTAGATGATTTTAAAGATTTGAAAGAGCGTCGAGTTCCCTTTTCATAGATGATTGTATTAAGAAATAATAGTGTTTCGTGTCTTTTGTTTTTATTGGTAAATGATTGTATCTTAATATATTAAGAAACAATGATTTTTGGGTATTTGTCTTGGTTGATAGTTTATTAATATTATATAGATGCTAATTTTAAATTTTTTTTTTCGCTTATCTCCGACACCCCCCCAGCCTGAAATCTTGGGTCTGTCCTTGACTATACCTATCACAATAACAAAATAAACTCATCCATTAAGTGAACCCTGCCATTCATACCAGCAGATAGCTTAGTTCCTTGTTTAATAAGTATATCAGCAGATAACTTGATTCCTTATTTGAGAACAACCCTAGGTTCCACAAACGTGGGGGTCTTATGCACACTGGCTGCTCTACTTGTATGTGAGGGTGGTCCTCACCTGTCAAAAATAAAATTTATAAATGCAAAAAAAAAAAAAAATTATATAAAAAATTATTTTAAATTAATATGTTCAGTGACTACCCTAACTTGAAAAAAATGTGTACTTATACTTTAAAAAAATATATCATATACTAAATTAACCTATTTTGACCACCTTAATAAAAATTTTGAATATATTTACTTGAGAATCATAAGAATTTGAGTTCAATAAACGTAAGAGTAATGCTATATCTACAATATTTTTACAATAATTTCATAATAAATATTATGTGGTAAGCTGTTACAAATCCTAATTTGGATTTAATATCGACATGTTTTACCCACCAATAACAGGCTAACACCTTATTGCATAATATGTGTTATAAAATTGTTATGGTCACTTTATTATTCTCATATAAGCATTGCCAATTTGCACTTTATCTTTCATTAGTCTTTTCTTTTTTCTTATTCTCTTTGTTAGTAAAAATTGTAATATTTCATGTATTTGTGTGTGTGGTTTTTTTTTTTTTTTTTTTTTTTTTGTGACGTTGATATATTCAAATGGTCTCCTTAGTAAATTTTATATAATTTAAGTTTCTTAGTGATCCTCCTAAAAAAAAATTTCTACAGCTGCCACTACTTATGCATCTCAAACTACTACAGCTCATTCTTAGACAAAATATAAAGAGATGAGTTGGAGACATGAACAAAATGTGTTGTAAACTGAGCAGTAACCATACCTGTCTCATTGCTGATTTCCTAGACACAAGAAAATTGGAGGAGAAAAATATGAGGAATTACATGGTTGAATCTGCAATGAAGGCACGTAGATGTTAATATACAGTTTAGGTGAGCTACCCAAACTATGAGATGGAAAAAAAGGCTTGCACTACCCCATATAAATAGGAGGGAGAAAAGGAAAGTTAACAACATCAAAGCCTTTGTCCCAAATTTTTGTGGTCGGCTAAAGAAAAGTAAGATTTAGAAAAATGAAAACAAACAAAGTTAAAGAGGCATGTTTAGTTAAAAACGACAAAGAAGAAGGCATGGCCTGTGATATGTGCAATACAATTATACAAAGTGTGCTGAATCATTTGCATACTGCAAGAGAGGCATCCTCTAAATGTAATTTCAGAAGAACAACAATATATACTGTCGAGATATATGTTACACTGATGAAAATTCCATCATACGGAATTTGCTTCCAAGGATCAAACCAATTTCATCTGCTCAACCATGATCATCCTTTACTCCAACATGAAAATCAGCACTCAACAAAAGCTTGAAACACATGATAATCTAGCAATGAAATGATATACAAAAGCTGACAAGCACTACAACAAATCAGCCTTTTTTCAAGGGTCAAAACCCCTAAAAAAAGTATTAAAAAACCTTGAATGAAGTTATTTTAAGAGTCCAACTGACCCTTGATAACCTTTGAAACAAATACCGTTGAAAAAGAAGTTTTAAGGGCTTTCATGCCCCTCAAAACAAGTGCTCTAATCTTATTTTGAGGGTCAAGGGACCCTTACATAACCTTTTACCAAGGTTTAAAAAATTTATATTTACAACCCTTGATAAATAAGGTTATTTAAGGAGTCTCTTGACCCTCAAAATAAGATTTTATTTTATTTATAAAAAAAAACCACAATCATGCACAATATATATATATATATATATATATATATATATTTTTTTTTTTCATGTTGAAACTACCATATTGAAGAAGCATATTAGTGCAAACAAATATCAAAAGAAAAATGTCACCCAATTGCAACAATTAGGAACCAAAGCTGGGTCTTTCCCATAAAGCACCAAATCCTGTATGATCAAACAATCATTAGTGGAGAGAAGCATCTATAAAATCCACTAGGAAAATTTCAATTTACCATGGCTTTAACAAATTTTCAGGACAATAGATTTTGCACATCATCCTTGATATCAACTAAAATTTGTACAAAACCTATATGTCTAATAGCAAACAAATTTATTGTTTTCTTCCCCTTCCCTTCTTGGTTGGCTGTGCATCTATTTGTTCCTTCCCACTAACTTCTACTACATCCGCTGCACAATAAGAAAGCAGAACAGGTTTTAGTTAGTATAACTTGTATCAAGCATATGGACACCAAAGTAAAAATCCTATTAGATAAGATTATTCATGTCTTTGAACCCAACTAAGGGGGTATATGTGAGTAATTAATAGTCACTTTTATAGTTTCTCAACCAAAAGAAAAAGAAAGTCACTTTTATAGAATGACAGACAACGCCTCCCTCCCATGCAAACAAAAAGGATAACATTATGTTTACACTGCGTGATTTTAAGTTTTGATCTGTAGCCAGTACAATGGAGAAAAAGTTAGGGAGATATTTTTCTTGTTGATCAAGATATATTCCCTTTTCTTAAATATGATATATATATCTACCTAGCATGATGTCAAAAGCAAGGTATTACCAAATAAGATTGTGGCAGCAAAACTTCCACTATGCTTTAATCTGCATCTAATTATACACATAATATTGGTGGATCCATGCAAATATGAAATGTTGCTTAGCCAAATAACAACTGTACAAAATTCTAGTTCCTTTTTTTTTTTTTTTTTTTTTTGGTGATGTGTTGAATAATGGATTAAATTTTAAGTTTAGCAATAATATGTCACAAAATCACAAAATCCAAAGCTCAAAATTTCAACTACATTCATCAAACAGAACGCTTTATTACTCAACTAAAGCTGCTAGATTCACTGGGACCCACATAACCAAAAAAAGAAAAACCTAAATCCCAAATTCCATTGGTTTTACAAATAATTTGTAACACATGTTTACTTTCACTTTTCTGAGATTGAAAAGCTAGAAGCTGGACAGCAGAGGGAATAACAAGTTTTAAAATAACAGAAGTTGCTTCAACTGTTTGCACTGTTCCAGAACATTATGGAACTTTACAAGCATGTGCATCGACATCTCATGGGGAAAAATTGTATACGTAAACAGCTCAACAGGTCATTCCAAATTTATCCAATAGTACTAAAACAGTCACTAGCTTGAGTTAATCTTCATACCTTAGTGATCACAAATATACCATCTATATTAATATAATTAGAAGATTTCATACCAATGCATCTTGTGTTGATTCATTTACTACTTACCCATTAGCTTGCACATGGGTGATGTCAAATAATTCAATTCTATTAGGGCTATGACCTGTCTTCTCTTTCTACCATTTGACAAAACAAATAGAAAATATATAGTAATTAAGTGTTGAAGATAAATAACGCAATTACTCAGCAAAATAAAGTCAAATAACAACAAACAGAAAGCATTCACAATACTAACAAACAAATACAAATTTTATCAAATAAAATATCTTGAACCAAACATAAAGATATTTAAACATGCTTCTACTCAGAAACAGAATAACTAGTTAAAGCAGAACAAATTCATGAAAAAGCTAACATAAGCATACTTAAAAACAACTTCTACTAGGACCCAAATAACCTATAACCTGAACTACTAATTTTATCCGGCAACATTTCAGTCGAAGCTACTAACAGGATGCTATTTTGAATTATTTCACAAAAACTTCAGTTTTAACTAACACACAGCGAATGGTAAGTCTCACAAGTATTATGTAGGCATATGGTATAAAACTATAGCAGAATTAGATAATGTATTGTGGCAGAGTTTTGAGGAGCAAACCAATATGTTGCTTCCAGGGGCCAAGATTGGGTCCAATAGACTTACCAATAAAAGCAATATTCTAAGGTCATGGACAAGTTCAGAAAATCCAGGTAGTGGCCTGTTCTAAGTTACCTGCCACTCAAGTTGGGCTGCATGAATTCTATATCACTACTCCACTCTATGTCAAGTCAAGATTGCATGAAATCAGATAGGTCATTCCCTATAGTTTATGCATATTGAACAAGATAGAACTATCTAGTATGTTTAGTCTTCTATGCTTCTACATGCTCAGCTACTTGGATGTCACTCCTCCCCCTTCACCCCCCTTTTCTTTTTCAGATTTCAACACTTTCAGCATCTTACAGAAACCAAAAAATGGGAGTACTTATATAAAAAATGAAAAACAAAACAAGAATGCACATTTAATTTTAATGGTTCCTATTACCTCATTATGGTGCAATTATTAGCCTACCCCTCCTCTACTTGCACTCACGGATGCCACCCCAACAATTGCTTTACCTTACTTTGATGCACCATCACTCTTACGTCTAGTTTTAACGGCACTAATATAGCTAAATCCATATCTTGACTTCCTAGTATTCTATACCAAAAAACCTGCTTAGCCCCAAAATGATCTCATAAAAAGTTAGCTTGAATAAATAAAAAATGGAAGTTACAAAGATAGTCCATTCATGTGATCACACAACAATCAATATTTACTTACATTTGACAAAATTCAGTAAAATAGCACTAGACCTTTAACTAAAAATAAACAAAAACATGTTTAGTTGTTCAACAAGTTTCATGTTTTCCTGCACTATACCATACCATAACGAGGAAGCATTCTTGCAATTGATTACAGTTATTAAAATTTATTTTCAAGCTGTCACAGAAATATTTATAATTCTATTGGAAAGAAGATCTACTGTCTAACCCACTCTGTAGACTTATTCAGTCCATTCCACAGCACAGTCATAATTCCAGGAGGGTAAAAGAAACAGTATTTTATATAAGATAATAACAGTGTCCTATTTCCTACTTCAAATAGGACACTCTACTGCAATCTATAAGTGAATTTGGCTAGAAGCACCCATAGCAATCTCTCTAGTAAATTTACAATTAATGAAAAGTGAGAATAATAGTTTATCAAGACTATCCACCATTCACATTCAAAGCAACAGAATCTAGAAAAACTAAATATAACTATATAAAAATGGCTTTGCTAACTAAGGAAAGTAACAACAATCACACCCAATATATGAAACTCACAATTATATTTTGAATTGTGGATAGTAAGCATTTTGCTTAGATATACCTCTTCCACTCTACGTTGTTGGAAACTTTTTGAACCAGAAGTGTAGATAATATTGTTTTTGTCCCGATTTTCCTTGTTTTTCAAACACAAGTCCTACATTTAAGAATGACAAGTCAGTCCCATAAACCAACAAATCCACATGACAATAGTTAAGTAAGTTGTATACTTTTTAAACAGATTTCAAGTCAGATTTGTTCTTCAGATCTACTAGAAAGGCATACTACCCTGCAAGATCTTTATTTTGAATCCACAGTGACCATAATACCATAAGAATATATTGTCAAACAATAATTATAGTACAGTACTTAATAGCAAAAATAAATCATTGGTTTTTTTTTTCCAAAATTTATCCTACACATTTTGATATATCAAGAAAAACATACTCATGTGTAGTGCACTAGATCACAAGAATAGAGTTGGTCTAAAAAGCAACAGTAAATTACAACTGGTTTAGGTCCAACCATTATTTGTAATTGAATTACATATTTTTACTAAAATATCAAAACGTGCACTTTTTAATGCTTACTGGAATGCAGAAAGCACACTATGTGTGCTTTCAAGTGTGCTTAATTATGCTTAGGAGAGAATATAAGGGTTGATGGGAAACAGTAAGCGGAGAGTATGTAAGCAAAATAAGGGAGTAAACCATGAAAACAGAGTTCAAGTACAGGAGACTTGGAGACAAGTCTAGGTAATTTACAATCCACAAAAGAGCACCAAACTATCTGTGCAAGTCTATGTTCTTCAGCTTTCAAAGGTAAAGAACTTGAAAATATTCAATCTGCCCAATAAATGAACAGATTGATTAAATATATATATCCTCACAAGAAAATTATCCTGGATTTCATCTACCTATTTCTTAGGTAATGGCAGTTTAGCTGTTGGTTGAATTGAAGTGGGACAGAGGGAAGGAGGAAAAGAAGATATTCTTTCATTGCTTTGATTTGAAAAATGATGAGGAACGGAGATGAAGGGATCCTGTTTCCTTGGGGACACACCATCTACTTCCTCCCAAGTTGCACAAAATGAAAGAAAAGAATAAGTGTGACCAAATGAGACTTGCAGAAATGTGTCACGTTTGTAATCAATCCCCATCCCCATCCCCCTCTCCCTCCTTTCTCCCCAAAGAAAATGAATAAAAACAATGTCCCTCATTCCACCAATAACTCCAAAAGACAACCTCAGTTTACAGTATATATTAAGCACATGAAATTCAAAATGTTACCAACAAAAATGGAGGAAAAAAAAATCATTACCGACCAGATTCACTTGTTAGGGAAAAAGAAAATCAATACTACTCAGAACAAACTGAGAAGCCACTACCCACAGCCAACCCCTACCATCACCGCAACCAGCAAAATCAACCCACAACCACCAATGAAAATCAACAAACAACCACAAAAATAAAACCCACAACAACATCAAAAAATAAACCACCACCACAAGCCAAGTCAATCTTTTACAGTCCAAAATTTCTTATTAACTCCATCAAAAGGATCAACGACCTACATTAAAAGAACCCGCACAACAAACAGTATATAAGCAAGCAACACTAACAGCTTTTCCCTCCTAAATATTCAAGCTCTTCAAATTCTCTCTCTCCCTCTTAAAACAGGTATTTATGGATGTAGTGTAAGACACACATAGAGAGACAAAAACATTGTATATCACAAGAATAGGGATAACTCACTTGCCCAGAATGAAAGAAATAATTCTCCCCGGCCAATTTTGTTGGTGTTGACTGATAGAAGTTGTAGCAAGTCCAAGCAAGCTGCAAAAGAAGAAATAATAGAATCTAATCAACTACCAGAAAAATACTTTTTAAGATACTTGAAATGAACAAGAGGATATGCAGAAGGGAATACAGGGGGTAGAACCTTAAATGAAAAGGAGTATAGAAATATATCAAACAATATACATTAAATAAAAAAACAAGTAGCATCTGTAATACAGCAAGGAGTGAGACAAAATCTATTACTTGGGGACATTTTAAAAATAAATACCATGAGCCAAAGAAGAAAGGCAGACTACGAGAGAGAGAGAGAGAGAGAGAGAGAGAGAGAGAGAGAGAGAGAGAGAGAGCATATGCAGTACCAAATGCCAAAACCTTTAATCACTAATAACAATCAACCCACTAGAAAAGAACAATGATTTCACATCCTAAAATACAGTTTCAATATCTCTTCTCTTTTTAGCAATTAATCACCAATAGGCTACTCTAATCCTTTAATCAACAAAACCTAAAAACAATAAAAGAAAGAAGGGTAGGATACTAGGATGCCCCATGAAGATAAAGAAATATCCATTTTGTTCGAGAAATTATTATAAGTGAGTTGCATTTCGGGCATCACTCTAATTGCAACATCAGCTCAGAGATCAGGGTTCTCACTAGGTATGCATTTAATTTAAAAAGAACTAATCCCACCATCAAATTTCCATTACAGTCAAATCACACTCAAAATTTTATAAAACCAAACCAATAATTCACTTTGAAAGACAAATAAACCCAATTCACGCTGTGGACGAACCCAACCAAAACAAATAAACCCCCCTGGTTTCATCCCCTTACCACTAACCTCCACTATGAGTAATCTCCCTCTCAATTTCCACAACCCAAAGCTGGGACCCATGAACCTAACATTCCCATAATCCCATGGCAACACCCAATCACAAACCCAGCAAACCGATAACCAAAAGCTCCAAAACCCAGTCTACGTCGAATAACCAGCTCTGCCATACCCAAACAACCTCACCCTCAGACAACCACACACACCACACATTAAACACAAAAACTGCACACACATATAGTGCAAATGATGAAACTTGTGGTCATAGACATGACAACTGAAAAATACAAGAAGCTTACTAAATTTCTCTGATATACAGGCCTCTGATGTAACTAACATTGAATATAGCAATTCAGAGCAGATTCCTCGTCTGTTTCAAATTTCAATTAGCATAACACAACCATTAAATTTCTCGATCTTAAATCTCTAAGTTCTAGCAAAAAATTAGATAAGAAATAACTTCCATTTGGTTGAACCAAATTTTACATGGAGTACTCGAAATAGAGTATGAAGTAACGAAAAATAATTCTATGGATTTTCTAAAAGAAAATTGAATCTAATCACATAAGAAAGGAAAATATGCTCAGATGTAAATTTCTGCTAAAGAAATTCAAATGCGATTGTCCGTAATTGACGTTGAAAGATAGAAAAATCAGAATTCTGATGATGATTACCAGAAGAAGCGAGTCCTGCTCAGTGATTTCAGCTTCCTTCACTTTCTGTGCTACAACCTGAGGAAAACGATTACGTTACAGTGAGATTCTAAAGCGAATGATCAATTAGAAATTGAAATAGGGAAATCGATGATGAGCTCAATTTTCTGAAAAATGTGAAACGAAAACCGTGGGGAAATCGATGAAAATGTGTGGGTAAACCAAAAAAAACAAAAAAATCAAAGACGAAACTAGGGTTTGTGATTCGTACCTAATCGGAGCTGAGAAACACAACGCCCTAGGGTTTGTGATTAGAGATGAAGAGTCACAAAATCGAGAACTTAGGGTTTGTGATTACGTACCAAATCGATGATCGTCGAGCTCTATGAGATCTCCATGATCGTCGAGTACATGAGCTCTGTGAGATTTCTCAGTTTCAGGCTATCTCAGTTTCTACTATGGGAATGATAAGAGTGTGAAGATAGGTTGCTAACGTTTTGGGCTATATTTTTAAATTTTTTTGTGGGCTTTTTTCAAGGGATGAAAATTTTGTTGTGGGCTTTTTTCAAGGGGTGAAAAATTTGTAATATTTTACCACGGGTTGTGGGCTGAACAAACTAGAGCATTTTTTTTTTCACATTTATTTCATGGGTGTTCTAACTTATTTTGAGGGACCAAATAACATTTGAAATAAAGTCAAGTGATATAGCCTTCCGTATTTTTATTTGTAAGTTGTATTGACAGATTTTAGTAAACCCTTGATAAAAGAGGGTTGAAATAACTAAAGTTTGTTGTGGTGAAGCTGTGTTTAGGTATGAGAATTTAAATAACTTTTTCAATTATAAATTGCTTCATATGCATTGCAAAAACTACATGATGGTTTTAATTATGAGAAAAAAAAAACAGAGGTTTTACTTATTTAACAAAGAGATATTTTGTTTTCATTTGAGTTTAATCTTGGGTTTTGTTGTCTTTGGTGATGGCGTGTGGTGGTGGCTGGCTGTGGTATGGCGGTGGCTGTATATGTTGAGAGGAGAGAAAAGATAGAGGAGAGAGAAATAAATAACATTTAAATGAAATAAACAATAAAGTATTGAGTCTAATGTCTATGCATAAAAAACATGGATAACTATATGAGAAAACTAATGTGAATGCTCATATAGTTCCGCATGAGAATTTTATAGACAATAAAATATTGCCAATAATTTTCACTTAATTCTTTTTTCTACTAGCATTAAAAAAAAAAAAAAAATCCAATCACAACTTAAAGCCAAAAGATTTTGTATTTTAGAAGAGTTGGGTTTTTTAAGATTTGTAAGCAATCCAAAATGCTTGGAGCCAATAGTTTTTGTATTGTGGTAGTAGTAGATTTTTCAAATTTGATTAAGAGGATAAGTTATAATTGCTTATGACTTCTCAAAGAATTCCAAAAATGCTATACTCCCCTTTTGGTAAAGAGCAGATTTTTTGTATGTGTAATTGAAGATTTAGACAGTATTCCAATATTTTGATAAATTTATTTAAGTATAGTTTTGGATACTTATATTTTTATAAGGGAGTCAAGAAAATAAATAATATTCCCTTAAAATTTTGAGTTTTTGAAACAAAAATAGCAACAACAAAAAAAGTCTAATCATGGTTTAGACATTATCTTACTAAAGAAAAAAGGCATTAATATTTATTATCATAATGGGTGGAGATCCTTCAAAGATATGGGATTTTGAAAATAATAATAAAGGCATGATAGATTTCAAAGGGCAAGTTTAAAAACAAAGACCCGGATATGCCAAAATAAAAAAAGAGAAGTGACTCGATTGATACCCGATTACCTGACCCAACCCAATACCTAAATATTCTTGTTGGGTCGAGTTCCTTCCTATCAAACCTGATTTTTATCGGATTGGGTTGCAAGTGGTTATAAACCTAACCCGACTCAACCCAGCACTAAATATAAACATATAGAAACACCATTGAAGCCTTTAAGTTTGGATTTAACTATGTTATATTAAGCATGTATTTTAGTCATTATTATTTAAGACTTTACTCACAAGTTTATACCCCAAAATTAGCAATGTAGACTCCAATAGCAATTCATGAAATATAAAGAAGAAACAAAATTCCACTTGGTCCTCAAAATAGAAAAATATGGTGCCCACCACTATCTTGACGTTTCAAGCAAGCTGCAAACTTTGCACAAAAAGTTTCTTGGAAAGTCCAAGAGCGAAGACTCAAAGAAGTATCAAGTCTTTCTTAGATTCTCTACTGTCCACGGGGAAGCTTGGATGAAACACCCATGAGATATTTTGCGGACCAATTCTAAAGGATAATTCAGTGAAAGAGAGGAGTATTCCCACTTGGTTTCTTGTCTGTTTCCTTAAGCTTTTCACTTTTTTGAGTGTCTCTTGCAAGCCAACTAGAAGAGCATTAGTATTGGAGTGTGAAAACCGTTACTATTTTACAAACCAACACTCCAAAAATCAAGTTTATACTGTATGTATTCCTCTTTTTCTGTTTTAGCAACTGTAAATAGTGGTGAGTTCTCAAATATAGAATTAATTATTCATGGGTTGTAAATATAAAAAATATATATTATTGGAGAGTGAGACAAAAGGGAAGAAAGGAAAGATTGATGGGAGAGAAGAGAGAGATAAAAAATAAATATATATATATATATTATTTGATTATGTGGTTTATATTATTTTATTAAATTGCATGTAAAAAAAAAGAACTAAGAGACGTTGAGAGTATATTATTAAATAAGTTAGTAAAATAGATATAAAGGTACGGTTTGGATGCAGCTTATTCTTTGCTGCGTTCCGTTTCTGCGTTTTCCCTTTTTTTTTTTTTTTTTTTACGTGCATGAACAGTAACTGGCACTGTTCATGCACTTTTTTCACTGTAGCAACACTGTACGGGAGATAAAAATCACTGTTTGACACTGTTTAGACACTGTTCACGCACTGTTCATGAGACCCACAAGCACTTTATTCAGAAAAAAATATTAAAAATGGGTCCCACAATACTATTCACACATTTAAAAATTATTTTGCTACAGTGATTTTAGTTTTTAGTTTTCAGTAATAAGCTCTATCCAAACGAACCCAAAGCCATGTAAAGTTGGTCTTTTTTTTTCTATCCATGATTCCATGTTAATGCTCAGCACAGTAAAAGAGTAAAGGAAGAGATAAAGTGTTTAAATATATATGAAAGGACTTCATTATTTTAATCATTATTGGTTTCTTTTTCTATTTTTATATAATAAAAAAAATTATCTATAAATTGAAGAAAGAAGACTAAGAACTTGAAAAAGACATGTTTTCATTTGAGTAATAGATTCTTGTTTGTGATTTTTGTTTTTGCGCTGAGTTGAGAGTTTTGGGATGGCTTCGGTCTATCTGTTTGTTTTCTTTGTTCTTTCACACCTTTTGGTTCACTCGGCCGTAGAAGGGAAGTGGAATCCCCCAAATTGTCCATCATTTTTGCCTTGTGGAAAATTCGGCTTCCCATTTCCCAATCGCACAAACTCATATTGCGGTTTATGCCTGGTAGATTGTGATGAAACAACCCCATTGATCCAACTAGAGAGAGATGGAAGATCATACGATGTCATAAACATCTCTCAGTCTAACATCAGTTACGCCACCGTTCGTGTCAGGGACCAAGTGTTTCAGGAAAACTTTAATCTCCGTAGATGCGCCTCGTTAGGCAATTTGACTTTTCCCAACTCTCCCTTGGTCTCTTTTGAAATCACCAGTCCCAATCAGACTCTGTTTAAATGCAAACACACTCTCAAACTCACTGCCCCTAGAAATTTTAAAAATACGAGCTGCAATCACTATAATATTTACTATAGTCACTCAAACCATACTTCTCCAAGTTTTCCACCTGAATGTTCAATTATTCAGCTCCCAAAAAGGTGGACTTCACCTGATGATGCTGACCTGTTCGCACTCTTAAGCGCTGATTTCGAACTCGAAGTGCGTGTGTCTCGTGATTGTATCAGTTGTTACAATGGAGGAGGTCAATGTCAGAATTCTGGAGGAGAAGAATTTAATTGTGCCAAAGCGAATAAAGGTACGTAAATTCGAATAACCCAAAAATATATGGATGCACGCTCATAGTTACATTCATGATAATGTATTTAAGTTTTTTGTATCTGGGTTGTAGATATTCCTAATGCATGTTATGCTACTATTTTCATCGCATGATTCGCTTTCAATTTCTAGAGGAACAACTTCAGGCTGGATTTGAATTTGAGGATTTTAAGTCGACCGGAATTCAAAAAACATTGTTTGGATAAATTTCTTGGGTCCAGTTAATGTGTGCCGTAAACCATCTATTTTTGAAAATATTTTCTTGGGAATTGAAAATTTTGTCAATACTTTTTTAATTCCCAAAAAAAAAATTTCCAAAAATAATTTGATTTGAGATTCAAGGATTTATCTGAAAACAAAAGTATAAAGACTAATTAGAATTTGCATTTGATATAAGCTAAAATCTATTAAGGAGAGGAAGTAATATTTTCTGTACCTTGTGAATACTTTTTTATTTATTTATATAAGATAGAAATTTTACTCTAATTTAATTTAAGTGTATATATGTGTGAAGTTCCTTCCTGAAAACTTGAACTCCGACCCTTACCCCTCACACCTTACAAGTACTTATACTTGTAAAGTGATCACCGCACCAAGAATGTGTAGTGGTCTATGAATTCTTAAGAATTACCGTAGCTCACATCTAGAAAACAATTTGTACATCTTACATAATTGTTGTGGGAGAAATTAGGACTACTCCAAAGATCCAACTATAGAGGAGCGAATATTGTACAAGGTTGAAAGCATCTCTTAGATTGATATCATACTAATTAGGAGCCAGAATCCTAGAATCAGTTGCATTCCGACAAATGCAAGTCCTTAAAAATTTTGACTACTCTTTTCAAATTACCACACCAATTGGACCCTATTCAAATACAACTATATATACTGTCAATGCTTTGATCATAAGCTTCACTCGGCTGAAGAAGAAGGGATATACCTCCCAATTGTCCAGCCATTCATCGTGGAACCTTTGAATGTGGAAAACTCGGCAAGAATGCTTTTGTATTGGCCAAATGCTTTCCTCTTTAATTTAACCGGGTTTCTACAACTTTTTTTTTCCCGCATAAGATCACTATAGACTTTTCTAAAGTTGGTGGACCATACAGTAATCTTTTGATTAATTATGAGAAACACGCGTAATGCCACTGAACTTTTTGAGTTTTTTTTTTTTCCACATTTTCCAAAGTTTCTACTGCTGTTCAATTGAGAAAGGGAGTGGGAAACTCCCCTCAGTAGATTCTCTAGCCCTGGAAATACTACGAAGGTATCTCCCAATGCACAGATCATGATTCGCATGAACCCCAACAGTAGATGAGAGATAACTAGAGAAAAAACTCATTTTACAAGTGTTTGGTTGGAGAGAATAAGAAGTTGAAAATTGATGGAGCCTATGTGTTTTGGAAGAAAATAAAGGAGAGGGAAATAATTGCCATCAACGACTAAACTACTATTTTCTTTTTATTACCTATTCGACATAGACATGCTGTTTGCCACTTTTCTTTTTTCTTTTTTTGTTTTAATGCTTTCCTAGCCATGGGCGTGGTTCTTCTTTTCTTTTCTTTTTTATTATCTAGAAGTGATTTTTTTTTTACCAGCGCATAATTTTTTTTTTTATAAGAAATTTGGGTGATTGTCTCTTTCTCCTTTTTTTTGCCACTTTTAATTGAGCATTATTTTTTAACGATGGCATATAAGTAAATTTATATAAACTCACTTTTTCCACCCTCCACTTTTTCTCTCCCAAACCAAAAGGATAAAAGATTCTTGATAGGTAATTTTATATTCGGCCGGTGATTAGGAATCCTGAGATGGCTTCTATTCCTGTCTCTTTGTTTTCTTTTTCCTCTAGCACATTGTTAGAATTGTGTGGTTAAATAATTAAATTTATTATATTCCAATAGTTAACGCTTTTAGGACAATCGTTAATTTAACATGATATCAGAGTAAGAAGTTTTAAATAATTTAACTTCATTGCAATCAAAACCATATAAGATGCATAGAAGCAGGTTTTAATAATGCTTGTGTAAGGCTGTTAGGATTTCAAAGCTTTAACTTTATTTTGATCACTGTTTAACTTTAACTAACACAATTTTTGTTTGAATCTTACTATAGGTACAGGTTTTAACAAAAGGGCAATAGTGATAACATTAGGCAAGAAGCCTCTTCAATCATATATTCTTGAAGTAATTCGTAATTAATCACTTGTGTGCTTGGACAGCGTACTGAATTTAAATTATTCCTTCTTTAAAATGTGACGTGTTTTTCTTTTCAACACATCTAAGGTTACAAGCTATCATGATTTTCTCCTTGACAAGCTTGAATGGGTATGTGTATAACTAATTATCAAAGCTTTACGGCACTAATTTTATATCTCATGCAGTGATAACTTTTCAGTTTTCAAATTACTGCTAGCAGTTTTTTTGTCATGGCTCTATTTGCCCCTTTTTTTTATCATTCTAAAGGATGCTACTTGTATTGTATGTACAGAATTCATTATAAGAATTCTAATGTCCTCATTTTTCACTTATCAGGAGGAAAAAGAAAAGAAAAAAAAAAAACAACGTCCTTACTTTTCAACTTCAATTTTGCGTATTTGTTGACCTACTACAAATCTACAATAGATAATCTTCTACGGTTCACGCCAGGTCGTACTTATATTTTTCTTTTTCTTTTTTGGTCTGGTGTCACCATAAAAGAATGCAAATTTAAAATGGTTCAAGAGATTCTCTAACTGATAATTAGAGTTGCTTTAATTATTTTATGCACCACATAACTTTGTAATATATATTCTTGATTACAGTCACTTCATTATCTGGAATTGGAGTTCTAGTGGTCATAATCTGCTACTTCTTGGGAATGCTCTCATGTAATAAAATTTGGAAGAAAGAAAATCCGACTTATCAGGACGTAAAGGCCTTTTTAAGGAACCATGGACCACTTGGTATTAGAAAATACAAATATTCAGATATAAAGAAAATTACTAACTCCTTTAAAGATAAATTAGGCCAAGGTGGCTATGGTGATGTATATAAAGGAAAGTTACAAGATGGTTGTTTTGTGGCTGTGAAAGTTTTGAAAGAATCAAAAGGCAATGGAGAGGAATTCCTTAACGAAGTTGCAAGCATTAGTAGTGAAGAAAACTTTAACAACTACAACTAAGCTTTTACAGAGGAAGCAAGAGTATATGAACTATCACCAATGAAAAGAAAGTCTGAGAAAAAAAGGAAGAAAAGCAAGAAAGTTTGGGAACGAGAAAGAGAGAGAAAAGAGAGAGAATGAAAGAGAAAAAAAAACTCTTATTGAATTCCAGAAATACTGAATTGCTTTACATCTGTACCTATAGGTTGGTTTATATACACAAAGATTAATCTAAGCTGTTAAGTTAAGCTCCGTATAATTTGGGTTTAGTTACACTGCAATAACAGAGTTAGTTAGGCTGATTTAACTGATATTTCCACGTCAGGTGTGAGCTTCTAATTGAACCAGATGAGAGCAATGCACACCGTTTCATTAAGGCTTTTAAGGGAACCCACACATAAGTGAAACGGTGCGTTTGGTTTTAAGCTTCCAGCCTTATGTATGATGAAACGGTGCGTTTTCTTCACTTAGATTCTTCTTTGACTTCTTTACAAGTCTGGGACTGGAATTGTGTTCAACAAGTAGGACTTCCCATGTTAACGTTGTTACACATATGGGTTTTTGCTTTGAAGAATCTACAAGAGCTCTCATTTATGAGTTTATGTCAAATGGATCTCTTGAAAAGTTCATATATAAAGAAAATCCCTCAAATGTTGACATTCAATTGGGATGGGAAACATTATACAATATTGCAATTGGCATTGGTCGAGGATTAGAGTACTTGCATAAAGGTTGCAACACACGAATCTTGCATTTTGACATAAAGCCTCACAATATTCTTTTGGATGAGAACTTCAATCCAAAGATTTCTGATTTTGGCCTCGCAAAAATATGCCCTAGAGAAAAAAGTGTCATATCAATGGTGGGTGCAAGAGGGACTATAGGATATATAGCTCCAAAAGTATTTTGTAGAAATTTTGGAGGGGTCTCTCATAAATCAGATGTTTATAGTTATGAAATGATGGTTCTAGAAATGGTTGGAGTAAAGAATATTGATGTTAGTGCTGATTGTACTAGTGAAGTATATTTTCCACATTGGATTTACAAGCATCTTGAATTAAAAGAAGAACTAGGATTGAAGGGCATTCTGAATGAAGCAGACCAAGATGGTGCAATGAAGATGATAATAGTAAGTTTGTGGTGCATACAGACCAACCCCACAGACCGGCCACCTATGAGTAGAGCGGTGGATATGTTGGAAGGGAGCCTAAATTCTTTGCAAATCCCTCCCAAACCTTTTTTGTCTTCCCCTCCAAGATCACCGATGTCGTCATTACAATATGATTCCGTGTCCTCAAATACATCTCTTCCTTCAAGGCAAACCTTGACTCTAGGCTGTAACGAAATTTGTGAAATATAATTATTCTGAGCTTGTCAATGATGACTCTTTCTTTGTTGCTTATTATATGCTCTAAAACCATGTTTTATGGCTCTCTCTATAAATTAGTAATGCTGCAAGTCCAGTAGTAATTAAGAGATGTAGCTTGATATATACTTCCCATAAAAAAACTTGAGTTTACTTCAAATGAAAACACAAATTATATTATTGGCATTTGACAAATCTTGGAGGTATCTGCTCTGTGACTTTTCTTTTTACATATCATGTATCATGAGTTCATTATTGAATTGAGAACATAATTATGTATCTTTGACTAAGGCATTATGAGAGAGTGTCCATTTTTATCTGTCAAATGATCTATGGTGTTATCATAGGCAAGCGTAGAATATTTGAATTAATTTTATTAGTCCTCTAAAACATCAATAAAAAGCCAATTTACATTGGTCCAAATCAGGAATAAGAGTAAACGTGTAAGTACAAGAAAATCCCAAGAGATATGTATAATTTCTTAAATTATTTTAAAAAATTATTTATTTATTTATTAGTAAACAGATGATAATCTTGATGATTTTGAGGAATAATTTCAATTCAAGATAACATGATAAGATTAAAATCCTGATTTTCCTTTGAAAAATAGTAGAAATTCGCAATAAAATCAAATAAAAATAAAGAAGGAACAATACACTTCTGAAAGATGTTTCCCCGCCCACCCCTTCCCTTAATAAGGTAAGTAGCAGTCATAAATGAAATTCAATCTTTTCATGTAATATTACGTATTCAAAGGTGACGTGAGTTGCACGTGACATGTTTTTCCATCTAAATTAATAGTCCAATTGACAATAAAGTGCAAGGTAAAACACAAGTTATAGTTTAGGTGATAATTGTGCATTCTGAAAGTTCAAGGTGATAAGTGTAAATGAAATTTAGTTTAAAGTGATAAAATGTAATTGTTTCTTTGTTTTATATCCTACATCTCCAATAAGCACTTTAACATCCATCAGTAATAGTGGCTTTCACAATATTTAAATAGTCATCCCTTTATATGAATCACACATCATAGTAGCTTCACAATAAATCAAAGGAAGCCATTTTTACTATCGTTTCAAAAAAATGTGAAAATACGAAATTGTTCCAAGATTTATATCAATGCTTTAATTGTGCAATTCTAAAAGCTCAGGGTGATAAGTGTAAATGAAATTTAGCTTAAGGTAGTAAAATATAATTCTTCTTTGTTTTGCCACCCTATATCTCCAATAAGCACTTTAACATCCATGAGTCGACCCAAGATCTATCCAACTTTAGAGATCGACAGTGATTGTCCACCTTCAAAACCCGACGCTGGTGGGTCTCCTCCTCCCAAATCCAAGTCGACCTAATATGACCATAAAAACCCATATCTGCCCAAAACTTTGCCCATTTTGGTGGAGATCTTGTGATCTCCAGCTAGATCTACCGCCATCTCCTTCATCACCGTTTTAACCCTATCCAACCAAAACTAATCTACTTCCATAGCCGACTGACTTAATCCAATCTGTTCCCTCTATTTAATGAACAAAAAGTCCCTTTTTCAGCCACCCAATAAGATTGGGTTGGGTTCAAGTTGAGCCCAAACCCAACCCAACCCATGGATACCCCTACTATATATATTGTCAAAAAAATTAACTAATACTAGTTGATTAACATGAAAACTAATTTTGATATCTTAAACTCAAGGGAATGTTAAGGTGAACAAAATGCATGTTAATGCTTCAAATAAAACTTATAATATTTTAATATGGGCCAAATTTAGTGCACTGAAAAGGACAGCACCATGAACAAGACAGTTAGAAGGC
Organism: Castanopsis chinensis; assembly: GCA_032878915.1. Lineage (NCBI taxonomy): Eukaryota > Viridiplantae > Streptophyta > Magnoliopsida > Fagales > Fagaceae > Castanopsis > Castanopsis chinensis. The sequence goes on from JAVQMG010000071.1 coordinate 1,591,580, forward strand.
TAAACTTACCATTTTTTTTTTCAATAACAATATTAGAATAACGATCAAATGATTAAATTTATTATTTCTAACTGTCTAATCATTTCTCGACAAAATTAATAATTTTTCATGGTATTAGCACAATTTGACTTGAATTTGAACAATTAAGAGGGAATCTGAAAATTTCTTAGCAGTTTCAACTTTGCTGAAATTTGTGGGTCTTGGTCGTTTACTTGTTAATTACTTTTACAACCCAAAGAACGCTCCAATATATTCAAGATTTAAAGTTTTCAACACATGACTAAAACGTAATATATTTAGCATTCCCTTACACGCTTTTTGACTACAAGAATGAAGTTGACAAAGTGGATTCCTACTAGGAATAGAGCATGAGTAAAAAGAGAGTGCAAAAGCGTTGCCTTTATCAAATTTTCGTCGGCTACACAATTATATCTAATATTCTAGTCGTCCCAATTACAGGTTATTAATCCGAAGAACAGGAAATCACTAACTTATTTCTTTCCTCACACGAAAAAGAAAATGAATCAATGCTGATTTTATGAGTCCATTTAGCCAAGAGAAAATTTTATTGTTCACATCTATGAGAGGAGGGAACATAATTTTTCCGTGCTCTGGAAGTACCTAAAAATATTTCCTGTGAAAGTATTTCCTTGTAAAAGACTCAATCCTTTATTGAAATATATTAATTAGCTAATTAATACATTTTTAGGTTCAATTATAAGTTTAGCAACACCACATTTTTTTTAACTGGAAATGTTGTGATATCTATCCACACAAATAAAACGCAATACTTCTCTTCTTCTCAACTCTTTTGGTTGTATTAGACCTGCCTATTTTGATTTGCTTAATGGCAAGCCATGGGCCACGAGGCAGGGTTTACTGCTAGCCTAAGCTAAGATAGACCCGAGGATCACTAGAAAATGAGCCTATTGATCCTTCAGAATACTATAAAGCCCAAAAGAAACCACACAATGTAGACACTCTAGATTTAGGCCCAACCTCCTTTGCAATCCAATGATTGTTTGTCTAACATATATTTTAGTCCTAATATTGGTGAAGCTTCACAACTTGCAATTAATCCCACTGAAAATTTTGAATTTCTATTGTTTTGATCTCTGAAATTTTAAAATTTATAATTAAGATTGTTATTTTGATCCCTCAAGTTCATATTTGTTTTGTAAGCGACTATTGAAACTTGATAGGAGGGTCAAATTAACAATAATTTAAAAGTGAAGGGATTAACTGTAAGTTTTGAAACTTCCAATTCCAAAATAACAATAATAAATTTAGAGGGAGTGTTAGCAATTGGTGATCATAAGCAAACAAGCTGAGAAAGATTGTTGCTATGTCCAGACTGAAAAGTTTTACTAGTGAATTAAAGACCATAGAAACATCTCCTCCATTGACACACTAAGGTTTAGGGTGTGCATGTCCATCTATATAATAGTATAAAATTAAAGTGTGGAAAAATAAGTTATTAGTTCAAATCAGAATTCAGAACATACAACCCATGGCAATCCTTATGATATATAGATGCAGACTTGCAGCCCAAAAAATTGATTAGGCGTTCCATTCTCTGGGCTTCAATATCACACCAATGGATATATGAAACAATAATGGTATATGGTATAGAGAACAAGATACTTGAGAGTTGAGACATAAAAAAGTTGCAGCATTCAACTCTATACAGATTCCTGAAATTCCTGCGCAACTTAGCTGTTAAATCCCAAAGACTGACAATTTTATCTGAGGATAAACTCCCTATGACCATTTAAACTTCCCAAGGCTCCCCATATCAAAATCATCATTGAATAAAGTGAGTTGTGAGTGGCAAAACTACATCACTCAGACCTTCCAAAACTTCTGCACTTTCTCAAAGTCCAGAATATGATACTTACTGTATGGAACAGTGCAGCCAAAAAAAAAAACCCTCAACAATCTTCTCCCTAAGTGAAACCCACACCAGCCTTGTACCAAATAATTTGTTTGGATGAGCTTATTTTCACCTCAAAAGATAATACAGCTTTTTAAAGCATCACATTTTTAAAGTATGACTGTACTTATCACAATAACAAAATAAACTCATCCATTAAGTGAACCCTGTCATTCATACCCGCAGATAGCTTAGTTCCTTGTTTAATTAGTATATCAGCAGATAACTTGATTCCTAATTTGAGAACAACCCCAGGTTCCACAAACGTGGGGGTCTTATGCATCTCAAACTACTATAGCTCATTCTTAGACAAAATATAAAGAGATGAGTTGGAGACATGAACAAAATGTGTTGTAAACTGAGAAGTCACCAAACCTGTCTCATTGCTAATTTCCTAGACACAAGAAAAATGGAGGAGAAAAATATAAGGAATTGCATGGTTGAATTTGCAATGAAGGTACGTAAATGTTAATATGCAGTTTAGGTGAGCTACTCAAACTATGAGATGGAAAAAAGGCTTGCACTACCCCAAATAAATAGGAGGGAGAAAAGGAAAGTTAACGACATCAAAGCCTTTGTCCCAAATTTTTGGGGTTGGCTAAAGAAAAGTAAGATTTAGAAAAATGAAAACACACAAAGCTAAAGAGGCATGTTTAGTTAAAAAGGAAAAAGAAGAAGGCATGGCCTGTGATATGTGCAATACAATTATACAAAGTGTGCTGAATCATTTGCATACTGCAAGAGAGGCATCCTCTAAATGTAATTTCAGAATAACAACAATATATACTGTCGACACATATGTTACACTGATGAAAATTCCATCATAGGGAGTTTGCTTCCAAGGATCAAACCAATTTCATCTGCTCAACCATGATCATCCTTTACTCCAACATGAAAATCAGCACTCAACAAAAGCTTGAAACACATGATAATCTCGCAATGAAATGATATACAAAAGCTGACAAGCTGTGTTTAGGTATGAGAATTTAAATAACTTTTTCAAGTATAAATTGTTTCATATGCATTGCAAAAACTACATGATGGTTTTGATTATGAGAGAAAAAAACAGAGGTTTTACTTATTTAACAAAGAGACATTTTGTTTTCATTTGAGTTTAATCCTGGGTTTTGTTGTCTTTGGTGGTGGCATGTGGTGGTGGCTGGCTGTGGTGTGGCGGTGGCTGCATATGTTGAGAGAAGAGAAAAGATAGAGGAGAGAGAAATAAATAAATATTTAAATGAAAAAAATAAAGTATTGAGTCTAATGTGTATGCATAAAAAACATGGATAACTATATGAGGAAACTAATGTGAATGCTCTTATAGTTCCACATGAGAATTTTATAGACAATAAAATATTGCCAATAATTTTCACTTAATTCTTTTTTGCTGCTACCATTAAAAAAAAATCCAATCACAACTTGGAGCCAATAGATTTTGTATTTTAGAAGAGTTGGGTTTTTAAGATTTGATTAAAAAGATAAGCTAGAATTTATAAGCAATCCAAAATGCTTGGAGTCAATAGTTTTTGTATTGTGGTAGTAGTAGGTTTTTCAAATTTGATTGAGAAGATAAGTTACAATTGTATATGACTTCTCAAAGTATTCCAAAAATGCTAGGCGCCTCTTTTGGTAAAGAGCAGATTTTTTGTACGTGTAATTGAAGATTTAGATAGTATTCCAATATTTTGATAAATTTATGTAAGTGTAGTTTCGGACACTTAAACATTTTTATAAGGGAGTCAAGAAAATAAATAATATTCCCTTAAAAATATGACTTTTTGAAACAAAAATATCAAAAAAATAGTCTGATCATGTTAGACATTAACTTAGTAAAGAAAAAACGCATTAATATTTATTATCATAATGGGTCGAGATACTTCAAAGATCTGGAATTTTGAAAATTATAATAAAAGCATGACAGATTTCAAAGGGCAAGTTTAAAAACAAAAGACTCGAATATGCTAAAAAAAAAGAGGAGTGACTCGATTGATACCCTGATAACTTGACCCGACCCAATACCTAAATATTCTCGTTGGGTCGAGCTCCTTCCTATCAAACCTGATTTTTATTAGGTTGGGTTGCAGGTGGTTATAAACCTAACCCGACTCGACTCAGCACTAATTATAAACATATAGAAACACCATTGAAGCCTTTAAGTTTGGATTTAACTATGTTATATTAAGCATCTATTCTAGTCATTATTATTCGAGACTTTACTCACAAATTTATACCCAACAATTAGCAATTTGGACCCCAATAGCAATTGATGAAATATAAAGCAGAAACAAAATTCCACTTGATCCTCGATTGGACTTTGTTTGGTATAGTAGGTTAACAATAGGTTTTCAGCTTTTAAATAGCATTAAATGTATTTTCATTCACTTTTTTATCTACACGTATTTTAAAAAAATACAAACAACTTATTTTAACAACGTTACCAAACGGCCCTAAGAGTTTCTTTTTTTCTACCTCTAACTTGACGTTTCAAGCAAGCTGCAAACTTTGCACAAAAAGTCTTCTTGGAAAGTCCAAGAGCGAAGACTCAGAGAAGTATCAAGTCTTCCTTGGATTCTCTACTGTCCAAGGGGAAGCTTGGATGAAACACCCATGAGATATTTTGCGGACCAATTCAAAAAGATAATTCAGTGAAAGAGAGGAGTATTCCCACCTGGTTTCTTGTCTGTTTCCTTAAGCTTTTCACTTTTTTGAGTATCTCTTGCAAGCCAACTATAAGCTTAGTGGAAGAAGTCGGATAAAGGCTGAGTTGAGAGATTTGGGATGGCTTCGGTCTATCTGTTTGTTTTCTTTGTTCTCCCACACCTTTTGGTTCACTCGGCCGAAGAAGGGAATTTCATTCATCCATATTGTCCATCATTTTTTCAGTGTGGAAAATTCGGCAGCATCGGCTTCCCATTTGCCAAGAGCACAAACTCATATTGCGGTTTATGCCCAGTAGATTGTGATGAAACAACTCCGATGATCCAACTGGGGAGAGAGGGAAGGTCATATGATGTCATAAACATCTCTCAGTCTAACATCAGTTACGCCACCATACGTGTCAGGGACCAAGTGCTTCAGGAGCACTTGAATCTCCGTAGATGCAAATTGTTAGACACTTTGACTTTTCCCTACTCTCCCAAGGTCTCTTTCGAAATCACCACTCCCAATCAGACTCTGTTTAAATGCAAACACACTCTCAATCTCACTGCCCCTAGAAATTTTAAAAATACGAGCTGCAATGACTATAATATCTACTATAGTCACTCAAACCATACTTCTCCAAGTTTTCCATCTGAATGTTCAATTATTCAGCTCCCAAAAAGTGGGACTTCAACTGATGATGCTGACCTGTACACACTCTTAACCGCTGATTTCAACCTCGAAGTGCATGTGTCTCGTGATTGTATCAGTTGTTATAACAGAGGAGGTCTATGTCAGAATTTCGGAGGAGAAAAATTTAATTGTGCCAGTGCAAAGAAAGGTATGTAAATTCGAATAACCCAAAAATATATGGATGCACGCTCATATTTACATTCATGATAATGCAAATAAGTTTTTTATATCTGCAGGGACGAACCAGGGTTTAAACCTAGGGGGGGCCAAGGTATAAGATTTTTTTCCCATGAAAATCCAAGCTAGCATATATTTAATATTAGCAAAAGAGGGCCAAAATGGGGTTTTACCCCTTTCTGTAAAACGTTCTAGCAAAACGCCTCTTATCCGAAACTATTTAGAGATATGCCCCTGTTTTGAAACTCGATTTTTAGAAAATTGAGTTTCAATAAAAAACTCAATTTATGTTTTGTGATTTTAGATTTGTGGTTGTTTTGTGTCTTTTTTGTTTAGATTGGATTGTTGCTTAATTTGTTGATAATTTTGGTTTGTTTAAAGGTTATTCTTGTTATTTTTGGGACAATTGGGTTTGTTTAAATTGGAAATGTGATATGTTTTGTGGGTATTTTTGGTTAAGTCCAAAGGTTTTTGTTGTTATTCTTGGGACAACAAGTAAAAGGGTTGGTCAATTTGTAAATTTGGATAGAGGACAAGAGCCAATAATATAAATTTTGGGAAAAATTTCTATTTTCTATGTATATATATACTAAGAAATTAAAAAAAAAAAAATTTGGGGTGGGGTGGGCCATGGCCCCCTCAGCCCTAACTTAGTTTCGTCACTGTGTATCTGGGTTGTAGATATTCCTAATGCATGCTATGCTACTATTTTCATGGCATGATTTGCTTTAATTTCTAGAGGGACAACTTTAGGTTGGATTTGAATCTGAGGATTTTAAGTTGATGGGAATGCAAAAAACATTGTTTGGATAAATTACTTTACATTATTAATACTATTTGATTTGAGATTCAAGGATTTCTCTCAAAATAAAAGTATAAAACACTTATTAGAATTTGCAATTGAAATAAGGTCTCAGTTTTAATTATTTCAAATCCACGTATTAATAAGCTAAAATTCATTAAGAAGAGGGAGTAATATTCTCCATACTCTGTAAATACTTTTTTTTTATATATAAAAGATAGAAATTGTACTCTAACTTAATTTAAGTGTATATATATGTGTGAAACTCATTTTTGGAGACTTGAACCCCGGCTCTTACCTCCCACACCTCATAAGCTCTTATACTTATAAAATGACCATCGCACCAAAGATGTGTGGTGGCCCATGAATACTTAAGAATTACCGTAGCTCACATCTAGAAAACAGTTTGTACATCTTACATAATTGTTGTGGGAGAAATTAGGACAACTCCGAAGATCCAACTATAGAGAAGCGAATACCGTACAAGGTTCAAAGCATCTCTTAGATTGATATCATACTAATTAGGAACTAGAATCCCAGAATCAGTTGCATTCCGACAAATGCAAGTCCTTAAAAAATTTTGACTACTCTTTTCAAATCAGCACACCAATTGGACCCTATTCAAATACAACTATATATAATCTCAATGTTTTGATCATATGCTTCACGCGTAATGCCACTGAACTTTTTGAGTTTTTTTTTTTTTTTTTCCACATTATCCAAAGCTTTTCTACTGCTGGTCAATTGAGAAAGGGAGTGGAAACTCCCCTCAGTAGATTCTCTAGCCATAGAAATAATATGAAGGTATCTCCCGATGCACAGATCATTATGATTCACATGAACGCCAACAATACATGAGAGAAAACTAGAGAAAAAACTGGTTTTACCAGGGTTTGGTTGGAGAGAATTAAGAGGTTGAAAATTGGTAGACCTATGTGTTTTGGGAGAAAATAAAGGAGAGGGAAATAGTTGCCGTCAATGAGTTAACTACTATTTTCTTTTTCTTTTTTTACCAATTCGACATAGACATGCTCGTTTGCCACTTTTCTTTTTTCTCTTTTTCATTTTTTATGCTTTCCTAGCCGTGGGCGTGGTTCTTCTTTTCTTTATTTCTCTTTTTTGCTTATCTAGAAGTTTTTTTTTTTTTTTTTTTTTTTACCAGGGCATGAGTTTTTATTATAATAAATTTGGGTGATTGTCTCTTTCTTTCTTTTTTTTGCCATTTTTTTGTTTTAATTGAGCATCATTTTTTAACAATGGCATATGAGTAAATTTGTACGAACTCATTTCTTTTATCCCTCCACTTTTCCACTCTCAATCAAACACGAAATAGAAAAATTAAAATCTTTTATATTCTTCCACTTTTCCATCCATTTCTCATTTTCTATCCTCCCGCTTTTCTAACTCCCCAACCAAACGGGTATAAGATTCTTGATAGGTAATTTTAGTTTCGGCTGGTGCTTTGGAATCCTAAGATGGCTTCTGTTTCTGTCTCTTTGTTTTCTTTTTCCTCTAGCAACTTGTTAGAATTGTGTGGTTTAATAATTAAATTTATCATATGTAATAGCTAACGCTTTTGAGATAATCTGCAATTTAACATGGTATCAAAATAAGAAATTTTAAATAATTTAATTTCATTGCAATCAAAACCATGTAAGATACATAGAAGCCGGTTTTAATAATGCTTTAACTTTAACTTTATTTTAATCTTCACTGTTTAACTTTAACTGACACAATTTTTGTTTGAATCTTACTATAGGTACAGGGTTTAACAAAAGGGCAATACTGATACAATTAGGTAAGAAGCCTCTTCAATCATATATTCTTGAAGCAATTCATAATCACTTGTGTGCTTGGACAGCGTACTGAATTTAAAAATATTCCTTCTTTAAAATGTATAAGAAAGCACAGAGAATTTTGAAGAAGAAACAGAAAGCTAGAGAGAAAGAATTGGAGTTGAAGAAATTGATTTCAACTGAATGAATGAATCTGTACAAGTTATTGTGACTAAATACAAAAACAAAGCATAAGCAAAATATCCCAAATTACACACGATTAGTTTTAGCGCGTGTGTTAGGTAGTTATTACATGTGTGAACACAGCCTACTTAAATACATTACTAAACTACAGGTAGCTTAAGTCTACATTAAAACTACAGTACTATAACAACTACACTTCATTGCTGTCGTTTATCCCAGACTTCATTTCTTCTCTTCTTTCTTCTTTAGCTTCGTTCCTTTTCTTCCTTTCTGATCTAATTCTTTAGTTGCACAACTTTGATAAAATGTGACGTGTTTTTCTTCTCAACACATCTAAGGTTACAAGCTATCATGATTTTCTCCTTGACAGGCTTGACTGGGTATGTGTATAACTAATTATCATATCTTTACGGCACTAATTTTATATCTCATGCAGTGATAACTTTTCAGTTTTCAAATTACTACTAGCAATTTTTTTGTCATGGCTCTATTTGCCCCTTTTTTTTATCATTCTAAATGATGCTGCTTGTATTGTATGTACAGAATTCATTATAAGAATTCTAAGACTTGTCCTCATTTTTCACTTATCAGGAGGAAAAAAAAAAAAAGACATCCTTACTTTTCAACTTCAATTATGCGTATTTGTTGACCTACAATAGATAATCTTTTACAGTTCATGCCAGGTCGTACTTACATTTTTCTTATTCATTTTTAGTCTGGTGCCACCATAAAAGAATGCAAATTTAAAATGGTTCGAGAGATTCTCTAACTAATAATTGGAGTGGCTTTATTTTATGCACCACATAACTTTGTAACATCTATTCTTTGATTACAGTCACTTCATTATCTGCAATTGGAGTTATAGTGGTCATAATCTGCTACTTCTTGGGAAAGCTCTTATCTAATGAAAGTTGGCAGAAAGAAAATCCGACTTATCAGAACGTAAAGGCCTTTTTAAGGAGCCATGGACTACTTGGTATTAGAAGATACAAATATTCAGATATAAAGAAAATTACTAACTCCTTTAAAGATAAATTAGGCCAAGGTGGCTATGGTGATGTGTATAAAGGAAAGTTACAAGATGGTTGTTTTGTGGCTGTGAAAGTTTTGAAAGAATCAAAAGGCAATGGAGAGGAATTCCTTAACGAAGTTGCAAGCATTAGTAGGACCTCCCATGTTAACATTGTTACACTTATGGGTTTTTGCTTTGAAGAATCTAAAAGAGCTCTCATTTATGAGTTTATGCCAAATGGATCTCTTGAAAAGTTCATATATAAAGAAAATCCCTCAAATGTTGAAATTCAATTGGGATGGGAAACATTATACAATATTGCAATTGGCATTGGTCAAGGATTGGAGTACTTGCATAAAGGTTGCAACACACGAATCTTGCATTTTGACATAAAGCCTCACAATATTCTTTTGGATGAAAACTTCAATCCAAAGATTTCTGATTTTGGCCTCGCAAAAATATGCCCTAGAGAAAAAAGTATCATATCAATGGTGGGTGCAAGAGGGACTATAGGATATATAGCTCCAGAAGTAATTTGTAGAAATTTTGGAGGAGTCTCTCATAAATCAGATGTTTATAGTTATGGAATGATGGTTTTAGAAATGGTTGGAGTAAAGAATACTGATGTCAATGTTGATTGTACTAGTGAAGTATATTTTCCACATTGGATTTACAAGCGTCTTGAATTAAAAGAAGAACTAGGATTGAAGGGCATTCTGAATGAAGCAGACCAAGATGGTGCAATGAAGATGATAATAGTAAGTTTGTGGTGCATACAGACCAACCCCACAGACCGGCCACCTATAAGTAGAGTGGTGGATATGTTGGAAGGGAGCCTAAACTCTTTGCAAATCCCTCCCAATCCATTTTTGTCTTCCCCTCCAAGATCACCGATGTCGTCATTACAATATGATTCCGTGTCCTCAAATACATCTCTTCCTTCAAGGCAAACCTTGGGTCTAGGCGGTAACGAAATTTGTGAAATGTAATTATTCTGAGCTTGTCAATGATGACTCTTTCTTTGTTGCTTATTATATGCTCTAAAACCAGGTTTTATGGCTCTCTCTATAAATTAGTAATGTTGCAAGTCCAGTAGTAATTAAGAGATGTAGCTTGATATATACTTCCCATACAAAAACTTGAGTTTGCTTCAAATGAAAACACAAATCATATTATTGGCATTTGACAAATCTTGGAGGTATGTGCTCTGTGACTTTCCTTTTTACATATCATGTATCATGAGTTCATTATTGAATTGAGAACATAATTATGTATCTTTGACTAAGGCATTATGAGAGAGTGTCCATTTTTATCTGTCAAATGATCTATGGTGTTATCATAGGCAAGCTTAGAATATTTGAATTAATTTTATTAGTCCTCTAAAACATCAATAAAAAGCCAATTTACATTGGTCCAAATCATGAATAAGAGTAAACATATAAGTACAAGAAAATCCCAAGAGATATGTATAATTTCTTAAATTATTTTAAAAAATTATTTATTTATTAGTAAACAGATGATAATCTTGATGATTTTGAGGAATAACTTCAATTCGAGATGACATGATAAGAATAAAATCCTGATTTTCCTTTGAAAAATAGTAGAAATTCGCAATAAAATCAGATAAAAATAAAGAAGGAACAATACGCTTCTAAAAGATGTTGTTTCCCCACCCACCCCTTCCCTCAAGAAGGTAAGTAGCAGTCATAAATGAAATTCAATCTTTTCATGTAATATTACGTATTCAAAGGTCACGTGAGTTGCATGTGACATGTTTTTCCATCTAAATTAATAGTCCAATTGACAGTAAAGTGCAAAGTGAAACACAAGTTATAGTTTAGGCGATAATTATGCATTCTGAAAGTTCAAGGTGATAAAATGTAATTGTTTCTTTGTTTTATACCCTATATCTCCAATAAGCACTTTAACATTCATCAGTAGTAGTGGCTTTCACAATATTTAAATAGACATCCCTTTATATGAATCACACATCATAGTAGCTTCACACTAAATCAAAGGTAGCCATTTTTACTATCGTTTCAAAAAAATGTGAAAAATACGAAATTGTTCCAAGATTTATATCAATGCTTTACTTGTGCATTCTAAAAGTTCAGGGTGATAAGTGTAAATGAAATTTAGCTTAAGGTGGTAAAATATAATTGCTTCTTTGTTTTACCACCCTATATCTCCAATAAGCACTTTAACATCCATGAGTCAACCCATGATCTATCCAACTTTAGAGGTCAATAGTGGTTGTCCACCTTCAAACCCGACGCTGGTGGGTCTCCTCCTCCCAAATCCAACTCGACCTAATCTGACCATAAAGACCCATCTCTGCCCAAAACTTTGCCCATATTGGTGGAGGTCTTGTGATCTCCAGCTAGATCTACCACCATCTCCTTCATCACCGTTTTAACCCTATCCAACCAAAACTAATCTACCACCATAGCCAACTGACTTAATCCAATCTGTTTCCTCTATTCAATCAACAACAAGTCCCTTTTTCTGCCACCCAACAAGATCGGGTTGGGTTCATGTTGAGCCCAAACCCAACCCAACCCATGGATACCTCTACTATATATATTGTCAAAAAAATTAACTAATACTACTTGATTAACTTGAAAACTAATTTTGGTATCTTAAACTCAAGGGAATGTTAAGGTGAACAATATGCATGTTAATGCTTCAAATAAAACAAATAATATTTCAATATGGGCCAAATTTAGTGCACTGAAAAGGACAGCACCATGAACAAGACAGTTAGGAAGGTTAAACTTACCATTTTATATTTTTTTTTCAATAACAATATTAGAATAATGACCAAATGATTAAATTTATTATTTCTAACTGTCTAATAATTTCTTGACACACTTCATAATTTTTCATGGTATTAGCACAATTTGACTTGAATTTGAACTATTAAGAGGGAAACTGAAAATTTCTTAGCAGTTTCAACTTTGCTGAAATTTGTGGGTCTTGGTCGTTTACTTGTTAATTACTTTTACAACCCAAAGAACGCTCCAATATATTCAAGATTTAAAGTTTTCAACACATGACTAAAACGTAATATATTTAGCATTCCCTTACACGCTTTTTGAGTTACAAGAACAAATACATATTCAAAGGTCACGTGACAAAGTGGATTCCTACTAGGAATAGAGCATGAGTCAAAAGCGTTGCCTTTTGTGGCTACACAATTATATTAATTCTAGTGGTCCCAATTACAGGTTCCGAAGAACAGGAAACACTAACTTATTTCTTTTGTGAATAATGCTTGTCCACAAGTGAAAATTATATCGTTCACATCTATGAGAGGAGGGAGTATAATTTCTCCGTGCTTTGAAACTACCTAAAATTTTGTCCTGTGAGAGTATTTCCTTGTAAAAGACTCACTCATTTATTGAAATATATTAATTAGCTAATACATTTTTAGGTTCAAGTATAAGTTTAGCAACACCACATTTTTTTCCAACTGGAAATGTTGTGATATCTATCCACACAAATAAAACACAATACTTCTCTTCTTCCCAACCCTTTTGGTTCTATTAGGCCTGCCAATTTTGTTTTACTTAATGGCAAGCCATGGCACATGAGGCAGGGTTTACTGCTAGCCTAAGATCCTTTGAAAAATAGTAGAAAAGATAAAAATAAAGAACGAACAATACGCTTCTAAAAGACACCCCTTCCCTCAAGAATAAGTAGTAGTCATAAATGAAATTCAATCTTTTCATGTAATATTACATATTCAAAGGTCACGTGAGTTGCATGTGACATGTTTTCCCATCTAAATTAATAGTCCAATTGACAGTAAAGTGCAAAATGAAACACAAGTTATAATTTAGGTGATAATTGTGCATTCTAAAAGTTCAAGGTGATAAGTGTAAATGAAATTTAGTTTAAGGAGATAAAATGTAATTGTTTCTTTGTTTTATACCCTATATCTCCAATAAGCACTTTAACATCCATCAGTAATAGTGGCTTTTGATCAAAGGTAATTTTTACCCGACGCTACTGGGTTAATCCATACTCCACATCCACCTTCAAAACCCGACGCTGGTGGGTCTCCTCCAAATTACAACTAAATCTGAATAAAGACCCATCTCTGCATTTTTACTATCGTTTCCAATTTATATCAATGCTTTACTTGTGCATTTAAAGTTTTCAACACATGACTAAAACGTAATATATTTAGCATTCCCTATACACGCTTTTTTGACTAGAAGAATGAAATTGACAAAATGGATTCCTACTAGGAATAGGAATAGAGCATGAGGAAAATCTCCAGCTAGAGTGCACCAATCAGCGTTTTGCCTTTATCAAATTTTCCATAGCTACACAATGACTTATCTAATATTTCTTCCATTCGTCAACCAATTACAGGCTATTAACCCAACCCAAACAGGAGATCACAAAAAAATTAACTTATACTTCTTTCCTCACATGAAAAATAAAACGAATCAATGCTGATTTTTTTAGTCCATTTGTCTTTATTTTTTAAGAAAAAAAAATTGTTTATTTCATTTATTTGCCATATGAACAACTTTTTAAATATTCATTTTTCTTTAGTTATGGATATACTTCAGCCTTACTTTTTTACTTCTTCACTTTTAAACCAAAGAACGCTCCAATAAGATTTAAAGTTTTCAACACATGACTAAAACGTAATATATTTAGCATTCCCTCACACGCTTTTTGACTACAAGAATGAAATTGACAAAATGGATTTAGCGTTGCCTTTATCAAATTTTCGTCAGCTACACAATTCTATCTAATATTCTAGTCGTCCCAATTACCAAAAAAATCAAAGTCATGGAACAATAAAAAATTTATTAACCGAAGAACAGGAGATCACTAACTTATGTCTTTCCTCACATGAAAAATAAAACGAATCAATGCTGATTTTTTTAGTCCATTTGTCTTTATTTTTTAAGAAAAAGAAATTGTTTATTTCATTTATTTGCCATATGAACAACTTTTTAAATATTCATTTTTCTTTAGTTATGGATATAATTCAGCCTTACTTTTTTATCTTCAATAAACCAATAAGAACAAACTCTCTCAAACAAAATCTTAGTCATGGGAACAGTAAGAAATTTATATTATTCACGTCTATGAAAGGAGGGAGCATAATTTTTCCGTGCTCTGAAAGTACTTAAAAATTTTCTTGTGAGTATTCCCTTGTAAAAGACTCACTCCTTTATCGAAATATATTAATTAGCTAATTCATTTTTAGGTTCAAGTATAAGTTTAGCAACACCACATTTTTTTCCAACTGGAAATGTTGTGATATCTATCCACACAAAAAAAAAGCAATACTACTCTTCTTTCTCAACCCTTTGTTTTGTTGTATTAGGCCCGCCAATTTTGATTTACTTAATGGCAAGCCATTGGCCCATGAGGCAGGGTTTACTGCTAGCCTCAGATAGATCTGAGGATCACTAGAAAATGAGCCTATTGATCTTTCAGAATACTATAAAGCCCAAAAGAAACCACACAACGTTGACATTCTAGATTTAGGCCCAACCTCCTTTGCAATCCAATGATTTTTTGTTAACATATATTTTAGTCCTAATATTGGTGAAGCTTCACAACTTGCAATTAATCCCACTGAAAATTTTGAATTTCTATTGTTTTGATCTCTCAAATTTTAAAATTTATAATTAAGATTTTTATTTTGATCCCTCAAGTTCATATTTCTTTTTGTAAGTGACTATTAAAACTTGATAGGAGGGTCAAATTAACAGTAATTTAAAATTGAAAGGATAAACTGTAAGTTTTGACACTTCCAATTCCAAAATAACAATAATAAATTTTGAGGGAGTATTAGCAATTGGTGATCACAAGCAAACAAGCTGAGAAATATTGTTGCCATGTCCAGGCTGAAAAGTTTTACTAGTGAATTAGAGACCATAGAAACATCTCCTCCACTTACACACTAAGGTTTAGGGTGTGCTGTCCATCTATATAATATAAAATTAAAGGGTGGAAAAATAAGTTATTAGTTCAAATCAGAACTCAGAACATACAACACATGGCAATCCATTTGATATATAGATGCAGGCTTGCAGCCCATAAAATTGATTAGGCATTCCATTCTCTGGGCTTCAATAAAACACCAATGGATTTATGAAACAATTATGATATAGAGAACAAGATGCTTGATACACAAAAAGTTGCAGCATTCAACTCTAAACAGATTCCTGAAATTCCTACCCAACTTCTGTTACATCCCAAAGACTGACAATTTTTTTCTGAGGATAAACTCCTTGCTGTATGTAACAATGCAGCCAAAAAAAAAAAACCTCAACAATCTTCTCCCTAAGTGAAACTCACATGAGCCATTTACCAAATAATTTGTTTGGATGAGCTTATTTTCACCTCAAAAGAGAATACAGCTTTTAAAGCATCACATTTTTAAGGTATGGCTGTTCTTTATCACAATAACAAAATAAACTCATCCATTAAGTGAATCCTGCTAATCATAGCAGTAGTTCCTTTTTTAATAAGTATATCAGCAGATAACTTGATTCCTAATTTGAGAAAAACGCCAGGTTACACAAACATGGGGATCTTATGCATCTCAAACTACTATAGCTCATTCTGAGACAAAATATAAAGAGATGAGTTGGAGACAAGAACAAAATGTGTTGTAAACTGAGAAGCCACCATACCTGTCTCCTTGCTGATTTCCTAGACACAAGAAAATTTGAGGAGATAAATATAAGGAATTGCATGGTTGAATTTGCAATGAAGGTATATGCTAATATACAGTTTAGGCGAGCTACTCAAACTATGATGGAAAAAAAAGGCTTGCCCTACCCCATATAAATAGGAGGGAGAAAATGAAAGTTAACAACAAAGCCTTACTCCCAAATTTTTGGGGTTGGCTAAAGGAAAGTAAGATTTAGAAAAATGATAACAAACAAAGCTTAAGAGGCATGTTTAGTTAAAAAGGACAAAGAAGGCGGCATGGCCTATGATATGTGCAATACAAAGTGTGCTGAATCATTTGCATACTGCAAGAGAGGCATCCTCTAAATGTAATTACAGAACAAAAACAATATTTACTGTCGAGATATATATGACACTGATGAAAATTCCATCATAGGGAGTTTGCTTCCAAGGATAAAACCAATTTCATCTGCTCAACCATGTTCATCCTTTAACTCCAACATGAAAATCAGTACTCAACAAAAGCTTGAAACACATGTTAATCTAGCAATGACATGATATACAAAAGCTGACAAGCTGTGTTTAGGTATGAGAATTTAAATAACAATTTCAACTATAAATTGCTTCATATGCATTGCAAAAAATACATGATGGTTTTGATTACAAGAGGAAAAACTGAGGTTTTACTTATTTAACAAAGAGAGAGACGCTTTGCTTCAAGAAATTACATATGTCAAAATCTGACAAAACATCCCACAGTTTGTCATTTCACGTTAACATATGAATATAGCTTACATATATCCATATATTTCATCAGGAGATCAAATTTGTACCATACAAACTTAATTCAAGCTATTTCAACTTAAAGAAATCCAAATCTTCTCTTCAACTTACATTTAAATGAAACAACAAAGATTTGTGTAATTTTTTTTATTCATCCCAAAAAAAAATCGTAACTTGATATTCATCTGTAACTTAAACTATGGACAAGGAATAAAACATACTCATTTGGTAATCAAGATAACATTTTTTACACTCTTTGACATTGTTTTATTACACTTACATGATTGAACCAGTTAACCACTGACCACAAGATGCTAAAACTGCACACAACAACAAAATATTATTATAAATAATACAAAAATGTACAAATTTGATTATTTTCAACTCAATGTGTGCCAAACTGAAGAGAAACACACCCACACATGGATTTGCTCTCCTTTGACAACACCTACACAAAATAAACATGAGCTTTCACAAAAAGTATTAGAATAGAAAAGATGGCTCCATTAATAGGACCAACATATTGATTCCAACTACACTCATGGTAACTAAGCAGCCCATACATGCATTACCTTCAACAGCCATGGACATCTCAGAATGACTACAATAGAGGCTCAATAGGGCCTGAAGAATCTTGAATAAGAGCACCACAACAAATGTGTTGAAATAACAGCATAAACTACAGTACTTAAATCACATTGCTTCCCAAGCAACAACCAGAAGCCTAAAAGTTTTTCAAGACTGCAAAGTTAAATGTTGAAGCAGTCAGAAGACATGCAAAATCCATAATCACAAAGGTTTGGGGTTGGAACTACAACTCCCTCAAGCATAAAACTTAAATAGCAGGTTAATTTCAACTAGTTTCTATATCAAGAACACCAGAAATTGTTGGCTACTTACCCATGAGAAGCAGAAATTGTGAAAATCTTTCATTGCTGAGCACTCTCTTGGTATTCAATTGACAATAGTAAATACTCAATGGCCTGACACTCAACATTATAACCAGTACTAAGTTAATCAGATAGCAGGAATCTCACTAACAGAGTATGTCCCAGAGCAAGGTTCCATACTGTTATTAGCAAACCTAAGCTCATCGAGGAAACAGAAAAATACAAATAACAAATCCTACAGAAAAATTATTCTCTGTGACAGTATACATAATTTATAACCAACATATCCCATAGACTCATTCCCACTACCTTCCCTACTCGTCTCCACCTATCTCCCTCCATCCAAACATAGGTTAGAGTTACATAGAATGTGTTAGATATAGCAAGATAAAAGGAATACTGCTTTCCTCGGTTGACAGAGGCCACATTACATATACACTTTCTTCACTTCTTTTCCTTGTTTTTTGTTTGAGCATATAAAGATTAAACAAGAATTATCAGTGTAACATAGTTCATGTCCTTCATAAAATCAACAGTTAACGAACCAGTTTTCAAAGGCGAAATGTCTTCATTGATTCCAAGTTCAATTAGTAAACAACACACACCTATGCCGAACACAAACATGCCACCAACTCTACCAAGTTCAAATACATATCAAAGACACCATGCAGACTACACATGTAACCCTGCAAAGTCACAAGCAAGAGCAAGAATTATGCAATTCAATAATAACTATACAATTTTTTTCATTTTTTTAAAGGTTGCACTAGTCCATTCCATCAATTGGAAACTGCATTCGTAAAAGCATAAAAGCAGAAACATCCAATAGACAATGAAGAAGCTTTTATTCCCAAAAAAGGGCATTACAGCCTCAACATTCAAAAGGCTGCTCATTCAGCTGCCAACAAAGATAACAAATCTCCTAATCCTTCCTTGCTAATTATTTATCTGAGAACGAAAACAAAACTCGAGGAGATCCTCCCCCACAGATTGTACTATATCAATGATCCTAAAATAAAATAAGAACCCTTCCTCCCTATTACATTAATCATCAAAATTTAACCTTTCCCCCCTATTTTTGCCTCAAAAGCCATAAATTTATTGTTAGATAAATCATCGTGATGATAAAAATTAATTAAGACTTATTTTCCACCCTGACACCAAGCTCTCCAGCTACAATCACAGTGGTTGCCAAGCCAAGAAACATCCCATGCTCCACAACACCAGGAATCCTCAAAATCTTATCGCTTGCAGTATTCAAATCCCCAATATCTTTCTTGAAAAACAATTCCACAATGTGATTACCATTGTCTGTAACAAAGGGCACCTTCCCATCCAAATCCAAAGTTCTACGCTTTGCAACACAACCAGAGTCCTCAAACAAAGCCTGAAGACTTTTAGCAACGGCCAGATCACCATATGGCACAACCTCAACAGGCATAGCTAGACCACTCCCACCCAAATGCTCAACCATCTTTGACTCATCAACAATCACAACGAATTTCTTGCTCGAGCTCTCCACCATTTTCTCTCTCAAAAGCGACCCACCTCGGCCTTTAACAAGGTTAAGAAAAGGGTCAACCTCATCAGCACCATCGATTGACAAATCGACTACTGGGTGAGAATTGAGATCAGAGAGAGGGATTCCAAGAGAGACAGCCTGGTCATAAGTTTTTTTCGATGTGGGTATGCCTATAATGTTGTGAAGCTTACCTTGGTTCAAAAGCTCAGCGATTCTATCCACAGCATGTTTGGCTGTGGAGCCAGTACCAAGCCCAATAACCATGTTGGATTCAACATACTCCACAGCTTTATAGGCTGCGATTTTCTTGAGCTCGTCTTGGGTGAGAACCCCTGAGGACATAGATGAAGAAGGAGGAGGAGGAGGAGAAGGAGAAGCTTGAGAAGCAGAGGAAGGAGAAGAAGGGACTACAATTTTGGCTTCCATAGGTGATTTCTCCGAGACAATGAACTGGGGATAAGGAATTGCCATTTACGGTTGAATATAAAGGAAACCCAGAAAGGAAAAAAACAAAAAAGTTTTGATTTTTACAATAAAGTTTTGATCTTTATTGAGAATACCCAGAAAGAAGAGAAAAATGAAATCTGGGGTTGGGATAAAAAGCTATTCAAGTCCAAACAAAGGCTTCAGTTTTGGTATTTGTATGTGGAATTTTGAATAGGAAAAAAACAGAGAAAGATGAAGAGGAAGATTGATTGATGCAAAGGGTTATCTTGGAATGTGTGGTGGAGAGAGAGAGAGAGAGAGAGAGGTAGGGTTAAGTGTAGTGAGGAAGAGGAGGCGCAAAGGCAAGCACACGCAAGAGAAGGGTTTGTGTTGGTTTGCTTTAATAAGGAAGAAAGAAAGATTTTTGGCGTGAGAAAAATAAGGGAAAAGGAGTTCCATATATATTGTGTGTTTGAAGGGAGAGGAAGTAAAAGCTTTTACTCCTCTCCATTCACATAACAAGGAAATCTGAGAAAGAAAAGATATTGGATTTGTGGCGTATTTCACGCGGTGGGGAAAAAAATTTTGGAGTGCGTTTTGGGAAATACAGAAATAGTGAAATAAGATTCCTCCAATGGAATAGTGTTTTGAGGGTTTACTTTTTCTTTGTTTTATATTTTGTTTTTGGGGGTAACCAGTATGTTTGACTAATTTTTTGGAGTGTTATTGTTTTTTTTTTTTTTTCATAGAATATATAATCATTTTATTATTACTATATAGTCTATATTATATGATAGAGAAAAATTAACAATCTTATATTTTGCTGCCGTAGAAGAAGTGGAATTATGTGTGGGTTTAACAACACTTATTTTTGTCTATTTATTTTACTATATAGCTTATTTTTGCTATTATTTATAAGTTATACTGTACTTTTTAATACTATTTATGAGTCTTATTATACTATTTAAGTTAACTTTTATTTTTATTTACAGTACTTTTAGTAAAAAATTTTAATTTCAACAAAATAAACAATTCTCAAACAGACTTATTTTTTATGAAAAAAACTTAATATATGTCTAATTATGTCATTTGCTGGACTTTACACTACTTTCAAAGGTAATGGAAGGTGGGATTGTCGACCTCAAAAAAATATTTTGGGGATTGTCAATGATGGTTGAGATATATGCAATCCAATAAATATGGGATAAAGAGCATATCATATGATAGTTGGATTATGAAATAAAATAGCGTTAAGATTAATTAAAACAACCCCCCACCCTCCTGTTCATGAGTTTTTTATGATCTAAAAATGTCATTACGTGCAAGGAAACTACAAATAATACATGTTTACACAATTCTTCACTATTTTCTATTTTAGAGTTTAAATTATATTTGACAAAACTTTGCGTTAACATCACTCCCACTTAGTATCTTTTATATATTCTTTTTTTGAGAAGAATATCTTTTATATATTCTATAAAATAAAATAAAAACCATTTTTATATTGAATTAACAATTTCATAATGACATTGTTGAATTACAAGCTGTTTAAATTTTATTTATATTAGACTCATATTTCGTTATGATTTTAAAGTACACAAATAACAAAACTTAAAATTTTAACAATTTAAAAAAATAAATAAGACTTTCATATTTGTCCACTCAATTGCATCAAAGTTATCATTGTATTAGAAAAATACAACTAAATGAAAAGAGTTATTATCAGATTTTACTTAAAAGGATATTCTCTCTCTCTTTTGGATCAGTACATCGTTTTCGTTTAAACTTGAAAAGCTCAAAGATAAAATCCAGAAAGGAACTAATGATATGATGAGCTTATCTTGATTGTCAACAAAAAGAGAAAAAGAGAGATTATCTTAACCTTTCCTGAAATTGACTCTCTTTCTTTTTTTAGGTATGTCTTAAAATGAAATACCCCCTTATATATTCACAAAACAAAACGGTAATGTGAGCCTGTGACAAGGGGTGGCCTTTTTATTTGTTTTCCCCTGTTCGTGATGGGGATGGTATTTTCATTTGCATGAGCTCTCCTCTAATCAAAGATTATTTTGGACATGAAAATTAATCACAGATGACTCAGTATATAGTTTACATCAAGCAGATTTCATTGACATTGGTTGGAGTACCAGACTCCCCATGTTCAGGACCAATATTTGGATTATAAATTTTTTCACTAACTCATTATTATATGTGCGATTTTAAAAATTAGATATATAATATAATTATATTTTTATCTACCTTTTAATATAAAATCAATTTAAATACACTGTGTTTCTCACCCGCTCGTCTTTTAAAACTTGGTAAAATGTAAAATGAAGAACAGTGTTCACCAAATATTGTAAAATTACCTTCACATTTGATACTCTCTCTCTCACCAAGTAGACCTACATAGAAAATATGTTGGGCCAGCAATGGCGGAGATGAGGTTTGGCATTGTGCAAGGGTGAGGGCTTCCAACAAGATTGTGGAGACACAATTGGGTAGTCTTTGATTGATATTGTGGAGACAACTTTACACAAGATTGTGGAGACACAATTGGGGAATCTTTGATTAATATTGTGTTGAGGGTAGAGTCGATGATAGCCATGTTGAACCCCAATATACATATGCGGATGGTAAATAGTATTGGATTGATATGAACATTAGCATGCATGTTAAAAATATATAGAACATAAAATCTAACTTCATCTCTCTTATAATGTATGAAGTCCTTGTAATTGACGACTTCAAAACAAAATAAATGGAAAAAGATATAAGTAGAAAACCTAAATGAAAATTAATAAAAATTTGCCATAGTAACAATTTATAAAAATGTTATAAAATAATTTTTAAAGGTAAACTTTAGTTGTAATAAAATATATGCAATTGAAATAACAGGAATCTTATTAAGAATTACTTTTGTATATAAGCTGAGTAGAGAGTTCTGTATAACTGTACATATAATCTGTACATATACTGCATAATGCATGGGCTTTGCCTTTGAATGAGAATATAAAATACAATTAGGATACCCAAATTTGACCAAAAACTCAAAAGCGTCAAAGGCACTTTTTGAAAGGGCGTGGGTGGCTAATACTATTATAGCATCCAAACATCATGGTGTTGAGTGGTCTATACTTGTCCTTTTGGACAAAGGGCCACATATGAAAGGAATCAAATTGATTTGTTATAATCTTTTCAGGAAGGTAGTGGGAAACAAGGCGTGAAACTTGCTTCCTTTTTCCACAATTCTCCGCATATTCCCAATCACTGGATTTCGTTTCCCTGAACCTTTTTTGCACGCTAGATTTGATTTGATCTTTTCAAATTATTAATTAAAACTTTATTTGTTTTCACAGTTGTTACTCTTATAATTTACATCGGTTTTCCTCTATATATTTTTTTTTAAAATTTATTGGGGGACTATATAGAGGGCTGTTACTTGCCGGGATTTGATTTTGACAAGTGACAAGCAATTTGAGAGGCCCATGTTCAAGGATTTTTTATAATCCAACATCACTTTTGTCCTCTTCAGCTTCTGAAGAGTTTTGAGTTTTTAGCTTTACCAGGATATGGATATCTTTTTGGGATAGTCAATTGTTTGGCTCCTCAGCTTTGGTCCCATGTTGTATCCGTGGGCCATCTTGTCCATTTTGAATCAAGAATGGAAAATCTGGATTTGAAGACTTTTAAAACCCAAGGAGAAAAAGAAATTTTTGCACTAAGCATGATTTGCAATTAGGAAACACAGTTGGTCCAGTCGAATGTGGACGTGGTCGGATTATGGATGTCCTGTCCTCGTTTTAGGATCAAAAAAATTTGTGCAGCGTGGGAAGGAGTGTGGATGTCCTATCAGTGGTGGTTCTAGAAATATTTTTTCGGGCGGTTATTAAAATACTTAAATTATATAAAATTTAATAAAAATAGAACTTTATATATTGATCATAAAAAATAGAAATAAAAAAACACATATACACAAAGACATAAGTCTTATAATTTCCTTTTTAAATTTTTTTATTTTGAAATTTTTACATGATAATCACATTATCAATATTACAAATTATATATTTTTCAAAATTTTATTTTCATAAAAAATTTCTTGGCCTTTCGCTACAACTCTCACTAAAAAAATTAACATGGTTACATATTTTGAAAATTTAAATATTAAATTGTATGTTTTTTATGTTCTTAAAACACATGTCAAATTTCATGTTAATCAGAAGTTATTTACTATTTAGTCTTATTTTTATATATATAATTTTATACAAAAAAATTTGAAATTTAAAGATTTGAGTGATTACATAGCTATTGATATTTGATCTTTTTGAAACTTTGCAAGTATGGATGATTTAAGAAAAAAATTTAATCCAATCAATAGTAGATTTACCAAAATTCACATTCAATCAAAAAAGATTGAGTGGAGTTATAGTCTTAATTTACAAAATTTTGTTGCTAAATTTTGTCCAAAATATAATTATGTTGAGTCTAAAAAAATTTTGGGTGGTCCCAAATATTTTTTAAGGATAAAAAATCATAAATTTTTTAAATTTTACATAAAATAATTTATTTTTTTCCAAGTGAGGGTGGTCCTGTGACCACCCTGCACTCTACATGGAGCCGCTAGTGTGTTCTATCCTCATTTTAGGATTGAAAAAATTTGTGCAGCATGGGAAGTGTGACAATTGACAAGTCGGAGGAACTATTTTATTATTCTTAATGAGGTGGCTTTGACATTAATGACACGAATTTTAGAAATAGATAAACAAGTATTTTAAGCTTATAATAATAGCATGAAGTTATGAACATAAAACTCACTTTTGTGAGGTACAAAAAAGATGATTGGTAGATAATCTTTTTCCAAATTTTGCTTTGATGGAAGGTATTTGCTATCTTCGGTCTACTCTCTTGGTATAATTATGTATTAAAAAATTAAATTTATATATATTTCTTCAAAGCATGACAATATGAAACAGGAATGGAATTTAATTAATTATTTAATTTATACATAAATAATTTTTTTAACACATATTCAAAATCGGGTTAAACAAACAAAATTCGTCACCATCCCATCTTCCTTCCAGGAAAGGAAAAACTGAGAGGAGGAGTAGTTACAAATAAGAGAGGGTGACCCACATGTCTTACATTGAAGATTGAACAAAAGCATGTTCTAGTTTGTGGTGGTGATTGATTAGTACTTCAAGACAAGGGAAATTGTTAATTCTAAGAAATTAAGCACGGCAAGGATCATAACACAAATTACTCAAGTTGGAGCGAAGAGTCAATATCAAGAAAGTTTAAACAAAACCCACCTCTAGTAGGCCATAGTGTAGTTTATATCATTTTATGGGAGATTAGTTATAATCCGAACCGTTTGACTAAACAAATTAGCGCGGGTTTGGATAGCAAACGCGGCAGGTGTTTGAATTTTTTTCTGAATCTTATGCACTATTTACGGGACCCGTAATACGAAAAAACGCAAATGTAACTTTAAAATTGAATTCCACGGGCATTATTCATAGTTTAAAAATTATTTTAAAATTGGTATTTAAACAAACTCTAACACTGTATTTGCATTATAAGTAAGTTATCCCACCAATCTTTTTACTATACAGATGAAAATAATAAACCATGCAGGCCAGAAGAAAAAGAAAAGGATAAAACAAAGACTAATTAGGCAAGGTTCATCACTAATTTCTTATTCCTTAATAATAATGTTATTTAAATGATACCTAGTGTAATTAGATTACATTACAAGATATATTACAATAATTATGGTCAATGAATTTAAACCATAAAAATCCAAATTCAGGATAAGAGTTTGTGGAAACGCAAGCTCTAAGAAATAACCAACTTCAATTTGACCAAGCAATGTGAATAGTCTAACATGCTTTCCATGTGCGCTGCTCCAAAATCCAAACAAGAAATATCATTCTCGTATTTGAAAGTGAGTCATAGTTTTGAATTAGATCAACAATAAGCTCTAGGGTCACGAAAATTTTTAACTAATACCGTGACTTATTGCAATTGATTCATAATAAAAAGTTGTATCAATGATAAATATATATGAAAATAATATTACTCTAATTACAATTTATCACCTTAACAAATTGTAAAAAAAAGTCGATCTCTTAACATTACTCTTTAAAGTTTGATCAACCTTTTTTTTTTCTTTTTTCTTTTTTTTCCTTTTTGAGAATGAAGTTTGATCAACCCTTTGATTATAAGAAAAGTGAAAGGTCAAAATGCATCTTAGAAGTTTGAACAAAAGGTATAAAACAATGTTTGGCCAAGAATTACCCACCTTAGGATAAACTTACTTGACCATGCAAAAAAACTAGCAAGTTCAATGTAATAAACATGGATCAAACCTTTGAATTGACACAGTGGATTAAAAAAAAAACACCCTTTGAATTGACACATTCCAGCCAAATACTGTGCCAATTTTTCTGGATTCAACCTTTGAAATTGAAACAGATACATCCGTTGTTGTTGTAACATAACTATTAAGTACTTCATTTAAATTTATAATATAAAAAAATATATATATTAAGACTTCATTCAGATATTACATTATAAACTTTAACTGTAAATTTCACAAATTCATAAATCATTAACAAGGCAAGAATATTAATAGTAATTACTAAAATTCCATACAAACGATTATGTGTGAGGACCTAGCCATCATATCTTTTTGACATCCTTTGTTTTTTCATTCTCAAGTTTATATAAAGATCTCTCTAAAATAGTCCTTATATTAACCAAACCAATTTCCCATTATTAATTTAATTTTTACAGTCCCAAAATTTGAAGTCCAAAGTATGTAGTTTTGCTCTCACATGTCCACCATCACATACCAATAACTTTCGCATAACGTTAGACCTTACTAGTGAATCTCGTACATGAATAATACACAATATTTGGTAAATGAGACTCACTTTTTTTGTGAAATAAAAAGGAAAAAAAAAAAGAGAGAGAAAAGAATATTACACAAGTATGAAATAATTTTTCAGACATAAGCCACCACAAAAGTGGAGCCAATAGTATAGATGCTTTTCTCAGAATAAGCATCTACCTAAATGGTGTCGTATCAGTACATGTAGCCTACAACAATGTCATTCAATATAACCTAAAGGTTTGGACAAGATTCAATTTTGATGGTGGAGTATTTGGCATCAATGCATGAAATTTCTTTTTTGACAATCATCAATGCATGAAATCTCTGGCATTATCAGTTGGATTTTCTTATATAGGGCCCTATTTTATATATATATATATATATATATATATATATATATATATTTTGTTAGTGATGAATGCTTTACAGGCTATCACTTCTCTCCTTCAGAGCTGGCTTATTAGGCTTGTATATATGGTATCTCCATCAACACTAATTATTTATAAAGTGATCATTTTCCCTTTTAAAGATCCACTCTATTTGATTGCACAATGAAAACACACACACAAATTGAGATGGATTAATCTCAAATACACGTCTTCACCTACATCACCAACATGAAATGGAAAACACAGAGCGTGATCCCCATTCTACATGTTACAAACAGGAAGATAGCAGTAATCTAATAGAACATACCAATCTTTTTAGTTTTTTAGTTACCCAAGCATTTATGTGCCAATCACAGCAGGCTACCAACAAAGGTGCATAGATGTATTTGTCAATGCCATGAAAAAGTAAAACTGATTTTGATGTCAAAGCCACAATCTACAAACAGATGCACCAAATAACCTTTCCACAGCTAGATAAATCACAAGTGTAGAATTATTTGGAGTCATGGCAAGCATGCCTCATAGAATAGTATCAGTAAGCATGCCTCATAGAATGATAATAGCTAATATGGCCATTTTCTTTGATCAATATGCTGGAGGGATAAAGACAAGCACAATTAACAAGAAGGCAGAAGGTGACAACTTTTAGAATACCACTAAAACCCATGTTACATTGGCGTTTGGGACTAGTCTAGATGTCAGAAACAAGTATGTTTTTTGGAGTCGTATAACTCCATTACTCCCAATTTAAGAGTATAAGCAAAATTATTCAATGCACTCATTGTACTACATTTTCCATTTTACAGAATATCTTCTCTTTATTCTCCTAATACAAGAGGTTTTACATAATATCTTGTGTTTATTCTCCTTATACAAGAGGCATTTGTCTAACAAACTTTGTCTCAACTATCAATGACTCCAAAAAGTACAAGAAAGAATAAAAAATGGCACAAAGGATTAGGAGAGGGTATCTTATGAGACTGTCTAGGACAATGAAGGTAGTACACAAACCTCATAACTATGAAAGAGTATCTTATGAAATGGTCTCATAAGATCGCCCTCTCACAATATTTAATACCTACACATATGAGACCCAGATATATTATGAGAGAGGTTTTATGAGACCATCTCAAAATATACTTTTTCCATATCTATTTTCCACATTACTATGAGATTTTTGTTGATTATCTCATAGAATTTTGGACAACAAATTAATAAGTTATGTAGTAATATATCCATGATACCAACAACAGATCTACAACAAAAATTATTTTCCAACAAATGCAAACTAATAAAATTAGGTGGTGAACCTATCTCAACCAGCACCCTAACATATATTGTCAATGCAAAAACTTCCACAGTTCTGAAGTTAAGACGAACATGCATGTTTTCCAAGGTCAAATGAAAAGATCTAAAATGCGATCTAAGCAGGTTAGCATGTTTCAATCCTAAACAAGCAGTCCATTCCATCATTTTTCAAATGGCTTTTAATGCTTATTTCTTCCTGTCTGCTAAATTTTCAAGTCTTAATCACAAAATCAGTTTAAAGAACCAAAAATAATCACATATAAAGAACTAAAATCAATCATATCTCTGATTTCAGTAACCGAGATCTGAGAATATGGAATCAGTCACAGGGCTGTACAATCCAGTAACTTGGAGTTTCAGCGATCATGGTTCATGGTACCATTGCCACTATTTACTGCTTTTGGCTCGATAAATATTCTGGTACTTCCAACTAATTTCCAAAAAACTAAAGAAATATATTAAGCATATTACAGAAATTATGCTTTAGATCCACTTCCCATTTAACTTTTGCTGTACTTCCCCTTTTCAGTGTTTTAACAGACTGATCACTAGGATTCAGTTGGACAATGTCAACTAGTTGAAAATTTGGCATTGTTATGTGGAGATTTTTCCTTATCTAATTTCTAAATGAAATGAAACACTATTCCAGAAGAAATATAAATAAAGAAAATATAGAAGAAGAAAAAAACAAACATATAATTCTAAAAATGATCTAATATAAACAATTTGGGCAATGGGTCAACTTTCAATAAATGCTGTATTCATTCATTTAGAACTATCAGTATCAAATGAAGAGAAAGAAAAAAGGGGAGGGCGGGTCTAAGCCTTTCATTTTCAGGTGAAAACTAGGCATTGACATAATTTAACAAAAATGTCAGAGCTATATACAATTTCTAATCAGAATAAGATGACTAAATTGGGTGCTACAAAGCTTTTACGGACAAGAACCTACTAAGTTTCATAAAGTAACCATCAATTTACAGGGGAGAAGCATCATTCACTTCCATCACCAGTACCCACTAGAGAACACAGAGCAGCAATTAAGCAAGTAAACCTTGCTTAAACAATTATGCTATAATGGACAGAGAGACTGCAGTAATCTGATGGCATTTAAACACTAACCTATAGACTGAGGGCCTTTATGACAGTAAAATATGATGCAAACCTCAAACATATGAGATTATTTTGAAGTAGATAACAATATACAAGGAAAGGGAGAACAGGGCAAACACATGCTGCCAGAAGAGCAGTGCTGAAGCTTCGCTAACTGCATATCCCCTCAAGCTGGCAATTGCTCCCAATAAAATGGCAGTCGGTGTTGTGTATTGCAACAAAAGCACAAATCTGTACATTGCATCACCGTGGACCAAAAAATTCAGCTTATCAGACAAAGCAACAATACCAATTCCAAGAAGAGGAAGTACCAAGAGCCTTGCCACACTTATACCAATTGTAGTTCGAAGACCAAGTTTTGAATCAATTGGCCCCTCAGCAAGCATACCCCCAAGAACAAGCATCACAGAAGGCACCATTGCGCCGCCTAAAATCTCTAAACTGTCAGTGACAAAAGATAGTGGAGCGTCATATCCAAAGAAAAAATCCTTGATCTGAGGCACCATCCCAATGATGATAGCTAAAAGAGAAGCAATAGTTGGGGGTTGAAGTATGTGCTGTATTGGAGTTTGTACAGCAACAGTTCTGATCCTCCTGACAACTCTGGGCTCAGCCAAACACCTAAGGGACCTGGGACTGTTTGGAGCTCCTTCTCCTGTATCCTCAAGGTCAGGAACAGACGACTGAGAAACACTTGATATGCTTTGGAAAATTCTAGCAATAAAGGGTTGCTTTGAATGCTCAGTTTCTTTATCTTCCATATCCGGCCATTCAGCTTCAACAAGGAGAGGCCTACTGACATCATTGACTGCTTCTTGTTCCTCAATCTCAATCTCAGCCCCTTCTTCAACAATCTCATAGTACTCCAGTGGAGGCTCCATCATGTGATACACAAGGGTATAAACAAGAATCACAGAAACCCATGAAGAAAAAGAGACATAAGCCACCCCTCTTGAATGACAATGGGGTCCAAATGGATTATCTTTAGTATGGCAGACAGATCCAACAAGTGCAAGCGGGATATTTCCAGTATTACCAAAGGCAGTCATGATAATGGTAAATCTTTTAAACTGTGGAGGTGGGCGGCAAATAAGCACGACTATGTACCCAAGGAGGCAACCAATGGCTGTACTGATTACAACATTAATTGGAATAAACCACCAATCAGCAAAGTTCTCAACTGTAATGCTTTCACCCAGTTCAGTAAATATTAGGCAAGGCAAGAAGAGAGCAAAAACAAGCTTACTAAGAAGCTTAAATGTCGCTTTCGGGATTATTTTGGTTTTGGGGTGTGCAAGAACCAGACCTATAACCGTAAGGGAAAGAAGTTTCATCAAAGGGATTATTGCACTTAGTATATCTTCACCACTTGTCTTCATTTTGTTTTGATAGAGCTCAACTAAGTATCGCAACATTTTTCCCTCTCTGTAGTGAAAAATCAATAATTCTCTCTGCAATGAATCAAACAAAAAATACAAATACAAAAACTCAGATCAAATTCAATAGTAGTTCTGGTTCCTATAACACCAACAACATAATATCAAAAACCCCACCAAAAAATTTGCACTGCCACAACATGAATTCAGCATATTATCCATAAAATTATCATAATCAATCACAACACAAGAGTCTCACAAACCTAATGAACTAAGTCTCAAAATTTAAATTGGACAGATTATCAAGAAACGCAAAAAGATCCATAAAAACGCCATCTTTAACAAGATTACCTCAAACCACGTCCTATAAATCAAAGGAATACAACATGGGATTTTCAAAAACCGCGTCCAAAATTAATGAAAACACAGCATGGGGCTTTCTAAACACCAAAAGACGAAAAGGGTATCTATAATTTTTCATTCTCTACAAGAAAATCAACCAGAACAATGCTTTTATCAAATATTCAACAGTAACATCAAAACTAATTTGCAAATTAAAAAAAAAAAATTGTAAAAGAAGAAAACTAACGGATCACAAAAAAGAGTGGAGAGAGATTCTGGGACAGAGGTTTTGAGTTGAAGAGAAAACACATACGAGGATTCCTTAAAAACCTTGGATTAACTGATTCTTAACCAAAGAGCTGGTATTTATTATTATTATTATTTTATATAGAAAACACACAAACTTCATTAATAATTAAAAGCAGAAGATACATGATGGGAGAAGAGCCTCTTCAAGAAAACAGGGACTCTCTTAGATCCAACAGAAAAATCAAAGAGCTGACTAATGAAATAAAATTGGCCCATTTAACCATAGGTGGAGTGCTTATGCCTATGAAGCTAGAAGCTTACAGGGAGAGATTATGTTTTCTGGAGTTGCTACTTGCTAGCAGTGCAGCAGGCAGTGCCTATGGAGCAGCTCAGGAAGCTCTGATGGCAGCTCTAAAAGCTAGAAAACTTGAATGCCAAGGTCGTTCAACTTGAAAGCCAAACTTGCTGATCTTCTTTCCCTTCAGCAGAATGGACTAGTTTACAAGTTATTTGTTCCCAAAGTTGTTCCGGCTCTGTTTGTCATTTAGCAGATACGACAACTAGATTGCCAATCCACCAAAGCTGGTTTAATCCAGCTCTTTTGTATCCTTAACTTTTACTTGTTCTTTATCGCCCTTTTATGGTTAAAAACAAAAAAATTATCATTTGGTACGGAATAAATAGTGGTGTATGTATTCACCAGAGCTGTTCCGGCTCTGTTTGTCATTTAGCAGATACGACAACTAGATTGCCAATCCGCCAAAGCTTGGTTTAATCCAGCTCTTTTGTATCCTTAACTTGTTCTTTATCGCCCTTTTATGGTTTAAAAAAAAAAAAAAACATTATCATTTGGTACAGAATAAATAGTGATGTATTTTACTACGTTCGTTTGGATATAACTTATTACTGAGAATTGAAAATACTTTAACAAAATAATTTTTAATGAAAAAGTGGCTAAAAAGTGATATTTGTGAGTTCCGTGAACAATGCAACTGAAAACTAAAAACACTGTAGTAAAATAATTTTTAAATATGTGAATAGTACCGTGAGACCCATTTTTAATAAAAAAGTAGCTAAAAAGTGATATTTGTAGGTCTCGTGAACAGTGCACAGGTGCACTGTTCACAATAAAAAAGTCAACAACTGCGGCTACTATTTATGAACATTGCATAAACAATAGCCGTAACAGTCACGTTTGTTGTGCCAAAAAAAAAAAAAAAAGAGAAGGAAACATAAAGCTCAACAAACGTGGACCCAAAACGTGAATCCAAACGCTACCTATGATTGCCACGCTATAACGAGCAAACGCTAAAACGACCCCGTATTATTTATGCTTCTAAAAAAAAAAAAAAAAAAAGAGAAGAAATCTTAAATTTAAATCTTAAATATGACCATGCAATACACTTAAACGCAAATTAGTTGAAAAAAAAATCTTTTTCTTGTAAGAAAATGTGTTAATAATTAGTAAGTCACGTGAAATTTTAATAAATTAATATATATATATATATATATACACACACATACACACATATTAAGTCACTTCACCTAAGAATGTTATGTTATGTGTAAGGAAGTGGTTTATGAGCCCAAGTGACTTTGGGCCTAGAATGAAAATAGGCCCAATCCTAACCGGCTTGTTCTGATGATTGACCTCTTTGAAAGATTCGGACCTTGGACCACAGACTAGGACGGGATACTATTCTCATTGGGAATGTTATAGGAGATCCGAGGATGAGACACTTACTCAGCCACCGAGGAAGATGTACTTGCCAAGCTACCGAGGAGGACTTTTGGAAAATGCAGAATTTTCCAAGGAAGCCTACTGAAACTTCCTGATAAAACAACAATCACCTCTACATTAATGAGGCATACCTGCTTGGCACAATCGTATTTATTAATGAATGATTGGCCTGAACAGTGCAAAGAGCGCCAAAAGTCTCAATTCATCATGGAAGTAGGGAAGCAAAGAGCATGATGCAACAAGAAGCCCTCCAACCGTGCAGGGATAGCACATCCTTGAGAAGAAAGTTGGGAAAATATAAGGGAGGATAAGGGCAAAGAGGAGGACACATAGAAAGTAACATAAAGAGAATTGTAGAGAAAAAACAAAGTCTTAGAACCCTTTTTAGAGCATGTTCTTGAGAAAAGATAGTGTATTGTTTCCCTGTTTATGAATAATACCGTCACATTTGCATAGTTTTACGTAAAGTTTTGTTCTTATTCAAATCTCCGACTGTGGATTATTAGTAGCCTTATATTACAAATTAATTGTGTTCTTATGAGGATAGTTCATCATTTTAGACCCATTGTGTAAATTTCATTATATTAAAACACAAAATTGTGATATTTGATCAAAATAAATTAAATAAAATACTAAATATTTAAAATTTTTGTAATAGAATTTAGTTGGAGTAGAATTCTAAATTTCTTGAAAGATAATAAGTAATTGTTGGAATTTTAACTAGCGTAAGCTATCCTAACAATTAATATAAGCCATTTAATACTTTTGTAATAAAGATTCATCTAAAGTATAAACTATTTTTAATGCTTTAAATAAAGAAAAAATAAAAAGAAGAATAAGCTATTTTTATAATCCATGATTAGTAGGAGGTGGGGGGAATCACAATGGGGAGTGGATCAAAGGTTTTTCCAAATCCGTTGGTATTTCACAATAGCAGAACTTTGGGCCCTTAGGGAGAGTCTTAAAGCTGTGTATTGACATACATCTGCCCACTGTTATTATTGAATTGGATGCTCTCTTAATTGTTAACATGATCTCTGGAGTTTCGGCCTTTTCTAGATGCTTATCCCCACTTGTTGATGATTGCAAGGCTTTACTCAGAAGAATTCCTCAGTATCAGGTGAAGCACTGCTTTAGGGAAGCCAATGCTATGGCTGACTCTTTTGTTGGAAGTGGTGCTACTATGGAGGATGATTTTGTTGTGTTTAATTTCCCTCCTGCTAAGTGCTGATATTGGGATGCTTTTGTACCAAGATGCTATCAATTATGTGTACCTAAGGCACTATCGGAGCAGTGCCAACTCTGTGGATTTGGTTTAGTTCTGTTAAATATATCCCATTAACTAAAAAAAAAGGTAATATAATATAATTTGTATTTCTTAAAACACTAGGTCTATATTTAAGAAACAAATATACTTATTTTTTAACACAATTTATCTAGAAAGACACCTAAATATTTAAGTAGCAAAATGATTAAGAAGATAAAAAGTCAATAATAATGTGATGTATGTTAAAGAATCATTAAAATTGTTAAAAGAAAAATGATAAATTTGACATAAAATACATCCCCAACAACTACAAGTTATTTTATATTTCTCAACACAAATTAATTAGGAAATACCAAATTCCAAATATGTGGGGTCAAAAACTCCCAACAAGAAAGACAAAGAAAACTTCAAAAAGCTTAATATTCGAGTAATTGACCAACACAATTTATTTATTAGAAAAATAAAGTGAAAAGTCCAAAATGGGAAGTTCAAACAACTAATTTATAGAAGCAAGATTGCATTGACATTGCACTAAATACATTTCAAAAGGAAAAAACTCTTTTCCCATGGTGTTGGGTTACACCAAAAAGAAGTATATTTTCTCTCTCTCTCTTAAAGGAGAGGGGGGGGGGGGGGGGGAGAGTTGTACTGTACAGGTTGTCTTATATGTGTTTAATGCAAAAGAGGTTAGATAGAGAATCTCTCATTAATGTAAAGGTGACGAATCCTATGATCATTATCCTTTCAGGGGATTTCTTGAGGTGTCATGGGTCAAAGCGTCATCGCATCCAAGAATAGAATGGGCGGTGTTGATCTCTCGTGGTACTTCTTTTGTTTGCCGAGGGATTGCCCCTGCTTGTGAGCTTGGAGAAGCATTCCAAGGTTGGAAGATATGCTCAGAACTCCACGGAATAGTTTTGTTAGATTTCCCATGACCAATCATTGAAATGGGCTTAGCCCATCTCTTCGAGTATGACCTCCTTTGTATTTGGGCT
Organism: Castanopsis chinensis; assembly: GCA_032878915.1. Classification (NCBI taxonomy): domain Eukaryota; kingdom Viridiplantae; phylum Streptophyta; class Magnoliopsida; order Fagales; family Fagaceae; genus Castanopsis; species Castanopsis chinensis. The sequence goes on from JAVQMG010000071.1 coordinate 1,626,784, forward strand.
TGGTCCAACATCAAGTTCATCCCCTCCACAAAACATATGAGAAAATAACAATAATTCATACTTTAAACTTTTATACCATTAAAATATACACAACCTTTAACTATTAATTACTAAGATTTTTTTATTTATTTATGATACGAGAGATAAAAAAAATTGTGTCATATTGTATATAATTTATATTAATTTGGATGGCTCAATGACTATACATTCTTTTTCTTTTTTTTAAAGAGTAATTTTAGTATAAAAATTATAACTTTTGCCATAATTATCTTATGTGACAGAATGCAATTAATTAACATTTCTTTTCACATGGATCTTTTTTTGGATAAATGTCATTTATACCCTTGAGGTTTGGGCTAATGTCATTTAGGTTCAAGACTTTTCAAAACTAATCAATTTGGTCTCTAAAGTCAATTTAGTCTCTAAAACAGTCGAGAAAAAATAACTAACTGTTTAGGGACTAAGTTGGTTTTAGGGACCAAATTGACTAGACCTGATTAGTATTAGCCTAAATCTCATGATATGTTAGTAGAATTTACCCTTTTTTTTACCACTCACATGAACAATTGCGACAAGAGTTGTAGTTTATTACGTGCTCCTAAAATTTTTCTTTTTAAAATGTATTCGGGTAAATTTAAGGCGATTATTATTATTCTTTTTGAGAAGCATTATCTTTTTATTCTATTGGCTAATTATAGGCTTATTATGATCAAAAGTTATAATAATAAAAAAAAAAGACTTAGTGTGCATTAGGTATTGACTTAAAAAACCCTTTTTTTTTTTTTTCTATTTAACTTATTTATAATATCTCGGTTATTTTTTAGTTTTATCTATTCTACGACACTTTTTATATAAAAAAGAAAAAAAAAAAGTGACGTGGTTAATTTTTATTCAAATCAACGTGGCACTAGCTTCATTAAAAAAAATATACGGTGGGCCGTAGCTAACCTAGAAACCAAAACGTGGCACTGTCATTTTTATATCTCACCTACGCCATTCTCTTTTCATACTAATATCCATTTACCTTCATGTGTACGTGAGTCTCGCCCTTTTTTATCAATGAATTTATTCTGAAAATATATATATATATATATATATATATATATATATATATGAGTCTGCTTCCAACTTGTTAAAAAGTTTACATTATTTGTTTCTTTAGTTTAAAAAAAAAAAAAAAAAAGAAGAAGAAGATATGACATCGTTATTTCATATTTGTTGAATTTGTGCAGGGTTGTCACCGAAGCAGCGACAAACCGTTATTCTGGAAACCAGACACAAATGTTCAGGATGGAACAAGCAATGCAATCACTCATGCTGTTCATTCTGATGTTGTCACTCAAAGTAAGATAGAAGCAAAACTCTAAAACTTTCTTGGGAAGTAGAAGGCAATTTCACCTTTTTTATTCTTGAGGAAGCAGAGACATATGTTACATATGTGTGCTGTCTGAAGATTTAGCAAATAGTTTTGGATTTGGATTAGTTTGGATTTGCATTTGAGTTCAGCTAGGATTACATGTTATCTTTATCCATTTCTTTCCCGGAAGCTCTTGAAAGGTCTTAATGATATTCATAAATTCGTTTCAAATTTCATTTTTGTTTGGTGGTGATCCCAAACAACCCTTAGATGGAGCTTTTCTAGGCTGTCTTGCATCACATTCAACAATTTGTTGTTTTGAAAAGAGCTTGCAAAGAGTAATTGCAAGCTTAGAAAAGGAAAGCAATAGTTTCAAAGTTGGTAGTTTATGCATCAGTTGTTTTGAAAATGAGCAGAAACTCTTTAACTGAGAAAGAAAGAAAGTATTGTCCACTAAGCAGTTAACTAGTGAGGTATAGAAATTTTTGGGAAAAATGGCAAAAGAAGCAAATCAAATCAATCCTAGCTTAGAATTAAGCTTAGAAATATCCATTGTATAAGTGTGCTGCCACACCTATTGTTTTGTTTGTTCTATTGTTTTAGCCTAGTGTGTAGACACGTGCACAAGTTGTATTGTTAGGAAATTTCGTTATAGGTAATTATGTTAGTTTTTCATCATCGATGGATCTGGTTTTATATTTAACAACAGAGCTTAAGAGCACTAGCATTGGGGTGTAAAAACTAAAAAGCCCCCACCATTTGCTATTTTACCACCTAAATCTTTAAAAACATGCTACATCTAGGGGTGGGTATTTTTAAAAATTTATACCATTTGTGAATAGTAAGGCTGTATATATACAACCCTACTATTTATGGGTTGTTAAAATAAAAAATAATATTTTAATGGAGAGAGAGGAAAAGTGAGGAGAAAGAGATAGGAGAGAAGAGAGAGACTTGGTTTGTTTATATTATTTGTTGGTATAGTTTATATTATTTTAATGACTTGTATCTAAAAATAAAAACTAGAATATAATTGAGTGAGTTGTAAAATGAGATTGTAAAATAAATAAAGTAGATTTTGAGAATGTATAATAAACATTTTTTTACATCTCTGAATGCTAATGCTCTAAGTGTTTCCTTTTTTGGTCTATTTCTCTCATCAACTATTTCTCTCTTAATTATCAAGAATGAGAAATTCTCTCCTCTCTTCTGATAACCATGACGACTGATCAGCATCCCTTCTTACTTGAGATGAAATAACCCTCTTTTTAGGGGAAAGAATGCAACAACAGCAAGAGGCTTCTGACACTGCCACAGCTACAGTAGCAAGTCAAAATGTATTATTTTCATGAATCTTTCTATGTTTTTATTTTTTTGGATTAATTATTAGGATTTACAAAACTTCTATGTTAAATGCATTCTTTTCATAAATCTTTCAAGTGCTTTTTATTTTGAGCTTATATCTACTGCACTGTTGCTACGTTGCCCCCAATCTATGTATGAAAATGTTTTTAATTTAAGATTTCTGTTTTCTTGATGTTTAATTTAGTAGATTCTAGACACCATCTCAATATGTCTAGTTTTAAAACTTTCTATAGTTAAAGCTGAATATGGTTTTCTTGCTTAGATAAGATTTTGAAAAAAAGGTAGACAATGAATAAAAACTGACTCAAATTTACTTTGAAAAAGGGGATAATGAATATAAAATGTCTCAAATTTTACGTTGCAAGAGTATATGATAGATTATTTATTTAGCTTATTTATTTATTTAAGTGTAGTCTTAGAGTATCGAAATGTTGGAAATGAGCATAATAGGTAATGAATTGGTTGAGAAAATTTCAAAAATAAAAAGACTGCAAACGAAATTGAATAGACAGGAGGATGATATGGGATGTAACTTATTATTAGTTTTCTCCAATATTTCAATAAGTTTACCAAGAATCTTGTAGTTTAATTGGTTGACACCTCTCCTATAGAGACAGTCATGATTCATATCCCAACTATCGATGCATAATTTTTGTTATTTTATAGACAAAATAGAAATCACACTATGTGTGTGTGTGTGTTCACAAATTGAAAATTGCATAATACAATGGTTAATATAGACAAGCATGTTTCATGCCTACTAAAAAAATGTATATATCCTTTAATTATTGTTTCTCATATAAATCATAGAAAAATTATATTAAAATTTCATTATGCTATAACAAAATCAATATATTTATTCTATTACACACACATACATATATATATATAAATATATACATATATATATATATATTATATTACATGTGACTAAAAAGAGTTAGGAAATTTAAAAAACTAAGATTTATTTTAGTGAATTCACAAATATTTAATTTTTATGGCTTTTGTGTCAATTGCTGTCAATGCAACCAAACATGAGTAAAAATGTCATATTCTACATTTATTATTATTATTTTAAATAAAAATGATCTATTGTATAGGGTTTATAAAAATAATAATATAAATTCATTTGATATAAATAATTAACGCACTACTATAGATAATTAATATAAGCGATTACTCTATTGGCTAACTTAATGAACTAATATTTTGATATAAATGCAAACTTTGTTAATTTAGAACCTTAAATAAAGAGAACTTCAAGGAATAGGCACAACCTCATATTATCAAACATGAGGTCTCTACTTTGAACTGAAGGTTGCTTTGAAAATGAGGTATAGAAATTGCTGGGAACACAATGCCATTAAAATGGCAAAAGAAGCAACTCAGCTCAATCGAATGACAAACCTAGCTTATAATTAAGCTTAGAAATACCCATTGTATACTACAGGTCATACATAGAAAAATGTTACTAAAGTTGCAAGTCGTCATACATAGAAGAATGTTACTAAAGCTGCAAGTCGTTTCCGTGTAAATACTGCATTGTTGCTATGTTGCCCCTCATCTGTGTATGAACTTGTTTCTAATTTACATCTATAGACGGTAAGATTTTTGTTTTCTAGATGGATTTGGCATCTAAATATTTCTAGTTTTAAAACTTTCCACCTTCGACAATATAGGAATTTGAAGTCTCTGAAAAAATGGACAAGGATAATGAAATCGTTAAACTACGAGAACATTATCAATATTTGGAAGCGTATTTGCAACAGGAAATTTCAAAACAAGATTTGTCCAAGAACATTGAAATTGTAAATGAAATGATTCGTAGAAAATTCGATGAGATTTCAAATCTACAAATTGCTTTGGCTATGTCCATTGCTGAACTTAATATACAGGTAAACAAATTAATGCATTTTTTGACATTGGTTATCATTTTAATATTGTATTTGAATACGTTATCTTCACCACTACATTGCCTCGGGTGAGGTGGGAGACTATAAACACATAATAATATGACCGGTAAATGTTGGCAGCACCTTGTGATCAAGTTACTAGTGACCTACTTCCAAAGAAATCACAGCAACGAGGTATGCTTTTTCACATTAAGATTATAGTTCCTTCAGGATGCACACTGGGAATGGAATCTTTGTTCCCATGTTTTACTCTTTACTCTAAAGCATATATTATCTCTACCAGTCCCTTGTGACTTTGTGGGTCAATTTTCTTCTCAAGGAAACTAAAAGAGAGAGAAGGGATTTGGAAGATGATGCTGGGAGATCTAAAGAAGATTCATATTGAAGAGGTTCAAATGCTGCAGTTGCTGATGCAATCAACATCCTACATTCTCTTCATGTAAAAATGGGGGCCAAACAAATTGAACTGTCTTTCTCACACTACATTTTGGAGTTTTATAATGATAATTAACATGGATAAACAAATCAAACTTTCTAAGACACGAAATTTTAGGGTCTCAAGCAAAGTTATATTGTCTCATTTTGATTTTGTTTACCGGAACCAAAATTATGGGTGCTATGCAGTCTGAATGTAGTACTATTTCATGATCAGGGCCTGCCCAAGGCCCAGACCTAAAGGGCCCCACTACAAAAAAATATTTACCCTTTACAAAAATATGGCCCCATCCCATGTAAAATGCCCAAAATTTTATAAAAAATTCCCCAGCCCATGTAAAATGCCCAAAATTTTATAAAAAATATGAATTTTTTCAAATGGTTGTGCACTTTTCATTATTAGTGATGTTAGGGATATTACAAATTTTACTATAGATTTGTAAATTGACATGTTAACAATCACAACAAAGTATTTTAAATAATCATCAATTACATTATTGAAGCTCATCAACCACTGTTATTATCATATTATATTGTGAACATTTTGTAATACTTTTAGCATTTTCCTTTTTTATTTCTAACAGGGTTTTAAAAAAAAATTACAAATGTGTTAGATCATCATTGATGATAATCTCCCTTAATAGTTTGAAACTTTCATATTTGTAAACTAATTTTCTACAAAGTCACACATCAATTAATATAATAGATTATACATTAAAAAATAATAAATTCATTCTTTTTAAAAAATAAAATAATTTTTTTTTTAAATTTATGTTTCAACTATAATTTATTTTATATTGCTATAATTTTAATGTTGAGCCCTTGAATCCATACTTATTATTAGTTTTCTCCAATATTTCAATAAATTTACCAAGAATCTTGTAACTTAATTGGTTGACACCTCAATTTTCAATAGAGACATTCATGATTCATATCCCCCAATTATCGATGTATTAATTATTTTTGAATAAATTTCCTTATAAAAAATTGTAATCTTTAGTTATTTTATAGACAAAATAGAAATCACACTATATATGTGTGTATTCACAAATTGAAAATTGCATGATATAGTGGTTAATATAGATAAACATGTTTCATGCCTACTAAAAAAATTCATATATCCTTTCTCAGATAAATCGTAGAAAAATTATATTAAAATTTCATTATGCTATAACAAAATAAATATATTTATTCTATTACACACACACACGCATACACACACACACACACACACACACACACACACATATATTACATGTGACTAAAAGGAGTTAGAAAATTTAAAGGGCTAAGATTTATTTTAGTGAATTCACAAATATTTATTTTTTATACATTTTGTGTCAATTGCTGCCAAAGCAACCAAACATGAGTAAGAATGTCATATTCTAAATTTATTATTATTATTCCAACTAAAAATGATCTCTTATATATGGTTTATAAAAATAATCATATAAATTCATTTGATATAAATAATTAATGCACAACTATAGATAATTAATATAAGCATTATTCTATTGGCTAATTTAATGAACTAATATTTTTGATATAATTGCAAATTTTGTTGATTTAGAACCCTAAATAAAGAGAAGTTCAAGAAATGCGCTACATGACACAACCTCATACTATCTAACATGAGGTCTCTCTCTCTCTCTCTCTCTCTCTCTCTCTCTCTCTCTCTCTCTCTCTCTCTCTCTCTCTCTCTCTCTCTCTATATATATATATATATATATATATATATATTGATTGCTTAGATGGAGAAAGATGAACTGAAGGCTGCTTTGAAAATGAGGTATAGAAATTGTTAGGAACACAATGCCATTAAAATGGCAAAAGAAGCAACTCAGCTTAATCAAATGACAAACCTAGCTTAGAATTAAGCCTAGAAATACCCATTGTATACTACAAGTCGTACATAGAAGAATGTTACTAAGGCTGCGTTTGGCTCAACGGAAATCATTTTCAGGAAAGGAAAATATTTTCGGGAATATATTTTCGGGAAAGGAAAATATGTTTAGGTGTTTGGTAGCATTTTAGAAAATACTTTGGAAAATATTTTTAAGTGTTTGGTAACATTCTAAAAATGTAAAATTTTCACTGATTTCTCACATTTTCTCAGTCACTTTCTCACATTCCAAACAAATTTTATAATACAAAATTACAATTCATCAACTTTCAAACAAACAAAAATCAAAACAACGAACAACCCATTCAGTCAAAACTGAGAGAGGGAGGTGAGATCGCGCCGGCCAGATCGCGAGGCATCGTGCCGCGATCGCCAGGCGTCGCACCGCAATTGCGATCGCGATTGCTAGGCGGCGCAATCTCGCGATCGCCGCCTCGCGATCGTGTCGCGAGATCGCAACTCGCGATCTCCTCCTCGCGATCGCGGCGCGATCTGGCGATCACCGCCTCGCAATCGCGTCGCGAGATCGCGACATGCGATCTCCGCCTCGCGATCGCCGGCACGAGATCGTCGTGCTCTCTCTCTCTCTCTCTCTCTCTCTCTCTTCGTCGTGCTCTCTCTCTCTTCGTGCTCTCTCTCGTCGTTCTCTGTCTCCCTCTCTTCGTGTTCTCTCTCTCTCTATCTCGCGTGCTTTTTTTTAGTTTGAAGTGAAAATTTCAACTGAATTCATTTTCCACCGTTTCAAGGCAATTTTCCGGTCAAACTGAAAACATTTTCAGTTTGACCGAATTTTCCAAGCCAACCAAACACCATATTTTACGAAAAACAATTTCCGAAACTGATTTTCAGTCGAAACAAACACACCCTAAAGTTGCAAGTCGTTTCCGTGTAAATACTGCATTATTGCTATGTTGCCCCTCATTTGTGTATGAAATAGTTTCTAATTTACATTTATAAACAGTAAGATTTCTGTTTTCTAGATGTATTAGGCATCTGAATATTTATAGTTTTAAAACTTTCCACCTTCAACAATATAGGAATTTGAAGTCTCTGAAAAAATGGACAAGGATAATGAAATCGTTAAACTACAAGAACATTATCAATATTTGGAAGAGTATTTGTAGTAGGAAATTTCAAAACAAGATTCGTCCAAGAAGATTGAAATTATGAATGAAATGATTCGTAGGAAATCCGATGAGATTTCAAATCTACAAATTGCTTTGGGTGTGTCCACTACTAAACTTGATATACAGGTAAACATATGAATGCGTTTTTTGACATTGGTTATTATTTTAATATTGTATATGAATACATTATCTCCACCATTACATTGCCTCGTATGAGGTGGGAGACTGTAAACACATAATAATATGACTAGTAAATGTTTTCCTTTTAAAAAATAATATATATTTTTTCTTTTTGTTAAATTTATGTTTCAACTATAATTTATTTTATATTGCTATAATTTTTATGTTGAGCCCTTGAACCCACACTTATTATTAGTTTTTTCCAATATTTCAATAAAGTTACCAAGCATCTTGTAACTTAATTGGTTAACACCTCAATTTCCAAGAAAGACATTCATGATTCATATCCTCCAATTATCGATGTATAAATTTTTTTGAATAAATTTCCTTGTAAAAAATTGTAATCTTTAGTTATTTTATAGACAAAATAGAAATCACACTATATATGTGTGTGTTCACAAATTGAAGATTACATGATATAGTGGTTAATATAGATAAGCATATTTCATGCCTACTAAAAAATGCATATATCCTTTCTCAGATAAATCGTAGAAAAATTATATTAAAATTTCATTATGCTATAACAAAATAAATATATTTATTCTATTACACACACACGCACACATATTACTTGTGACTGAAAGGAGTTAGAAAATTTAAAGGACTAAGATTTATTTTAGTGAATTCACAAATATTTAATTTTTATGGCTTTTGTGTCAATTGCTGTCAAAGCAACCAAACATGAGTAAGAATGTCATATTCAAAATTTATTACTCCCTCCGTCTCATCTTGTTTGTCCTCTATTTCATTTTGGGATGTCCCAAAATGTTGTCCTCTTTCTAAAAATAAAATTAATTAATTTACTAATATTACTATTATACCCCTACTTTATTTTTAAAACTATTTGAAAAGAAAACTAACAAATATTTTAAAAAATCAATTTAATTAGGGCACTTTTTTAGTTGCCTCATTAAGAATAACTATTTTTTTTTAAAAGCTGATAAATTTATTTAAGGTCAGTTTTGTAAATTTATACATATTTATAAGGCAGACAAGACAATAAATGATGTTCCCTTAAAAAATTTGACTTTTCAAACAGGACAAACAAAGTGGGACAAAGGGAATACTATTATTCCAACTAAAAATGATCTCTTATATAGGGTTTACAAAAATAATCATATAAATTCATTTTATATAAATAATTGATGCACAACTATAGATAATTAATATAAGCATTACTCTCTATTGGTTAATTTAATGAACTAATATTTTTGATATAAATGCAAATTTTGTTGATTTAAAACCCTAAATAAAAAGAATTTCAAGAAATGCGCTACATGGCACAACCTTATATTATCTAACATGAGCTCTCTCTCTCTCTCTCTCTCTCTCTCTCTCTCTCTCTCTCTCTCTCTCTCTCTCTCTCTCTATATATATATATATATATATATATATTGATTGCATAGATGGAGAAAGATGAACTGAAGGTTGCTTTGAAAATGAGGTATTGAAATTGTTGGGAACACAATGCCATTAAAATGGCAAAAGAAGCAACTCAGCTCAATCGAATGACAAACCTAGCTTAGAATTAAGCCTAGAAATACCCATTGTATACTACAGTTCGTACATAGAAGAATGTTACTAAAGCTGCAAGTCGTTTCTGTGTAAATACTGCATTGTCGCTATGTTGCCCCTCATCTGTGTATGAAATTTTTTCTAATTTACATTTATAGACAGTAAGATTTCTTTTTTCTAGATGGATTAGGCATCTGAATATTTATAATTTTAAAACTTTCCACCTTCGACAATATAGGAATTTGAAGTCTCTGAAAAAATGACAAGGATGCTGAAATCATTAAACTACGAGAACATTATCAATATTTGGAAGAGTATTTGCAGCAAGAAATTTCAAAACAAGATTTGTCCAAGAAGATTGAAATTCTAAATGAAATGATTCGAAAAAAATCCGATGAGATTTCAAATCTACAAATTGCTTTGGGTGTCTCCACTACTAAACTTGATATGCAGGTAAACAAATGAATGTGTTTTTTGACGTTGGTTATCATTTTAATATTGTGTATGAATACGTTATCTTCACCACTACATTGCCTCGTGTGAGGTGGGAGACTGTAAAAACATAATAATATGACTGGTAAATGTTGGCAGGCGCCTTGTGATCAAGTTATTAGTGACCTACTTCCAAAGAAATCACAGCAACAAGGTATGTTTTTTCACATTAAGATTATAGTTCCTTCAGGATGCACGCTGGGAATGGAATCTCTGTTCCCATGTTTTACTCTTTACTCTAAAGAATATATTTTCTCTACCAATCCCTTGCAGCTTTGTGGGTCGATTTTCTTCTCAAGGAAACTAAAAGAAAGGGAAAGGATTTGGAAGATGATGCTGGGAGATCTAGAGAAAACTCATATTGAAGAGGTTCAAATGCCACAGTTGCTGCTACAATCAACACCCTACGTTCTCTTCATGTAACAATGGGGGCCAAACCAATTGATCTGTCTTTGACACACTACATTTTGGAGTTTCATAATGATAATAAACATGGATAAACAAATTAAACTTTCTAAGACATGAAATTTTAGGGTCTCAAGCAAAGTTATTTTGTCTCATTTCGAGTTTGTTTACCGGAACCAAAAATTGTGGGTGCTATGCAATCTAAATATGGCGCTATTTCATGATCAGGTCGGCCCAAGGCCTAGTCCTAAGGCCTCCACTACAAACAATATTTACACTTTACAAAAAAGGCCCCATCCCATTGTAAAAGGCCCAAAATTTTATAAAATATATGAATTTTTTCAAATGGTTGTGCACTTTTAATTATTAGTGATTATAGGGATATTATAAACTTTAATATAAATTTGTAAATTGACATGTTACCAATCACAAAAAAAGTATTCTAAATATTTATTAATTACATTATTGAAGCTCATCAACCACCATTATTGTCATATTATATTGTGAACATTTTGTAGTACCTTTAGCATTTTCCTTTTTTATTTCTAACAAAGCTTTAAAAAAAAATTTAAATGTGTTAGATCATCAATGATATTTAATCTCCCTTAATAGTTTGAAACTCTCATATTTGTAAACTAATCTATTACAAAGCCACACATTAATTAATATCATAGATTATACATTAGATTATAAATGTAATTAACTATGTATCGTCATATATCCAAGATAAATTAATTTTCTTTTTAAAAAATAATATATATTTTTTCTTTTTGTTAAATTTATGTTTCAACTATGATATTCAATTCTCTATATGAAATTAACCTTGGTTTTAGTTAGTATTATTCATTAAATTATGTATTTAATACATCAAATTAACCTCAATTTGATTAACATTAAATAATTTTATTTAATTAATACATACATATAAAAAAGCCTCAAATTAGGTTAGGTTGGGCCGGTCCTGTTCACAATCATTGTGGTGTGTGGTACTATCCCTTTTTTTTTTTTTTTTTTTTTTTTTTTTTTTTTTTTTTTTTTTTTTATGAAATGTGTGGTACTATCTCATGATCGTTGTCATGTGTGTGTACATGCGCGACTTTGAACTAATTAATCTTGTATAGAAGTATTGCATATAAAAGTTGTCAAGGACTATACGTGTCACTTCTTACAAATTGGGCATCTACAAATATTACCACCTATAGAGTATAGACAAATGTACTTATAGTTAAATAAATGCTAAAATACAAAAGAATAATAATAAAGTAGACAAAAGCCTTATGAATTAATTAGTTGATACTTCTTGGTGTATCTATGAGATTCAAAGTTCAAATATTTCTCCCAGTTGTAACTATTAAAATTTATCTAAAATCGTTTTCCGATAAAGTACTATTGTACATGAAATTAATAACCAAAAGAGAATTTATCACTACTAAAATATAGTAAAATAGATTCTCAAAAAAAAAAAATGTAATAAATAATTTTTAATAAAAACTTTATTTGAATAAATTATATTAAATAAGTGTCATCTTGGTTTCATTTTTGAGAAGTTGGAAATGGTGTGATTTGTAGTGCAATGGACTATGATAAACTAGATTTTAAAAGAGAAAATGGTTCGCCAAACAACATTATTTTCTCATAATTTATCCCCGCGCGTGTATGCTAGGATTTTATTTATGTATCTAAATTTAGGGAAAGTATGCTGGGACTTGATGGAATTGATTGAAAGTAAGGGGAGAAGTAAAACATTTAATCTTGTTAATTTTTTTTTTTAATATAAACTACAACATTTAATCTTGACAACATAATTATGCAATTAGATTCATATAGACATAATAAAATTCCAGACCAATATCCCCAATGTTTGTAAATATTAGTACACATAATTATTAAATGAAACCAAATGATAAACTTCTATAAAAAATTTATAAAAAAAAAAATTGATAAACTAAACCCACTGAATGAAGTCAATTTGGCAAGGCTACAGTATCTATACTATAATGTATGGGTGTAAACCAAAGGTTTACATTTACTAAAACTATGCATTCAAATATAACAGTATAGATAACATGTAGATGACATGGTTGATTGATGAGGAAAATATCCTAAAGAAAAATACAAATTCTATGGCCAATCTTCGTTCTAGTGATGAACCGAACACGTTCAACATTGACAACTTTTAGAATACCACTAAAACCCATGTTAGTATGTTACTTTGGTGTTTGGGACTAGTTAGGACGTCAAGAACAAGTATGCTTTTTGGAGTCATATAACTCCATTACTCCCAATTTGAGAGCACAAGCAAAATTATTCAATGCACTCATTGTACTACATTTTTCGTTTTACAGAACATCTTCTCTTTATTCTCCTTATACAAGTGGTGTTCGTCTAACAAACTCTGTTTCAACTCTCAATAACTCCAAAAAGTACAAGAAAGAAAAAAAATGGCACAAAGGATAAGGAAATGGTATCTTATGAGATTGACTGCGACAATAAATGTGGTATATAAATCTCATAACTATGAGATGGTATCTTATGAGATAGTCTCATGAGACCGCTCTCTCACAATATATAGTACCTACACATGTAAAACCCATACATATTATGAGAGATTTTATGGGACCATCTTAAAAAGAAACTTTTTCCATATCTATTTTTCACGTTAGTATGAGATTTTTGTTGATAATCTCATAGAATTTTGGACAACAGATTAATAAGTTAAGTAGTGATATGTCCATGATACCAACAACAGATGTACATCAAAAATTATTTTCCAACAAATGCAAACTGATAAAATCAGGTGGTGAACCTATCAATCTCAACCAGCACCCTAACATATATTGTCTGTGCAAACACTGCGGAGTTCTGAAGGTAAGACGAATATGCATGATTTCCAAGTTCAAATGAAAAGGCCTAAAATGGGATCTAAGTAGGTTAGCATGTTTCAATCCTAAACAAGCAGTCCATTACATCATTTTTCAAATGGCTTTTCAATGCATATTTCTGCCTGTCTGCTAAATTTTCAAGACTTAATCACAAAATCAGTTCAAAGAACCAAAATCAATCATATCTCTGATTTCAATAACTGTGATCTGAGTATATGGAATCAGCCACAGGGTTGTACAATCCAGAAACTTGGTAGTTTCAGCGTTCATGGTCTATGGTACCATAGCCACTATTTACTGCTTTTGGCTCGATTAATATCTGGTACTTCCAAGAAAACAAAAGACATGTATTACGCATAAAAGAAATTATGCTTTAGATCCACTTCCCATTTAACTTTTGCTGTACTTCCCCTTTTCAGTATTTTAACAGACTGATCACTAGGATTCAGTTGGACAATGTCAACTAGTTGAAAATTTGGCATTGTTATGTGGATATTTTTCCTTATCTAAATTCTGAATGAAATGAAACACTATTCCAGAAGAAATATAAATAAAGAAAATATAGAAAAAAAAAACAAAAACAAAAACAAAAACAAAAACAAACAAACAAACATATAATTCTAAAAATGATCTAATATAAACAATTTGGGCAATGGGTCAACTTTCAATAAATGCTGTATTCATTCATTTATTTAATTGGACAACCATCAGTACAAGCTGGATTTATAACATAAAACATGACAAGGATGGTTTAGAACTTTCAGTATCAAATGAACAGAAAGAAAAGGGGGAGGACGGCTCTAAGCCTTTCATTTTCAGGTGAAAACAAGGCATTGACATAATTTAACTAAAATTTCAGAGCTATACACAATTTCTAATCAAAATAAGACGACTAAATCGGTGCTACATAGCTTTTACAGACAAGAACCTACTCAAGTTTCATAAAGGAACCATCAATTTACAGGGGAGAAGCATCATTCACTTCCATCACCAGTACCCACCAGAGAACATAGAGCAGCAACTAAGCAAGTAAACCTTACTTAAACAAATATGCTGTAATGAACAGAGAGACTGCAGTAATCTGATGGCATTTAACCTGTAGACTGAGAGCCTTTACGACAGTACAATATGACGCAAACCTCAAACATATGAGATTATTTTGAAATAGATAACAATATACAAGGAAAGGGAGAACAGGGCAAACACATGCTGCCAGAATAGCAGTGCTGAAGCTTCGCTAACTGCATATCCCCTCAAGCTGGCAATTGCTCCCAATAAAATGGCAGTCGGAGTTGTGTATTGCAACAAAAGCACAAATCTGTACATTGCATCACCGTGGACCAAAAAATTCAGCTTATCAGACAAACCAACAATACCAATTCCAAGAAGAGGAAGCACCAGGAGCCTTGCCACACTAATACCAATTGTAGTTCGAAGACCAAGTTTTGAATCAATTGGCCCCTCAGCAAGCATACCCCCAAGAACAAGCATCACAGAAGGCACCATTGCACCAGCTAAAATCTCTAAACTGTCAGTGACAAAAGATAGTGGAGCATCATATCCAAAGAAAAAAGCCTTGATCTGAGGCACCATCCCAATGATGATAGCTAAAAGAGAAGCAATAGTTGGGGGCTGAAGTATGTGCCGTATTGGAGTTTGTACAGCAACAGTTCTGATCCTCCTGACAACTTTAGGCTCAGCCAAACACCTAATGGACCTGGGACTGTTCGGAGCTCCTTCTCCTGTACCCTCAAGGTCAGGAACAGATGACTGAGAAACACTTGATATGCTTTGGAAAATTCTAGCAATAAAGGGTTGCTTTGAGTGCTCAGTTTCTTTATCTTCCATACCCGGCCATTCAGCTTCAACAAGGAGAGGCCTACTGACATCATTGATTGCTTGTTGTTCCTCAATCTCAATCTCAGCCCCTTCTTCAACAATCTCATAGTACTCCAGTGGAGGCTCCATCATGTGATACACAAGGGTATAAACAAGAATCACAGAAACCCATGAAGAAAAAGAGACATAAGCCACACCTCTTGAATGACAATGGGGTCCAAATGGATTGTCTTTAGTATGACACACAGATCCAACAAGTGCAAGAGGGATATTTCCAGTATTACCAAATGCAGTCATGATAATCGTAAATCTTTTAAACTGTGGAGGTGGGTGGCAAATAAGCACGACTATGTACCCAAGGAGGCAACCAATAGCTGTACTGATTAAAACATTAATTGGAATAAACCACCAATCAGCAAAGTTCTCAACTGTAATGCTTTCACCCAGTTCAGTAAATATTAGGCAGGGCAAGAAGAGAACAAAAACAAGCTTGCTGAGAAGCTTAAGTGTCGCTTTTGGGATTATTTTGGTTTTGGGGTGTGCAAGAACCAGACCTATAACCGTAAGGGAAAGAAGTTTCATCAAAGGGATTATTGCACTTAGTATATCTTCACCACTTGTCTTCATTTTGTTTTGATAGAGCTCAACTAAGTATCGGGACATTTTTCCTTCTTTTTTTTTTTTTGTGGTCAAAAACCAATAATCCTCTCTGCAATGAATCAAACAAAAAAAAATAGAAATACAAAAACTCAGATCAAATTCAATATTAGTTCTGGTTCCTATATCACCAACAACATAATATCTAAAACCTCACCAAAAAATTTGCACTGCCACAACGTGAATTCAGCATATTATCCATAAATTTATCACAATCAATCACAAAACAAGAGTCTCACAAACCACAAACCTAATGAACTAAATCTCAAATTTAAATTGGACAGATTATCAAGAAACGCAAAAAGATCCATAAAAACACCACCTTTAACAAGATTACCACAAACCACATCCTATAAATCAAAGAAATACAACATGGGGTTTTCACAAAACGCGTCCAAAATTAATGAAAAACACAACATGGGGTTTTCTAAACACGAAAAGACGAAAAGGGTATCTATAATTTTTCATTCTCTACAAGAAAATCAACCAGAACAATGCTTTTATCAAACATTCAACAATAACATCAAAACTAATTTGCAATTTTTTTTTTTTTTTTTAAAAAAAGTGTAAAAGAAGAGAACTTACAGATCACAAAAAAGAGTGGATAGAGATTCTGGGACAGAGGTTTTGAGTTGAAGAGAAAACACATACGAGGACCCCTTAACAACCTTGGATTAACTGATTCTTAACCAAAGAGCTGGTATTGGTGAATGGCTAATGAAATAAAATTGGCCCATTTAACCATTATGATATTTTTTTGTTTTTTTATGGGACATTATGATTTGGTACGGAAGCTGTATGTATTATTCTGTTTCTATGCCTATGATTGCCCCGCTATAATGAGCAAACGCTAAAACTACTCCGTATTATTTATGCTTATCCACAAAAAATAAAAAATAAAAAAATTCTTAAATAGGGCCATGCAATACACTTAAACACAGATTAATTAGCAAACCCATTTATAAACGGGTAAATTTCTGTTTATTGATTTTATCAAAATGAAGAAAAACATTTATGGAAAAACAAGCAAATAAATATTTTAAATATAAAATTTAGAACTAATGAGTAATTATATCATAAATAATCATTCAAAACTAAAACATATCTCAATATCATAAATAATCAATCACAATACGTTAAAGAAAATAAACTACAACATCTAATAAGTTTATATACCTCTAGTTTGAATGGTATATTGGTAAAATTTCATTTAATTAAACGAGTCAGACGGGTCAGACGGGTTCTATAGTTTAAACCCTAACTCAATCCGTTTATCAAACGGGTTCATCGTGTCAACCCAAATACGACATGAACCCATTAAGCCTCAACCCATAACCTGCTAATTTCGTTTCGTGTCGTGTCGTGTCGGGTTCACGGGTCGTGTCCAATTTTGCCACCCCTACATGCAATACACTTAAACACTGATTAATTAAAAAATATATTTTCTTGTAAGAAAATATGTTAATAATTAGTGAGTCACATGAAATTTTAATAAATTAATATGTACATACCGAGTTACTTGGCCTAATAATGTTATGTTATGTGTAGGGAAGTGGTTTCTGAGTGAAAGTAACATTGGGCTTGGAATGAAAATAGGCTCAATACTGACTGGCCCATTTTGATGACTGGCATCTCTGAAAGAGTCAAATTTTGGACCGCAGACTAGGACCGGATACTATTCTCATTGAGAATGCTATAAGGGATCTGAGGATGAGGAAATGCAGAATTGTTTGAGGAAGACGTTCTTGTCAAGCTATAGAGGAGGAATTTTGGGAAATGCAGAATTGTTCGAGAAAGTTTGCTGAAACTTCCTAATAAAGTAACAGATACCTCTACATTAATAAGGCTCACATGTTTGACACAGTTACATTTATTAATGAATGACTAACCTGAATAGTGTAGGCAGCCCCAAAAATCTCAATTCATCGTGAAAGTAGAAAAGTAAAACCTAATGGGACAAGAAGCCCTTTAGCTGTGTTGGGACAGCACATCCATGAAAAGAAAGTAGGGCAAATACAAGGGAGGATAAGGGCAAAGAGGACACACATAAAGTAACCCAAAAAATCATAGAGAGAATTGTAGAGAGTGTATTGTTTCCCTTGTATATGAATAATATCATCACCTTTGCATAGTTTTAAATTAAAACTTTGTTCTAGTTCAAATCTTCCATTTCGAATTATTAGTAGCTCCATATTATAAATTAATTGTGCTCTGAGGAGAATAGTTCATCATTTTCGACTCACACATTATGTAATGTGTAAATTTCATTATATTAGAACACAAAATTGTGATATTTGATCATAATAAATAAAATAAAATATTAAAATATTTTAATTTTTGTAATAGAATTTAGTTGGAGTAGAATTCTAAATTTCTTGAAAGATAATAAGTAATTTTTGGAATTTTAACTAGCGTAAGCTATCCTAACAAGTAATATAAGCCATTTAATATTTTGGTAATAAAGATTCGTCTAAATTATAAACTATTTTTATAACACTTCAAAAAAAGAAAAAAAGATGAGTCTATTTTTATAATAAAAATAGCGCAACCACTTGTCTCCACTCAACGCAACAAATAATGGCTTTTAGTCTTCTCAAAAAAAAATAATGGCTTTTAGGATCTATTTAAATAAGTGGGAGAGAATTTGAATCCATATTCTATCTATAGGTGAAACAATTATTCTACTGAGGCAGTGTTTGGATTGCGCTGAACGCGCAAGGAACAACGCGCAGTGCACGTACTGT
This sequence comes from Castanopsis chinensis, assembly GCA_032878915.1. Taxonomy (NCBI): domain Eukaryota; kingdom Viridiplantae; phylum Streptophyta; class Magnoliopsida; order Fagales; family Fagaceae; genus Castanopsis; species Castanopsis chinensis. The sequence continues at coordinate 1,645,598 of JAVQMG010000071.1, forward strand.
TCATGTATTGTGCACGCACTTTTTCAGCAACTTTTTATTAAAAATGGGTCTCACAGTATTATTTACACATTTAAAAATTATTTTGCTACAATATTTTTCAATTTTCAATTTTCAACTGTTTCTAAACAAACCCTGGGCTACATAGCTCTTGAAAACACCAACCATATAAGTTGTTATTTGTCATATTAAACATAGACTAGTAAGATGGTCGCAATAAAATCGATAGTAATTTTGACATTTTAATTGCTTTGGTATGTCCGTGATAAAATGCTTTAACTGCAGTGCCTCAATCTGTTATCAAAGATGAGGCTTGCCTTCATTGATTTGAAAAATAAAAGTGTTCCTTCATAACTCTTAACTCACACGATGAGTTTTAGGTTTAGATGATGATAGATTCCACTTATGCTATAGCCCACAATATATTAGAACGGCTTTGGGTTTGATATTTGTCAAATTTTAGAAAGCCCAATACAAGGCCCAAAATAACTTCCCTGGGCCTGTGATCATTTCTTGTAATTTGCCTAGCCCAATTTAATACTTTGTGGTTGTTTTATCCTCCCAAATTTAAGATCAAAATAATGTTTGGTGTATAATTAGCAAACATGTGCAGCTATGTTCGTTTAATAGATAGGTGGGCAAATTTATCAAAAAAAATAATAGATAGGTGGGCTACATTTATTTTTTGGAATTTTTTTTATCCTCAACAGGTAAAAATGTTTTGCTTGAGTGAACTAGAAGAAGGGTGGTATTTTTATGTACAAAAAAAAAAAAAAAAAACAATCAATTTCAATACTCACCAAAAGGGAAGTTCAAATATTAGATGAAAATTTAGCAAGATGTAAGATTGTTAGAAAATTAATTCTCAACTTTGTTTAGTTTTCAAAATCACAAGCTCCAATTATTTGACAAAAATCAATCATAATAAAAAAAAAATTGACAAAAACCATAAATAAAAACTAAATTCCATAATGTTTGGTGTATAAATAGCAAACATGTGCAGCTATGTTCGTTTAATAGATAGGTGGGCTTTATTTATTTTTTGGGAATTTTTTTATCCTCAATAGGTGAAATGTTTTGCTTGAGGGAACTAGAAGTAGGGTGGTATTTTTATGTACAATAACTAGAAGTAGGGTGGTATTTTTATGTACAATAAAAAAAAACAATTAATTTCAATACTCACCAAAAGAGAAGTTCAAAGATTAGATGAAAATTTAGCAAGATGTAAGATTGTTGGAAAATTAATTCTCAACTTTGTTTAGTTTTCAAAATCGCAAGCTCCAATTATTTGACAAAAATCAATCATAATAATAATAATAAAAAAATGACAAAAACCATAAATAAAAACTAAATTCCACAATGCTGGCTATGGGGTTCGAACCCATGCGCACTTATGTGCAGAAGATCTTAAGTCTTCCCCCTTAACCTCTCGGGCAAACCAGCCATTTGTGAATTCTAGCGTCCTCTTTTTTACCTTTGGTTATAGTTTTTAATTTCATTATTATCAATTTTTCGATTTACAATCATCAACTTCCCTGGGGATAACCAGCTACTGAGATGAAAAAATAAAACATAAACTTGCCCACAAGAAAATGAAAAAAAAAAGAAGTAAAATCCAATTATTCTTTTAAATTTGGATGAATGATCATTTTTATTCATAAAGTTTAATGTCTGTCATTTTATTTAATAAATCTAACATTCTTGTGAAATGAATCCTTCATTTTATTGTCTTTTATAAAATTTGATTATGTATGTAATACGATGTTGTTTTACTGGATTTAATAATAATTTAATAGAAGTCACTAGAAGAAATGACCAAATTGATATAGAGTTAAAGTTTCAAGGCTAAATTGATAAAGGTTCAAAACTAGTTCTTGTTATCAATTTAGCTCTTAACTTTTAACATTCCGATCAAATTCGTCATACCATCCATTGACTTTTATAAAAACTAGCACTATTTACAAATGGAACACAACATTGTTTTATTGGATTTAACAATGTAATGACAACAAAGGTAATGACTAATATGAAAAAAAAATTAATTAATTTAAGAACTAAGATGATAAAAATTTAATGCTCAATTTTGTTAAGAGGATGAAAAAAATGGGAGTATAAAGAAATAGAAAAGTACAAAGATAAAAATTAAATTAATATTATACTTTTATTTTAATTTGAAACAATGGATAATGCGAGTATTTTCGTAATCTACAGTGTATGGTCATTTTCTCTCATTTGAAATGAATAAAATAGTAAATCCAAGTGAAATATTCACCCATCTTCTTTCCTTTCCCTTTCATAACAACCAAACAATGAAACGTCATAATCTTCTCTCCCTCTTCCTTCACCCCTTCTCACCCCAACCAAATATTAGATAGACTTTATACATGAAAATATCACTTCAACAAACATAAAAACTAGTAAATGGTGTAATTTGAATTTAGGTAAAAAAGAAAGAAAAAAACAAAAAACAAAACAAGTAATAAGCCTTTTTCTTGGGATAAAACAAGTAATAAGCCTCTTTTTACAAAATTGTTTTTTATATTATAATAAAGTGATGAGTTATAAACAATATACAATAAAGTCGATGAATTTATATGAAAATTAATATATATATATATATATTAATTTATATAATAACTAATAGTCGAAATGTTTAATTTTTTGTTGATCGCGCCTCATTGCATCATATGGCTACATAAATGACTGACACATTTATATCTAAAAACACCAAAACAATATGTCTTTTCGTTTGGGCAGTAGTTACAGGAAAAAAAAAAACCTTTTTTTTAAATAGTAACAAATCAGCAAATAAGTAGTTTTAAAAATAAATTATAAAAAAAATTGTAACAAATTATTTTTAAAAGCCCCACATCGTTTCAGTGGGTAACCACTTTATGGGTGTCTATATATATATATATATATATATATATATATATATATATATATATAGATGGGTTCAAGTTACACCTAGTATAACTTCATAAGAATTACATCTTTTTTGGACCATTAATTTGTATTAGATCTAAAAGTAAAAAAAAGTCATGGTCATGTCATTATTATTCCTTAGAAATTAGTAATTAAGTCATTAACTTTTCTTATTAAAAATAAAAAAATAAAAAATAACATTAACTCTCTCTCCATCATCATCTTCCTCTTCTTTCCCTCTCTCACATGGTCTGTATCTAGTACAGCCACAATGATTGTTCCTCTTTGGCACAAATAAAAACAAGGGACACGCAATTCTTGTTTTGGGTACCATCATCATCCGTTTTGACCCAATTAAGTTTGTTATGATTAGAAGAAGAACTTGTTTTCTTGGTTTAATTTATAGAATATAAGTCTAATTTAGCTTATTTCGTTTCTATTCAAAATTTGTGCAAGAAATTAAGTAAAAAAAAATCGGTTTAAGTAAAAATAATAATTTGAACAAAAAGAAAAATCAATGGCCAATCAACACTCGTCAATATAGCCGATAAACAATTAATCCGTGGTGAGAAAAATAGTGTGTAGAGGAGAGAGAGAGAGAGAGAGGGGGGGGGGGGGTTAGCATCTAAAAATTGAATATGTTTTCCACTCTATTGGACCTTGTTTTCCATTAGCAACATAAAATGTTTTCTATTGAACTACATGTGGTGGTGTGTACTCAGATTATATGCTAATCAAGAAGATTAGGGGTGTGCATGGGTCGGGTTGGGTCGGGTTGAGGGAATTTTTTGACCCAACCCACTATGGTGGGTCAAAAAAAATTCGACCCAACCCAACCCAACCCAACCCACATGGGTCGAGTTGGGTCGGGTTGAACCATGGGTTAGACTTTTTTTTTATTTTTTTATTATTATTAAATTGAACCTATGTTTTTTTTATTAATTGTATAATATATTTAAATATATATTAAAGAAAGTAATAGGATTTTATATTATATATGTTTGTAGGATTTTATTTTATATTATATATTGCTAGGTTTTAACTTAAAAAAAATATTTATTAAATATATAATATATTTTAAATATATATTAAAATATGGGTGGGTCGGGTCGGGTTTGGCGGGTTTGTAATTTTATGACCCATAACCCAACCCGACCCGCTACAAAAAAATTTTTTATAACCCAACCCAACCCACCAAGCCCTAAAAACCGACCCAACCCGGCGGGTTGGGTCGAGTTTGGTCAGGTTTGGCGGGTCGGTGGGTTTTCTGCACACCCCTAAAGAAGATGTTGCTGAGAATGAGGAATGATTCCCAGCAGTTGGGAAACTTTCAATTGTCTTTTGTGTTAATTTTATCATAAAGAATTGTTACACAAAGACGGCATGAGAAAGGAAGAGAAGATGAAGCTGATGATGGAGAGTAGAGAGTTAATGTTGTTTTTTATTTTTAATAAAAAGAGTTAATGACTTAATTATTAATTTTTAGGAATAATAATGACATGATCATGACTCTTTTTTTTTTTCACCTTTGGATTTAATACAAATCAATGGTTAAAAAAATATGTAACTCTTATGAAGTTAACCTCAACCTATCTCATATATATATATATAAACTTCTCTTCAACTTTTTCCTTCTCAGTAATGCCCCTGTTTCTCCTACAAGAAGATACTTGAAGAGGGAACACAATAATATACTATTTTTTTAAAAAAAAAATTATCAATAATTGAAAAAATTTAGATAAATTTTTTAATTCTTAATAAAAAAAATTTAAAAATAAATTTGTTAAAATACGCCTTGTCAATAATAACTACTCTAACGTTTGTGAAATCCATTGAAGAAAATAAATGTGTTAGCGTTATTGCTAGGAACAAAGGCATTTTTGGTCAACAAAAGTGGACAAAAGAAAAAGCCTGAGAATGACAAAAATAGGTGAAATGACAAGACATGGTATGCTTACAAAAAAACAAGAGATAGTACTTCGGTTATGGTACTTGGGTTAAGATTCCTGATTGTCGGTAGTTTAGAACGTGATTTTGAATAATAATTTTTAGTTTTTAAATAAATTACAGTATTTTTATGGATATTATTTTTAAAAAATATAAACAATATACCAAATGAAGAGGAAAATATTCGGTGACCCGGAATAGGTCCTGTTCACTGTGTGCTGGGCCTCAGGGGCCTTCCCAAACAGGCTTGGTCGCGGCCCATTTAGGGTACTGTAGCGCTTGCCTAATCCACACTCCTGGGCCCCGTAGGGTAGGGTACCCCTACAATGAAATAGGTCAATAGGCCTACACAACTATAAATACGCCAGAACCCTCACAAATCAAGGTACGCACGCTCATTTGAACTCTAGCGCTCTTGAGTCATTAGCGAGGTTCCTAACTTGACCTTCGGAGGGTTTTAGGCCGACACCACACCGGTGTCCCTTCTACGTCTTCTCTTGTCGTCTTGCAGGTCTCTAACGCCCGGCGTGTACGACCGTGCAGCTCACTGGTGAATTTCGGCATCATCAGTTGGCGCCGTCTGTGGGAACCGCTAGGACGATCAAACGTTGTCCTATTCCTAAGACAAAGAGTTGCATGGTGTTCACGAGGTCGATGGCAACAATTAACAACCCAGGCGACGAACCTCGCTCAACCGCATTGGAAAGACAAGTCCAAACGCTAGCCGCAGCGGTCGAACGCCTGACCAAACGGAATAATGATTTGGAAGAGCAGCTACGACGGAGGGATGAGCCCCCCCGAGTTCAGGCAGAGGGAACAAGCGTGGAAAGAAGGGATGACGAGGCCCCTGAGGGGAGTAACGCCCCGAGCCGGCAGGAAAGGCGGGATACCAGCCTGACGACTCCCTCTGAAACCTTACCACCCCACGTTGCCGCAGAGATGCAGGAGATGCGGGAACAAATGGCCGTAATGATGAACGCCCTCAAAGGACGGGTATCCAGTGACCTCGACGACCTGGTCCAGCGGACCGATTCGCCCTTCGCGGCGCATGTCACTTCGTGCCCTCTACCCCCAAAGTTCCGAATGCCTACGATAGATAGCTATGACGGAACCAAGGACCCCTTGGACCACTTGGAGTCCTTCAAGACCCTAATGCACCTACAAGGAGTGCCGGACGAGATTATGTGTAGGGCTTTCCCTACTACGCTGAAGGGATCCGCGAGGGTTTGGTACAGCAGATTAACGCCCAACTCAATCGGTGCCTTTAAGGAGTTAGGTGCCCAGTTCGTCTCGCACTTTATAGGGGGCCACCGGTATAAGAAGTCCACGGCCTGCTTGATGAGCATCAGGCAGAGGGAAGACGAGACGCTGAGGTCCTACATAACACGGTTCAACAGAGAGGCCCTCTCTATAGACGAAGCGGACGACAAGATACAAGTAGCGGCCTTTACCAACGGGTTGCGAAAGGGCAAGTTCCTTTTCTCCTTATACAAGAATGATCCGAAAACTATGTCCGAGGTACTCTACAGGGCAACGAAGTACATGAACGCAGAAGACGCGCTAATAGCGCGAGACGGCAAGCCTAAGAAAAGGGAGAGATTGGAAGAAAAACGACATGAAGGAGGACGAAAGAAGGCCAGGACGGATGAGAGAAGGGATGATAGACGCTCGAGGCCGCCCATGGGGAGATTTGCCAGTTTCACCCCTCTAACGGCCCCGATCGACCAAGTGTTGATGCAGATAAGAGATGAGGAAGCCCTGACGTACCCTGGGAAGCTGAAGGGGAACCCCGACAGAAGATCAAGAAGTAAGTACTGTCGCTTTCATCGCGACCACGGCCACGACACGTCGGAGTGCTATGACTTGAAGCAACAGATTGAGGCGCTCATCAGGCAAGGGAGGCTACAGAGGTTTGTCAACAGGGAAGGGACGAATCCATCGCAGGTCCAGCCCCCCCCTCGAGAGCCTGAGCGCCCAAGACCGCCCATTGGGGACATAAGAATGATCGTGGGCGGTACTCGCGGACCGTCAAAGAGGGCTCGCAAAGCCTACCTACGGATGGTACAGAGCGTACAGACGACGGGCGCAACCACGAGGTTCGCACAGGCAGAAGTACCAACCTTTGGTTTTTCGGAGGAAGATGCCCGACGCCTTCACCATCCACATGACGATGCCCTCGTGGTCAGCATACGAGCTGGGGAGTACAACCTGCATCGAGTACTCATTGATAACGGGAGTTCAGCGGACATTCTTTACTACCCTGCATTCCAACAGATGGGGCTAGGTAGAGATCGGCTTGTCCCAACCAATTACCCCCTCGTCGGGTTTGGCGGTACGAGAGTCTATCCCCTGGGAACCGTCACCTTGTCTGTAACGGTGGGGATTACCCGCAGCAGGTCACCCGGGACGTGGTCTTCTTGGTGGTAGATTGCCCATCCGCCTACAACGCAATCCTGGGGAGACCTACCCTCAACAAATGGAAAGCCTCGACATCGACTTACCACTTGATGGCTAGATTCCCCACCGAATATGGGGTCGGAGAGCTCCGTGGGAACCAAGCTGCGGCAAGGGAATGCTATCTCGCCATGATAGAGATGGATGATCACTTGCAAGCATTGAATGTCGAGGGACAGCGAGTCACAGCTGAAGCAGCCGAGGAGCTGGAAGAGATAGTACTCGACGGCACGAGGCCCGGCCGGATCACTAGGATCGGCACGACGACTAGCCCCTCGTCGCGGCAAAGCCTAACCACCTTCCTGAGGGAGAATCAGGATGTATTCGCCTGGAGTCACGAGGACATGCCAGGGATAGACCCGACGGTCATAATGCACAAGCTGAATGTATCCCCATCATTCCCTCCAATCCGACAGAAGAAACGAGTGTTCGCTCCAGAGAGAGACCGGGCCATCGCCGAAGAAGTCCAAAAGTTGAAGGAGGCAGGTTTTATATGAGAGGTGTACTATCCAGACTGGCTTGCAAACGTGGTCATGGTCAGGAAGGCAAACGGGAAGTGGCGGATGTGCGTCGACTTCACGGACCTTAACAGGGCTTGCCCAAAGGATAGTTATCCTCTGCCGCGTATCGATGCATTGGTAGATTCGACTGCAGAACACGAACTTTTGAGTTTCATGGACGCTTTCTCCGGCTACAATCAAATCAAACTCGACGAGGAGGATCAGGAGAAAACGTCGTTCGTCACCAGCCAAGGGCTCTTTTGTTACAAGGTGATGCCCTTTGGGCTCAAGAATGCAGGGGCAACGTACCAAAGATTGATGAACAAGATGTTCGCGCACCAGATTGGTAGGAATGTGCAAGTCTATGTGGACGACATGCTGGTGAAGAGCGCTCGCGAGTGCAACCATCTGAGCGACTTGAAAGAGACCTTTGACACCCTGCGGTCCTACAACATGAAGCTGAACCCCAGCAAATGCGCGTTCGGGGTGACGGCCCGCAAATTCTTGGGCTTTATGGTGTCTCAAAGGGGCATCGAGGTTAACCCAGAGAAGGTCAGGGCGATAGTAGAATTGGTTCCTCCGAGGACGGTGAAGGAGGTCCAAAGCTTGAACGGCAAGATAGCTGCCCTGAACAGGTTTGTTTCGAGGGCAGCGGACAAGTGCCTACCATTCTTTCGCACATTGAAAAAGTCGTTTGAGTGGACGGACGCCTGCCAGAAAGCCTTCGAAGATTTGAAGACATACCTCTCCTCTCCCCCACTTCTCAGCCCATCCAAGGAAGGCGAAGAGCTGCTATTGTACATTGCCGTCTCCCCGGCGGCTGTCAGTGCAGCCCTTATTAGAGAAGAAGACAGGATTCAGAAGCCCGTCTACTTCGCGAGCAAGGCGCTCAGGGGGGCGGAGGAGAGATACCCCCGATGGAGAAGTTGGCTTTCGCGTTGGTGACCGCGGCTCGAAAGCTAAAACCCTACTTTCAAGCACACGTAATAAACGTGTTGACCGACCAGCCCCTAAGAAGAGCTATGAACAGTCCAGAAGCAGCCGGGCGGGTGGCACTATGGACAATTGAGCTGAGTGAGTACGACATTCGGTATCAACCCCGCAGCGCGGTTAAGGGACAAATCCTGGCGGACTTCATCGCAGAATTCACCGTCGCAGCAGACCCGGGGGCAAGCGAGCTCCCCGTATGGACGGTTCACACGGATGGATCCTCTACCAAACACGCAGGAGGAATCGGCGTGGTAATTCGCACACCAGAAGGGGATCGGATCAAATGCATGATCCGTTTGTGCTTCACAGCAACGAACAATGAGGCAGAGTACGAAGCCGTGATTGCGGGGCTGGACATTGCCACTGCAGCTGGGGGCGTAAGAATGGAGGTCCACTCCGACTCCCAAGTCATCACAAGCCAGATTAATGGCGATTACGAGTGCAGAAGTGAGAGAATGATGAAGTATCTCGACGAAGTGAAAAATCGAATGAGCAACCTCCAGGTTAGAGTGATTCAAGTGCCTAGGGATGAAAACCAAGAGGCCGACCAGCTTGCCAAGGCGGCTTCAGCAGAGCCAATGGTCGTCCTCGACCAAGTACTATCCTTCACCCAAGCATCCCCAACAATAGACGGTACGACCATACAGGAAGTGAGCGACGGGGGGTGTTGGATGACCCCTATAGCTGCGTACTTGAAGGACGGCCTGTTGCCTGACGGTAAAGAGGCTGCTAGGAAATTAAGAGTCAAGGCGTCTCGATTCACCATAATGAAGGGTGTGCTCTACAAAAGGGGTTTCTCTCGACCCTATTTGAGGTGCCTGACTCCCGAAGAGGCAAACTACGTCATGAGGGAAGTCCACGAGGGGATCTGCGGGAACCACTCGGGATCAAGGTCTTTGGTACACAAGCTCCTCAGGGCAGGGTACTACTGGCCAACAATGCAGAAGGACGCCGACGTATACGTCAGGTCTTGTGATAAATGCCAACGCTTCAGCAACCTCATCAGGCAACCAACCGAGGAACTCACGCCCATAACAGCCCCATGGCCGTTCGCGCAATGGGGACTCGACATCATGGGCCCCTTCCCGATAGCGGCAAAACAGCTGAAGTTCCTAGTGGTCGGCATCGACTACTTCACGAAGTGGGTGGAGGCCGAGGCTTTAGCAACCATCACAGAGAAAAATATTCGAAGTTTTGTATGGAGAAATATCATTTGCAGGTACGGCATACCGCGAGTCCTGGTATCGGACAATGGCAAACAGTTCGACAACGAAGCATTCAGAGAGTTCTGTTCCCAGCTGGGGATAAAAAACCACTATTCGTCACCTGCACACCCACAAGCCAACGGACAGGTGGAGGTCACAAACCGATCCCTGCTGAAGATCATCAAAGCTCGGCTTGAGGGGGCAAAGGGCATATGGCCGGACGAGTTGCCAAGCGCCTTGTGGGCATACAGGACAACGGTGAGAACACCGACGGGAGAAACGCCGTTCCGTTTAGCATACGGATCTGAGGCTGTCATACCAGCCGAAATAGGTCTTACAAGCCACCGCGTTGGAAACCACGACGAGCAAAGGAACGATGAAGCCATGCGCCTTCAGCTCGACCTAGTGGACGAAGTAAGAGCAGCTGCAGAGCAGAAAATAGCGCGGTACCAGGACCTTATGGCGAAGCACTACAATTCTGGAGTTAGACGCAGAGACTTCCAGGTCGGAGACCTTGTCCTAAAGAGAGTGCTCGGCTCCACGAAGGATTCCACCCAAGGGAAGCTTGGACCAAACTGGGAAGGACCGTACAGGGTCACAGCATGGCATAGGAAGGGGACATACTACCTCGAGACCCTAAGCGGAAAAAAGCTAAGCCACCCATGGAATACGGAGCACCTGAAGAAGTATTATCAGTAGAAGACGACGACAGACAATGTTGTGTCCTTTTGTGATGCTTGTATTTTATTCCATACGGCACTGCCGAAATGCCTAAAGGCGACTCCTTGTTCAAAATTCTACATAAACTAGCAGAAGTTTTTGCAACCCTTACTTGCATGCATGATATTTAAATCTGCAATGAAACGATGTTAAAATCTACAAGTCCACACAGTGGACGGAGCATCTAAACGATGTTAAAATCTACAAGTCCGCACAGTGGACGGAGCATCTAAACAATGTTAAAATCTACAAAGTCCACACAGTGGACGGAGCATCTAAACGATGTTAAAATCTACAAGTCCGCACAGTGGACGGAGCATCTAAACGATGTTAAAATTTACAAAGTCCACACAGTGGACGGAGCATCTAAACGATGTTAAAATCTACAAAGTCCGCACAGTGGACGGAGCATCTAAACGATGTTAAAAATCTACAAGTCCACACAGTGGACGGAGCATCTAAACGATGTTAAAATCTACAAGTCCGCACAGTGGACGGAGCATCTAAACGATGTTAAAATCTACAAGTCCACACAGTGGACGGAGCATCTAAACGATGTTAAAATCTACAAAGTCCACACAGTGGACGGAGCATCTAAACGATGTTAAAATCTACAAGTCCACACAGTGGACGGAGCATCTAAACGATGTTAAAATCTACAAGTCCGCACAGTGGACGGAGCATCTGAACGATGTTAAAATCTACAGTCCACACAGTGGACGGATCGTCTAAACGATGTTAAAACCTACAGTCCACACAGTGGACGGAACATTTGAACAATGTTAACACCTACAAGTCCACAAAGTGGACGAACCATCTAAAAGGTGGGCTTATCTACAAGTCCACAGGGTGGACGGACCATCCAAAAGATGGGATAATCAGCCAAATCCACATAGCGAACGGGCCACCCTAAAAGTGCACGGACAATCAACAATGGGGCCGGGCCATCCCATACGTGCTGCTATTAAAAGTCCATGAGCTGGACGACGGATCATTGAAGCAGTTGATTTAGTTACAAGCCCGCAAGTGGACGGATATTTCCATGGCCCAGGCCGTTGACGGATTGATTGTGCGCACACAAAAAAGCGGAAAGCATTTAAAGCATTCAAAAATATGCAACGAACAAATAACGCATTAAAGCAAATTGTTTCAACACATACACACGACGGTCTAAATATTACATTGCCAATTGTTTATGAAATTACAACTTGTCTCCTAAAACATCAGCCTGGGGACGTCAGCTTGTGCTCCGGCGCCTTCAGGCTCAAGGGGACGGGTAGAGTCATGACCGTCTTGGGGGGCATCATTGGTTGCCTCGTCAAAGAGATCAGCGGTATCCTCTGACCCGACGGTGCGAGCGGGGGTCTGACCTCCAGCATCGATATGGATGTGCCCAACGCCAAGGTCGGGATACGACGCCTTCACTTGACGGAGACAGTCGTCAAATCCGTCAGCAAAGGAAGTACCCAGCTCCGTCAGCAATGCTTCGGAGTCTCGGTACTCCTGGACGGCCTCAACCTTAGCTCGACGGACGTCGTCGTCCTTGGCTTTCATCGCCTCCCTCAAGGCCGTCACCTCCTTCTCCGATGCCTCACGGGCCTCCTCCGACATCTTCAGCTTATTCTCATGACGGAGCTTCCATAGCTTCAGGTTGTCCAGCTCCTCCGTCAAGGCCCTACCCTTGGACGTGCCCGCTCCAGAGCTTTCTCACTTTTCAGGCAACGGTCCATCAGGCCCTTTGCCATCAGCACCGTCTGCATCAAGCGCAGATAGAGGGTCAGTACGCAATCAAAAGGCTAAAAGGACTAAGTCGACGGACATGTTACCTGAGTTAGGCTGAACAGCGCCGTCTCCCCCATCGCCTCCGTCGCATGGTTATCGAGATCGTCGTAGTCCTCCTCTCTGATAATTGAAGTGACTTGAGTGAGGGCATACTGCGAATCCTCCCTGAGCAGGACGGGAGCGGTTTTCTCTTGGACGGGGTCAGGATTGGTCATGAGACCTTTGCCCCTACCAGTGCCCAGCCTCGACGACGGTTTGGTGGGATCATGAACTGCTGGGAGACCAACCGTCACCGTCTTCGGCCTCTTCGCCGGACGGTCCGTTTTCTCTGTGGCCCTTTTTGCAGACGTGACGGGTGCCTTGGATGGAAGGCCACCCCCGTCCTTCTTCTTGTTGGCAGCCTGCAGCTTGCTTGATGAGAGCTCGTCTCTTGGCGTCGTCCATTTCTGCAAGAAGTGGACGGTTAGAACTTATGACGGGACAAAAAGCACACTCAAAGTAGACGGACTTACGCTTGCGTACGCCTTCGTCGTACTTTATGGCCGCTTCTGAGGGTTCGGGACCGTCACAGTACCAATGGATGGTGTTTAGTGTGACGAGCTTGGCCCAGGTCCTCTCCGACAGCTCAGTTTTCTGAAAGATGGACTCTAGGAAACCAAATTGCTCGACGGTAACGTCCGTCCGTCGGCGAGCTGCAAAAAAGACGACGGTCAGGAAAGCAGAAAACACGCAGGTGACACACGACGGGCCCAAAATGAATCACATACCCGACGGGGGTACAATGCCCCATGTCTTATCGACGGGTGCGAAATCCGGGTCGTCGCGACGACCCATCCACTCGTCCCCTTGTAGGAAGAAGAACCTACTCTTCCAGTTGCGGTTGGAGTCAGGGGTCTCGGACACCAACCTAAGCAACGGGCTCCTCGCCGCGAAGCTGTACATTCCTTTGGACTTGACGATTTCGTCCGGACGGTAACAATTAAAGAACTCGTCCATTGTCAACCGTCTAGTCCCGTTGGACATAACGCCGTACAGGACTTCCACACTCAAAAACACCCTCCAGGCGTTTGGGGAAATCTGGGTGACGGACACACCTAGGTACTGGAGGAGTTGACGGTGCAGGGCGCTTAGAGGAAAACGAAGGCCGGCCTTGAGCATTTGCTCGTACACGCCGACGTCCTCCAACCCCTCGTAGTAACACCTCTCGTTCTTAAATGGTAGACGGACTGTTATTGAGTTTGGGATTTGGTACTTTTCCCTTAGAGTGTTGAAGTGCGCCGGAGCGATGGAGGAAGTGAAATAGTTCACCGTCCACTCGACGGGCAGGATGAACTTTCTCAAACCGTCCTCACCAACAGCTGGCTGAACGGAAGGATCTATCACTTCCAGCTCCTCGTTTGAGTCATACTGATCCGTCCTCTCCTCGCCCTTCATCTTCCGTAGAGGAAGGAGAGCTAGACGACGGTTCTCTAACCTCGACGGAGGAACCCCGGTCTCCCTGACCTGACGGGTAAGCCTCGTCATATCCTGCTCCCTCACGGACAAAAGATTGACCGCTGGAAGCTTCACTAGACATCTGACACCTACAAATGACGGAAAGGAAACCTAAGACTCTAGATCTACACTGACGACGGACTAACATTCCAAAGCAAAATGGGGATGAAGGTAGTAAGTAAACTTACGAGTATGAAGGTGACGGTATGAGGTTGACGGTATCTCCAAACGACTGGGTACGCGACGACGATTGCAGGGATGACGGATGCGCTCTGATCGGCAAAGATTCCTCCAAAATGTGAAAGTGACTGGAGCAAGAGACAAATATATAGGGACAGTGGCACGACTAGCGAAGCGACGCCTCGGTTCCAGTTAGCTGCCAATCAACACACGCCACGCGTCCTCAAGCGTTTATACCCCTTCCAACCCGTCCGTTCATCCGCGACAGAGACGTGACGGGTATACGAGGACGGATCTACATGCCCCTTACATCCGTCAAGATAGGTGACGAACCAGGCGATCGACGGGATGGATAATTGATTCCATGAGCCCGTCATGTCGGATGACGGATTCATGGAATGGGGGGCAGCTGAAGAGGAAAATATTCGGTGACCCGGAATAGGTCCTGTTCACTGTGTGCTGGGCCTCAGGGGCCTTCCCAAACAGGCTTGGTCGCGGCCCATTTAGGGTACTGTAGCGCTTGCCTGATCCACACTCCTGGGCCCCGTAGGGTAGGGTACCCCTACAATGAAATAGGTCAATAGGCCTACACAACTATAAATACGCCAGAACCCTCACAAATCAAGGTACGCACGCTCATTTGAACTCTAGCGCTCTTGAGTCATTAGCGAGGTTCCTAACTTGACCTTCGGAGGGTTTTAGGCCGACACCACACCGGTGTCCCTTCTACGTCTTCTCTTGTCGTCTTGCAGGTCTCTAACGCCCGGCGTGTACGACCGTGCAGCTCACTGGTGAATTTCGGCATCATCACCAAATATTTTTTTTAATGAATAAAAGAGGTATTTAGTACACTATTTAAAAGAAAAACACATATTTTTAAATAATATTATATATATTTTCACATTATTTTTCATTCATATATATTTTTACATTTATTTTTAAATAATACATGTAACAAACACCTCCAAAATTTCCCGACCTTTTGTGAAAGTCTCATGGAGTACTCATAGAGTGACTGAGTGTGGCAGAATTGCAGAAACGAGAGTCATCCAAAACATCAATAACTCCATGGAACGAGCTTCCCCAATCTGCCAAAAGTACAATCTTTTCGCAGAACTTCAACTAAAATTCTTCTTTAAGAATCTTGTACTAAATGGTTGGAAAGGAATTACGTACGTCCAACTTGGTTTAGAATAGAAATCCGACCTTTTATTACATAGGTCTTCTTATATATCTCTCTTTTTCTTTTTTTTTTAATGAATTTTAAAAATTTAACAGTAAAATTTATATTTTTTTTGGTTTTAATATGTATATTAAATTTTGTTCACATTAGATATAATTTACTATTCAATTAATAAATTCATTTTTTGTATACAATTTTAGATTATAAAAAACTTGAAATTTTAACATTTGTTTAATGATATAGTAATTAATCTTTAATTTGATTTTTTAAAAATTTTATAAGTATAAATAATATAATAAAAACATATAATTAAATAGTTAGATTTTTTAAATTCACACTTAATATAAAAATATATAAAAAATTTATAAAATTTCTTTCTCCAAATTAGTTTTTGAGAAATTTTTTCCTATCAATCAATAGTAGTTAGAGCCCAAAAGCCATGGGAAAATGGTTGTGAAAAGAAACTAGGCCATTTGCTTGGTTGGGTTGGGAACCAATTAAGCTTAAAAAAAAAAAACTCTCTTTCAGCATTGTCATTCAGGAGTACATGGGTACATATTTGTCGTCAGTTTACTTCAGAGCATTGCTGGTTCAGGTTGATTTTATTATTTCGGTCAAAATTGGAAGTAACAATCTACTTTTTGGATAACCAAAATGATGGTACTTTATAAATTTGACTGGGTAGTACTAGTATCCTGGAAAATGTTAAAAGAATAAAAAAGTGAAAAAAAAAATAAAAAAAAGTTTATGCCTTTCATCATGCGTCCAATTATGTATCCAATAGCTTTTATTTATTTATTTTTTTAATGAACCAGAAACTCTATTAAGAAGAAGAAAACAAACTACAAGACCCTATGGACTCCTCCAAAATAATGGAAGAGAAACAAGTAGGGCAATTCCCAATATCAAAAAGGCCAAAAAAATTACAGGATAAAGACCATTTTATTAAAGAGTGGGCTGCTGCATTACACAACCTAAGCACCCACTTTACAAAAATCTTATCACTAACGGACAACAAAATTCTCAAATTAGAGCACAAGGACCCAATCCTCCAAGGGGGGGGGGGGGGGGCTCGGACAAATCATTGAGAAGCTACACACAATACTGGCAGTTTGATTCTATTATGATGCATCATTACCCATGGCAAGAGCTAAAGAGAAAGCCCACTTAATGGCCTCAGCTTTTGCCAGGAGAGGGAAGGTGGTGTTCACTTTTATAGTACTGGCGAATACAAACTCCCCTCTTCGATCTCTCACTACCGCAGCTATAGAAGAGAAGCGTGGCCCCACAACAACATCAACATTAATTTTAAAAGACAAACATGGGGGAGGGATCCAAGTCTAAATAAAGGATGGAACCTGCTATCTTGTGGTAGAGGCCATGGCTTTTTTGTGCTCAGAGAAGAGACATGAGATTTTAGTAGAAACCCCGTCAATATTTAGAGTGTTGTCTCCAAATAGGGCTTGATTTCTTTGCTTCCAAACCATGTCACAAAGGATGCCTCCATACAACAAAAAATCTTCTTTTTGGCCCAAACACTAATTAACCAAAAAAGGGGGGGACAAGAGGAAGTTGGCAAAATCAGATGTTGGCCCAATAGCCAATGAGTCAATTCTCATGCCCCATTGGCTTCGGAACCATAAGGATTTAGCAAAGGGGCAAACCGTGAACAGATGAAGGGAAGTTTCCAAATCTGAATTACACAAAGGGCAGCTCCCGTCCACATCCTCGTTAAACATGCTTATTACCTCCTTGGTAGGCAAAACATTGGCAACAATTCTCTATAAATGCATCTTAAGGAGCTCATGAATTTTGGATCTCCAAATCTGACCTCTAATGTAGTCGAAGTTCGAGGGAGGAGAGTCTTCCTTACAAAGCCAATAAGCGGACTTCATTGTAAAAAAAAAAAAAAAGACCCCAGAGTTGTTGCAGTCCAAGACCAACTGTCTTCCATGGGGCAACTAGGAATGGGAATTTTTTGGATTAAATCAACCACATGCTCCTTAAACAACAATCTCAGCTTTGAAATATCTCAATTACTTCGGTTTGGAGTAAGGAGCTAAGAAACTACCAAAGCAATATCCGGATTAGCATCAACTTTAAGGGAAGTGGTGAAGCTAGGGAGATCAGGAATCCACGGGTCTGACCATGTTCTAATGGAATCCCCATTGCCTACTAGAAGGCAAGCAACCTTTGCAACAAGGTGTTTTGTACCCATCAAGCTCTTCCAAAAGGGGGAAGCGATGCTAGGAGAGTGATGAGCCAACCAATTAGCCTGAATCTTGTATTTCGCCCTCAAAACCTTAATACAAAGACAATCCTTTCCGGATAGAATCCACCAGCCAAGTTTGGAGATGAGAGCTTGGTTGAAATCCCAGAATTTTCTAAAACCCAAGCCACCCACCTTTTGTCGCAAACAAAGAGAAGACTAAGACATCGGAGTCCGGTACGAACCCGCCTTTGATTTGGGTGTCCACCAAAATCTGCACACAGATACATCTAATTGATCACAAAGACCTTTGGGGAGCAAGGTAGCTGACATAGAATACGCCGGGATGGCTTGGGCCACCAATCTAATCAAAGTTGCTCTACCAGACCAAAATAGATTTTTACTTTTCCACCCACTGAGCTTACTGTCTAATCTTTCTTTAACATATCTGAAATCTTGGGATTTGCACTGTGATAGGAAGAGAGGAACACCCAGATAGGTGTATCCATTAGCTTATTTGCGAAATATGATCTAAAATATATATATATATATATTTAATTTGATAGTCTTTTATACTAATGTTTGTTTAGTTGGGATGTTGAAAAAGTAGAAAAATAAAAAATTAATATAAATTTTCTTTGTTTAAATGAGAAAAAAAGTTTGAGAGTAAAAACAATAATTTGTGTAAATTTACTTTTATATTTTCGATAGTCCATAGCTACTGTGAGCGAACTTATAAATGAGTATATTGATGTAATTTTAAATTAAGTCTCTATTTTCCACTTAGGCCTAGGTGGAGAACACATGTTTGTTTCCACTCCAACCAAACATAGGCTTAAGTGAATTAAGAAAATGTCAGTTTTTTTAAGATTGTCCCTAAAAAAAATTTACAAATTTGTTTATTATTTAACCTAATGCATTTATATAGTTTTTAAAAACCTATATTCATCCTTTTTTTTTTTTTTTTATGAAAAATGCTAAAACTGTTAGGATGTGTGCCCTTAAATACTATCGTATGATGCTATGTATGACTTAATGTTATGATTAATAAAGTTGTTTTATTTTTATCTAAAATAATGGTAACATGAATATTTGGACATTATCGTATAGTCCATGAGATGCATAGTATGAGATTTATGTGAAAAATCATAGAAGATGTAAAAACACAAGTTCTTTGTAAACTCGGAATTTATAATTCGTAGTCAGTGATGAAATTGAGTTTTTCATATGCGAAAAATATAATGTATCAACTAAGATGATTTGTCTTGATCATGGAAGTGAAGACTTCTAATTGATGTGTTGATATGTTTTAAGAGTTAAGACATATTGAATTGGACTGCTGTGAGATTTATTATTCTCCTAATGACTGTCAAATGAATAATAAATCTCATGACTTCTATTTACATGAACTCTTAATCCTAAGAGCATAATGGATTTGATCATGAAGTGTAGGTTACTTTGATATATCAGGAGTGAGATCTAAAGTAACGGTCAAAACTTCAGTATGTTAGGCAGCTACATTTAGTGTTGATGAAACATATATTCTCAAGATGAAATTTATAATCTTTTAACGAAAATATAAAATATTCCCTTGAAATAAGTTTAATGGGTTCAGTTATTCAGAGAGTTAGATCTAATCACTTTAGTAAGAAATTACTAAAGTATATATTTATGAAATCCATAAATATATAATGAATAACTTTAAAAGATTAAACCGGATACTTAAGGATAAGATGTAGTAATTTTTAAAGTGGCAGTATATATTCATGACTTTGTATTACTATGAATATTTTATGAGGGGGTCGTGTGCACAATAAAGTCTAGGGATATAATCTATTAATAAGGCCTAGAGTGCAATTATATTTATACAGTGGTATTAAATATAATTAATGGTAACTTTAGACTTATCAAGAGTTGACAGAAAAACCCAAGGCCCATTGAAGCTAGTTTCTTATTGGTCCTTTTTGGTCTCACTCCAAGCCACACACTAAAGCCCAATTGGAAAGGCCCAATAGGCCAGCCCAATTAGATAATCAGTTAGTTATAAAGAAAGAAACATACAATTTTTTTTTTATTAAGTGAGGAAAAGAAAAAAAGAGAGTGAGACACACTTTTATTCTCCCTTTGAGAACTGATTGAGAGGCCAAACTTTTTGGGAGTAAAGTGGAATTGGAGTGAAAATTAAAAGTGTTCCCAAGTGCTTTTAATCTTTCTTTGAATTTCTTCATACCAAGGTACCCTATATTGTTCTTAAATTCTGAAATTTGCATAGTACATGTTATCAATCATGAATGAAATAGATCTTTATTTGTTACTTCCGTTGTGTGTTTTGCATGAGATACAAAACTAGATTTTTTCCAACAAAAACGACTAGTAGGTTTTCTATATAAGGATTTAACTAATGAAAGATACAATACTAAAAGAATGATTATATATATTTTAGATTATTTCATTTATTATATTCCAAATAATTAGCAGTCTTTATGTAATTTAAGTATAATTCCAAATAGTTGTTTTCATAATACTTTTCGAAAAAGTAACGCTATATTAACAAAATATTTTACAATATTTTTATAAATTGCTGTTGTGGCCAATTTCTTATTAGTCCTTATCTTGAGTCCACCAATAACATAATTTTTTTATTTACTAATAATCACTTACTACATTAACAGTTGTAAAAGTTTTTGTATTTCTAACATGTTCCTTTATGAAATTTTACTCTTTTTTTTTTTTTTTTTTTTTCAAAAAAACAGTAAAATTTTGGGAAAATATTATAGAAACAGCTATTTTAGTATTTGATGAATGATTAAATTTTACATCACCTCAAACAATAATAATACTACAATATATTATACATTAATAGCAAAGCCCCATTTACACATAGCTAATAAAAAAAGCTCAACCTCTATCTACAATCACACACATCACACCAAGATACTTTAGGACAGAGTATGAAATGCCCTAGATGTGGTAACTCCCATGGTGCAAGTTTATTATTTAACTAGTGCATTTATATAGTTTTTTAATTCATCTCTTCATCTTTTTTTTTTTAATGAAAAATGCTAAAACAACTAGTAAGTTTTCTATATAAGGATTTAACTAATGAAAGATACAATACTAAAAGGATGACTATGTGCCTTTTTGGCAAAAATTAAAAAGTCAATTTATTTTACAATTCAGCTTATATTTGCTACTATTTATGAGCCCTATTGTATTTTTTAGTATTATTCATAGGTCAAACTGTGTTATTTTAGTTAATTTTTACCTTTATCTACAATACTTTTAACAAAAGGTTTTCAGTTTCAGCAAAATAAGCAAATCACACATAGACCTTATATATATTTTAAATTATTTCATTTATTATATTCCAAATAATTAGTAGTCTTTATGCCATTTAAGTATAATTCCAAAAAGTTGTTTTCATGACATTTTTCGAATGAGTAATACTAAAATTACAAATTATTTTAAAATATTTTTACAAATTACTGTTGTGACCAACTTTTTATTGGCTCTCATTTGGGTTCACTAATAACATTATTTTTTTATTTACCAATAATCACTCATTACATTAGCCATTTGAAAAAGTTTTTGTAAAAAAAATTGTATTTTTATCATGTTCCTTTCTGAAATTATACTTTTTTTTAAGGAAAAAGAAGTATATTTTTGAAAAATATTATAAAAACAGCTATTTTAATATTTGATGAATGAGTAAATTTTACATCATCTCAAACATGTACAACACTACAATATATTATATATGAATAGCAAAGCCCCATTTACCCATAGCTAATAAAAAAAACTCAACCTCGATCTACAATCACACCCATCACCCCAAGATACTTTAGCACAGCGTATGAAATGCCCTAGATGTGGTAACTCCCATGGTGCAAGTTTGCGAACCTCGGCTTTTTAAGCCTTTACCTTTACTTTTTAGCCCATGAATGATGAATGATTCACCCCAAGCCATGGTAACCAGTTAAAAACAAGTAACACTTATCTGAATTCACAAATAGTCTCGGGAAGATCATGATCATGACTAGTGAAATGTAACTTAGGCTTAGCTTTGCTTTTATTGCCTGACTCTAGAGTAGACCATAATTCATCATGTCCACTAAGAATATTGAACATTGTGCCTAGGTCTAGGGTTTTAGACACGATGGTCCTTCAAAACAAGAAGAGGAAAAAAAAAGGTAAAGAAGGAAACTCAAATGTGATTGAAATGAGTGTATATGCATGGAACCCACTAGGGAATAGGCAGGTGTCATTAGATTATATGTAATGAATGAGCCTTCCAGCTGTATGATAAGATATTATCAGTGTACGGAAATTATATAGACTTGTCCGCTTTGAGTTGAAAGATCAAGATGGAGACACTATTCAAAACAATATATATGATATATGATGATTCCTGGTCCAAAATCTCCATCTCAGGCTGCCTTTAGATTTGCATGTCGGCGTTTCAAACCCTATTCTTTCACTATAAAACTACGCACAGCCTCTTCCTCATTCCTCGTACCTTCCCATTCTAGCTTTAGCACATTTATACCCTCCTTTCACTTCACTCTTATTTCTCGTGCAGGCCTTTCTAGTTTTATTAATTGTACCAGTTTATGAGATTTCTTGTACGCAAAAAATTGTTACCATATTTGTAGATGTGTGACTTGTCTTATGATGTTCATGCAATTTAAGCTTGTCTCTGCACTGATATATAGCTTGCATTAATAAACAAGAAAGAGAGAGTGCCAAATTTTAAACATAGTATTTCAATCAATCTTGGGTCTTTGATTTAATGGAGAAAGTAGTGTAACTTTTTGATTACATGCAATGCAAAGCACAGCGTTTTTTGGAAAAAAAAAAAAAAAATCTGGGATGAACTAGAAGATGTTTTTTGAGTTAAAAACTTTTGGCTCTTTGGGTTATTCTTTTTCTTTGCAACAATATTATGCATTTCAACTCTTTTCTCCGGTGCTTTTGAAGGAGAATGAATTTTGTTTCTAAATTAGCCTCTAGGGCTTTTGTGTTATATGTGTGTTATAGAGAGAGAGAGAGAGAGAGAGAGAGAGAGAGTGTGGAGGGGTTGTGGAAGAAAGAGAAAGTTCCAAATTTCAATTGGTATTTTAAATTTTCTTGGGACTTTGATTTCATGGAGAAAGTAGTGTAATTTCGACTTCATGCAATGCAAGCAGACATTTATATATATTATATTTTCCTGGGACAAATTAGATCATGTTTTGTGAATTAAATACTTCTAGCTCTTTTGGGTTTTTTTAATTCTTTGCAGCAAATCAACAATAGTATAAATTACAACTCTTTTCCTGTGTGTGTGTGTGTGTGTGTGTTTGAGGGAGAGAGACAGAGAGAGGGTGGAGGGATTATGGAAGAAAAAGAGAGTTCCAAATTTCAGTTAGTACCTAAAATTTTCTTGGGTCTTCGATTTAATGGAGAAAGTTGTGTAACTTTGATTTCATGCAATACAAGAACAACTTTTTATTCTTTATTTTTATATATTTTCTGGAATAAATTAGAATGTGTTTTGTGAGCTAAACTTTTGGCCTTTTGTTTTTGTGTTTGTTTTTTTCTTCTTTGCGACAGCAGTATATTACAACTCTCTTGAGTTTTGTTTCTAATTTTAGGATCTAGGGCTTTTGTGCTATGTGTGTTAGAGAGAGAGAGTGTGGAGGGGTTGTGGAAGAAAGAGAGAGTTCCAAATTTCAAATGGTATTTTAAATTTTCTTGGGACTTTGATTTCATGGAGAAAGTAGTGTAATTTTGATTTCATGCAATGCAAGCACAACCTTTTATATATTATATTTTCCTGGGATAAATTAGATCATGTTTTGTGTGTTAAATACTTCTAGCTCTTTTGGGTTTTTTTTTTCTTTGCAGCAGATGAACGATGGTATAAATTACAACTCTTTTCCTCTGGTGCTTTTGAAGGAGAGTGAGTTTTGTTTCTAATTTCAGTCTCTAGGGCTTTTGTGTTTTATATATGTGTGTTTGAGAGAGAGAGAGAGAGAGAGAGAGAGAGACAGAGAGAGGGTGGAGGGATTATGGAAGAAAGAGTTCCAAATTTCAATTAGTACCTTAAAATTTTCTTGGGTCTTTGATTTAATGGAGAAAGTAGTGTAACTTTGATTTCATGTAATACAAGAACAACTTTTTATATATATATATATATAAATATTTTCTGGGATAAATTAGAACATGTTTTGTGAGCTAAACTTTTGGCTCTTTTGGGTTATTGTTTTTGTTTTTGTTTTTTTTTCTTCTTTGCAACAGTATTATATATTGCAACTCTCTTGAGCTTTGTTTCTAATTTTAGGCTCTAGGGCTTTTGTGCTATGTGTGTTAGAGAGAGAGAGAGAGAGAGAGAGAGAGAGAGTTAAGGGGTTTTGGGAAGAAGGAGCTCTCTTCAGTCCAGCCCGAGGCAGTTTGAGAGGGTGATACTCAGCTGCTGACTCGTTGGTTTAAAAATTCATCAAAACGGGGAAGCAAAGGTGGTGTGTTTTTGATCCAACGATGCAGGAGCTGTGTTCCACTTGAACCTGTCACGTCTTGGACTGAAGGGAGCTCCCCTCAGTTCCACAACCTACCTTCTTTTATGCCTTATTTTTACCAAGTTTGTGCACTTAAATTATATATTTTGTTTATGCTATGAATCTGTTTTGTTTGGGTTTTTTCAAATGGATTAACTGACTAGATTCATTATTCCTTTATATGCATGTAGGTCTCTTTAATTTGTCTATAGCAATGGAAAGATGTGCATGTATTTGGGAAGAAGAAGCCAAATCCAATTGCTTTTGACTTGGTCTCAGTGACGGTGTTGGAATGCAAGAGTGCAAGGCTGACTTCTTTCTCGTTTGACCTCGATCGTTTGTGATGGAAGACTATTATTATATTACTATTTCTGGGTTCTTCCCATCCTCAACCGTCAGAAGTTCCTAGCTATTTGCCATTTTTGTGCATATTCCTGACTTTTGAGCAGCTACTCCATCATCAACGTCCGGCTCAAAGCTTCATTCTTGAAAGAGTGTGTTCTAACTTGTAGATGAAAATCCAAGTTTTTCCGCATCACAGTTCTAGTTTGCTTTGCAATTTCATTTTCAATATCATTTACCGTTTTATCGCCAGTTAGGTGATTTATTCGGTGGTCAAAGTCTTGTAACACAACTGCCATTTTTTAATATTTCAAACAAATGTTCACGGTTCAAATCTTCTTCCTCCAAATATGACTATCAAATTATAAAAAGAAAAGTGATTAATTTGGTGTAAAAAAGTATTTTTTTTGCAGAAGTGGCTGTGTTCGCTAGGCCTGCGCACAAGATATTTTGTTTTGTAATATGCATAATGGAGATGTACATGTTAGAACCATCTTTATATTTGGACTTTACAAAACGGCTGCAATTTTTTCTTTGGTTGTTTTTCATATGTAGTTACTGTTGAAGCACATCTAGTGTGCTCATGTGAACACGTTCGGTTCTTGCAATCTCAGTGAACACGTTCAACTTGTTTTGCTTTCAATCATTGGAAATTTGCCAAGAAATTTGTCTAGTAGATATAGTTAGTTAATTTCATTCATATTTTCTGTAATCAATTCCACTTATAACATTGCTCCGTTTAAAATATATACCACCTTGTCCCTCTCTCTAGCAAATAGACATGGTGTTAGCAAGCACCAATTGTTGATTCAATAACTACACAAATAGTAAGAGTGGTCACTAACGATCAATTTATCTTTCTGACCTCATGAGGAATGAGGATGTAGGGAAAAAAGAAAAAGAAAGAGAAAGAGAGAGAAAGAAAAGACATTTCATTCTGCTTTGTATGATATATCTATGTGTGCACATAATTACATATTATTTTAGAGTCTTAAGACAATCAAAATAACATTTCATATACTCACACAAAAACTAGCTAGCTAAGTTGAAATCCTAGCCAAAACACTCTTGGTAAACTCAATGAGATGATACAAAACCACAGCACTCGATGTTGGCACGCTCAAAATAATTAGAGCCAGCATTCCGAAAGCCAAGCCTGGCCTAGTATTCATCAGCTGGGATTGCAAGATCCCCATCAATTCGCATATAATCGAGTCGTAGCTCGTGTAATACCTCTTCTCCCAATCCATCCAATCACTTGGTGGCTCATCGTTCCTCTCCACCATCTTCATCTCACGAATTCTCATCCGAAGAACAATCATGCTTTCATCCACTAGCCTGCCACTATAATAGTTGTGGTCATGAGCTTCGTTTCTCGAAGCAAAAATTCTAGTAGATGATGATGATGTTCTCTTTGGATGAAGATAGAGGCTGCTATGTTTTGGTTGAAAAGAAGTAATGAAAGAAGAAGAAAGAATGGAAGTGGATTCCATTGCTGAAACAAAGATTGATTCTTGAATATGATGCTTGTAAAAAAAAAAAATTTGGGAATGGTACTAATAAACGAGGTGGTATAGAAATATATTTATAGGCTTAAGTTTTACACTATGTTCAATGATTTGTGATTAAGCAATATCTTAGGAACAAGGTAAATGAGGCCAAACCGTGTGTAATAAAGTATAAACAGGCAGCGTAAGTTTTAGCGCGTTAGTTTGTACTTTTGTTTGGGAATGATATTCGGGGAAGGTAGCAACCTGTCACATCAAGAAAATGACATTTGTCTTAGTTCCACCCCGGATAGGTAGATTACAGTACAAATTCCTGGAATCAGGTTCATGGTGGTCAGATTTGATGTATGTTAAAAGCAGTGAGGTTAGAGTCATAAACAAAAATCCTAAGAACACGTAAAACACGACAATTGTCTAGACTGTACGAATGTGACGGAAAAAAAAGAAAAAAGATGGATTCGTGTAAAAGTATCAATCAATATCTAAAAAGTACTCTAGACTAATGAGTATGACGTAGAAAAAAGAAAAAACAAAAAAAAAAGAGGATGGATTCCTGTAAAAATAATAACCAATCTATAAAAGTCTATAGACTATATGAGTGTGACGGAGAAAAAAGAAAAAAAAACTATGGATTTATGTAAAAGTAACCACCAATCTCTAAAAGTCTAAACTATATGAGCGTGACAGAGAAAAAGAAAAAAATGATGGGTTCGTGTAAAAGTAATAACTACTCTCTAAAAGTCTAGATTATATGAGTGTGATGAAGAAAAAAAAAACAAAACTATGTATTCATGTAAAAGTAACAATCAATCTCTAAAAGTGCGATATATAAGATAGTTATGATGAAATTTTATGGTACTATATAGAATTATTATTCTACAATTTTTTTTTGTATAAATCTTAAAAAAAAAATGCTAAGAACAAAAAAAAAGTTCACAATTTTTACCACAACTCGACACGTGGTGAGTTGGTAGCGGTGAAAATAAAATAATGGATCCACATCTTCCACACTCACTCATCATACAGCGAGTTGTGGTGAAAGTTGTGGACTTTTTTTTATATTCTTTGCATTACTCTAAATCATTAAAAATGATGTGTTATTGGTTACAAAATAATTACTAAGTCTTCTTTAAAAAAAAAAAATTGTGTTGAAATAACACCAATTACATTTATCATAAAAAATCAAAGTATTTTGTGGTTTTTTTTTTTTTTTTTTTAAATGTAGTTTGCAAAATTTTTGTAGGATAATTGTCGTAACTATTGCATTTTCCATGCTAGCTAGATAAATGAAATTTTGCATAATCATAAAGCAACAAGTTAATTAATGTAACATCACTGTGTCAATTATTGACATCGTTATTATTATGCACAAATCACGCAAAGAAGTTGTTGAAAAATTGTCCCTATATTTATATAGATCGATTAACATGACCGGTGAATGGAAGGATTGCTATCCGTAAAAACCTGTTAGAAAAACGAACGGTTCCCAAAGTCAACATGAATATTGATTAGACTAGGTGTTTAACATTAATGTTCATGGACATCCTCTGTTTCAATTTGTTTGTTTTATTTAAAAAATCAAGCTTAGGAACTTTATTTATTGTCTTATCTATCTTATAAAAATGTGTAAATTCTATCTTGTATTCAAAAAAAAAAAAATTACTTTTAAATAAATTTATCAAAAAATAGTTTTGAAAATAAAATAAGGGTATTATAAGAACATTAGTAAATTAATGACTTTTATTTTTAGAAACATGACAATATTTTTGGGACATTCCAAAATAGAATAGAGGACAAACAAACTGAGACGAAGAGAGTACTTCTCTTAAAAAAAATTAATTTACTTTTTATTTTTTATTTTTATACATTTAAAAAAGAGTTTGGTTTACTTTCAATTTTTTTTAATTAGATATATCTTTTTATTTTAAATATATAATAGCAAGTGATAATGAGTTTTAATTTCTACTTTTTATTTAGTTAGTGAGTAATATATCAATTTTTCATTAAAACAAACGAAGATTCATTTAAAAAAAAAAAAATACTAGAGGTGTTTAATAATCCTGGAGAAAGAAAGAAAAACAAGTTTTTTTCCCATAAAAAGATATTAAAACTTTGCAATGGATCATACCCTCGTTAGTATGACCCAAAAAAAAATACTAGAGGTGCTCCAAATCCCAAAAAAGAAGTGCATTATCATCTCAATAAAAACAGAGGCGGATTGATTTAATAATTAATTGTTTTGAAAAATATGCAAAAATTGATATAAAGTTATAAACAGTTGTCCCTTTTCATCAAAACTTTAGAATATATAATATCTACAACAAGATTCATATTTTCTTTTTAAATAATAATAAAATACTTATATTAAATTAAAAACAAAACCAACAGAGAAGGTAAAGAAGGGGAAAGATATCTTCTGGGACTAACATCATAGGCAAAAATCAGGGATGGAAGAGACGTAAATCTTTCCCTCTCGATTACATAAAAACTCATCTAACAATATTATGAGTAGCAAAATTAACTTTTAAATGTGTATGAACCACAAAAGATTTCACAAATAAATTTAAAGCCATTTTAGTTATAGCAATAATCTCTGTATATAATGACCTGATAAATGGGGAGGTTGAAGTATTTTGAAATTGTAATATCACATTCATTCCCAACTCAGCCATCAGCAAAAAGAAACCCTCCATTAAATGTTAAAGGAGCATACGTTAGCAAAACCTAAATGTTAAAGATGTTTTCACAAGTATTCTACATAATTGTTTTGTACAACTTATCTTTATTGGTTCATCAAGTTAAAAAAATAATTTGAATAAAAATGTAATTATTGTTCACAACTATGCTAAGTAATTGTTTTGAAGAGCTTATTCTTATTGGTTTATCAAATTTTTTCTATAGTTCCATAAAAATATAATTATTAATTGTATGCTTTGTTGTTGCACCAAAAAAAACTTCAACCCCACGTCGCGGCGCCCACCATGGAAATGAAGATTGGTTTTTGATCTCACGACTCTTTCATTGAACAAAGTTATATATTTTTTCTGAATGAACAATATTGAAAAGTTATATTGGAGTTTGGATTAGCTTGACCTTGGCAAGGGCGGTGTTTTTTCTATCAATGCCGACGTTAATATTATACATTTTTCATGTTGGCGTTAAATGTCTTAAATCATTTTTCATTGTTATCACGCCCTGGGGGATTGATTGAACGGATTTTTGTTTGTTTTGTTTTGTTTACAATGATTAAGTTGGGGAAGAGAGTTGTACCCAACAAGTTCTTTGTTGGATATTAGAAAATTGACTTGATTGAGTTGACAAAAGTGTATGATTAATGCTTGGTTGGATTAGTGCATGTATACAAGAATAGTTAAAATTGTATATTATAATCATATGATTAAGAAGAAATTATCTTTCCAATTCATCTCTTAATTAATAAATAATTATGGGACATTAAGGTCGTACGGATGACTTCTGTGAATTATTGTCCACTTAATGACTTTTCAAGCAGGCCCTTAATATTTTATAAAAAAAAAGATAAAAGAAAAAGCAGGCCCTTATAATAAATGTGCTATTTTTTATCTTCAAAATTAAATAATATTGTTGAATTTTGTTTAAGAAGATATTAAAAATAGTTGTGTACATCATGTCCTGTAACAGTGACACAGATGATACATGTTTGTAGTCTACTAAATATTTTTTTTGCCCATAAAACAGATAGTGACGAGGTGGTTTATATCATACTAAGCTACACGTAAGTGTATTTATATGAAAATGATTGGAATTAATTTATCAAAAATATAGATTTGAACCAACTAAATTAGAGATTCTGATCTTCTCCACACACACACACACACACACACAAAAAAAAAAAAAAAAGAAGAAGAAGTAAATTAGGGTCAATTTTGTTGTGAATCCAATTAATTATTTGGCAATGATGTGGCAGTGTGGGGGAATTGAGACTTCTTCATATCAATTATGGGGAGAAATCGTGTTTGGTTGGGGTTTTTTTTATTTTTGTTTTTAAAAAACAGTAGGCCCCATCAAAGAAATATTTGTTTGTCATTTGTTTTCAGGTGTCTGTTGAGAGAAAAAAACTGAATACAAGATTTGGGTTGCGGTGTTTTAAGGATACAGAAAACTGAATTTAGTGGCATTATATAAAAGACCTAAACTTTGAGGATCCCACACGTTTTTTGTTTAGATTAAAAGTCATTATTGTAGGCCTCAGTGTGAGTGCGGTGGTGAATTTTTTATTGTGTGGAAAAAAAACCTATACTAGAAAATTGATGCCAAACAATGTAAGTTGTTTTTTGAGTTGAGAAAATAGTTTTGAGAACACCTTAACAACGAAGTTTTGAAAACACAAAACTCCTCCATCACCGTGTCTTCAACACTTGGATCCATAATTGCAAATTTGCAATAGGTCTTCTTTGTATGTGTAAATGTTAAATAAATTTCGCTTGTTTTAATTATACATTTAATTCTAATTTTTACCCCCATATTTTAGAACGGTCCCTATTTTTTGAAATATTTCATTTTAGTCTTTATACTTTTAAATTTGTATCAAAAGTCCTTATTCACATTAAAAAAAGAAAAAAGTGAACAAGGTTTTTTTGACAACCAGCCTCTTCCATTCTTTGTGCTAGCAAAATCCCTAAAATTTCGTAACAATCTCAAGTTAAAATCAAAGTAAGAGTTAACATATGATATGACAATGACTTTTCATACAAATGAAAAAGTATAAATATTTTAAGGAGTTGAGACTATTTTGAAGCATGACTGATGGGAGAAAGGTTGAGAATTAAAAATTGTAATCAATTCATTAATTTCACTTCTCTCAAGTTAAAATCAAAGTAAGAGTTAACATATGATATGACAATGGCTTTTCATACAAATGAAAAAGTATAAATATTTTAAAGAGTTGAGACTATTTTGAAGCATGACTATGGGAGAAAGGTTGAGAATTAAAAAGTGTAATCAATTCATTAATTTCACTTTCCTCAAATGCTAGCATGGATTCTCCTATTTGGCTTCTTCTCCTATTTGACTTCTCCAATTTGGATTTTTCTTCTTTCATTCTTTAAGGATATAAGGCACTAATGGTTATTTAAAGGACATTAATATTGGTGAAAGGAAGAATGGATAAATGCCTTAAATTGTTTGACGAGAAAAGGCTAAACTTATGCGTAAAGGGGGTACTTGGAAAGAAATGAGAAGAATCTAGTGAAAAACTTCTTATGATAGAGAGGGAAGCTAAATTCGGTCAACCTATTTTTACTATGTGAGCAAAATCTGCCTGAAACACAGTCGAGGAAAATAAAATTTTAGAACTTTTGGCTCCTCATTGGCTGAGATGCCAATACATTGGGACAAACACCGATAACAATTTGATTGGTTCAATACACCGAAGCATGCAACAAGATATTGTTTGTGCCAAAACATCCTCATTCCTCAAACCTAATCAGTGAACTTTTAAGTTTAAACTCTTCACAGCAAAAACTCTACAAACGATTGAATGTCTGTTTGGTATCAATATTTAAATAACAGTTTTCAATATTTAAACAATAATAACATTTTTAACACGTGTTTCTATAATACTCAAATACGTATTTTTACAATATTGAAAACTAAACAATGATATTAGAAAAATAAGCAATTTTACCAACTTAGAGAGAGAGAGAGAGAGAGAGAGAGAGCATTAAATTTTTAACGTCTGAAAATAATCACTTTATCATTACTAAACTTGATAAAACTGTAGTTAAAGAACCGAAATATCTATGTATAAACAGGTCAGAAAATCTGCCAAAATCATCTAAGGACTCCCAGCTAATACAACCTTAGCTATCTCCACCAAATGAAACATAATGAACACCATTGAAGTTGGTACGCTCAGCATAACAAGAGCCACCACTCCCAAAGCCAAGCTAGGCCTAGCATTCATCAGTTGGGACTGCAAAAACCCCATTGCTTCACAAACATCCGAATAATAAGTAGCAAAATATTGTTTCTCCCATTCCATCCAATGAGAAGGTGGCTCCTGAGGAGTCTCCTCCATCTTCATCTCATGAATTCTCATTCTGAGAATGATCATGTTTTCATCGACCACCTTGCCATCATAATCACGACCGTAAGCATCTCTTTTATTTGATGCATGAACGATTTCGGCTTTAAGATGAGGCCTGTTGATCAATTGGCTGGACCTGAAGTTGATGAACCCCATCTTCTTGTGCAATATAAGTGAGTTGCCAACAAAGGGAGACGGTGAAAGTACAAGGGAACGTAGAGAAGTTGCTTCCATTTTCTTGGACGTGAAAAACTGTTTGTGATTGTGTGTCTAATGACTACGTTGTTGTGAGTCGTGACTTGTGAGCAAGGTGGTTTGGGTTATGGTTTGTATTTATAGTATTAGGCTTGTAGTTGCAACTACAATTGTAGTCATTTCGTGATTGTGACTCATGAACGTGACACACAGAGACACCGCGTTAAGAAAGAGTAAAAACAAAAAAGGTGGCATGTGTTGGCGTGTGGTGTTTTTTGGGATGATATGTAGAGATGTGAATACTTGGTCCTATGAGAAGGTTGCGTTTGGCATTCTCTCTCTTGCACGAAGAAGTTTCCCTTGAGACACAAAACAAAAGAGTTTGGAGTTTGCAAAGAGTTAAATTAATGGCGGCTGATATTTTTGTTTTTTATTGGAAGATACAATGAACAATATATGATCTACGCTATACTCTTTTTAACATGTGATTGATTATCTAAAAAGTCAATTTTAAAAATCGATTTAGAATGAATCTTCGCAAAGACGGAAACCCATCTAGATATATAACCATCACATCTAGGCACGGATTTATCACCTCACTTAAATCAACTGAGTCAAACACTACTATTAAAGAAACTTCTCAAACTTCAACTTCTCATACTTCATCTAGATGATAAATTACGACGTGTTATTAAAGCTTAAAATCAACGTATAGGAATAAGATTTTTAATTTTTTAAATAAGAGATAAATTTTAATACATTGTTTGGAGTTTGGACTCAAAACCATCCACTTTGGTACCATGATATATTACTAATTGTTCTAAAACTTTGAATTTCTTAAATAAGAGAAAAGAGTGAAGGCAGTCAAGATATCATACTTAGATTGGTGATACAAGATAAATTATCAATTATTTAAAAGCTTAAGCCGATAAAAAATGGTAAATTTAATCATGTACATATTTTCAACACATACCTAATCAGAGTTGTATAATAGAGCATATCTAATTAACAGATATATGTACTGGTTAGAATTTGGTATTCAAGTATTGGAATTACATGCCACTTGCTCACTATGAATACATAATTAAAAGGTGCGAATTTCGCCCATTGCGCTAAGCAACGAAGTCTAGAAAACTAGGAAGAAACCAAGCAAGAGATCTCTCAGCTGCAATGACCGGCAATGAGCATTCAAATTTCTCTCTCCGAGAAGGTTCAGGATGACCACTTATTATGACATTAAGATCCTTTGTAAATTGCAAGTCTAGTTCCATAAGAAAATTCCTATGCTAATAAGTCCATATACAATAATTACGACAAGTCAAAAGTATTACATAAGCACATTATGCACGAGACCCTCCCTTTATGCAAAGACATCTTTTTTCCTTAATTAGCACCTGTATGAGATAGATCAATGAATAGTGGCACATCTGATAACAACATTAGTAATATCCAAGAATTCACAAACCTTCTAGGATAAATGGTCGGACTTGGTCAATTGGCGGTGATTCGAGATGTTGGTTTGATTCGACCTGGTTGATGGGAACTGGCTCAAGTTGGCTGTATTTTTCAACTTGGTAAGTAGTAAAAGTCTCGAGCTGTTGCTCTGGTTGGATTTGGTCAGGAGGGGGTAATTCAAGCTGCTGGTATTTGGGCTTGTTTTTCTCAAGGAAAAGGTAAGTTGTAGAATACCAAAACAATAGTATCCTACTCTGAGCTATCACCGTCTCCCTAATGCGACTTCCTCCAAAGGAGAGACGCTCAAGTGCCTGCAAAATGCCAAAAATAAGTAGGAAGAAAGATTCTGATAAATATTACATATGTAAGAATAATTTATCAAGAAAACACCCAAGTGCATCAAGAGATATCATTGTCAGCCATTTATTAAATGTAATGGACTCAGATGTTTCTGAAATGGACTTTGGGTCCCCAAATCAAAGTGAAATTTGACTATTCCGTTTCCACAAAGGCATAGGCATAGAGGTGATGTAACAAAAAGATTATTAAAAAAAGAAGGGGACTCAAAATGATTCAACACAATAAAGAGCATGGTGAAGACAAGCCAGTGCAGATTTAACTGGATCAGTTATACCTGTATTTTCTGCGAATCTCTGAAAAAGGGACCAAAGAATTTCCATAAAGGATGTGTTTTGGTGTTCTTATAGTGATAGTTTTAAAAATATTTCTATTAAAGAAGATTATTGTCTCGTATTTCAGAATAATTTAAATCACAAAAAAACTACAAATTTAAGCCTAGTACTTCAACAGTCATGTCCCATCTCCAAAGACACAGCGCCAAGATCTTAATCTAAACCATCCTTAGCACCTG
Source organism: Castanopsis chinensis (assembly GCA_032878915.1). Classification (NCBI taxonomy): domain Eukaryota; kingdom Viridiplantae; phylum Streptophyta; class Magnoliopsida; order Fagales; family Fagaceae; genus Castanopsis; species Castanopsis chinensis. Next base: position 1,680,158 of record JAVQMG010000071.1, read on the forward strand.
TACCTATTCCTAGGTGACATAATTTATGTCAATTGATCTGGTCTTCTCCTATTTGTGCTATAGTCGGTAATAGGAAAAGTCCACTGCATACCAGGTGTGCAAATAGCACGACTATTTTTTCATATATGGCATGCATCTGTAGATGAACATTCTGTTTACTTAAGTTGCATTTCATTTACAAATCAAAATAGAAGAATGTATGCCCTCCTCTTACCTGTTCTCCGTTTTGAATATCAAAAGGATTCTGATGATCGAATTGAAGACCCTTAAATTCATTAATGCAAAGCCCCTGAAATGCCCTGAAAATAGGATTCATCAATTAGAAAAATCATGACAAGAAAATAATAATAATAATAATAATAATAATAATAATAATAATAATAATAAATGACCCTGATTATCTAATTCAAAATCTAAGAAGTTTTGTTAACAGTTTTCTTTTATCCTCATTTGCAAATAATGACATATTTACCATCTTATTAGAGAAACACGAGGAATCCAACGAAAGATGATTGGTGTATTGTCAGCATTGACGTAATAGCCTCCAAATACAAGGAATACTGTCATAAGAGAGGGCCCAACTGCCATTGCTGCTTCCGTGGTTGGAACCATTGCCCCAACTGTAAGACCCATTGCAGACGCAGCAAAAGATTCTATGGTCATGATACCACAGAACCTCCCAAATCTAGAATATCAGATTTCCAAGTCAGTAACTTTATACCTTGTGATGAAATTATTCCCCCATCATTCAAATTATAAAACATCAGTCATCAGATTGTTCACAACAATCAAAGTCATGAGAAAATTAAGGACCTTGTGAACCATAGAATGATCTACAAAGAGAGAACTCTTAATAAGATATACAGCACTTAGTCAACCCACCAAGATATAAAAGCACATGCTTGCAGCAATTTAGCAAACACTGTAATGCAATAATCCAAGGCTTTACAAACTACAACTCTAATTTCCACAAATTTTTGGTTTCATGGATGCATTTGACAGCTTGATCTGATGGCCAGGTTACTCAGCAAATCCACCTTTGGAGGATTTGAAAGTTGATGGACCCATCTATTTATTTAGCAACATATACATTACCATCTTATTTATCTGTAGTGTCAATGTAACATGAAGAAAGTCCCACTTCAACTTACCTGCAGAAACTTCAACTTACCTGCAGAAACATTTTAGTCTTTCCATAGGATTTCAACTTTTTTTTCACCGAACAGTTGTTTAAGGATTTTGCAAAGAAGAGCCATATAGCTTATTCAGACAAAACAATCTGCAATTCATACAATAATACACAGAAATAATTTTGAAGGAACTCTTTTTTATACTGTTTTCATCATATTCTTCCAGAGTAACCAATGCCTTTTGTTGGGAGAAGTTATAGCTTCCATAAAAGCAGAATATGTGTGTCTGTCTCCACTTCTGATAGTTACACAAACATTTCATAAGTTAATTCTTCAAATCCATGTTCACCCACACTTTTCCTAAAAATAAAGGAGGTTGCCAAGCTGCATATTGTGTCAGAAAATAAAAAAGGCAGACTTATAAGACCAAACTACATGACCACCCACATTATTTATTTAGAAAATGTGCTGATTGTGGAACTGAATCTTAACATCTTAAGTCAGAAAACCAAAAAGCTTTATAATACTCACCTGGACAAAGTTGGATGAAGTCGAGCCATGGGGTACAACACAGCACCAAACATTAATGGAAATGCTGCTCCAATAGGAATTTCAGCTAGCAATTTGGAAAGCAGATAGGGTCCTAACTTATAAGACCCCTTTGCACGCTCTCTGTCTACAATTGCACGTTCCTTGGGAAACACACCCACAGTCTTTGTAAGAGCAGCCATTGCAGTATTTATCGCAGCAACCTAAGAGAGGATAAAAAGGAAATTTAAATTAACCAAAAAGTATTTTCATTTTAAGAATAACTAGAGATATAGACCTACAGGAAAAGTTTGAATTTTTAAGTCTGATAAGATCATACAATCAAATTTTCAATAAGGGATGTAGCTGCAGAACAATGAGGAAGTTTTGAGTGGACATGAAAAGGTATAAAATAAAATAGACGACTGCTAGGTAATTCCAAAATACAACAGGAAAGTAATTATCATCTAAATTAATGAATTTGCTTATTCTATTGAAAACAACCAAATTATATATTTATTATCTGAAATTTATATCTGTCAACCACTGTGTTCTGCATTATTTGGCCAGTGAGCCATGCCAGTAGGGCTATTCATACTTTAATTTGGACAAGGTATCCACTCTCCACCAAAACTGATTCAACTAGTGAAATTTTAATCGTTTCTTCATTCGTTCACCATGTGCTTTCATACAGTGGATTTTAGAAGAAGTCTCCACCACCCCCCATCCCCAACAAACACAATCACACAATCACTAGATTTAAGTCCAATTTGCAAAATGTGACCTTGTAAGCAGAAATCTGAGTGATTTAAGTAATGCCATCTGGAAGAGAAACAACCAGGTTTTGTTTGTTAGACATGTTTTGTGATATATCCAGAAACAAATGAGTAAATTAAGTGATGCCATTTGGAAAATTGGAAGAGGAACAACCAGGTTTGTTTTTATTAGACTTGTTTTGTGAGAGTGTACAAGTAAGCTCTTGGAAAGAAGTGGAGCACATTATCATAAGATGTAATAACAAAATTTAGAGACAACTGAATTAGCAAATGCCATTTTAGAATGTCAAATAAGCAGACCACAAATAGGGAATAATCCAACTGAGTGGAATATGAAGCAACTAGGAGCACTGTAGTAAATTGTTACATATAAATGTTTGAAAAGCATCATGCAATATAAGGTGGCAGTGAAAAAAGGGCAGGGGTTTCCCAGGGAATCAGAAACATTTCACACCTGAAGCAGTCCCATTCTGTCTTGTATTGATGTCTGAGATCTTCCCATTCTCCAGAAAACTGACCCAAATATTATAGCTGATGCAACCGACATTCTTGCCCGAACTTTATTTGTTGGGCCATCTCGAGAAGCCTAGTCAGTCATGGAAAGGTGTCAACCAAAAAGTACAAGGAATTGAAGTTTCATTGAGATGACAATACAGTTGATTATATAAAACCAACTGTACTACATATATGCATCTCCCTAATAGCTGCTCCAGTGCCAAAAACCTTCATAGTAATTGAGGATAGAAACAACTTCGTGTCATGAAACATTAATTAACAATAAAAGTGAAAGACTAACCTGCATCCATGCTCGTTTAAGGAGCAACCAGAATTGCCTCCACCAACCTCCCTTCTTCTTGGTTATAGCTTTCTTGCTTAACTTCATGCCACTTCTGGAAACCTCCCTTCTGGTAATTGGAGTAGCATAAAGAATTGTTGATGATTGTAGCGAGAAAGAGTCAACAAGACCATCGATCCGTTTCTGAGAAGAAGAGACACTTTCAGAAGAACTGTAGTCAATGGATATGAGATCAGCGAGAAATTCAGCTGGATTAACATGATCTGGGCAATGGTACCTGTTGAATCAACCTTCAATTAGTCAATACTTTCAGAAGTAACTAGCCATGATATTACAGCTCCACAAACTTTACATTAACCAAATGGCATTTGAATCATTTAACAGTGCTTAATTGGACAACAAAAGCTTAGTCATCAGTCATTTACAGTTGACTAGCCCCAAATATGATAAATTTGAAAGTAGCATTCAATGACCAATTTTTCCTTTAAAAGGAGAGTACCGACAAAATGAATGGAAAAGATGTGATGTTTGAAACACACACATGAATCATGACACATGGTAGTATTTTGTCCAAAACTGGGCATTGTTTATGAAATTATGCATTTAATGGATAGTTCATACATTTCATCCTAGTGAAAGGTCCATGACATTGAACAAGCAAATTTATGGGTTAGGAAATAATTTACAGTATATAGTTAATGTTTATGGGTCATGTCATATATGTGACAGATTATTTCTTGGCACAATAATCCTTCTGCAACCGTTGAGAAACCAGGGATTAATCTTCACATGTAGATGGAATTACTTGGTGAATCTCAACCAAGGATATAAATATGATTTGGGCCACATGAAACAGGAGAGGACTAAAAACAACAACTACTGAACTTTGCACAGAGTATAAGCCACCTCTTTTTGGTGAAAATCACCACCCCACCCCTACCCCCAAATAGGAAGCAGGTAAAGATAACATTAACACAATAGATTTAAGCAAGGTTCAGCTAACAACCCAAATTTAGAGAAGTATGCCAGTGGTTCTTCACAAGCAGGACCAGCATAAACAAGTGCACCCTCTGTTAGCAACACAATGTCATCAAATTTGCTGTACACAGACCCCCGAGGTTGGTGTATGGAGCAGATAACAGAATGTCCATCCTGTGCAAGCTGTCGAAGAGTTTCCATTACTTTCTCTGCCTGGAAGGCATCGAGTCCTGAAAGGACAACAGTAAATTTTGTGAACAAGAAAAATAAAATTTTTTTTTTTCTTTACAAGTTTTACAGGAACCAATAGGATAGCTTTTTTTTCTATGACATATACAATAACAAAGCTGCCTGAACATTATGATTACAATTTGGAACTTCCCTAACAAGTGTGTCTTCTAATAGCATTTGCTTATATATACAAGAGATCATGTCATAGGCTATGAATTAGAAGATTTTATATCTATCCTATAAGCTTTTCATGGTTTCTTTATTGGTGCTTCAGCTTTTAAGCAGAAGATACCCTGTAGCCTGTCAGTGATCAAACAGTACTTTACCTTCAAGCGTTTTGGCTTTTTTGGTGGCTTTTGAGAAGCAATCTGAGGGTAGGCTGGGTAGCTTCTAAAATCAGCTGTAGATTTTCATATTATATAAAGTTACATCCCTGCCAAACTGGCCTGTAGTTTAGTATGAGTGAACTTAGATTTTAGTTTTCTCTAACTTGAATTATATAATTCATGTGCAGCACATTTACATTTCTTCTAGGGGGAGTGGGGGAGGAAGATTCTTATTCGGAGACATGTTTACTTGTTTATTGGAGATGAAAGGTTTTCTGAAAATTATTGACCACGCCCATTGTCCAAATGTAAGTGTAATTGTGTTTGATCTGTTGTAAAGCATTTTAAAACTATTATGTCAATCAAGTGTCACTTGATAACATATGGAGACATCTTTGTAAGCACCAAAGAAAAAAAGAAAAAAAAGAAAAGGGAGAGCCATTAAGGTATATTGCACTAGCAACAAAATTTAAATTGGTATGCCTACCAGTTGTCGGTTCATCAGCAAATATAACTGATGGGCTTGCAATGAGTTCACAAGCCAGAGATAAGCGTTTCTTTTCACCCCCGCTGATTCCACGGACCTTTGCATCACCAATACGGGTATCAGCACAACTGACCTTTAAAGAAACAGAACAAATCCGTCATAGAAAGGCAATAAAAAATTAACATAAGCTTACAAATTTCAAATTAATGTTCAATCGAAACAAATTCTTTCGTTTCCAACACGAAGGGAAAGCAGAAACTATTTTCAAAAAATGCACCGGACGTCTTAAATCATGATTTCTAATCCACAACACAGCTATTTCTTATTAAATTAGATTCTAGGGAGTTTTGAACCCACAACTTCACCCTCCACCTTATGGTCTGTTTGGTTTGAAGGGGAGGGAGGGGAAGTAAAATAGGGTAGAGTAGAATTAGTCCAAAATTAGACTATTTTTAGCCAACTTTACTTTACTTCCCTCCACTCCCCCTCTCTCCCTCCTCATTCCAAACGGGCCCTTAATCTTACAGGGGGAGGGCATAGCATTAGAGCCAGAGTTCATTGGCTATTCAAAAGCAGCTGAAAACAATATTCAGCACCTGATCCTGCTTCTTAATGCAGAGATTCAAGAAGAATTGAATTTCTAGTACAAAATATATAAACAATTCATTAGTCAAGTGCATACAATCTTACCAAGCCTAGTTTGAATAAGAGGGTGTTCAATCGGAACTAATTCATTCATTTCCAACTTGAAGTGAAAGCGCAAACTACTTTGAAAAATGCACTTAACCCCTTTTAGCATGACTTTGTTATCCAAAACACTGCTATTTCTTATTCAATTATCAAAATTACACACGTCTGGTGAGTCCTAAACCCACAACTTCACCCTCCAACTTGCCCTTACAAGGAGAGGAAGTAACATTTGAGTTAGAGCTCATTGGCTACCCAAAAGAAGCCGGAAACAATATTCATCACTCAATCCATGGCTAATTCACTAGTTAAGTCCATAAAACCATACCAATCCTAGTTTGAATAAGAGAGTGTTCACATATTCATCCCTCTCTTCCACGGAAGGTATCTCCGGACGCTGAAGCTCAGCTGCAAGAGCCAGTGTTTCCCGCACAGTTAGCTGCGAGAAAAAGAGATCCTCTTGTCTCACATAAGCAAACCTATAACAAAAATGGCAAAAACACCAATTACCAATAAACCTCTCTAATCATATTAAAAAACAACAAATTTGTCCCAAAGTTTTTGGCAATTACTTATAAGCTTTGTTAGAGCTAGGCATTCCATTGACCTCCAAAAGGCCTGACAAATGCACACGCGGCGACGCCATCATCTGACCTGCAAGAACATTGAGCAATGTAGTCTTTCCTGACCCTGATGGCCCCATTATCGCTAACAATCTCCCCGGTTTCGCCTCTCCACTCACGTTTTTAAGCAGAAACCGCACCTAAAGTTTCGCAGAGTTTAGTTTAGTTTACAATTTCCATCACATATTCATTTGGTTCATTCAAGTGCAACAACAACAACAACAAATTCAAATTCAAATTCAAATTCGTTATGATAATTAACGAGTTTTGGTCTAAGATTTTGAAAGCTGCAATAGATTTTCACAAAAAAAAAAAATTTGAATTTTGAATTCAAGAAAAGAAGGAACTGACTGATTTGGAGGATTTATCGGAGAGAGAGCAAGTGATGTTGCGCCACCGGATTGTGACCGGAAATACTTTACCGTCGGCGGTTGAATCGCCGGATTCGGAGTCTCCGGCGAAGTCGTCGTCGTCGTCGCGGTCTTCTTGATCGGCCTCAGGCGGGAGAGCTGGGCCTGGGCCGGAGAAGAGGCGGAAGAGGAGAGCTGTGGCCACGGCGGCAAGAATCTGGCCCAAACCGTTCCCGCCAATTCCGGCCACCACCTGGCCCACTTTGTTCCCGCCAAAAACCACCATTTTCGTCTCTGAGGTTTTGAGCTCTCTTTCTCTCTCTCTCAGTCTCAGCTTTTGTTGCTTGACTTGCTTCACAGTCACTCACAGAAAATTTGATTTTTAGAGTATAACTCTTTAGACGGCGTCGTTTTTTGGTATTATAGAGTATTGAACGAACGCCCAACGGGTGTGAAATGTGGATAACGGATTAGATGCACATGAGTGACGCGTGTCCCTCTTTGAGGATAAGATGGGCTATCTAGAAAAAAAAAGGCCTGTTTTTCTTACTCGTAGACTTTACACTCTTGGGCCGTGTGTGTCTTCTCTGTTATTGTCATGGGCCTAGGGATGGAAACACATTCAATTGATAAGATGAATAGTTTCATAATGTCACTCAATTGGCGGTGGCGGATGTAACTCAACGCTAATGATCGTAGATGTCGCTCAACACGACCGAGTCACACACTTGATTGTTTGAAGGAGTCACTCATTTTCAAAGTAAAAACACTTAGGTGAATATATTGTATGTGAAATAAATGCTTACAACTAAATGTTTGACAACTTCCAATACAGATGACAACTCTTTAAATTGACTTTACGTCACCTTATAATAAGATTTATTAAACTAAAACAACTACCAATAGGACTTATAATTAATTTTGACTGGGTAATAAAGATAATTAAAAGACAAATGGACTTATAGATAAATGACACATGTCACCCATGTGACTATCACATAAGTTGCCACTATGCTCTGCATAATATTTGCTGTGTAATTTCAATATGAGATAACTTTATTAATACATTGATAGTTGAAGATGAAATATTTAAACTCTAGATGTTTTTGTTAGAAACACCATGAGATCTCAACTAACTAAACTATGGCCAAAACAATATAACTTTAATATGTTAAAACACCCTTGCTGGTTTGAGGGAAAAAAATAAATTGTTTGAGCATTTTTCACTTTTATTTATTTTTTCTTTGTTTGATGGTACCCTAGCCACCACCATCACATTGGCTAAGTCAGAAATTTAGCTTTGAGCGGCCAAATTAAAATATGATAGTATAGTATTTTTTTTTTTTATTTGTCCAAGAAAAATATCATAAAAAGTTACTAGTATAGAGACCAGACTAGGGAAAAAAAAAAGAATCAGAAGAAGATAGAGGTGTTATAAGTGTGTGTATATATTATGCATTGATAAGTGTCTTATAAACCATACGTAGTTAAAAATAAAAATATTAAATGGTAATGACATTTTTTTATATTTTTGATAGTTTGAAAATTGTAGAAAAAGAATTTGACCCTTAAATCTTTTACTAGAAAATATTAAAAGTGTTAATTAATCTACAAGTCTATTGAATAATGATATAATATATTTTTTATTGGTATCTCATACTATCAACAAAACAACCTCTTTCATTCTTTAAAAAAAACAAAACCGCTTTAAAATAAAAAAAAAAAAAAAAAGGATGTTAAAAAGTATAAGGTAGCATTTGGATACGATTATCCTGCGTTTACGTTTTGTGTTTTCTCTCCTTTTTTTTAATCCACGCGCAACAGCTTTTAAGAGACAGTGCACTATTTATGCATTGTTGTGTACTATTCACACACTGTTTATGGAACCCACAACTACTTTATTTAGAAAAAAAATATTAAAAATAGGTCTCACGATATTATTCACACATTTAAAAATTATTTTACTACAATATTTTTAATTTTTAATTTTTAATAATAAATTCTATCCAAACGAATACTTAGTTGAACTTAGCATTTTGGCAAAGTATAACTATACTTAGTTCTATCCCTCATTTCCACGCAAGGAAATGAGGGATAAAGACCCAATTCCCTCCCCCATCGCTTTCTCCCGTTCATTCTCTCAATCAAATCCCTTTTTGGTCCCATCCAAAAAAAAAAAAAAAGAATCTCTTTTTGGTGGTATTATTTTAGTATTTAATCTTATTTTGTTCTATGATAAACTAACACTAAAAAATATGAAAATTTTGTGACAACTTCTCTTGTTTATTTTATTTTTTAATTTTAGCTACAATAAAGATATATATTTTTTTCATTCTCAACAAAAAAAAAGATACATTGTTTTTTGAGAACCAATAAAAATACTTGTGTTTATATAACAACTTCTCTACCAAAAAAAAAAAAAAATTAGTAAAATAATTTCTTCACACACAAAAAAAAAAAAAAAAAAAGCCAAACGTGAAATCCCCAGTTCCCTCCTCTCCTCGTCGCTCTCTTACTTCTTCTTCTTCTTCCAAGTTCTAGAAGCTTCTCCTCCTCCTCCTCCTCCTCCTCCTCCAAACTCAGTTCCCGTCCAATCACATCTCGCCACGTAATTAAACGGCGGGTGGGTCCCCCCAATGGCGAACAACACAAAAGAAGAACCAAAGTCAGCTCCTCAGTCAGATCGGTGGTACAACCTCACCTTAGGCCCTTCCTTCAAAAACGACTCCTCCAACAAATTTTGCACCCTACGTTGTAAGTCCCATAAAACCCATCAAACTCTACGCCCTGTTTGGTTACTCAAAATTTAAAAAACTGATTTTTTTTCTTGGGGTTTGGTATTGTAGATGAATTCAAACCTGCTTCGATCGACAAAACGAAGGCGGGATCGCTACACAAGACGAAGGAGAACAGGGTTTCGGTCGAATTTCACAACAACCAACCGGGAAAACCAAAAGTCACGTTCGAAGGTAGCAGTGAGGAGTACAAAGAAAACGACGCCGTTTTGTTCTTCGACGGCGAGTCTTTCCGTCTCGAGCGCCTCCACCGCGCCGTCAAGCAGCTCCGCCACCTTCGCAAGCCCGGTGAATCCGCCGCCGCCGCTGCTGCTGCCGCTGCGTCGTCGGTGCCCCCCGCCGTAGAGCCGCGGTTGTCTCCGCCGGTTGCCAAGGGCGGTGCCAAGCCGGCGCAGCTGCAGCCGCAGCCGCAGGCCCATTTGAGTAAACCCGCGTTTCAAGCTGTCCCGGTGAGTTTTTAAGATTGAATTTTGGTTTAATGTCACTGAATTTTGAGCTATTGCAAACACAATGTATATGGAATTTAGTTATTAGGGTCAGTTTGGTTAGGTGTTTTCGGAGCCTAACAGCTTGTTTTTAAACCCAAAACTCCGTTTTGCAACAACTTATCCAAACGCACCCTTAGTCATGTGTGAATAATAACTTGTAATTCTTTGAGGTACAAGTGAATTTTCAATTGTGAATTGTGATGGAAGGGTTGGTTGGTTGTGAAAAGCTATCTTTGGAAACCTTACTCTCATTGCATATTTGAATTGAGAAAGGAAAATAGAATAAATCTAGGAACACGCTCAATTTCATAACATGCGGAAGTGGTTGACTATGAGTGCTGGACACTTTTTGTCTGCCACTTATAATTGACCACTTTAGTAAGTTGTGAAATTGGGTGTGTCCCTAGTATTTGTTGAAAGATAAATTTGACTGATTTAGGGTTAAGGCCTTGTTGGGTTGAGTTGAATAGTCTACAACATTTGGCATATTACATGATCAGAATCAAACTATAATTTTGGTCCCTTTGCATTTGTTAGAGTTCAACTTGTCCCAATACATTTACTTGTGTCAGTTTTGTACCTCATCTTTCAAAATTAAGTCAATATTATCCTCAAAAATTGACTTGATTTTGAAAGCTAAGTACTGATATTGGCACAAATAAATGCATAGGGAAGAAATTGAAATTACCCCACGTCTAAGCAACAATACGTGCTGTTGATTACAACTTTGGGAATGGAAATTGTAATTTCTTTTAATTCTCAAAGTTAGAATTAAAATCCTATAATTGTACATTGGGGTGTAATAACACATTAAGTTATCAAATAATCTTTTCCAATTGCAATGAAATTCTTGACCAATTTTTTCATTAAGCAAAGGGAGAAGATTGATTACTATAGAACATGAGGAGGATAGAAAGAAAATAATTATTCTCTTATTCTTCGGTTATCATAATATGATACCGCTGGTAATTCTAGGACCAGGTGATTACCTAAATTAGTTAAATGTAGCAATGGAAGCTAACACAAGCCTGACTAAGTCATTTAGACCAAAACCTCATACTTGCTAAGTGCTAACTCTTACTGGAGGAAATATCAATTCTTGGCAACTCCTAAAGCTTGGACAAAAATGCATGTCAATGGTATTCGTTCATATATTTTTGGATGCCAGTAAAGATTATTTGATACTACTTATTGTTTGGAACTTTTGCGAAGTAATTTAGGCCTTGAGTTATTTAAAAATTTTTGTAAGCATCTGTAAGTATATTGTTTCATTGATATTGGAAGTATTTCTCATTGTTAATTAAACCTTAGCAAAGCTTGGGAGTTTTTGTTTGTCGATTTTTTCATCTGTTTTAGTTCTTTAAAAGAAATAAACAGGAGTTAGAATTGCTAATACACTTTCCCTTCTTGTCTGATGTCTTTAGCTTTTATGTGCTCTGGATTTGTACAGGTTGAGGTGGAACGAATTGATATTGGCGAGCCAGAGAATTCAGGTTTCTGTAATCTGCTTATATTTTCTTCCTGTATATATTTTTCCTGATGCGGCAATGTGTTGCTAGGTTAAAATATATATTTTTATTGGTATTTAAACCTAGCATATTTTAAGTTGGATAGATTCTCAAAATGATTTGCTACTCTGACAGTCACCGCAGCTTTGAAATTAGATTTTCTATCGTTGCTACCCTTTGGGTTCTTTACTTTTGAGTCAAACTTTGTAGTTTGTTGCATTTGTCCACATTTGCTGCAATTCTGTTATCTTTAGTCCATCTGTATGCTTATATTGTTGCTGTTGTTTTAATTCCATCCATGTGCTTATATTGTTGTCATCTAAAAGCATGGGGAAACTTTGCATTTATCTTTTTTAATTTTAAATAAGTTTATTAACCAGTTTGCCACTTCAACATTTTATGTTTAAGTCTACTCTCTCAGATTGAGGGTAGTATTTCTGTTGTAGTATTGAAGTGGAATGCTTCACATAATGTTAGAAGTGGTAGGCTGTTTGCGGACTTAAATATGTACAGGTCTGCCTTGTTATCACTTGCATTTGCCAAAATGCTGCTGCTGCTAACTCTTCTTTTCTCTAATTCCATACCTTCAACTTGAGAGGCCTTCTAATATTTATAGCAGATCTCTTTCATAGCCCTTTGATTAAATTTCCTCTCTTTGTTTGTGTACTCATAGAATTTGTTTCTTGTTTTGGGTTGAGCAATAGCGTTCGACCCCATGACTAAAATATTTCTAGATGAAAATGAATATATAACTCTGAAGTTCAAAAGGTCAAAAAAAAAAAAAAAACCAGTAATTTGTGCCTATATTTTTGGCATTTTGTGTAACCAAGAGGCAGTTAAACAGCTACCTATTGGATTCGGTAGGGATCTACAAGCTTCTCCAGCTTATTGGTTCATCATTTCTGTTGTCTATGTCGAGGGTGATTTAATTGATTTTTTATGTAATACTTCACCGTCAACAGTCCGAAGTTCAACAAGAATTGAGGTCGTTTGCTGTAAATTTTTCCTTTTTATGAGTCTTGTAGAATCACAAAATTAACCATTAATGCAATATTTATGTTATGACAGGTGCAAAACCAGCCGGTAAAAGGACCGTTGATTACCCATCTGGTGCACCAAACATTTCTGTGGTCTCCCCTGACCCTAAGAATGACGAAGCTGAGGATCATCAAGATATAGATATTGAGGACCTTTTTGGTAGTGCAACACCAGAAGATGAAACTGCCGAAGAAAAAGAAAACACTGGATTTGATAACAATATGGCACGTCATAATGACAGTGATGATGAGATTGCAGATGTAGATGATAGCGGTGATGAAGCGGATAAGGGGCCCAATGCTGCAGAAGCACTTAGAGCCCAGGTCAATGCAGAGGTGAGGGAAGAGCCAACTTCTAGTTCTAGTACTAGTAGCGGAAGTGGGAGCAGCGGGAGCGGAAGTGTTAGTGGGAGTAGCAGCAGTAGTGACACTGAAGGCAGTGATGACGACTCGGTGAACTCCATCTAAGATTCACAAACTGCCTTCAACCTGCAGAGAAAGCAGTTGGAGGCGGAAATTGCACTGGATATTTACCAGAAGAAGCATGGCTTGCAAATTTAAAATAAGCCATCCCGCTGTTTTGGGAGACTTTTTTTTTTTTTTTTTACATTCTTTTTGTTATATAGATTAAAATCGGTGTGGATCATGTTATAGTATTTCTAGGAGTCTATATTGAGCTTCCCCATTAGTGTTACACTTAACAACATCTCATTTGGCAAATGTAATAATGTGTGAATTCTTAAGAAGGGCAGGAAACTTCTCAAAATCTTAAAATGCTCTCAAGATCAGTTATTACATTCAATTGAGCTTGACTCATCTTTTATTTTAACTAGATGCGGACCCGTGCGTTGCGCTAGATAATTTTTATTTTTTATGATCGTGTTATTATTTTGAATATTTTTTAATGTATTGCTACTTAAGCTGCATTATATATGTATGAACAATATACTGTAGGATTCATGATGATAGAAGGTATTGGTCTTGGAATCTCAAAATCTGAACATCATGTGGTTCTAAAGAATTTGGAATTTTTACTGAATCATATTACAATTTCATCTGATGGTTATCTCAAAAATTGAATATCGTGGTTTTAAAGTATTTGGAAAAATTTTTATTTATAAAATTCTCCCATTTTTTCAACTTGTCTGGGTTCGATATTTTTTTGTACCGTGATAATGTAATTCAGTAAAATTTCATATTGAAAGATAGGCACCCTAGCTGCTAACGTGACTCCATAGTACCTACCAACCATCATTTACTAACCGTCATTATAGTTAAACATCATTTCAAATAATTGGTTATTGAACACCCTACCAATAATATGAGGACTATTTTATCTGAACATTTTATTTTGGACCAACCTGAAGAAATATTCTAGCTTGTGTGAACTTGCAATTTAATAGATAATCCATTATTATTTGGTAGAAACCAAAAGAAAATATAAAAATTATTTTACCACACCAAAAGATAAAAGCATTAATTGAGAGTTGGACATACTTTACAAAACAATCCAGTTGTTGAACTTGCAATTTAATAAATAATCCGCAATCAACTGGTAGAAAATATGAACAACCTACACAACCAAAACAAAATATAAAAAATATCTTAGCATAGCCTTTTCATTTTATAGCTGTTCAACTTGCAATATAATAGATATTCCGTAATCAATTGGTTGGAAAATATGAACAACCTACACAACCAAATGAAAATTTAAAAAATATTTTAGCATAGCCTTTTCATTTTATTTATAATTAAAAGTTACAAATACTTGAAGAAACAATCCAGCTTAAAAATGTGTAAATTAACAGGTAACTTGTAAGCAATTGGTGGTTAAAATAGTAATCAAAACGATGATAGGTGTCCACATCATTCAACACCAAGACCTTTTATATGATATTTTTGCACCAATCATGTTTTTCAATAGAAAATATATAATCTCTAAACATATTACAATCTCATCTGACTATTATCTCAAAATCTGAACATCATGTGGTTCTAAAGAATTTGGAATTTTTACTAAATTATTTTACAATCTTATTTGACGGTTATCTCAAAATTTGAATATCATGTGGTTCTAAATTATTTGGAATTTTTTTTTAATAAAATTCCCCCAAGATAATCCATTATAATTTGCTAGAAACCAAAAGATAATATAATCTCAATTCTATAATAGCATTTTCATTAATTGAGAGTTGGACATACTTTACAAAACAATTTAGTTGTTGAACTTGCAATTTAATAGATAATCGGTAATCAACTGGTAGAAAATATGAACAATCTACACGACCAAAAGAAAATATAAAAAATATTTTAACATAGCCTTTTCATTTTATTTATAATTAAAAATTACAAATACTTGAAAAAACAATCCAACTTTTTAACTGAGCACCCTACACAATCAAAAGATAATATAAAATTATTCAAGCATACCAATAGATAATATAAAAATATTTTAGCATAGCCTTTTCATTTTATTTATAATTGAGTGTTGGACATACTTGAAGAAACATTCCAACTTTATTTATAATGGAATTTCCCAGCAAAGCAACTCATTCAACAATTGTATTTTTTTTTTTTTGACACTTGTGGACCAAAGAGGCACATGGCTGATGTACTTCGATTATTTATTGTGCGTTACAAAAGAGAATCTGCAAAATCATATCCCCAAAAGCATATGAGATACTATGGAAGGTGATGATGTGGCTCTTGACTTGCATCACAGCTTGTGGCAAGAGACGATGGTTTGGATGAAAGTTTACAAGTATAAATGCTGTATTGGGAGATTTTCTTCAGCTGCTACAATATTGCCTAATTTTGCACTACATGATTGTCACACTATTTTTGGCTTATCCCTACCTAGAACTTCCCCACACATTAACCAAACCAAACTGAACCAAATCAACAAATTAAGCTACAACCCAACTCAAGTTAATAAAAGCAACATCAAGTTACTTAAAGCGGCTATACAATTAACTCTTAACAATAAACTGTAATTAGTTCCAAAAAAGCTATCTACCAAAGCAGGAAAATGGTGTGCAACAGATTTTTACATGTACAAAATTACTTTAATGTCTTTGTAAATACATTATCATAGAAGTAAATATCTTTTGAGACATGGTCCAGGCATTACAATCCAGTCAAACACGCTAAGCACCCAACAAATATGGGAATCAATGGAATCCACATCAATTAATTTTCTAATGCCTGCAACCACCAAGCTTTCTAAACAACTTGGTTATCCAACCAACCTTGTCACCTTCTAGAAAACTTCAATTAGTACCACCACAGTGAAAACTTGGTTTTCATAATCAATGAAGTTGCTCATTAAATGAGACTGAAACTGTGAGGGTAAGGGTAATTCAAAACTTACAAACCAATGTTGAGCAGCTTGGTTTTTTTCCTTGCAATCTCTAAAATAATTTGAATTATTTTTAACTGAACTTCCTCTCCCTCCACTCACTTTTTAGGCATGCTATTCTGTCCTTCAGAGTTGGGTTTCTAAAAAGTTTATAACTGGATGGTAATAAGCCTAGTCATTGCTTTTGAAGCACTTATTGCTTATTATTTTCTTATCTCCAAACCTAATGCTGTATTGAATTGTGAAATTCCAAAAGAACTTCAAAATATGAGCACCTAATGATGCAAAGAAGTTTTTTTTTTTTTTGAAAAGATGCAGTGGATCACTTAAAACTTGATATGCTTCCCTTGATACCTACAAACATCATAAATAATGAATGAACTTGGAATTTTAAAAATATTCTCTTTGCGTGGTTTTAATATCACTTTGTGTTAAAACCTTCCGCTACCTATTTTGATCTCCCTTTGTATATGGTGCAATTAAATAGTTTGAAATTTTAATCAAGCATGTGAATTTGGGTCAAAAATTCATTAAATAACATATTGCTCCACAATTGATTTTCTAACTGCACCTTCCTTTTGAATGAGATCAATTGACAAAAAACCCAAAGCAATACCAGTTTTTTTTTTTTTTTTTTGTATTTCAAAATGTATTATGTATATAACCATGTTTTGAAGCTCGGACTTATTATTTCACAGAATGGACCTTACAAGAAGACTAAATTACTGAACTTTTTTGAGAATCAAGTAAATTATTGAACTTATGTATATAAGTCTACATTCAGGAAATAATTAATTAACCATGTTATAAGGCATCGACATGGTTGCTGAAAAATGTCCTACACACTAATCTCAATGTTGATTTCTTCCCTCAGCTTATCGTGCTTAAATAGTAGCGACATGACATAAGAGGCATAGATTTTTAAAAAAGTCTGCAATTAATTTAAACTTCTCAATTTGGCGAAAATATCTCGCCTACAATAGTTTAGGACAGGCCCATTAGGAAAAAATATCACAAAAGATCCAAAGAATTTTCCAAACAACTCAATAAGTAATTTGGGATACATCTCAAGGCTAAAAATGACTAAGACACACAGTTTACTACTCAAGGCACCGTTCGAGGGACTTTGATGGAGACATATGCAGAAAAATTATGTAGAATTATGCAGATCTAATATCAATTGTTAGAAGTGGATATCAATCTAAATGATGTAGTATACAATGGACGCATCAATGTGAAGTACAATCTAATGAATTCAAGAAATGAAGTCTTACATGTTGAAATACGTTGGAAGGTGATTTGAGACATGCCACCAACACTTTATACTTCACTACTTTAGAGTCTTACATTCTTCCAATAAGCCACAACACATTAAAAAAAATGAGACTTGAGATATTTCCAAATAAACCAAGGTAAAATAAAATAGTTTTTTTGGCTGTTAAATTATTGCACTATTGAGCAACATAACAGCTCCTTTTATTTTTTAAATGACATTCAGGCAATCTCACAAACACATCAATGGCATGCCAAGGATGCTCGTCTAATATAAACACAAACACAAAAAAAAAAAAAAAAAAAAGGATCTCATATTAATATAAACAGAGCATAAAAGTTTTGCACCCAAACAAAAGAATTGAGGTGTAGAGATGCCTCAACCAAAGCAGGCAAGTTCTGTCAGTATCTATATATCGTGTGGAAAGGAAGGAAGGAAAATAGATAGGTAGACATTACTGCTAAACGGTAGAGCAGGAAGGTGGGTAGCTTTCAAACTCTTTGTTTTCTCACGCAATACCTAAAGGCTTCAATGGATTTTTCCCTCCCTTTAAGCTTCCCTCCACATTACAATCTTCAAACTCTCTATTTCCTCACGTTTCTTTTTTGTTATGCAAAACCCTGAAAGCTTCAACGTTTTGTTTTGTTTTTTTTTTTTTCTTCCTTTAAGCTGAAAAGGCTCACACAAAACTGGTTTCAACGTTTTTTTTTTTTTTTTTAATTTTTTCCTTTAAGTTGAACTGAAAAAGGCTTTGGGTTGGGCTTGATAGTAGAACTAAATAAATAAGAGGTGAGCTGGATTAATTATACAAATTTATTATAGGGTGATAGTGGAAGTAAATAAATAAGTAGTAGGTTGCATTTATAGGGTTAAAAATTGTAAAAACCATTTTAAAATTGAAGGACAAATTATATATATATATATTTTTTAAAATGACGTAGTAGCTGATGTGGCACAATATGAGAGCAGCAGCATTAAACGCTACACTTCAGCTTTTAGTAATATATAGATATAGATATGGATTTTAGTGAGTTCTTAATTTCTCCTCAATTTTTTTTTTTGAAAAAAAAGTCGTTAGAAACTCAATTCTACCTATATTGAATAATTGTGTTTATATTGACATAAAATACTACGAA
Organism: Castanopsis chinensis; assembly: GCA_032878915.1. Classification (NCBI taxonomy): domain Eukaryota; kingdom Viridiplantae; phylum Streptophyta; class Magnoliopsida; order Fagales; family Fagaceae; genus Castanopsis; species Castanopsis chinensis. The sequence continues at coordinate 1,698,665 of JAVQMG010000071.1, forward strand.
ATATTTTCATGTGTTTGGTTGGTAGTGAAAATATTCTGAAAACAAATTTGGAATACACTCCTTGACAATGTCATGGTTCTTTTGTCACAGTGACGGGGTTATGTTTGAGGTGAAAAATGGTTTACACCTCCTGAGGTAAAATTTTACCAATAATTTCAGTGACACCAAATATCTAAAATTGGGAAGAATATTTTCCAGAAAATAGTTTTCATCAAAACAAAATGATTGAGATTTCACTTTGCTCAATAAAATCCTTTTGTTAAACACTGTTGGTAGTAACTTTAACAAGGTTAAAACACACCGTTTAAGCCCAATTAAATATATTTTTTTTTAAAAATTCATTTCTTCCTCACAAAATAAAATTACAAAGAGAATAATTTAGGTCCAAAGGTGGCGTAAAAGACCCTATATACACCAGCCAATTTGAAAATGCCACATCAGCCATTTAACTTAAATTTAATACACCTATTACACACAATTAAAACCCACATAAAACCTTTCTCTTTCCTATTCTTTCTCTTCAACTTCACCTTCACCAAATTTCAAAATCTCTCTTCCATCGTACCTTTCTGTGAGACACCCATAGTTGAATCTCCATGCCACCAAGTCCCACACCACCGCTACCAGCGGTGCTTGCCGTTGTGGGCTTCTCCTATCTTAAGGTTCTCTCTGATTTCTCATTCTCTCTAGCCCAAATCCAACTATGGCAGAGCTTATGCTTGCACCAACTCCACCATTGGTGGCGGTGCTTCTCACCTGCTTCACCACCACTGGTGACAATATTACAACAATTCATTGCTTGGGTTTGGCTTTCATTTTAATTTTAGCGTTAATTTTTTGACTGCACAGAATATGTTTGTGAAAATGTCTGTTAGAAACTTTAAAGTTATTATAAAAATAGGCATAGGATGGTTTGCTAATTAACTGTTGTTTTGGTATGTGGGGTTTCCCCTCTGTATGGGTTTCTTTTGTTTGCTTTTGAAATTTTAAAAGTTAGTGATTTATGATAGCGTTAGGATTTAGATTTTAGGTTTAGGGTTAATTCTGAGGGGGCAAAACAGCACAATTTTGGGACTTTAAGCAGATGGTCGGTTCTCGGTTTGACGGTTCTTACGGTTGAACCGGCCGGTCTACAATGTTTAGTGTTTTTTAGCTTATTTTCGGTTTTATACCATAACTAGACCGGATTTAAGGCCGGTTCCCGGTTGAACCAGCCGGTTCGGTCCGGTTTTTAAAACTATGGATTTATCACAAGCACATTGATTTTTGTTCGTGTTTTTCATGTCATTCTAAATTTGATGGGAAATTTTCTCATTAAAAATATATATATATATATATATATCTGATGGGAAATTAATATATAGGTATTTTCTTATGTGAATTATATATGATTCTCTTTATAATTGCTGAAATTTATAAATTATTTATCTTAGATACTCTTTTAAATTCCTTAATGTCAAATGCATGTGATTGGTCTTTTTTACTGTATTGTTGCAGGTTTCAATATCCTTTGCTAAAGGTTTCAATATCCTTTGAAGAGAAAGAATAGGAAAGATGGAGGTTTTATGTGGGTTGTAATTGTGTGTAATAGGTGTATTAAATTTAAGTTTGATGGTTGATATGGCATTTCTAGATTGGTTGGCGTAAAAGGGATCTTTTACACCAGCTCCAGACCTAAGTTATTCTCATTTGTCAAACCCAGAAAAATACATTAGCACTATTGTACACAGTAGTTAAGTGTACAACAAAGACTGAATCTATAGGTTTAGCGCAAAAAAAAAAAAAAAAAAAAATGAGGTGTAGGGCATTTTTAATTTGTTATTGGCTTTAATGTTGTATTCCTATGTTGTAGACTAGTACATACTAGTTTGTCTACAAAAGAGCCATTTATATATTTTCACTTGTAATTTCATTTTTTTAATAAATATCTACCTTTTTATAATTTTTTTTTTAAAGTGAAAGTGTACTTGTTGCCATTACCCTATTAATTAAAAAATTAATATTATATATCTTAGAAGATGGCAAAAGAAAATAACAATATAGTTATTTTTACCCCAAAAAAATAGTTATTATTATTATTATTATTATTATAAATGCAATTGTTAAGGATCCTAACATATTTTTCGTTTAAAAAAATATTGATCAAATAAAAAATGACCAGATATTTTTAACAATATAGTAAAAGTAATATTAGAGATACAAAAAATTTTGCAAATTTTTTACAAATTGTAGCATTAATAATTTGTGACTATACCATTACTTATATGGTAAAATCCTTTTTGGTAATTTATATCTGAAACAGCTTTTTATTTTATTTTTTTATTAATGTTACCGAAACACTTATTTCTAGTTTTACAAATTGTTATTTTAAAACCCGTGTTTTAAAAACGCACTTTTTAAAATAGCTTATCTAAACGAGTCTAAATCTTCTATTCCACTCTTCCTACTCCATTATATACTCCACAAATAAAAACATGTCACATATCCTGTAATTTATTAAATGATAAATTTATGCCTTCTATTATTTCAATTTCCTAAAATAAATAAATAATCATATTTAGGCATAAATTTAGCATTTAATAAATTACATGGACATGTGGCCTGTTTTTATTTCTGCAGTATATAGTAGAGCAGGAAGAGTGGAACAAAAAATTTGGACTCTATCCAAATAGGCCTAAAGCTTACTGGAAAAAACAGAAAAGCAAAGACAACCGCCTAGAGCTACACTCCAACAAAGCTCCAAAAAGTTAAGAAATAGCCAAATATTTTCAGTTTGTGAATATTAGATAGCATAAACATAAAATAGATAAAATCCAAACATACCTACCTTTAGATGCCAAGCATATTATATAATTTATACTATATTATACTAACATAACCAGCTTAGCATTAATCTAGTCATTCATATTTTACTCTTCATAAAAGCATATCCATATCTTATAGCAAGAGAAGTTTAATGCTACATAAGCATAAGATCCATGTTATACTCTTAATAATTAATTAAACACATATCCATATCTTATAGCAATAGAAGTTCAATACTACATAAACTGTTTACCAAAAAAAAAAAAAAAATACAACATAAACATACGATAATATTGTTGGTTGGACGGTTTACCTGCATAAACACAATGAAGAATTTAAAGTTAGAAATGCATCCTTCACTTTTCTGTCAAACCGACCATCAAGAGGAAATAAAATGCAGTAGGCTTACCGCTTCCTCTTGCTATTACGTTTTGTGCCCGCTTTTTCTATTTCTTTCTTTCCTAACGCCAACAATGCCTTTACAACAGCATGGGCCATGGCTATAAGCTGAAGTGCAGAAAGAACTTTATAAATTGAAATGTTTTTGCATTCATGTGGTCTAAGTTATATTACTGGCACAAAATTTGATGTATATGTGGTAACACCCACACACACATCTTATATATATATATATATATATATATATTGGAACAAGTGTTTGTGATCATATTTGTGTGATGTCAATTCAAACCAATCATTTTCTGCAAGAAATCAAGATTCTCTTGCCCAATATGCACTAAGCATAGTCTTCCAAGCATAAGAGTCAGCACAAAAATGAAAAATTATTTAAATCCCACAATAAGCATTTAGTTTATTAAGTTATTTCATCAAGTAAATACATAATAATAATATATCTCCTGATCTTTTTTCCTTCTTCTTCCTGTTGGAGTTTTAATGAATATTTTAATAATACAATGAAATATGTATATAGTAGTTTTAGACAAAATATCACATCTACAAGTTAAAATGGCTGCAATAGTACCTTAAAAGTGTTGAATTATTGCATCAACAATAATAAGTTACAATAACTTATAATTTTCAACTGCAATAGAAGCTTTAATATATAAGGAAAAAATGTTGCAATAACTTAAAATGAAAGAATCATTGCAATAAATTGATACCAATTGTTTTTGCAATCTATGGCAACGAAAATTTTGAATTAATAGCTATTGCATCGAAGTTACCATTGTAATAATTTTCATATTAATTCTTTTACAATCTATTGCAATGACAAACACGTAACTGCTACATAAGCATAAGATCCATATTATACTCTTAATAATTAATTAAACACATATCTATATCTTATAGCAACAGAAGTTCAATACTATATACACTAGTTATCAAAAAAAAAAATAAATACTACATAAATATACGATAATGTTGTTGGTTGAATGGTTTATTTGCATAAACACAACGGAGAATTTTATGTTAGAATTACATCCTTCACTTTTCTGTAAAACCGACCATCAAGAGGAAATAAAATGCAATAGGCTTACCACTTCCTCTTGTTATTACGTTCTACACCTGCTTTTTCTATTTCTTTCTTTCCTAACACCAACAATCCCTTTACAACAACATGGGCCGTGGCTATAAGCTGAAGTGTAGAAAGAACTTTATGAATTGAAATGTTTTTGCATGCATGTGGTCTAAGTTATATTATTGGCACAAAATTTGATGTATATGTGATAAAACACACACACACACACACACATATGTATATTTATATATATTGGAACAAGTGTTTGTGATCATATTTGTGTGATGTCAATTCAAACCAATCATTTTCTGCAAGAAATCAAGATTCTCTTGCCTAATATGCACTAAGCATACTCTTCCAAGCACAAGAGTCAACACAAAAATGAAAAATTATTTAAATCCCACAATAAACATTTAGTTTATTAAGTTATTTCATCAAGTAAATACATAATAATAATATACCTCTTAATCTTTTTTTCTTTTTCTTCTTGTTGTAGTTTTAATGAATATTTTAATAATACAACGAAATATGTATATAGTAGTTTTAGACAAAACATCGCATCTACAAGTTAAAATGGTTGCAATAGTAACTTAAAAGTGTTAAATTATTGCATCAACAATAATAAGTTGCAATAACTTATAATTTTCAGTTGCAATAGAAGCTTTAATATATAAGGAAAAAATGTTGCAATAACTTAAAATGAAAGAATCGTTGCAATAAATTGATACCAATTGTTTTTGCAACAAAATTTTCGAATTAATAACTATTGCATCGAAGTTACTATTCTAATAATTTTGATATTAATTTTTTTACAATCTATTGCAATGACAAACACGTAACTGCTACATAAGAATAAGATCCATATTATACTCTTAATAATTAATTAAACACATATCCATATCTTATAGCAACAGAAGTTCAATACTACATAAACTGTTTGCCAAAAAAGAAATACTACATAAACATACAATAATGTTGTTGGTTGGATGGTATACCTGCATAAACACAATGAAGAATTTAATGTTAGAATTGCATCCTTCACTTTTCTATCAAAATCGACCATCAAGAGGAAATAAAATGCAGTAAGCTTACGGCTTCCTCTTGCTATTACGTTCTGCGCCCGCTTTTTCTATTTCTTTCTTTCCTAACACCAACAATGCCCTTACAGCAGCATGGGCCATGGCTATAAGCTGAAGTGCAAAAAGAACTTTATAAATTGAAATGTTTTTGCATGCTTTTGGTCTAAGTTACATTACTAACACAAAATTTGATGTATATGTGATAAAATATTATATATATATATATATATATATATTGGAACAAGTGTCTGTGATCATATTTGTGTGATGTCAATTCAAACCAATCATTTTCTGCAAGAAATCAAGATTTTTTTGCCCAATACACACTAAGCATACTCTTCCAAGCATAAGAGTTAGCACAAAAATGATAAATTATTTAAATCCCACAATACACATTTAGTTTATTAAGTTATTTTATCAAGTAAATACATAATAATAATATACTTCGTGTTCTTTTTTTTTCTTTCTCTTCCCGTTGGAGTTTTAATATTTTAATAATATAACGAACTATGTATATAGTAGTTTTACACAAAATATCGCATCTACAAGTTGCAATGGTTGCCATAGTAACTTTAAAGTGTCAAATTATTGCATCAACAATAATAAGTTGCAATAACTTATAATTTTCAGTTGCAATAGAAGTTTTAATATATAAGAAAAAATTGTTGCAATAACTTAAAATGAAAGAATCATTGCAATAAATTGATACCAATTGTTTTTGCAATCTATAGCAACGAAAATTTTGAATTAGTAGCTATTGCATCGGAATTGCCACTGTAATAATTTAATATTAATTCTTTTACAATCTATCGTAATGACAAACACGTAACTGCAATGAATATATCGCTGCAATAACTTGATATCAATTATTTCATAGTCAATCGTAGTGAAAAAATGAATTAATTATCTATTACAATGAAGATATAATTGCAGTATTTTAATCCAACTTATTTTGTTCAATTATTTGCAATCTATTATTAGCAAGTTTGATAAGCATGAACATTGAAATGAACAAAAAAAGAGGTTAGCATATTACCCTATTACGTGCTGACTCAACAGATTCCTCCAATACTTTCAGCTGTTGGCACTAAAAAAATAATAAAATCAGATATTATTATGTTATACATACATACATACATATATATATATATATATATATATATATTAGCAAGTTATGTCATAAAATTCATTTTAGCTTTTTCTTTTAATTTTGTCCTTCCATATTAAATTTTTTCTTTTACCATGGCAGCTTTAACATTAGAGAGTCCTTCTTCAAAAATACTCTCTAAATTCTCCAGTTCATGCAAAGTTAAACAACTTAACTTTGCTGTTCCTAAATTCCTGCAAATAAAGAAAAAAAAAATTACATTAAACTCTTTGTTATGATTTGAGGTTAGCAGAAGTAAATTCATATGAACAAGAAATAAAAGAAAAAATAAAATTAAAAAAACACTTTTTTAATTATTCACTTTCCATTTGAATTTAGAAACAAGGAAAGTGGAACTCACCCAATATTATCCTTCAGACTCTAAACTTTATTTTCAATTGTTGAAGATTGTCTGGGTTGGTTCTGCATCAACAAACCAAGTTGATTTGTTGTTGGTAGTTCTCTGTTTGCCAAAAACAAATGAAGTTTATAATATTAATTCAAACAAAAATCTGAATTGCATGCATGTAGTCACATAAATCTGAATTACAATAGAAGCTTTAATATATAAGGAAAAATTGTTGCAATAACTTAAAATGAAAGAATCTTGCAATAAATTGATACCAATTGTTTTTGCAATCTATCGCAATGAAAATTTCAAATTAATAGCTATTGCATATCAAAGTTACCATTGTAATAATTTGATACTAATTCTTTTACAATCTATTGGAATGACAAACACGTAATTGCAATGACTATATTGTTGAAATAACTTGGTATCAATTATTTCATAGTCAATTGCAGTGACAAAATAAATTAATTTTCTATTACAATGAAGATATAATTGCAGTAATTTAATCCGACTTATTTTGTTCAATTATTTGCAATCTATTACAACAAGTTTCATGAAGTAATAGCCTATGCTTACAAGATATTCGAAATAGTAAATTGTTTATTGCAACAGTATATATATATATATATATATATATATATATATATCATTGCATCAAAGTTATTATTAAAATATTTGGAGTTTATTGTAACAAAAATATTTGTTGCATAAACCTATTACCTCAAATTTTATTGCAACATCTTGTATCAACTATTGCAATGACTCTAATGTTATTGCAATGATTTTTTTCGTGGCAATAAACATTTTTTCTTGTAGTGAAAAATACAATTAACATAAATTTTTCTCTAAAGCTTGCCATGGTAAAAAAAATGTGGATTTGGTTTTAATTACTCTCAATCATTGAAGCGTATATTGATTTAGAGAGTAAAGCAATCTCTATCCTCCTTCCCACTTCTTAAACCCATTGCTTTTTTTTTTTTGGTTTAACAAGAAAGCATGGCTGGGCTTTCACATTGTTGAATTATTAACAATGTGGGGTCAAAAAATTACATTTTGCCAAAATACATTCCCCGTGGAGTTAAAGTAATGAAGACATTGTTGAATTATTAGCAATGTGGGGTCAAGCCAACCACTTGGTAAGGTGGTCCCATATGTAATGCATATGCCCTCATGTTCACACAATAAAACCCTAACAGTCATATCTTTGATATTAGTGTGGTTTATTGTACAATGAACTCTAGTAGGATATATGTAAGAGTTTTAAAAGTTTGGATTAAGTGTGCATCAGCTTTACAACAAAATTAGGCCTTTTTGGCCTACATACATAATAAACTTATAAATCCAAACTATTTTTAACACTTCCTTAAACTTAAGGTAGAAATTTAGCGAAGTCTTGAATTTTGGATAAATCTTGTGAATATCCCAACCTTGAGTTTGGAATTGTTGTAATATTCATGTGTGAATGATGTGATTAGTTAAGTAGTAAAGGTCTCATAAAGGATACTAATGAGAAGAATAAGTTGTTAATATAATATTATTGAATTCAAGTTGATGAACTTCAAGTGATGTTCCTATATGTTATATTAACCTCTAAATTGGAGTCTTTCTAAAGTATTATCTTCTTAACAAGTGGTATCAAATATGGTAAGTGTTTGTTAGTGGGTCCCACATACGATATATTGGTATTAGAGATGGTAAGTATGTTGGAAAAATACTTATTTGTATCGCATACAAAACATACGCAGTGGAAAATTAACGGATTTACTTCATTTGCAATTGATAATATGTACTATATAAATTTCAGAATTTAAGAACAAGAGAGCGTACCTTGATGTGATGAAATTCAAAATAAAATATTAGAAGTACTTGAGAACACTTTTAATCTTTACTCTAATTCCACTTTATGCCCAAGAACTGTGGTCTCTCAATCAGTTTTCAAGGAAGAATAATAGAGAGATTTATACTCATATATACACCATTTCACAATGATGTCTCTTACATAAAATTTTGTATGTTTTTCCCTTCTTTGTATCTAATTGATTATCTAATTGGAATGACCTTTTGGGCATTTTCAATTGGGTTTTTGTGTGTAGCTTAGTGTGGGACCAAAAAGGAACAAATAAGACTCTAACTCCAATAGGCCTTGGGCTTTTCTATCAACTTTTGACAAGTCAAAAATTACCATTAATTATATTTAATATCACTATATAAATATAATTGCACTCTAGGCCTTATTAATAAATTATATCCTAAAACTTTATTGTACATGCAACCCTTTCATAAAATATTCGTAGTAGTACATTGAAGATTGCTACATCTTAATCCTTGAATACCCAGTTTAATCATTTAAGTTATTCATCATATATTTATGAAATCTAATTTCATAAATATATACTTTAGTAACTCCTTACTAAAGTGGTTAGGCCTAACATTCTGAATAGACAAACCTATTAAACTTATCTCAAAGGAATATTTTGTATCTCCGTTAAGAGATTATGAATTTCATCTTGAGAATATATATTCCATTAACACTAAATATGGTTGCCCAACATACTTAAATTTTGATCGTGACTTTAGATCTCACTTCAGATATATCAAAACAACCTACACCTCATGATCAGTTCTATTATTCTCTAAAGATTAAGAGTTCATGTAAATAGAAGTCGTGAGATTTATTATTCATTTGACAGTCGTTAGGAGAATAATAAATCTCACAGCAGTCCAGTTCAATATGTCTTAAATCTTAAAACATATAAACACATCAACTAGAAGTTTCTACATCAAGGGCCTTGTACCTGAATTGGCATCTCTCCGTGTACAAAGTACTTGGGCGTTTAGGGGAAAAATGGTTCAAGTTGCGGAGTTAGCAGCATGTTGTAATTATCTCTCAAAAAAAGAAGTCTCAAGTTTCATGATTAAGACAAATCATCTTAGTTGATATATTATAGTTTTCGCAGTTGAAATACCCAATTTCATTACCGATTACGAACTATAATTCTGAATTTACAAAGAATTTGTGATCTATATCTTCTGTGACTAAATCACATAAATCACATATTATGCATCTCATGGACTATATGATAATGTCCAAATATTCATGTTACTATTATTTCAGATAATAATAAAACAACTTTATTAATCACAACATTATGTCACACATAATGTCATACATAACATCATACAATAGGATTAAAGATCACTAAACCTAACAAAGTATTCATTCGTGGGTTACACAAAGTAGATTAAGAAAGACCGACATGTTATGTCATAAGTTCTAACTATTTGTGCAATATATGCTCCTAGACAGAAATACAAGGTGAATAATCAAGATTCAGGAAATCAAGGGGCTAAAGTGGTTCAAGCTTGTATTTTCCCTGTAATTAGAGAAACTGGTCACACTAACCAAAGCGATGTACAAAATTCTTTTAACCAAATGTTAACATTCTTCTCAAAAAAAAAAAAAAAAGGCAACATATCTAGATTTAATTCACTAATTACAACTATTTAAAAGTTGAATTATTCTACATGTTTGTTAACAAGCGCCTTTAAAGGTGCACTTAGAGAATATCAAATATTTAATTATCATAGGAATGCACATTTAAAATAACAAATGATACATTCGTTTATGTAGTTGTTGAACATTGTGATAGTTGTGTGTACCCTTAATGATAATGTATTTTATGTAGTTTAATATGATTGATTGGTCACTATTAAGCCAATTTCAATAAATGATTAAAAACCCCAAATATTGACATGTAGTAATTAGCTTAGAAGACATAAAAATAGGTTTTTGTATCATGATTTCAATGATTTGAGTGATGTTGGTTCTTCTCTTTAATCCATGTATAAAAATCTTCATATATAAATATAATCATCACAAATATACTACTGCATGTATAACTTATATTTTTTGTCCATTTTGTACAGGTAGGTCCAATATACAAACTTAGTTCTCTCTCTTCATTTGTGCAATGCTGACACAATCACGATTGAATAGGTTTTTTTTTTTTTTTTTTGGCTGTATAATGATTGAATAGATTTTGGCAGCTTGTTAAATTGGGTGAAAATGGCCAAATACCACCATTTTGCAAAATTTGAAGCAAAAAAACATAGTTTTGAAACTTATTAGGGATCTACCACTTTTCTAGTACTCGAGTTTTTAAAACTCAAGTTCTAAATGGTACTCGAGTTTAAGAAACTCAAGTTCCTAGAAGTTTGGCCACCGTGGCACTGCTGATCTGGAATTTGTGTAACTAAAGAAAAATAATGTGGTACTCGAACTTGGTAAACTCGAGTTCCACGCAACACAATACTCGGAAATGCCAGGCTCGAGTATGTTTATTTTTATGTTTATGTTTTTTTTTCCATACGGTACTCGAGCTTGGTGAGCTCGAGTTCCTTGGAATATGGAACTCAAGTTTGCTAAGCTCGAGTTCCTTATAACTTTTTTTTTTTTAGATAATTGACAAATAAACATAAACATAAAAATAAGTAGTTTTTTGTTTTAATTTATTTAAATAGAATCATTGTAAAATATAAAGATTTTAATTCAAAATATGAATTTTTAGGGCACTCATACCCCTTGTTCATTCTTTTTTAACACACTCATCAATTTCTAACTTCTCGGAAGTGTTATGGTCAAATTGGTTAAAATATTGGGGGTTACAATGAGAAATTAGAACAACATGTAAAAAAAAAAAATCTCACTCCATTTTTAGCCATGGGCACACCGAAAGAAGTTTAAATTACATCTGGATATGTAAGTTCTTAACTTGCAGTGTTTCTAAGAGGAATGTGAAACATTTTTTTATGTAGATTTAAATGTTTGGTTGATGATATGAAAGTCGTTTTGGCAAATTTTTTTCACGGCAAGTTGTAGCACCCCATGTTTAGATATTGTTTACTGTTTTCTCATAAAACATCTCTTGAAATCCTGTTCACTAAAAAGATGGAAACAATAGGCAGATGAAAGAAAAGGATAAACAAGCTTTGAGAAAGATTGAAATTCGTTTTGCAGACCATAAACCAGGACCATTAAAATTCTGAGTGTCCTTGCAACTTGTTATGAAACAAAAAATACATGCAACTTGTTATATGGCATTTGGTACGAAGGAATCCACATTACTCTTGGCATCCATATTCCTAGGAATGTGATTCCTAGGAATCATATTCACATTCCTAAGAATGTAGCTATTCATATGTTTGGTTTCATTGAAAATCTCTTAAGATTCCTAGGAATGTGAGATGATAATGTTTGGTTAATTCCTAGGAATCTTTGAATGAATTATTTATTTTTCCCATTCTATCCTTAGATTTGAATGTGAACTACCAAGTCTGTAAAAAAAAAAAAAAACTTCCTCTAAATAAATAATGAAAAACCAAATATAAACTATTAATTATAAAAAAATTCATTAAAATTATAGTTTAACATTTCAAAATGATAGGTACAATATAAAAATAACTATTTAAATTCTCAAATGTTTTTATTCTTAATGATAATTTTAAAAGAGTTTAATCCATAATAATTTGTTTTATATTTTATATTCAAGGAACTCGAGCTCACCAAGCTCGAGTATCGTAGAAAAAAAAATAAACATAAAAATAAACATACTCGAGCCTGGAATGCTTGAGTATTGTGTTGCTTGGAACTTGAGTTTACCAAGCTCGAGTACCACATTGTTTTTTTTTTTTTAATTGCACAAATTCCAAGTCAGCAGTGTCACGGCGGCCGAACTTCTAGGAACTCGAGTTTCAAAAACTCGAGTACTAGAAAAGTAATAGATCCCTAATAAGTTTCGAAATAGTGCTTTTTTGCTACAAATTTTCAAAATAGTGGTATTTGGCCATTTTCACCTGTTAAATTGACTATAAACAGTTCTTGTACCATTGAATCTACAGTTTAGTTACAGTGAGGTGTAGGAGTACAGGTGCGAATAGGATGAGACTAATTCTAGTTCAGTACAATATGTACCCAGGAATGCATTATGTTACTGTACCATCCAACCCTCCTTGTTGGGTAGGTTCAAAAGGTTGGGTATGACTGTGGTTGAGAAAACATATATTATTATTATTATTGTGTAGCATTGCTTTAGATGCCGGGTTTGGCTAGAAACAACAGCGCATACAAATAAGAGGGCGAGAAAATAAGGGTTTTGACACAAAAGTATACCACAAACTACACTCAAATGTTTTAAAAGAGAGTGAGACAAGTCATTCTACTAATCTGTGAATAATATAGTTAATAGTATTATTGTAAAAAGAGAGAAATTAGTGTGTCAACTAAACTATAATACAAAAGTTGCTTTTATATATACCTTAACCTAATTAGAATAGAAATAAATACAAGTGCAAGGTATGATACACTGTTTGCTGCATGTATTGGTCCACTGAGTACTAACCCAAAAAAATAAAATAAAATAAGATAAAATAAAATAAATTAGGTATTTGATCTTTATTTTTTACACCACATTTTAATTTAGTTTTTAACCTTTCAATTGTGTCAATTTAGTCTCTAACCTTTCAGTGTCGTGTCAATTTAGTCCTTACTGTTATATTTTGAATGAAAATTGCAGACATAGCAAATAGTTAAAATAAAATTTTAGTTTATTTTAACATGGTATTGAAATGTTATAAACTAAATTGACACAATTGAAAGGTTAGAAATCAAATTAAAATATGGCGAATAAGATAGGAATCAAATATGCAATTTACTCAAAAAAAGAAAAAGAAAAAAAATTCCGCTGTTTTTTTTTTTAATTATTATTTAAATTTAGTAGTCCTAATGGGAAAAGGTAAATTAGAACGTTAAATATCCTTAAACTTTACTGTATTTGAAAATTAGATATTGCTATTTTTCTTTTTCTTTTTGGGTGAAATAAAGAACTCAAATTATGATCTCCTTATTACTTTCACTTCTTGCAAGTAAAAAAAAAAACAGTGTATAAACCCAAACGAAGCTAGAACTAATATTCTAACAAGACCACCATGACCATCCAACATTTGTATGATCCCAAACGAAGCTAGAATTAATTAAGAAATTTATTCAGAAAATCCAATAGACATATATATGATACAAAAGTCAAACTCGCTGACTCTGGTGTAGCTGCAGAGGTGAGGGAGGCATGGCTTGCAAATTTAAAATAAGCCATCCTGCTGTTTTGGGAGACACATTTTTTTATTTTATTTTTTACATTCTTTTTGTTATATAGATTAAAATCGGTGTGGATCATGTTATAGTGTTTCTAGGAGTCTATATTGAGCTTTTCCCATTAGTGTTACACCTAACAACGTCTCATTTGGCAAATGTAATAATGTGTGAATTCTTAAGAAGAGCAGGAAACTTCTCAAAATCTAAAAATGCTCTCAAGATCAGTTATTACATTCAATTGAGCTTGACTCATCTTTTATTTTAATTTTAGTGAGTTTTTATTTTCTTAGACCTCAATTTAAAAAAAAAAAAGAAGTCAAAAACTCAATTCTACCTACCTTGAATAATTGTGTTTATTTTGACATAAAATATATTGAAATATTTTCATATGTGTTTGGTTGGCAGGGAAAATATTCTAAAAACAAATTTAGAATACACTCATTAACAATATCATGAGTTCGTCTCGTCAATGTTGCATCAGGTTAGTTGGGTGGGTTATAGAGATGAAGGGTTGTGTGCGAGATGAAAAATGGTTTACACCTCTAAAATTTTACCGTTAATTTGTCACCAAACATCTAAAATTGAGAAAATATTTTCCTGAAAATAGTTTTCATCAAAACAATACGATTGAGATTTCACTCTGCTCAATAAAATCCTTTTGTATTAAAAGTTTAAAACGCACCGTTTAAACCCAATTTTTGCCTTAAAAAAAAAAACGTTTTCCTCTCTTCCGCACAAAATAAAATTACAAAACGGCACCCTACTTCCCCACATAGAGGCACCCACCCATCACCGCCGTCGCAGAGCTACCGGCGGCGTCTTCCTCCTCCTACGCCGGCGTCTGTGTCCTCTTTCGCAGGTCTTGCTTCTTAATCTGCTTTGATGTTATTGAAAAAACTTGGGTGGCAATGTTGTTTTCGAATGAATCGAGCTGCCCAAAATATATCATGGTCTGATTTTTTGTATATGATTTGATGTTTCTTGACATGGGTATGGTTTAATTTTTCGAGTTTGGGTTATGGTCTCAAGAAGCAATGCTTTTTAGCTTTTGGAGTCAAGCTATATTATTATATAAAGCTTATTGTGTCATTAATGAAAATTCTGTACATATGTTTAGCTTTGTGCAGTTTATGTTTTATGTTATCATGAACAGGGTGCATATTTCAGATTTTGATTTGTTTTCATTACTAACAAACCTTCATTACATGCATAAACACCTTTGCATAAGTAATGCTATAGACATAACAATTATACAATACCTTTCAGAACAGTTGAGTTCATTACGGACATCACTTTTTTACCTACCATTGACAACTTGCTGCCTCAGTAGTTCTGAAATTTTTTTATGTCTAGAGACTTATTGTTACATATCCTTGACACAGTTTGCTTTACCAATTTAAATACAGCTCATTACATAAATGAGCAAGAACCATAAAATGTCCTTGCTTCTTATACAGAGTTCACTTAACTAACTCAAATACAAGTATACAGCTCATTACCTTATCTCAGATGACTCAAATAGGAAAATACAATTTAGAGTACACTTTTCCACATTTGAACATATGATCATTACAAACAGAATTGCTGTCTTTGCTTAACTGGTCAGCATTTCTCCTAAGTTGATGATCCTTTTTTTTCCTGTGATCTTTTTTGCAACTCCAGTTCTTTTGGAGCATACCCAAAATTTTACATTTCCAACTGAATGTTATGGCCATAAGCCGTTTCAAAACAATTCCAAAATCAGATACAGTTGAATGTTTCAGGTCACTACAACTTCAAGAGTTTAAACTAAGAACATGACATTATATAGTTTTGTACAAATGCAGCTCAAGTGACACAAAATTTGGAATGGAAAATCAATTTTTGTGAAATCAAATGAGCAGTAAATAACTCAATCTGCTACACAGCTAAAAAACTTTGAATTAAAACATAACCGAAGAGTTAAAGATACCATGTCATGATTAAAATACATAGTAAATACCATAAAAAACATAAATTTCTTTCTTTGCCTACTTGTGTACCAAGGCTTGACCTCTTAACTGGAAGCATGTGTAGTTTATTTTTTAAAATAATTTAATTGATTTTGTGTTTTAACTGGCGACCATACTGTTGACCCAAAACCTATTTAATTATTTATGCTGCGATCATCCAACCCCACTAGACCTTTGATACTGATCCTTAAATTTTCGCTCATGGTTTTCTTTGGTAGAGTAGTAGATGGATAGCAAAGTGGCGGAGAGAGGAGCATTAGAAAATGAAAAGGAAACACCACAAGAACAAGAGCAAGAGCAAGTGGTGAATCCATGGGAAGTGGCGGCCAAGGACGGTGGCAAGATCGACTACGACAAGCTCATTGATAAGTTTGGCTGTCAAAGGCTTGACCCATCCCTCATTGATCGCGTTGAGCATCTCACCTCTCGACGTGCCCATGTGTTTCTCCGACGTGGCGTCTTCTTTGCCCACCGGTACCTTATCACCCAAAATTTTTTTTTCATCGGTGAAATTTTAGTAAACAACATTTAATGAATTACCTTACCACCCAATTCTAACTTTTAGGTTTGTAAATATACATATGTAAAGAGGGTACAATCGGAATTTTTATGATTGGATTACAGGGACTTCAATGAGATACTGAATGCATATGAGAGGGGTGAGAAGTTTTATCTATACACGGGAAGAGGTCCCTCTTCGGAAGCTTTGCACTTAGGGCATTTGATTCCCTTCATGTTCACTCAGTATGTTGATTTTCCTTCCTTCTGCTCTGTTTGTTTTCCAAGAAACTATAAAAATGCTACTTATAAATAATAATTTATTAAAAAAAAAAAAACAGTTTGACTGCTTCTACTGCAGTTTGGTTATTAACAATTGAAGGTAAAAGGAAAGAATAATTTACTGCCAAGTTTTTACTTGTTTAGGCATGTAAAATGATGTAAATATATGGATTTGTTATATCTTGCAGAGCTGATCAACCAAATCATAATTGTTGTTATGCGTGTTAAGAAATTTTTATCTGTCTGTGTGCATGACTTTGGCTGCAGATATTTGCAAGAGGCCTTTAAGGTTCCTCTTGTTATACAACTAACTGATGATGAGAAGTTCTTGTGGAAAAATCTGACGGTGGAGGAGAGCAGGAGGCTAGCCAGGGAGAACGCCAAGGACATCATTGCTTGTGGTTTTGACATCAGGAGAACCTTCATCTTCTCTGATTTTGATTATGTTGGAGGGTGAGTAATTCATAATTGTAAGTTTGACCTTGAAAAAAGGAAACATTAGATTAGACACGATGGACCTCATGACACAATGAACAATTTTTGTTTTTGACAAGCTTACACATCTTTCTGCTGTTTAAGTGCTTCACCAATGTTAAAAGTATGCATTGAAAACCTTAAAAATATGTTGTAAAATTTGGCTGAGCTTTAGATTTTGAGAAATTAATTATATTTTTTATGGTCATTATTCTTGAAGCAATATTTTCAATTTTCAATTTATATTAGTCCTGCATTTGTTATACTATGCACCTGAAACCTCAAGTATGCATTTCAAAGCTAGAGAGGGAAAAATCTTTCTCGTGCATATTACATGCATAGTTAGAACTTAAAATCCTCAGACCGGTTTTTTATATATTTTTTTTGTGCAGTGCATTTTATAGGAACATGGTGGAAATTTCAAAGCGTGTAACATGTAATCAGGTTGTAGGCATTTTTGGTTTCATTGGTGAAGATCATATTGGAAAATATAGTTTTCCACCTGTACAGGTAATAGACCTTTGCTGCTTTGTTTACATAAAACACGTGAATGGTATGTGCATGTTGTTGACTATTATATTTCACCTCATTACTTAGTTGTGAGTTTCAGAAAAAGTTTATAATTTAAATCTTTAGCCCCTGAAATGTCTATAGGTTGTAGTTGTATAGCTGTCCATTCACCGTATAATGCCTTTGTGGTTAACGAACCAAAAAAGGGGGGGGGTGGTGGAGGAAGAACTTGGCATTATTTTGGAACATCAGCAGTTGCTTAAGCTATTTTTATTTTTCGTTATATCACATAAGCAAATATAAAACAAAATAAAGGATTTAGCAAAAACTTTCGCAACAGTTATTGTCATTGGTTGTTAGATTTCTGTTTGACACTATGATAGCTGGTTAAGAGATCATTGGAATATCCATGAAGGTGATACAACATGCTTCATTTGTGTAAATGCAGGCAGCTCCCTCATTTCCTAGTTCATTTCCGCACCTATTTTCTGGCAAGGACAATCTCCGTTGCTTAATTCCTTGTGCAATTGACCAGGTTGACTCCTATCATAGTTTAGTATTTTTCATTTTCAGTCTAACTTTGCATTTAGTTCGTTTCAAGCTTATGAAAATATGAGAGTTATTTAGAGCCATGCATCTAATGTTTGTAATATGTACTTTAGTATTCGAAAATTGAAGTTGACCTTCAGTAATGCAAGATTTATGCTGGTATCCTACAAATGTTAAGGTTGACTCCAACAGCTTTCTTCATCTTTTTATTATGTGGGAATTGAGAAAAAAATATGTAAGGGAAGGAGTTGTTCTGGCTAAATGTAGAGTATAACCACACTGCAAAGCACATGACAGTTTCTTTCAGATGATGGTAATTACTCTGCATCACTCTCTGAAGATGTTGCACAGTTAGGTTTGATATTCTTTGGCCTGATAGACTGATATTGATAAATATAAACCAACAGTAGATTTTATTCAGAAGATAGCGTGTTGAAAAACTGTATCTTTGAAGTTGTGATTCAATATTTTAGTTGTTAAACAATCCTTTTTTATTAAAAAAAATTACATAAGTAATAGCAAATTTTTTGAAAAGGAAAGTGGAGAATCTCTAGTACATGGGAGATGTACAAGAGGTTGTCTAGAGATTACAATCTAAAGTTTAAATGATCAGAAAACTATAAAAAGAATATTTTTTCCCCCTTTTTTGAATAGAAAATTGAGTAAGAGATATCTTGCCTATGATATTTAGGAAGTACTTAAGAGTTGGATTGTTATATCTCTTTCAATTAGTAGAATTTTTGGAGGGATAAAAATCTAAGGAACTACAAATGATGGATAGAAATATTTTATTAATGGTCGTAGAAAATTATTATTAGACTTTGATAATTTGGTTTCTGTCTTTAAATGTTAAAGTACATTTTGTCATAAATAAGTTTGTAATATCTTAAGAAAAATTTATAGATAAAAGGGAGAACTAAGCATATAGTAAGTATACAAAAGAAACCTCTAAAGAATTACAATCAAAGGTATTCAATAAAGTTTACATGAGAAGCAAAAGTAACAGTCCCAAATGCAGTATCATAAGATTTCAGCTTAAGATAGGCATCCCAACTCTGGTAAAAGTTCAATTATTTCTATCTCGTCATAGCATCCACATAAGGCAATGGGTGGTATCATTCCATGTAAAGTTTTGCTTTTTTGCCACCCAAATAATCCTTCCTAATAAAAATACGCACAAATTACTTTGAAGTAACAAGTGCTACACTATATTTATAATTCAGTATTAATCCACCAAGATTATGTTCCTTTTGTTAAGATTATCATTCCACATAAAGTTTTGCTTTTATGCCACCCAACCCAAATAATCCTTCCTAACAAAAATACACACAAATTTCTTTGAAGTAACAAGTGCTACACTACATTTATAAATTTAGTATTAATCCACCAAGATTATGTTCCTTTTGTTAAGATTATCAACAGCAAGAATCCTTCCCAAAGGGAATATACTGCCTATAATTGCCAATAATGAAACGCGTGAATAAACCTAAGATCCTAAAACATGTCTTTTTATCCTTTGAGAAATCCAAACAAGAATGCACGAAGTATCTTTATCCTCGTCAATAAAAAATAAACAAATATAACTCTTTTAGAAATGCTTGTAAATTTGTAATTTGAATAAAATAATAGAGTTTATTGGAATCTTGATGATGCACTTTTATCTGATCTATGTCTGTGATAATTTAGTTAGGTTAATACAAGAATCTAAGGCTATGTTTGGTAATAATTTTTGTTTTCTATTTTCAAAAACTTGTTTTTGGGAAAATAAAGAAAAAATAATTTTCTTATATTTTTGAAATCAAAAACATGTTTGATTAGTTGAAATTTAAAAGAAAAAAAAATAGAAAATAATAAAATATGTTGTTACTAAGATTTGAACTCTAATGGTAACTTATTAAATGAGATAGATTCATTAAATTAAATGTGCATTTTCATTGACTTTTGAAAATTAAAAACTAAGAACAGTTTTTTATATATTTTCAGTTTCCTTCACAAATTGAGTTTTGAGAACAGTTTTTGTTTTCTGTATATTTTGGGTTGCCAAACAAGATTTTTAGTCTCAAAAATAGAAAATTGTTTTTGGAAACTGAAAATAAGGGAAAAAAATAGTTACTAAACATACCCTTATTGTTTTGCTCAACTCAATTGTCTCATATATGTCATATGATTCTGATTGTTTTGTTCTCTTTATTGTGGTGAGTCTGGAAATTTTTATAGTTTTAAGATAATTCTATATATGTTTACACATTATGTGTGCATCTGTTTTCTGTTCTTATGGTATGCTTTCTTTGTTGTGTTGTTCAGGATCCTTATTTTAGAATGACACGAGACGTTGCACCTCGAATTGGATATCACAAGCCTGCATTGATTGAGTCATTATTCTTCCCTGCCCTGCAGGTATTCATATGATTTGGAATAGAACCAATTGTGTGCTAAAGAATATAGGAGGGACAATTTTGATGATTTCAATGCTAAATCAATTGTTTGTCGATGCTGATGGATGTTTTCAGATACTATCACAAAGATACACGAGTCATATATAAATTTGGTGTCTTTTTATTTTTATTTTTTTTTATAGTGTTAATTAACTCTTGCACCTGCCTAGATATATGATATTGTTGAACATACTGTGATAATTAATATATGGGTCAATCAAGCAAAAAAACCGTTTGTGAATTGTAGCAATGATTGTATAATAAACTCCTAGCTCTTCTGGTGGTTAATTCTATAGTAAATGGGAATCTGGCCAATCAGTTTTTGTGAGACAACCAAACAGACACTTAGTTTGTTAAGGCTTCTTTATAATATGTGGGTGTAGAGCTATCAGGAGGAAAATTTCCGTGTTCTACAATGAATTATTTCCAATAATCACAAAGGGCTTATTGTGTTGGTACCACAAGCCAACCCCCCCCCCACCCCCCCCCCCCCCTAAGTAATTTGAGCTAAAAAGGCGTCTTTACTTGATCACACATGCATTTATAATTGATGGGATGATAGTAATTTAAGGTGCGGTTTGGATGCAGCTTATAATTGCTGCATTTCCCGTTTCTGCGTTTTCCCTTTTTTTTTTTTTTTTCAGCGTGCATGAACAGTACCGGGTACTGTTCATGCACGTTATTTCACTGTAGCGTTACTGTGTGAGAGACAAAAATCACTGTTTGGCACTGTTCACGCACTGTTTATGGGACCCACAAGTACTTTGTTCGGAAAAAAATATTAAAAATGGGTCCCACAATACTATTCACACATTTAAAAATTATTTTGCTACAGTATTTTCAGTTTTCAGCAATAAGCTCTATCCAAACGGACCCTAAAACTTGAAGGTGAGTGTGATTATCTTGGAATGTGTAGGGCTAAAGAGCTCCAGTTCAAATGGCATCTTCTCTCCCCTTGTAAGAGTGAGGTGGGGGGTGAGGTCATGGGTTTAAAACCCATCAAGTGCACGTCTTACTTCACCGACTCTTCAAGATGGCATGATGCATTCAATATGAACCATAACATTTGAATTTTTTGAGAATTCATGATCTCATTGTAAGGGTTTTCTTGATTGCCTTTTCTGGTAATATGTGTTTGAGACTATTAGCCTATTCAATAATTTTTTATCAAATTATCACAAAAGAATCCATCTTTTTCAGGTTTATTGATTTTGTAGTGAAAATTATATGTTTTCAAATATTGTAACTATGCAATATTTGAAGATCAGAAGACAATGATTTCTAGCAATAGATCTATTACTAGAATCTAGTTTCTTACATCTAAGCATGGTTTCTATTTCACCCTGACTAAGGTCTCTGCCTCTGTCTGCTTCATGCTGCTTATGATTGATTTCTAAATCATCTCTCATTGTTTCCGGAAACTGGATAAATGCAGGGGGAGACAGGAAAAATGTCAGCTAGTGATCCAAATTCTGCCATATATGTCACTGATTCTGAAAAAGTCATAAAGAATAAGGTTAGCATCGGAAAATCATTCTTGCCTGGTTTAAACATGACCATCATACGGAAATTATTAGATCAATATATGGACATACCATGATGAACATCAAATGCATATGCCAATGTCTTATCTGTAATTGGAGGTTCAATAAAAAAAAACTTTTTGGGGAAGATAAATAATTTTTTTTGAAGTGTGAGTATTTGCATATATTTGTGTCGTTGTTTTTGGCAATATCCCTGTTATGGGCATCATGGACTTTATACTAATGTTGACATGTGGCGTTGAGGACTAATTGTTGATGCAGATAAGTATCTTTTCATAATGAATATTTCTACAGTTGTTAACATAGATAAGGATAATACCTGCCCTAACTACATTTTATGCACCTGATAAGACACGTCTTAAACATAGTCCTGTATTGAGGAGTGTAAGGCTTCTTTTCTTTTCTTGATCTATTGAATGTTAGATTGGAATTCTTAGTTGAACCTCTTAAGCAGCGTTTGGATAACGTGTTTCATGCGTTTCCAACGTCTGCGTTTTTCTCTTTTTTTTTTTTTTTTTTTTTAAGCTGTGAATGTTGACTTTTCCTGTGAATAGTGCACAGATCCGTGCACTGTTCACGAGACCCACAAACATCATTTTTCAGCCACTTTTTCATTAAAAATGGGTCTCACGGTACTATTCACACATATAAAAATTATTTTGTTACAATGTTTTCAGTTTTCAGTTGTATTCAAACGAACCCTTATATACACCATTTATGTGAGGAATCTCTTTTTTTTTTTTCCTCATAAAATTTCTTGTTATCTATCCTCCACCCCCCCCCCCCCCCAAAAAAAAAAAAGAAGGAAATTTGCTTTTTTAATATCTGCATACATTGTTTATAGATCTGCACACATGTCATTAGTTTTTTTTAATATCAATGTTATTTACTGTAACATGACTTTATATCCATAGATAAACAAATATGCATTCTCTGGTGGTCAAGATTCAATAGAGAAACACCGTCAACTTGGAGCAAATCTTGAGGTACTACGTTTGTTGTTCATTCCTTCTGCTGATGTATGTGAAAGAAATTTGCTTTTAAGCTCACTCAAACCATTATGCTTAACAATTAACATATAGTTTCTGAAAGATTTCTCCGTTATAGTTCATGGATTACATGCTATAAGTGTTCCGTTCTTACCTTTTCTCCCAAATTATCTGAATTTAGGCATTTTTATTATTTATTTTATCTAGGGAAAGCTATATGGCAATTCTGCTAATCTTTTAGTGCTCAAGCATGATATTATAGCGGTCAATGCTGAATTTAATTTCTTATGTTAGAAATTCTTTGTGAGTATGCACCTTCTAGTGCACAACCAGATGTGCGATTCCTCCATCTAGCTTTCTTGCTTGGATAAGATGTACCCCTTGATATTGATACTGTAATTCTTGCCGATTTGGCAGTGAAGTCACGAACAAAGCTTTGATGTTTCTTCTCAAAAAAAAAAAAAAAAAAAAGTAACAGAGGAATTTTATTTCTTTTGGTCATTATCCAGGTTGATATACCAATTAAGTACTTAAGTTTTTTCCTAGAGGATGATGCTGAGCTTGAACACACTAAAAAGGTCAGGTTGCTCTTTCTAGTTGATTACAAATTATTCTAATGATTTTTTTTTTTGCTGTTTTATACGAGTGCCTGCATCTTTGAATCATTTCTAAACAACACAAACTACTTCTCTGCTTAGGTTATTTTTGAAGAATAATTGCGTTGTCCTTTTGCAGGAGTATGGTTCTGGACGCATGCTTACCGGTGAGGTAAAGCAGCGGCTTATTGAAGTTTTGACTAAACTGGTAGAAAGACATCGTAGGGCTCGAGCTGCTGTGACTGATGAGGTAAGCTCTCTCCATTGTATGATAAATTGATGCTTTAATGTTAATGAGGTAAGCTCTCTTTTCATTTTTCTTGATTGTTGACCCTGACCCCTGTACACTCCCCGTGTACTAGGGTGTCCATTTTTTTTATATCAATAAAGTTTATTACTTATCAAAAATGTTATTGTGTTTGATATAGACGTTTTGAGTTGTGGGTTATACTTAGAAGTAATTAGATTGGGAGGCTCTAAAGGTGGATGTGACTATACATCTCACTTTGTAGGTTATATTGATAATTTTCTTTCCTTTTCTTCTTTCAGATGGTGGATGCTTTTATGGCTGTGAGACCTCTTCCCAATATGTTCAACTAATTTTGAGATGTTGAACCAGTCAAAATACTGATCTCTCCAAGATTTTGTTACAAAAATTCTTCTTTTCCTTGTATAACATTCATTTCTCAACTTCAAGGTTCTTAAATTTCATTGGTTTCACAGCAAGTGTATCAACTTTGTTAAACAAATTTCAACGACCAATATATAGTACAAAATTAATTAGTACTCTTAAAACTTTTACTAAAATGTCTTTCAAGGCCATCTTTTTAAGTTTTAGGGGCTGACTTTTTAACATTTGGTTGTCAATTTTAGAAAAATTAGTCATAAATTTTGCACATCTAGCTATTGTGTTGATCATTTTTCAGCTTCTCTCTCCACGTTTTTTTTATTAGTTTTTATACGTTTTGATTTTCAACCAAGTCTTTGTTTTCGGCATGGGAGTTGATTAAATTCATTATTCTTTGAGTGTGGTTTCTTGTCTTCTATTTAGTTGAGCAACCATTTTGAATTGGTTTTTCATTATTTAATTGCAAGGATGAGAGAGCTTGTAGGCCAATATAATAGTTGTACAAAGCTTTTCACTAGAAAACCTGGACCCAATGTATAATGATTCCCTTAAAATAATTTTTATGACACAGAAAAAAATCAAATACAAAATTATTCAACCTATGTTCTGTCGGCCTTATTTTAATCTATACTAGCATATAATATGAAAAAAATTAAAATGAATAACAATATCGTAACTATATAAAAACGTATGATAACATTTCACCTAAAATCTTCTACAATCGTGTGAATTAATACATTATTTGATTACGTTTGCTCATATTTTTGTTTTAAATTATTTTACGCTGATAGAGCATGTGTGTTTCCATATTTGACTTAATTATCATATACAAGTGACAGATGGGTTTAGTGTTTAATATTGAAGTTTGAGGATGTAACGGATCAAAGATTATATTTATTTGTAACTAAAATAAAATTTCCTTCGGCTCACAAAACAAAAAACAAAAACAAAAAACAAAAAATCCATTATGTAATTAATTCCATTAACAGATAAGTTTTGTCCTTACCCAAGGGGAAAAATAGGTATTATCACACTCTATGATGCATCTCTAAAGCAATTAAACATTTAAATTCTAACTAAAAGAATTCTAAAAGAAACAAAGAGGATTTTTGCAGTCCTTTAAAAAAAATTATCTTCCTTCTATCCCTGTATGCGTGTTTTTTTTATCCTTAAAATAAATAAAAATTAAAAAAGAGGATTTTTTTTTTCTACCCTTCTTGCATAGAAAGAAAAAATATTGCCAATCCTAAAACAATATGGATCTTTCAAAGTTGCAACTGTTTAATTAAAATTAAGACTCTAATTAACTTAAAGTGAAATTCTTAAAGTCTTTAAAATTTATTATATTATATTAATTGTGTTTGAAAAACTAATTAGTGTAAATTAACAAATTAATTATTCCCAGATTCGGTTGTTGATGTAGCAGCCATGGCTACAGTTTGAGCAGTCAATTCTGCTCTAAATCTCAGTCTTACATCAATTATGATTGAGGGTGACTCCGAGATCATCATCAAAGCTCTTTGTAGCGAAGATGAATCATTTTCTTCCTATGATCACCTTATTGTCAAGAACAAATTCTATTCGGCTTCTTTTTTTTCTTTTCAATTTTTCACATATTCGTAGACATGGTAATAGCATTGCTTATAAGCTTACTAAACATGTTAGTGATTTTTAGTTGTGAATGGAGGATGTTCCACCACACATCAACTCTATTCTCCTAGTTGATTTTGGTTGGGTTTTCTTTTATCCAATAAAACGAGCTGATTTTCTTCTTTAAAAAATATGTAGTAATAGCTAATATATGTTTATAACTTTTAGTATCGTTAATGTGATAAGATCTAACCCACTCATTTAATAATGTGTGGTAAGAATATAAACCATTGATGATCCCTTTATGGTATATGGATTGTACTCATTTCTGGTTTAAATTTTACCATATAATCAAATATAATAATAGTTAATAATTGTTTATAACTTTTAGCATTGTTAATGTTTAATGTTATAACATCTAATCCACTCATTTAATAATGTGTGGCAACATTGAAGACACTTCACAATTACACTCATTTTCATTTAGAATTTATCGCTTAATCAAATATAATAATAGTTTTTTTTAGAGGAAAATATAATAATAGTTAAAACTTGTTTAGGACTTTTTTTTAGAAACAAACACATAAGAATATTAAACATGATAATCCTCTATAATATAAAGAATATACTAAATTTTTGTTTAGACTTTACCGCATTATCAAAGATAATAATAGTTACTAATTGTTTAATGTTTATGACTTTTACTATTATTAACGTAATTTAATTAATAATAGTATACGGTAAAAATAGTCAAAGAAAGATAATAATATATGATGAGAATGTTAATTATTATAATAAGATTATACTTGTTTAGTACTTTTAAATGTTGATGATGCACCGAGATAGGAGTCATGAGCAATACTTTATGTATAAGCTAATTAAAAAACAAAAAACCATTGCGTAAGTAATACCTAATTAAGAGACAAAAATCCGTTTTGGTCATCACCAACCTAACATGCACTAACCGACGATTATAATATATAAGAGAGATTATAAAAAATAATACTAATAATTATTATTTTTACTAATTCCAGAGCATCACGACACGTCACTGTCACCACTTTCACCTATTTGATATTTTCCAAACTCTCCTCTGACTGGAAGTAGCAAAATCCTATTTCTAGAAGAACACACCAATCAGCTCCACCACCTCTCCAAAAAGTGCGTGCCCGCCACTCCTTAATCATATAAACACACAACCCCACACTTTTCCTTTCTTTTGGGATAGAATCCTCACCATTCAAATTTTCAATTAAAAATATTATAAATCTAAAGATAAAATAATAATAATAATATGCTTGGTAAAGTATTCATTGATTATACCCTCCAAAAAAAAATATTCATAATTATAGTTATATGTGATAATTTTGATAAATTTAATTGGATTTGAATTTATATTGTCCACTATTAATTAAGAACTCTCTTTCATATTTAGATTAACTATTATAATCTTCTCAAAAAAGAAAAAGAAAAAGATTAACTATTATAAATACTAGCCTTATTATATGCACTCCTCACGCATGATGAGGTTTTTATTTTTATTTTTTATTTTGAGTTTGAAATTTGAATCTTTTATTGTTAGTGAGGTTACACCTAAAGGGATTTTTAAGAAACTAAAATTTAAAATTTGAAATGGAGTAAGCAGTTCGGTTTACTATGTGTTAGTTTTTAGAGAAAAAAATGTATTAAGCGTGTGTGATACATATTTATGAAGAAAAATTTCAGGTAGTTTTTTTTTTTTTTTTTTAATTTTGTTGAATTACAATTTTGACCCTATTTTTTTTTTTTATTTTTTAAGAATAAAAATTATTTAATTAGATTAGGAGTATTTTTGACATTTGAAAATGCTGGATTAGTGAATGCATTGACAAATTGGAAAAATTACTTCACTTAGGTGGGATTAATTTCCGATGATAGGCAATTCATGCTAAAATTTGAATTGATTTGATTTCAAATTGTGAGCTTGCAAAGTTTTCCTACAGAAGGAAGACGCTCATGTAAGGGAAGAGGAGTGTCATTCCTTTTTGCTACCCATTGTATAAACAAATATTTCTCAATAAATCATAGGTTTTTTTTTTTAATAATATCAATACAGTAATTTAAATTATGATAATAAATTTTAATCCAACTTAAATTATCTTAATGATTAATGTGAGTGTAAACACTTATTACATAAAGAGGATTACCAATGTTCACAATTATGGATTATAACTCAATTCATAAGTATGAAGTTTTGATATTACATCATTTTAAATCAAAGAAAAAAGATTTTGACTTTAAAATGAATAAAAGTCTTAATGTCATGTCACATAGTTTTTTATCTTAATTATTAAGTTTTGATATCACATCATTTCACTTGAGATTTTAACGTGTTGGACCCTCGGTTCTCACAATGGCGTAAATTCATGCATTAAAATTAAAAAAAATAATTCTTTGTATTTTGTGTTGAATAACTCATTTGACACCAAAGTTAAGAAGAAATTAGAGACATATGACGCAAAATTGGATATTAATTGAGGATTCTAATTGGATTTTCTTTAAACTTTAACTTTATATATCTTTCTATTTTTTCTTCTAAAAAAAAGGAACAGTTATAACGTGTTAGACCTTATGGTTCTCACAATAATGTATGTTCATGTATTTAAATTAAAAAAAATTTAATTCTCGTATTTTGTGTTGAATAAATCATTTGGCACTAAAATTAAGAACAAATTAGAGACACATAGAAAAAATTGGACACTAATTGAGAATTTTAATTAGATTTTCTTTGAGCCTTAACTCTATATATATATATATATATATATATTTATATTTATATATGGGAAATCTTTAAGTTTTAGCATGTAGGATCTCTCGATTTTTACAATGGTGAAAATTCATGTATTAAAATTAAAAAAATTGATCCCTCGTATTTTGTATTGAATAACTAATTTGACAATTGGATTTCCTCTCTGGCATTATATATATGGATTATATATATAAAAATAAAAATCTTATTTCACTTTTTTTTTCTTTGTACCACGCGCCTTAAGGGAGAGTGAGACGGTTACACACTTGCACCAAAACACAATTTGTACCTTTTATTTTTCATTGGGTAAACAAGAAAAAAAAATAAAGTGTTACCCACACCTCCAACTTATTCACATAGGCATTTTTGGCATCATGTTGTTGATGCATGCACATCAAACCCAAAATTGCAAGTTACATACCAGTTTCAAATTCAGAAAGCCCCAAATCCAATCCAAGCATTCAAAAACAAAGACAAAGACAAAGACAACCACCAACAAACCCACAAACTGTCCATAAATTCAGAATTCTTCTATTCTCTCACAAGTTCAAACCTGAAAAAAGTCCATTCTTCACCATTACTGCACACACACACACATCAGTCAAGAGTTATCAAACACCATAAACATAATTAGAGGACCTTTCACTATCACATTTCAAAGGTTAACAAAATATACCAAAATTTTGTCACACTTTTTACACTTTTCACACATCAAAAAAAACAAAAACAAAAACAAAAAACAAAAGCAAACCCATTTTCCCAATCTATCTCAGATTCACTTTCAGAAAACAAAAAACGCAAAAGAATCAAAAACAAAACCAAACCCACATCCCAAAACACAAAAAAAAACCAAACCCAGAAAACCAAAACGCTCAAATGGTAATGATGGGAGCTGAAAAACGATGGCTTTTCACTCTGTTCATAGCCGCATTACTCTCTCTTCTCCTCCTTCTCTTACTCACTTCTCTCTCTACCTTCACGTCCCCAAAGCCCTTCCCTTCCGCAATCCACCACGGCTCCCACTACCCACCTTCCTTCGCGTACTTCATCACCGGAAACAGCAACGACGGCGACCGGATCCTCCGGCTACTCCTCGCCGTCTACCACCCGCGCAACCGGTACCTCCTCCACCTCTCGGCCGAGTCCGCCGACGAAGAGAGGCGCCGCCTGGTTTCTCAGCTCAAATCGGTCCCGGCCGTCCGGGTCTTCGGGAATGTCGATGTCGTCGGGAAGTCCGATCGGGTCACGTTCATGGGTGCTTCGAAACTCGCGATAACGCTGCGCGCGGCGGCGATACTGTTGAGATTGGATGGTGGGTGGAACTGGTTTGTGACTTTGAGTGCACAGGATTACCCACTTGTCACTCAGGATGGTAATATGCCAAAATTTGCCAATTCGGTAATCTCTAATGTTTGTGTATTTTTGTTTGTGCTTTTTGGAGTATTGGGTTTTGGGTGTGTTTGTGTTTTTGTTTTTTTTTTGGGGAAAGAAAGTTGAGGAATTTACTTTGGTGGGTGTGTGTATTTTTTTTTTTTTTAAACTGTTTTTAGTACAAGTATGGATTGGTGGAGTTTTTAGGAAGCATTATAAGATTGGTTTAAGTTGGTTTGGTCCAATTTTTGTTAAGGTAGCAAATTTGGGGGTAAGGTTGCCTATTAATCACCATTATGACTTTAATAGAATAGAATGAGCATAAACTATTTAGCTCGTTAGGTGTGAATGCGTTGAGATTGCTCAGCAACTGAATCTGGCAGGTAAGGTTAGTTGAATGTAGATTATTCCGGCTAGAGGCAAGTCCATAGTTTTATGAAATTTTTGAATGGGCTAGCTTTCTATGAGAATCTTTAAGGACTTGGTTTCTGCAAATAGCTTAATCAAGTAGAAAGTTTTCAACCATGCTAAAACTTAAAAGGGTTACAAAAGTTTATTGAATAGGAAGAGAAGTTGGGATTAAAGTTGATGTTTCTCTTGCTTTGTCTTTTTCCTGTTGGGTAGTTTACTTGTGGATACAGATGAATCCTTACCACACCGAAATGGCTTCCATTATATGGTATCAAACCAATAGCAATTCATACAAGATAATCTTCTAGTTGATAATTGGGCCAAAGAAGAAAGTTTAATTTAATTAGTTTATTTTTATCTCTATCAAGATTTTTATTTATTTTTTAATTCAAAACTTGATTGTAATCACAATTTTATTTATTTATTTTTATTTTTGACCTTATTTCCTTTGCAAAATAGTGTAATTATGCATACTGTTTTTATTCCTAGAACTGAAACAAATTAGAAGTATCAATTCCTATGACTCTTATGGGATAAAATATATTCAGGAACATGCAAATCATAATGCCTTTTGTCTGTATTTCTAGTCATTTTTTCATGCTGTGCAATGGATTCATCAAAATTCTTCTTATTCTTATCAATATAGACCTAGATTTTTTCTAGGTACCTTTTGATGAATTTGGCTGCTCTTATGAACCAATGAAATACCTAAAAGTGTTTAATCTACTCACACATTCACCATAGCCGATTTTCATTTTGAAAGACAATTAGAGCTGATTTTTTTGAAGCCTATCCGAGTGAAAGCTCTTATTGCATTGTTGAAATGATTAAAAAAGGAAAAAAAATGTGATTTTGGTTCTGAGATGAATTTGGAATCAGTCAAAGGACTTTAAGATGTGATTATGGTCCTCATATAATATCTGTTCCTAAAGCACATGAAATTATCAGCCTATGTAATTTGAAACTTATGTTGAAGACTTGAAGCCTTGCCCTTTGGTGAACCAATCCCACTTAAGCACATGTATTTTTGCTAGGACACAGAGTATTGAATTGAGGCCCTACAAACCATGTTCTTGAAACTCAGATTTTGTAAATCTAGAGTGTTTTTTTTTTTTTTTTTGGAACTCCAGATATGAGTTGTTAAGATCTTGATTCTTGAGTGTGTTCTTGAACTTCAGATTCACTTGTGCTTTGGTTTGTAGATGCACGAGGTTTGTAGGCTATTTTGTGTGTATTATGGATGCAAAGTGCTTCTCCTACCTTTTACTGCCTGGAGTGTTGTTTTTCAGAATTATTTTAGTGTGCAGATCTTACGGCCACTTGTCCACGAGATCCCATGATTACTTTGTAGTTAAGTGTACTTGTGCAATAGTGCACTTGGACGCGTGACCTCATAGGAAGCCACATGTTGCACCCCTCCTTTTCTGCATTGCAGTCCACTGTTTCAGGCCATGGTGATTATTCTCGCTTGCCCACAATAAATTTCCCAAGGTGTCTTGTTTTGGAAAGAATATTTGTTATGCAGACCATCTGTTTTTTTAGAGCTGAGTTTTATTGACAAAATGGATATTTTGTATATGGTCAATCCACTAGTTATTTCTTGGGGTGTTGAAACTAATAATTTTCATGTCTCGACTTTTCTGATTTGTGTTGTATGTAAAGTAGTCAAATGTCAAGGTGGTCTTTGATGTGCTGATGCCAATTTGGGTTGGTTTTTGAGAAAAGTTTTATCCATATTCTGTTCAGAAGCCCATTAGGTTTCTCTAGAACAGTAAAAGTGTAAAACTGAAGCTTAGTTCACATAGGGACTTTTTATGTCATCTGTGCTCCCAAGGACATTAATTCTGGCACATTTCTAATGCTAATGGGTTAGGCTAATTTTACATTTGGTACTCAAGGTGTTAATTCTGAAAATATTCTGAAATCAAGCATGTCCCGTAAAACATCAAATCTTATTTTCCCGAGTTGGACCAAAGATTTTGTTATGGTGCATTCCATTTGAACCACCATGTAATGGGTTGAGAGGCTTTAGTTTGTAGCATTGAATGAGTGGTATATCAGTTAATAATACTATTTTGTTTTGTAGAGATTTGAGCGATTCAGAACTTTGAAGTTTCTGAATGTATCTTTTGATTCTTTTGTCACTTTAGAGTGTAGTTAAAGATGGAGGGCTATCCTTTGGGCAAAGGAGTTTCCTGGCTGAAGCAACAACAATAGGATAACAAGTTGATAGAGTGCATTCTTTAAGATACTGTCTTGTTGCTGTAGCGGAAATTTATCAAACAGGAAGTAAAACATATTTTACAATATATATATATATATATATATATATATATATTGGCATTTTGATCTGTGACCTGAACCATATAGGACCAATTTTCCAATATATATATATATGTAATTTTTTTTTTGGGGGGTTAGGGGGGGGGGGGGTTGTGATGCCCTAATTTGATTGATTGTGTGATGTGTGTGGGTGTGTAATGAGTCCCACATTAGGCATATACTGGGTTGAACTGGGCTTTATTAGCAATTACAAGACGTCTCAATTATGACTGGTACTTTTGAGGAATAGCGCAGATGTGACTAGCGCTTTTTTTGGGGTTGTTACATATGGCATCAGAGCTGACTAGGTAACCCAACATTTACCTACAAAGTGGGCTCTAACGAGGACATTAGGGATTTAAGTGGGGGATGTTGTGATGCCCTAATTTGATTGATTGTGTGATGTGTGTGAGTGTGTGATGAGTCTCATATTGGGCATATATTGGGTTGAACTGAGTTTTATTAACAACTATAAGGAGCCTCAATTGTAATTAGTCTTTTTGAGGTATAGCGCAGATGTGGCTAGCACTTTTTCTTGGATTGTTACAGGGGTGGTGGGGTATGTACTCTGAAGTTTGGAAAAGGATTAGTGAGTTTGTATCCGGTAAAATGTTGAAATCAAATGTAACTCCAATGATAAAAGCTGCATATTATCAATGCCGGTTCTTTCATGACAAGTTTCCTCAAAGAGAGCTATATATCACTTTGTGGTCTTAAGGATTTCTCTTTTCAATAAATTTTCCAAAAAAACTGTACATAAATCTGTGGTCTAAAAGAATTTCTTGTCAATATCTTTGTGGAAAAACTGTATATTAATTTGTGGTCTTAAAAACTAGTCAATATGTTTGTCATGACTGAAGTCATAAATGAATGATTTTTGCAAGAGAGAGAGAAATCTGTGGTCTAAAAGAATTTCTTGTCAATATCTTTGTGGGAAAACTGTATATTAATTTGTGCTCTTAAAAACTAGTCAATATGTTTGTCATGACTGAAATCATAAATGAATGATTTTTGCAAGAGAGAGAGATGGATCTGTTGAAACTGTCCTAGGTGTTCTTAAAGGACTTTCTTTTCAATATGTTTGTCGAAACTGTCTATCAATCTGTTGTCTTTAGACTTTTTTGTCAATATCTTCGTCCAAAATCTGTGTCTTAATCTGTGCTCTTAAAGACTTTTTTGTTAATATTTTTCTCGACAGTGAAGGTTAATGAATATCTTTGCAATAGAAAGGATTTTATTACTCATGATTCCCTTGCTTCTAATCTAAAGAGAAAGTTGCTAAAAGAGAATTTATCCTGTTATACCTATAAAAAAAAGAGAACATATTCTGTTATATGATATTGTAGGATAAGGATGGAGCTGGAACTTTATAGATAGAGAACAGAAAATAGAGCAAGTACCTGCAAAGGCACTAATGGACTAATGAGAGATCCCAGGGCCCTCATCATATTTTTCATAACTCGTGGTGGATTTAAGTTCTTGTCTTAGTGAGAATGATGCAGGACAAAGGGTAAAACATAGATATAAGGGAAAAGAAAATAAGAATAGGACAAATCCTAGGCTTCGTCCCCTAGAATCTGCTGATTTTCCACCCTTTGTCCTGCATCAAAGAATGTTATGATCTTAGAGATTTTCAAATCACCCACTTGATACCCAATTCAATGAATTCATTGAGCATATCTTAAGTTTAGGCACAAATACATTATAACAGATAGCTGTCCTAGATCCTACTGCAAGTGATGGGTTCTCTTAGGCAAATTTCCCCCCCAAGTATTTTAGTCCTAGTGAGGCAAGATTTCACCTCTTTTTCTCTGAGTGTATGGATAGAATTATCTATTTTTTACTTGATCATTGTACTTTCCATGTATAATTTTTTTGAACCCGTTGTATTACCTGTGTACATGGATGGCAATTTTTTTTCAGAGAATTATCTATTTTCCTTTGAGATTGGAATTGATTGTTCTGTCACAAAGCTTGCCTGGGGAGCTCATGGCTTATTGATTTTTCAAGTTTTATGGTATTATAACCCTGCATGTGTCCTCAACTAAATATATCCTTCAAGGTGTAACATACTACATTGTAACAGCGTTCTCTAAACTATCCTGGGCATTTTTCTCTTATTTTGTCAATATGTCTCTTAATTGTTTTTTGCTTGTCCAGTTTTTCTTCATAGTTGATTCTTATGTTCTGATGAAGGCTTCTGTTTGGTACTTTCAGACCTGTCCCATGTGTTCTCCTCTGTAAGTAGAGACCTCAATTTCATTGATCACACCAGTGACCTTGGATGGAAAGAGTAGGCAAACCCTTTTCACTAATTTTAGTAGCTTATTTGAAAGGCCTTAAACTTAGTCCAATCTAAATTATGTTGGTCTAATTTTTGGTGCAGATCTCAAAGGTTTCATCCCATTGTAGTTGACCCAGGTTTATATTTAGCCAGGAGGAGTCAAATTTTTCATGCCACTGAGAAGCGTAAAACACCTGATGCTTTCAAAGTATTCACAGGCAAAGTCTATTCTCTATGTTAGGCTATTTATGCAACAAAAAATTTACATGTATGGATATGCATTATACTTGTGGGAATACTATATTCAATAATCTTACTTTGCAGGTTCCCCATGGGTCATCCTGAGTCGATCCTTCCTGGAATATTGCATACTTGGTTGGGATAACCTACCCCGTACCCTTCTCATGTACTTTACTAATGCAGTGTTGTCTGAAGAAGGATACTTTCACTCTGTCGTTTGCAATTCACCAGAGTTTATGAACACAACTGTGAACAGTGATTTGAGATATATGATCTGGGATAATCCACCGAAGATGGAACCCCACTTCCTCAATATCTCTGATTTCAATCAAATGATCAAAAGCGGAGCTGCGTTTGCTAGACAATTCCGCAAAGGTGACCCTGTGTTGGACATGGTTGATGAAAAGATTCTCAAGCGTGGGCGTAACCAAGCTGTCCCGGGAGCATGGTGCTCTGGGCGGAAGAGGTGGTGGATGGATCCTTGCTCCCAATGGGGTGATGTCAATGTTATGAAGCCTGGGTTTCAAGTGAAGAAGTTTGAAGAGACCATCACAGGCCTTGTTGATGACTGGAATTCACAGTTGAATCAGTGCAAATGAAGATGCCCAAGTCAAAGAAAAATCTTTTGAAATGAGGTGCACTTTGTGTGCTTCTGAAATTCTGACCAGTTTGAAGACTGACATCAGTTTGAGATGCATTCTTTGGAAATTGAGCCTAAGTTGTTTCAAGTTCTAAGGCCAGAGGCTTTACAAGTGTTTATAGGAGGGCAGAGTCGAATGGAAGCAAGTGAATTCACTTGAGGTTTTGGGCTGTATTACTGCTTGGGGGCTAGTATTATTTTAGAGCCACTAAGCCTTTCAATCAATAAGAGGATCTCCCCCTCTGTGCTGCCATTTGCATGCTGTTGTATGTTCTACCAGTCATCACATTGTATTGCGCACTCTTTTGAATGCAATAGTAGAAGTTCATTCTTTGAATTCCAATTTATTGTAATGATTTTATCTCTCTCTCTCTCTCTCTCTCAAAGCGACCTCTAGATTTTTAATGGCTAGAAGAGAGGAACCGTGAAAAACAAGCAGCAGAAGCAGTTGTTACATTTGATGGCTTCTCATTGATTCCTAAGAAGTTTAATTGCTAATGTTGTCACCATAAATTTGGTTTTAGTCTCACAGTTAATTTCGGCTACATGTATAAAGAGAATATTTGTAACAAAAAAAGTATCCGCAACAGTTTTTACAACATGTTTTTCATATTTGTGATGTCATGTATTATAATAAGTGGTACTAAAAGTGATATTATTGGTGAGCTCAAGTGAAAACGAAGTTTCAATTACAATTTTCAACGTAGCAGTTGTGAAAAAAGATTAAAATATGTTATATGTTATAAAAGTGAAAAAAAATATTAGAATATGTTATAAGAGTTTTGTTAAATCTTTCTGAACTAGCCAAAATCCTTAATTATTTGGTAATGTCTAGTCTCAACTCTCCATTATAAGAACTATGATTCAAATCCTCGTCTCCTACGCTTTGAAACAATTGAATTATTAAATTTAAAATTGTCATAACATGAAGAGCTCATCATTCTCTCTTA
The DNA here is from genome assembly GCA_032878915.1 of Castanopsis chinensis. Taxonomy (NCBI): domain Eukaryota; kingdom Viridiplantae; phylum Streptophyta; class Magnoliopsida; order Fagales; family Fagaceae; genus Castanopsis; species Castanopsis chinensis. The sequence goes on from JAVQMG010000071.1 coordinate 1,735,767, forward strand.
CCTTGTAATGAGCTTTGATTATCAATTAATCAAGTCAATTTTCAAATATAGAGTTAGAATTTCAATATATATTATATTATTATGGTTTATGTAAATGGGTGTTGTTTTTGTTTACTCTATAAGGAAGCTTCATTTATAAGGGTTATATTCGTATTGAGAAATACTAATAAATATTAATGAAAATATGTATTTTAAAGCTTATACCTAGACTGATTCGATTCCTTATAAAATCCCAAAAAACCGCTTTATAAACTTTTAACTGCAGGAGCCTATTATTATTATTTACTACAAAACAAGGGAAGGATTCTTATTTATAGTGGGTTCATGCCATTTCCTTGAACGTTGGTGTTTACACTTTCTGAGTTTCAACTCTTCCCGCCGAAACAAACTCTCATCAACAATCTCTTCTCCTCTTCATTGGTTTCATTCAGACCTCGTTGTTTCTCAAATGGGTCTCTCTCGGTTCCTCAGTTTTCTCCCAAAACCATCCAAAAGACTACACTCTAATCCCTTACTTCTTTTCCTTAACATTCCAGCAACTCAAACTGTTCTCATTAGATCACTCACTAGTGATTCTTTCAGCACACTCAAAGACCAAAGTTTCCTCCAAAATTCAAAACCGCACATTGAAACTCAACGTGGGTCTTTGCCAAAATATTGTCTTGTCTTTCACAGACCGTTCCATGATGGTGCAGGCAAAGTGTTTGATGGAATAAATGACAAGGACCCAGATGTTGTTTTAAGCAATAGAGTCTATGAAGATGCTGAAAAAGTTTGTAAATTACTAACAAAAGGCTCTAATTCTTCTATAGAGGCCGTTCTTGATGGTGCCAAGGTTGAAGTATCGCCAGAGCTGGTTGTGGAGGTCTTGAAGAAGCTGAGCAATGCAGGTACTATTGCATTATCTTTCTTTCAGTGGGCTGAGAAGAAACAGGGGTTTAAATATAGTAATGAGAGTTATAATGCTTTGATTGAGGCTTTGGGTAAGATCAAACAGTTCAAGGTGGTCTGGAATTTTGTTAGTGATATGAAGCGTAAAGGGCTGTTGAGTAAAGAGACGTTTGCATTGATTTCACGGAGATATGCTAGAGCAAGGAAAGTTAAAGAGGCCATAGATGCTTTTAAGAAGATAGAGAAGTTTGGAATGAAGTTGGAAGTGTCAGATTATAATAGATTGATTGATACTTTGAGCAAATCAAGAAATGTTGAGAAAGCACAAGAGGTGTTTGAAACAATGAAGAAGAGAAGGTTTGTACCGGATATTAAGTCATACACAATTCTGTTGGAGGGTTGGGGTCAAGAACAAAATTTATTGAAGTTGAATGAGGTTTATAGGGAGATGAGAGATGAAGGGTTTGAACCTGATGTCGTGACATATGGTATAATTATCAATGCACATTGTAAGGCAAGGAAATATGATGAAGCACTTGAGTTGTTCTGTGAAATGGAAGCAAAGAATTGCAAGCCAAGTCCGCATATATTTTGTACTTTGATTAATGGATTGGGTTCTGAGAGGAGGTTGAGTGAAGCCCTTGAGTTTTTTGAACTATCCAAGGCTTATGGTTTTGTACCAGAAGCACCCACTTACAATGCTCTTGTGGGGGCTTACTGTTGGTCAATGCGGATGTATGATGTGCATAGGGTGGTTGATGAGATGAGAAAATGTGGTGTTGGTCCAAATTCTCGAACCTATGACATAATCTTACATCACTTGATAAAGGCTCGGAGAACCCAAGAAGCTTACTCCGTTTTTCAGAGAATGAGTAATGACCCGGGCTGTGAGCCAACTGTGAGTACATATGAGATTGTTGTGAGGATGTTTTGTAATGTGGAGCGAGTTGATATGGCAATAAGGGTTTGGGATCAGATGAAGACCCGAGGAGTCCTTCCTGGAATGCACATGTTCTCTACATTGATCAACAGTTTGAGCCATGAGAACAAGTTAGATGATGCTTGCAAATACTTTCAGGAGATGTTAGATAAGGGCATTCGGCCTCCAGCCCAGATGTTTAGTAAACTAAAGCAAGCTCTTCTTGATGAGGGGAGGGAGGATACCGCTCTAATTTTGGCTCAGAAGATTGATAAACTACGAAAAGCTCCACTGGTTCGTTAAGATGAATGAAGGATTCCAAGAACTATTGATTATTTGTTTCATGATGAAATGGAGGTCGGCAGAGAACCCAGCTGCAGAACTTAGCAGCCCCCTTTTCAGGATATAAACCCGCTATTTGATAACAATCTTCATCTCCATAATTTAAATCTGCTATTCACTGATCAATATTCCTCTCCATGTGTATTACTATGACCCTAAATTTTGAAGGTTGTATAATTTCTATTTGTTTTACTGGTATAGAATGTTAAATGCAACCAATATATCTTTGTTGTGTCCTGGCTATTGATAAAGTGAACCTTAGTCAAATTTATATCATTCATAACTGCAGATATTGTTTTTGTGTTTTGGGGGGAGGGGAATTCAATGGTACATCTGCAGTGGTAGTCAGATTAACAGCAAACCAGTAAACATGGGTTTAGAAGGGCCTGGAAATCTCACAAGGCACCACTGTGTTAGTCAGATTTCAGGTTACACTTGAAAATTTTGGTAGTAGTGCAGCAGTGGAACGTGGGGACCAAGTCGATGGTTAAAATTGGTAATAATGTGGTAGTCAGAACAGGAGGCTGCCCAGGTGGCAATTTGAAAAAATCTAAAGGAAGCAATCTGATGTTGACTGAATTCTACAGAACAATCTGTAGCACTTTATTCTTTGGGATTCATATCACCAGAAAAAGAATTCACTACGCTAGGTGACAGTATTGTGCTGTTGGTGGGATTGTGCAATCAATGATGATGGGAGACTAAATGATAATGATCAACCTATAATAGATCATGCACTGGATTATTTTAGTGGGCATGAGAAACACTCTGCATGTCCTACACAGCTATGTCATTCTATATGATAGACTGTTGAATCTTGCGTACTCTACTAACTACTTAAAAGTTATCAAATCTGTGGATCATGTAAATGTGTTTCCAGTTAAACCAATTCAATGATAGAGAAACTGAAAGAAAAAGTAAAAGACATTCAAGATGAAGAAATGCAACTGATCTTATTTTCTAAAAAAATGTTTTTACATCTTCTCAACTGAGCCCCTTCATGCACATCAGATATACACCCTTAGAGGCACAATCTAGTAAAGTCAAACATCTCAAACACATTACACCACAATACTAGAAGTATACTACTTCATGCACCAATCATTAGAGGACTTATGGTAAGCATTCCAATCATTACAAAAACAAAAGCCACAATGAAACAGAGAAGCAAAAGCTATCAACAACATTATGACCTAATGAAAAACAGAAAAGTGGTAGTGTTCTACAGCATGTGCCTCAAAACCATCACCATTTCTAGATGAAGAATTCTCATTTTCCATTTGCTCTGGCGCCTCAGGTGTATAATCTGTCATTGGCTCAGTTTGCACTGGCCCTTCAGCTGAATTTTCACCTAAGTCATAATCTGTCATTTGCTCTGCATGCATTGGCACCTCAGCTGAAGATTCAATTGATTGGTCTATTGGCTTTGGCTCCTCTGCTGGAGGTTCTGGCTCTTGCACTTTCGGATTTGCCACCTCTGCTGGAGGATCCGGCTCTTGCACCGTCTCCATTGGTGGCTCAAAAACATCAACGACGCCATGAACAACCAGCCAATTACTGAAATACATGTCGGGATAGATAACTGGAACATCATTGAGCAAAAGCATGCCAAGGGACCGAGTGACATTAACGGTGAACCCTTCGGAATAAGTCCTCAACAGCGTGCCATCTTCCAAATTCACCAGATCACCCCAAGAAAGCCTGCAAGGCACGACGTGGCGATGAAAGAACGACGACAAGTACTCGCTGAAGCTACCGTAATGACCCTTTATCACTTCGTCGGCCGGCGCAAACACAGTCAACATAGGAGCCTTTTCTTGCGACCCAAGAAACTGAATATCAAGAAACGAAGCCATAATAGAGCACCCATTGGTCCTCATTGCCGCGCAAGCTTCGCGGAACGAATAAGCACCCAAAGAAGCCACCAACGATTCGCTATGAGGCACGGACGCAAGACATTCAAGATTGTGACTTTGTCTCCAGAATCGCTTTGAAAACCGAAAATAGGGGTTGAAGAACTTGTCAATTCCGAAAATTATCAACGACCCATCATCGTATACAGGCTGCCCGCGAACTGTAACGTTGTTTAAGGAGACGTAGTCATCGGAAGATGATGCAGTGACGATGAGCGAGTGTCTTGGGAGGACCGTCAAGATCTTGGCGCCTAAAGGTAGGGACTTGAGGCTTTGGAAGGAGAAAGCGAGAGGGAGGAGGTGGTACTGTATTAGAGAAAGAGGAGGCTGGCCCAAGCGATCGAAGGCGGCGTCGGCGGGGGTGAAGATGGTGAGGGATGGAGAGTGTGGGAGCAGGGTGTGTGAGGCGAGTTCAAGAGTTAGTGCCATGGAAGTGTAGCCTGAATCAGAGAGAATCTCGGCCGCTTTGAGGATGGGTTCGGACGGGACCGTGGAGGAGAGAGAGAAGGGAGAGAGAAGGAGAAGGAAGAGGAGGAGGAGGAGAGAGATTGGGATTGAGGAAGCCATTGATGAAAGATTTTGGTTCTGGTTACAGAGTCTTTCGTGTGTAAAAACAGAGTTGGAAATGTTAGTTTATTTGGTTAAATTTTTTTTTTGGCGGGAACGATTGTACACGTGGCAGACTGTGGTTGGTGTTTGTGGGATGGAGGGGTAGTTGGACAGTTACTATGAAATGACGGAAATGCCCCTGGTGGTTTTTTTCAGTTATAAAGATATAGGAATACAAGAATGTATAAAGCTAAGAATGTGTTTAGTTATATAGTTGAACTGATATGATTGATCAAATTTTTTTTCAATGTAGTTTGAATTCTCTGATTTTGATGATTCAGAATCTGTTTCAGAAACCAGGAATTGGTAGCTAGGCTAGGCATTAGCATAAACTTGGAGGCTGTAATGATATAAATTTGACTAAGCTTCACTTTCTGAATAGCCATTATGCAACAAAGAGAAATTATTTGAGGCCTAAAACATTTTGGTTGTGTTTAACATTTTTATACTAGGGAAAAAAATTTATACAAATCAAATAATGAATCAGAACAGCCTAAGTTGTGAAAGAGTTTTTGTTGAAAATCGCACAATGAATGCTCTGCCTAATTTGGGGTCATTTACAAAGAATTGCTTCAAAGTGAAGTTAAGGAATTATGAAACTTGTTATTAGGAGTCTATTGCTGTCACAAAACAATATTTGCAGAGAAAGAAAGCTTATCTGCGAACTTATTCCTCTTATTGCAAAATTTAGTACAGAATAAAAAATAAATGGTTTTTTTTTTTTTTTAAATTAAGAAAAAAAATTATCAACTTACATCTTAATAAATAACTAAATTGAAATGTTTAAAAAAAATTATGGTGTTGTTTCTTTTATTAATTCAGGGCTCAAAACTTGCCTTATGGAAACAATAGTCCTCACAAGTCACAACTCAAAAGCTCTCCAAGAGAGATGTTTTTTGTCAACATTAAAAAGACGTTAGCTTTAATTTTCATGCATTAACTTAGTGCTTCTAAAATTTTTGTTCTTGAACAGTTACTTCGTGGTCCTTCCAAACATGATATCTTGGACCATTAGCATTTTGTTTGATAGCATAGGGTGTCCCCAAGACGGTACTGCTTGTTTAGAGGCTTGTTGAGATGCTTGTTTAGGGGCTTCTATTGTTTTGGGAGCCTGAAGACCTTGTTAAGGTGCCTGTTTAGCTTGTTGAGGGGCACCTAATTTGTTAGGAGCCTGAAGAGCTTGTTGAGGTGCTGGTTTTGCTTGTTGAGGGGCTTTTATTGTTTTAGGAGCCCGATGAGCTTGTTAAGGCACAAAGCCCCTATTTATAAAGAGTGATTAGATTTGTTGGTATTTGTTGTTTTCCAAGACATTTGTACTTGTAATGGTAACTGATTATTCCATTAAGCTTACGGTAACGTTTGTGAGTGACGTACTATTAATTGCCCGTAATTTTAGTGACGGCTGCTGAGTTTACACTACATATATTATGAGTAATACAAACATACCTAATAATTTAAGCCACTATTGATATCGCGTTTTAACTTACTACTAACGATTTGTCACATCAATAAGTATCAAATTTTGTCTTTTCTTTATTGTTGGTTGACTTTCTCTTGAATTGTAGTACTCTCATGATTTATTCTCACATGAATCCATAATTTTATTCTCACATAATTTAATCTGATCATATGGATTCATAATTAATTCTATTTTTATGGTGCATTATGCATAATAACTTAGCAATTCTAATAAATTTTGTATCACTTAACTTGTTATGAATTTATTGTATTAGCAACTCTTCCATTTGTTTTGAAAAAAAACAGAGTACTCCATGTTCAACGGCAAAGATTTAAGATTTCATGAATTTAACTGAGGCCTATGTATGTCATGTGACTCATGTCATTTAAAATCTAACTAGTTGCAGATTCAAGTGATGTGTAAAAAATTATAATTATTTTGAGATGTGGTATAATATATAATTTATTTTTAAAATTTTATTGTAGATAATTTGTTTTTTCTAAAAATTAAATAATTTCTAGAAGTAATTTTTATCTCTTTATTTTTACAAATATATAATTTTATAATTTTTGGTGTTTTTGACTGATATTATTCTTTTTTGAAGTGGTCCATATTCATCTAATTATTGTTATTGTGCATTATATTTTCCAGATTTTTAATTACAACTAAAATTTCTAATATTCAAAGTTATTATTCAAATTTCTCCTTCTCGTAAGGAGATTATTATGATAATAAAAACTTATCATATAATTACAATTGATATTACTCAAATAATTAGTACTCTGAACCCAAACCTATCTCCACCAAGGTATTTATGTTACATATATTTTCTATTATAAGTTACATTTAGGTTCAAGAATGTGATGAACAACAACAAATTCTATTATAAATTACACTCATAAACTCAAATTAACTCACAAACTCTCCCAAAGAAAAAAAAGAAGAAGAATTTATTGTTGTTCATTGAATTAAGCTATCAGTTTCCCTTTCTAAAACACATCAATGATTTACATCCCACTAAGAAACCAGTTTTACATGTTGTCAAGCACACATACTGCACAATAATCCCCATATTTGACTATACTGCTCAGTCCGACTAATTTTCAAATATAAATAAACGTGTAAAGTCATAAGAAAATAAAATATTAAAAGCATTACCACACTAGAAACCGAGAGACCTCCAAAAATTCATAACCAGATAAAGAGCACTCAATTATAATCCAAAACTACAAGAAAACTCCAATTACATTGGAAATTTTTTTAGGTCATTTGATAATAAATTCTACCATGAATTTAATGACTACATCCCAGTCCCACAATGAATTTAAGAGGAAAGAGTACCATTCTTAGTGGTCTAAGAATACTTAAGAATTACTATAACTTTAAAGATTGCCGTTTGGTTTATCTCCCTTCTTTAAAGCACAAAACCTAGTTACCAAAAATTCCTCAATCTCTCTATCCACATCACTTAAGTGATAATTAGCTAGCCCCACGTGTCTTGATAAAACTGGTCATAGACTGGCAAGCACGAGGATCTGGTGCAGTGACGGCATCAAAAACGGCCATAATAGGAACCTCTTTAGCAAGAGGGCCACCACGCTCGGCGGCATTCTCAATCATTTTCCTTATTTCTTCATCGGTTGCCACTGTCACAACTCACAAGTCACAACACGAAAGTTTTGACAACATAATTTAAACAAAACTGAATGATTTTTTTTTCAAATATATCATATGAGATTTTTAAGATACGTAAATTTGTTCCCTCTAATGATTCAAATTCAGTTTAAATAAAAAGAATTCCCTTATCTATATATATATATATATATATATATATATATATAATAGGTGAAGCAGAGAGAAACTCAAATTGGAATTCCAAATTAGAGTTCCAATTTTGTGCCATGTGTCTACATCTATGTGGAGAGCAAATCATAATTATCCTTCCAATTATTCAATTAAAATTTGAACATGTGTCTAAATTTAAGTGGGATTAGTTGTAATTCAAGTGCCCTCTTTTTTTTTTCCACACACATACGTATTTCTAGGTTCACCTCCTCTTCTACAATAATCAAAACCCAAAATACTTCCTCTCCTACTCACCTAACGGTGCATGTATCCAGTTACCACATTCAGCCACCTTCATATACATCTCCCCTCTTCTTCAATGAATGCTATGGAATTTGAAAACAATCTCTCGGTATCAATGATGCATGTATTTAGGTATTTCTGTATCTTATATAAGAAGATGTTTTACATATATTCCGATTGTACTCACAATGCTAATGGTCTTGGTTTATGCTTTGTAAGGTTTGATGACTTTTTTCTTTCATCTGTTATGTTTTAGTTTTCGCCATTTGCTTGTTTGTTTTAGTTTTTTTGTTAAACAACAATAAAAGTTTCCTTCCTTTGACTACCATGTGTTTTAGAAATTTTTAAAAAATATGACCATTATTGAAGAAGAAGGAGGAAGAGAGATGAGTTAGAACTTAGAACTTAGAAGAGGTATCAATGGTGCTGAGTGAGTGAGAGAGAGAGAGAGAGAGATAGTGGTATGGGAGTGACAGAAATGGAGAGTGAGAAGAATATCTAGACAAAAAATACTAGCAAGAGTGTGAGTGACTCTGTCTTTGTTTAGTGTCGGTTTGTTTAATCCATGTTATTATGTTGTTGTGACTTGTGAGAGAGTTACGAGATGCGAGTGCTCTTTTTTTTTTTTTTTTTGTTTCTTTGCTCTATGTACGTATTGAGCTGTATTTAATTATGAATGGTAGCAAATCTCAGATTTTAACGTCTTTTGAATGTGTAATGTACCATTAGGGACAAAGAGCTAAAAATATCATTGTGGGATGAAAGTGCTGAAACAATTACTGAAAATGACTTCAAAGAAGGTGAAGGTGCTTATGTAATTATTGTCACTTCAACAACTATAAAAGCATTCCAAGGTATTGAAAGATAGGTACTATATGTCTATGTAACAATTTTTATATAATAAAAAAAGAAGTGTATAACAAATTCTTCAATGTGTGATATGGTTTTTTTTAAAAGGCAAACTGAATCTTAACACCACAAGTGCAAGTAAAGTATACGTCAATTTGGACATTACAGAGGTTTCTGAGCTCATTGATAGGTTCATAAACATTTACTTTAATAATTCTCTATGATGGATTACGAATGCATTTTTTTAAAAAAAGAAAAAAGAAAAAAGAAAAATTGATCTCTTTCTTTCTTCAGATATAAAGTTGTTAAGGATGAATACGATAATGTTGTTCAATCTATTCCAGCACGTGACAAAAAACCCAAATCTGAATCTGAATTGATATTGCAAACCACAATGTCATTGGCAGAAATTAAAGCATTGGAATGGGTGGAAGGAGTCAAGGTTTTCTTTATCTTGAACTATTACAAATCTAAAACTTTATTATTTAATTAAAACTAACTAGAATGATTGATTTTGCAGGAAAGATTTTTTACCTGTTATGCTGATATTGTAAACATAGAATCAGAATTTGGGTGGAATTACATCTCATGTCAACTTTGCAAGTGAAAAGTAAAACAACAAAATAATATGTTTTGGTGTAACAGATGCAACTTTGAATCTTAGTTCCCTATGCCTAGGTGACCAAATTCTTCATTGTTCATACTATATAACTGTTCAAGTGACTGCATAGGAAAACAAAATGATAATTGCTTTAATTATAAATGTATAAATGACCTTATTACACTTTCTAACTTCTATCATTATTATATACAGTTACAAACTACAAATCCAAGTGAAGGATCATACCAGGACAACTTCTTTTGTTCTTTTTGATAAAGATGCATAAAAAATAATTCAAAAAACTGCTATGGAACTTTCTTCAAAGGTATCTAATCTAATTTTTAACCACTTCCTATTTATGCTTAGACCTAATGTTTTTATTATACTAACAATTTATGAGCTTTACATCATATTGTGTAGAATCAAGAGCCAAATAAAGTACCTCAAGAAATTCAAAACTTGCTTGGAAAATCTTATACATTCCAAATAAAAATTGATGATTACAATGTCAAAGAGGGATGGGAATTTACACTATCACAAGTGTCTTTAAATCGGAGTCTAACAATACTATTGCTGCTTCGGATATTAAATTACTTACAAGCTTGAAGGATGTAGCTGATGACAACCTAATAGATGATGTCTTTGGAAATACACAATTGGTAAGAAGACAAAAACTCATTATTAATTGCTTCATCATAACCTTTCTTACTCATAATGTCTTTTTTGTAATCGTTATTAGAAATTTAAATATTTATGCACAATGAACAATGAATCTGAAAAATGTATTCTCCCCTTACTGTGTAGAAAGATCTTACAAAAAAAAGAACCTCCAAGCAAACTTCTAACAACAACACAGACAGCTCCCAGAATAAGAAGAAGAAGTAATTGCATATCATATGTCCTAAGAATTTTACTTCTGTTATGTAATACATATGGAAAAACTAAACTTGTGGATTGAGTTGTGCATTTGTATAAATTGAGTTACTATAACTTAACAATGGTGGTGGATTTTGTTTTCATTATGATTTGGAAACACTTGGAATGGTGCACTTGTTGACTTGGAATGGTGCATTGGTTGTTTCGCACTGAATGTGTTTGTGTTTGCTATGTATTGGACAGCGTCTTATAAGTTGTTTGAACTCCATAGAATTTCAGCTATACCATTTCATGATGTACCTACTGGGGTTGCTGGGTTTATACCTGCATATTGATTTCAGATAGTAATAATGGTTTACAAAAGAAAAATACAACAATTTCTTCAACATATATTATCATTAAATGAAGAATATTAAGCAATATGAATAATGAAATTAAATTTTGACTTTGCCATTACAAGGTTAAAACAACACAACTTTCTTATATTCTTTATTTAACATAAATTAATATAATTAAAAGAAAAGACATGATAATTGTTTCTTAACTCATTTCTTAATTACCTATTGTAGTGCCAATGGGCATGGGCCCAAGATACGTATTGGGCCGGCCCAAAGGCTCTCACAAGGAGAAAAGTCCAACCCAATATCATGAATGGTCCGAGGACATGATAAGTCCCGCCTACGAAGTCACGTGACAAAGAAAAGTGCCATGCATGAGCAGAACACCACGAAACATGACGTCCGAGGATGACCAAGTCCTCGACAGCATGTTGCCGAGGAAGAGGCAAGTGATCTGGCAGTTCAAGGGCATCTGTACTGAAGACCTGGGATACAAAAACTGAGAAAAAGAGAATAGGGGATAAAGGGAAGTGACAGACAAATATCAAGGATAAAGCTGCTACCACTGCATTGAAGGCTCTATACTTACCTCTCTGGCCGCATTAATGAGGAAGTGACGCCTGAGTATTGGAGTTCAACCTAGCACTTACCGCCAAAGACTTTGTTAAGAAGGAATGATGGGACAAGTATCTAAAAAAGAGCATATGGACTACACGTGGAAGAAAGGAGAAAAAGATGCAGGCCTATAAAAGGCGAAGAAAGAAGAAAGAGAGGGGGGGACAGACACACACACACTAGAGAAAGAGAGAAATTATAAGAAGAGGCCAAAATAGTCCTCGGCATTCAAATATGATACAGCTTTCACCTATATGCTAGTTGAATGCTTAAATTCTATGATTGAATTGATCCTTCTATGTTATCTGCTGTTCATAAACCTAGACTAGAAGCCCATTCTCTATAAATTTATTGTTTTGGGTTCATTGGGTTAGTTCCGAAAGTGCAACTTTATTCCAGCGTGATTTGTGCCCTTACAATTGGCGCCGTCTGTGGGAAGTCTTGTGTTTTGGCGCAGACAACGTGATGGCGGGTTTTAATCCAGACCATGCAGAATCTTTGGGATCCCAGCACGAAGATCCATTTAAGCAATTAGAGTTGAGGGGAGATCGAGAAGGCAGTATGCACACAGGGCGAACCGCCAGTAATCATCCACGGGGCGAAAGTAGGGGCTCTAATGAAAGTGGTACTAAGACCATGCAGAGGGAAATTGACCAGCTGAAGAGAAAACTGCGTCGCGCCAAGCGAAAACGGACGCCTTCTATATCTGATCCTTCCTCAGACGACTCCTAGAGTAGTGACTACAAGCTGAGGTCAAGAACTCCTCCTAGCGAAACTTTCTCATACCAAGAGGGGAGTCTTCATGATAGAGCGAGCAAGAAGCCTCTTCCCAGGGGTTTGGGCAGTGACGCCATGGGGAAGGCGCTGCACCAGCTCTCCAAGTCACCTTTCACACGTCGTATCGAGAAAGGAAAACTTCCACGTCGTTTCACGCAACCAAACTTCACCATTTATAATGGCAGAACAGACCTAGTAGAGCACGTGAGCCATTTTAACCAACGCATGGCGGTCTATTCACAGAATAAAACCTTGATGTGCAAAGTATTCCCCTCAAGCTTAGGGCCCGTTGAGATGAGATGGTTTAATGGCTTGAAAACAGATTCCATTGATTCCTACATGGAACTTACGGTGGTATTTGGGTCTCGTTTTGTTACATGTAGCAGGATACCTCGGCCTCTGGACTCGTTACTATCCATGACCATGAGAGAGGGCGAAACATTGAAAACATACTCGGATAGATACTGGAAAGTGTTCAATGAGATTGACGGTGATTTTGATGAAGTAGCAGTCAACACTTTTAAGGTCGGCCTTCCAATTGAATACGATTTAAGAAAATCCTTGACTAAGAGACCTGTAAAAACTGTTCGTCGGCTTATGGATCGTATTGGCGAGTATAAGCGAGTTGAGGGGGATCAGCAGCAGAGCAAGGGAAAAATGAAAATTATTCCCCAGGAGAGTAGGGATTTCAAGACAGAGAAGTACAACAGCAAATGGCCAAGGAGGGATTTTGCTGGCCAGCCTAGGTCGGCTCTTCCTCAGACAGTAAATGCTGTGTTTTGTGAGCCGGTACAGCAGGTGTTGGAGAAGATTTGTCGTGAACCATATTTTAGGTGGCCCAATAGAATGATAGGAGACCCTACAAAATGTAATCAGAACCTCTATTGCAATTATCATTAGGATAAGGGTCACACCACGGAAAACTGTAGGAACTTATGGAATTACCTGGATCAGCTGGTCAGAGAAGGGAAGTTAAGGCAATTTATGAATCGACCTAATGAACAAGGCACACAATCTGGTTCCGTGAATCAAGACAGTAACACTTCAAGACCTCCATTGGGCACGATCAATGTCATTTTTGCTGCACCAGGTCGGACTGGGTCTTGCCCTACCAGAGTAATGTCAGTATTGCATCCCTCTGCCGAGGACCTCAGCTCTGAGCCTAAGAGGATTAAAAGGAATCCTCCGCCTATTTTGGGATTTTCTGAGGAGGATAAGGTTGGCACTATCCAGCCGCATGATGACGCGTTAGTCATCATGCTAAGGATAGGGGGTTATGACGTAAAGAGAGTGATGGTTAACCAAGGAAGTGGGGCTGATATTATGTACCTGGACTTGTTCAAGGGCCTTAATTTGAAGTCTGAGGATCTCACGGCTTACGACTCCCCGTTGATAAGCTTTGAAGGGAAGGCTGTCGTTCCGAAGGGTTTGATCCAACTACCTGTGCAGTCAGGGCCAGTGGTGGTGGAAGTGAATTTTATCGTAGTAGACGCCTATTCCCCTTACACGGCCATAGTGGCAAGACCATGGCTGCACGCCTTAGGTGCTGTGTCATCAACTCTACATGTTAATGTGAAGTTCTCGTATGAGGATGGAGTTGAGGAGATAGTTGGCAGCCAGTCCATGGCAAGGCAATGCATAACGGCAGCTATTATGCATCAGACGAGACAAGAGTCCCAGGCTTTAGCCGAAAGAAATTTATAGCAGCTAACGTCCTCGGTTAAACCAAATGCGGCCGAGGCTGAAGAGCCTGGATGTGAGGATTTAGAGAAGGTGATTATTGTAGATGATATAAAGAAATTCTTCCAGGTAGGAAGTCAACTGCCCCTACAAGAAAAAGAAGAATTAGTTATGTTTTTAAAACGGAACATCGATGTATTTGCATGGGATGCTTATGAAGCTCCAGGGGTTGACCTAAGTTTCATTTGTCATCACCTCAACGTTAGTCCAGCAGCAGTGCCACGGAGGCAACCACCTCGGCACTTATCTCAGGAGCACGCCGACGCCGTTAAGGAAGAGGTACTGAAACTTAAGAAGGCAGGGGCAATTAAGGAGGTGTTGTACCCAGAGTGGTTGGCGCACACAGTGGTAGTGAAAAAGAAGAATGGGAAGTGGAGAGTATGCGTGCATTTTACAGACTTGAATAAGGCTTGTCCTAAGGATCCATTTCCAATACCCCGCATAGATCAGTTGGTGGATGCTACTGTAGGGCATCCTCGGATGAGCTCTTTAGATGCTTTCTAAGGTTACCACCAAATACCCTTAGCTCTAGAAGACCAAGAGAAGACAGCCTTTGTTACACCCATGGGAAACTACCACTATAAGGTGATGCCCTTCGGCTTGAAGAATGTTGGGGCTACCTATCAGAGAATGATGACGCGGATGTTTGAATCGCAATTGGGAAAAACAATTGAGGTGTACGTAGATGATATGGTGGTTAAGAGTAAAATATCTCGGCCATATACCAGACCTGGATAACACCTTCCAAACGCTGACAAAGTATAAGTTACGCTTTAACGCATCCAAATGTTCCTTTGGAGTGGGATCTGGTAAATTTTTGGGCTATATGGTGACACATAGAGGAATCCAGGTTAATCTCGCTCAGGTCAAGGCCATCGATAGCTTACAGCCATCTCGGAATCTGAAAGAAGTGCAGAGGTTGACTAGGATGACTGCTGCCCTCAACAGATTTATCTCAGGGTCTGCTGATCGGTGTAGACCATTCTTCTAGTTATTAAACAAGTGGAAAGGATTTGAATGGACAAAGGAGTGTGCTGTTGCCTTTCAGCAACTTAAGGAATACCTTTCACATCCTCCTATCATGTCTTGACCCGAAGTTGATGAAGTTCTATTTGCCTATATTGCAGTCGCAAGCCATGTCGTTAGTTTGGTGCTGATAAGGGTCGATGGGGATGTACAGAAGCTAGTTTACTATGTGAGTAAATCCTTACATGAAGCCGAGGTGCGTTATCCATCATTGGAGAAGGCGATCCTGGCCGTGGTGCATGGGACACGTAAGCTCCCACATTATTTCCAATCTCACACGGTGGTGATTTTGACCCAACTTCCCCTTAAAGCTATACTTCGAAGTGCAGATTATACAAGCAGGATTGCTAAGTGGGGAACCATCTTGGGCTCTTTTGACATCCAGTACATGTGCCGTACATCAGTAAAGGGTCAGGTGTTAGCTGATCTAGTTGCAGAATTTACTGAGCCCACAATAGAAGATAATGTCAATAACATGGACATTGATGAAAAATCAGTTGGCATGATTGCGTGCAAAGGTCCCCCAGTGTGGACTGTTTACGTTGATGGGGCTTCCAATCAAAGGGGATCCGGTGTAGGTTTGGTAATTATGACCCCAGAGGGTCTCACGCTGGAAATGTCTTTGAGATTGAGATTCTCGGCTACTAACAATGAGGCCGAGTACGAGGCCTTGCTAAAAGGGATGGATATGGTTCAAAAATTGGGGGGAAAGATTGTGCAAATGTTCTCGGACTCGCAACTAATTGTGGGCCAAGTGGATGGAAAGGTGGAGGCCAGAGATTCGAGAATGCAGGACTACTTAAATCAAGTCAAGGTTTTGCAACACAAATTTGAATCCTTTACTTTGTCACATGTCCCTAGGAGTAACAATACGCACGCCGACTCTCTAGCAACTCTTGCCACGTCGTCGGCACAAGGTCTACCACGGATCATCCTTGTTGAGGACTTACCTAAACCCTCGAGAATGGTTGAAAGTATTATCCAGGTTCATCAGATTAGGGTGGGGCCTAGTTGGATGGACCCCATTGTATCCTTCCTTAAAGATGATGTTCTGCCAGAGGAAAAGGTCGAGGTGGACAAAGTGCATAGGAAAGCATCTCGTTTTTGGTTGGTCGAGGATCACAAACTCTACAAACAATCCTTCTCTGGGCCATACCTGTTATGTATACATCCTGAAGCGATGGAGCTACTTTTGGAAAAGTTACACGAAGGAATTTGTGGAAGCCATACGGAGGGAAGGTCTTTAGCTCACAAGGCCCTAACACAAGGATATTGGTGGCCTAATATGCAACGAGAAGCTCAAAACTATGTGAAGAAGTGTGATCAGTGTCAAAGGTTCGCACCGAACATTCATCAGCCTGGGGGTGTGCTCAATCCTTTGACAAGCCCCTGGCCTTTTGCACAATGGGGTTTGGACATTGTGGGTCCCTTCCCAAAGGCACCTGGAAACAAAAGGTGGTTGGTTGTGGGCACTGACTATTTTACTAAGCGGGTGGAGGCCGAGCCCCAAACAAACATTAGGGACGTCGATGTGAAGAAATTTGTGTGGAAAAATATCGTCACTCGATTTTGAATTCCTCATACTCTCATTTCAGATAATGGTTTGCAGTTTAATAGTAAAGCGTTCAGGTGATACTGCTGTGACCTCATTAACCAATAGGTATTCCACCCCCGCTTATCTGCAAGGAAATGGGCAGGCCGAGGCGGTCAACAAAGTTGTAGTCAACGGGCTTAAGAAGAGACTGGATGATGTTAAAGGAAGATGGGTAGAGGAATTGCCTCATGTTCTGTGGACGTATCAGACCACGCCCCGCCGATCAACGGGAGAGACGCCATTCTCAATGACTTATGGCGCCGAGGCTATTATTCCTTTAGAAACTGGCTTTTCGACAATGAGAACAAGTTCCTTCGCTCCGGACAGTAATGATAAGCTACTAGAAAGGAGCCTAGATCTGGTTGAGGAGAGGAGAGAAATAGCCATGATTCAATTGGCTTACTATCAACAAAAATTGAAGCAGGGGTATGATTCACATGTAAACTCAAGGCCACTTGCTCTTGGAGACTTAGTATTGAGGAAGGTTGTGGGTAATACCAAGAATCCGCCATGGGGGAAGTAGGGACCAAACTGGGAAGGACCGTATCGCATTACCACAATAGCCGGAATAGGAGCTTACTACCTTGCAGATTTAGATGAAAAAGTTGTGCCCCATCCCTGGAATGTAAGTAATTTGCGACGATATTATTATTAATAAAAGGCACCTTTGCCACTTTAATCCTATTGCTGTTATGCTGCACGTAATGTTATGTTCAAAATGCCAATATGGATTGTCAAATAAAACCATGATTATACCAGGTCCTCGGATCCTCTATCTTGGTATAAAAGAAAAATAAAGTTACGCCGAGTCCTCGGATCCTCTACCTTAGTATAAAAGAAAAATAAGGTTACGCCAGGTCCTCAGATCCTCTACCTTATTCTAAAATAAAAATAAGATTACGCCGGGTCCTCGGATCCTCTACCTTAGTATAAAATAAAAATAAGGTTACGCCGGGTCCTCAGATCCACTATCTTGTTCTGAAAATAAAAATAAGGTTACGCCTGGTCCTTGGATCTTCTACCTTAATATAAAATAAAAACAAGATTACGCCGGGTCCTCAGATCCTCTACCTTGTTCTAAAATAAAAATAAGGTTACGCCGGGTCTTCGGATCCTCTACCTTAGTATAAAATAAAAATAAGGTTACGTCGGGTCCTTAGATCCTCTACATTGTTCTAAAAATAAAAATAAGGTTACGCCGGGTCCTCGAATCCTCTACCTTAGTATAAAATAAAAATAAGGTTACGTCGGGTCCTCAGATCCTCTACTTTGTTCTAAAATAAAAATAAGGTTATGCCAGGTCCTCGGATCCTCTACCTTAGTATAAAATAAAAATAAGGTTACGCCGGGTCTTCGGATCCTCTACCTTAGTATAAAATAAAAATAAGGTTACGCCGGGTTCTCGGATCCTCTACCTTAGTATAAAATAAAAATAAGGTTACGCCGGGTCCTCAGATCCTCTACCTTGTTCTAAAAATAAAAATGAGGTTACGCCGGGTCCTCGGATCCTCTACCTTAGTATAAAATAAAAATAAGGTTACGCCGGGTCCTCGGATCCTTTACCTTAGTATAAAATAAAAATAAGGTTATGCCGGGTCCTCAGATCCTCTACCTTGTTCTAAAAATAAAAATAAGGTTACGCCGGGTCCTCGGATCCTCTACCTTAGTATAAAATAAAAATAAAGTTACGCCGGGTTTTCGGATCCTTTACCTTAGTATAAAATAAAAATAAGGTTACGCCGGATCCTCGGATCCTCTACCTTAGTCTAAAATAAAAATAAGGTTACACTGGGTCCTCGGATCCTCTACCTTAGTATAAAACAAAAATGAGGTTACGTCGAAACCCCAAAGACGATTACAGAGACAAAGATTGGGTTGCGTAGATTCCTTGGAGTACATGTACGCTTCCTATAGAGACAGGTATGTACTCGCTATAAGTGTCTCAAATATGGGTTTCATGTAACTTCATTTGTTACTAAGCATTAAGCACAATGTTTGAGCCACTTCTAGTTCAAGTGTGGAACGTATCAGAAATGTTGGTATTTCTTGTCTTGATATTTTGTTATGAAGATAGTTCTTAAGCGGGTCTTAGTTGAATTGGTTTCACATGAATATCTTGCCTTTTAATGTATTAGTCATCACTGGAATTGAGTGGAAACTTATGATCATCACTTAAATCATTTGCAAGTATATGAAATTTCGCAAATTTCCTCTATCCTTATTTGGTTATTGATATGGAATTATTAATGCGTACAATAAGTTCAAGTTGTTATTTTGTCAGACTAAGTCAATAATGATAGAAGGACCTGTTAACAGTTAATATAACACAAGGTAGCAATTCAAACTGAAAGTTCTTCTCATTAAGTGAAATATTCTTCAATACATCCACAACCAAAATGGTGAATTACAAGAAAGAGAGAGCAAAAAAAAAAAAAGAAGAAGAAGAAACAAAATGAAACTAAAGCTAATCAACTACAACAAAAAGGAAAGAAAGAAAAAAACTGCAAGAAAAGCTAAGGACTGTCAAGGCTTGGGCTAGACTTGATCTTTAGGGTCAGCAGGAGCCACTACCGAGGCCGAGGATCCCCTAACCACCTCCTTATCTTTGGGGGCCCCCTTTGGCATTATAGGCAGGGTCGCCAAAACTAACTCCAGAGTCCCGCTGGCCTTAGGGTTGGGGGGCAGCTCCTTTGGGGCAATTGGAGACTGTACATCTTTAGGTTGAGCCTCAGTAATAGTATTGTCAGCAGCAGCTTCTTCCACTTGTATCCCAGCTGCAGAAGAACTGGTATCATCCTCGGCTTTACCAGAGGTGGCCACTCGGATGGCAGGAGGGATGTAGGCATTCTCTACCTTCCATAGGGAAGAGGAAGCATCAACCTCAGCTTGGGAGAAGGCTTCCTTCCACACTTGGAGGCAGTAATCCCTACAAACCTCCGGCACTTGGGCTTTGAAGGTGTCAGTAGTTTCTGCTACCCCCACCTCGTAGCCACTCTGTTCAGCTTGGTCAACCATCTCCTCGGCCTCCCGTGCCTTATTGAGTGCCTCCTCCTTGGCCTTAATGGCCTCCTGCTTAGCCTCCTCAGCTTTTTTAAGGTCCTGCTTGAGGCCTTCAATCAGCTTCTTGGCAGAGGCGAAGTTCTCATCGGCCTGCCTCAATTGTATCCTCTGCTTCTCGGCCTGCCGCTCAGTAGTCTTGAGCTGGGCCTCTAAGCCAGACCTCTCACTTTCTGTCTTGGTTAAGCTGGAGGTAACTTCTTGCAGCTTTTTTTCCTTCAGTTCAAGAATCCGTTGGGTGTGATCCAGCCTCACCTCCTCGGCCCTTAGTGACTTGTAAGAGTTAGTTGCGATCTCCTCTACCTTGTGCGCAGATTGAACAGCCTACTCACAAAGTATTGTAAGTTAGTAACATGTAGAAATAGTTCTTATCAAACAGTAAGTAATAATAACAAGTACGACAACACGAAAAGCATGGGTAGCAGGAAGTATTTGATTAAAACCCTTACCATGGCAAGCTCCTTCTTAAGGATCATGAAAACATTCTAAGCCCTCATCCTTCGTAGCTCGCCCATGTCCTCGAGCAGCAGAAGTGCTTGCTCCAATGCATCGGCGATGCATGCAGCGGTGCCCTCATTGGATCCCCTAATGGTGGCATTGGCGGTGACTGCCTGGTCACCTACATTCATTTGGGGAGCCCAAATGGGTGCATGGACGGCTACAGGGGGTCGACTCGTCTCTCCGACCTTGTTTGAGCATGACGGGCATGCTTCCCTCCCCTCTCTTGTTCCACCTCTTTGGCGGGGAGGTCTTTGCCCCCTTCAACTATCTCCTTTCCCTTGGGCTGATCCTTCTTCCTTTTATGGTCAGTTGGGTTGGGGTGTTGAATTTGGGTTGAACGAGGAAGAGAGAGTTTCACTGAAGGAACCTTCTCGGTGCCCTTATCCTTAGTCTTCATCGGGGGCACTTTGGGAAGCTTCTGCGCTCCAACTTGAGCTTTTAACACATTCTTGAGGCTGGGCTTAGATCTACGTTGAATACTCATCCTCACGAGTGGTTGTTCGTCGTCCGATGATGTTATTGAAGGAGTGCTGACGACAGGAGATCGGTCTCCAGGTGAAGGAAGTCGATGAAAAACTTCGAACTCTTCTTCTGAATTTGAGAGTTCGACGATCTCTTCTTCTTCTTCTTCTTCTTCTTTTTCTTCTTCCTTTGTATTTGGCCGGGAAGAGGAGCTTTCACCCAATTTGGGTCGAGCCCAGGATGCAGCAAGAGGAAGTGCTCCTAGGACAACCCTCACGGGCTCAGTGATTAAAGTCCCCTGAGGAACAGGAGCACCCACGGGGAGTAGAAAGCCTTCAATTGCAACGCTGATCCTCGGCAGCCGTGGGTCCTTCTCTTTGATGATGCACTTTGGCACTTGGAATGCAGTTGAGATGGGATCGTACCCGAGGATAAGGTGCGCCGCTCAAAGCTGACCGTCCGAGTGTACAAACACCTCGGCTTTTAGAATCTTATCCAAAAGAGCGAAGTTGACGAGGTGAGCACAGCGAGTGAGCGCGCGACGATCTGCGTAAGTATTCAAAAAACAAAATGGTAAGGGCAAATCAGAAAGAAACACAACCACAGAAAGACAACAAAGAAGAAAAATAGAACTAACGCTACACCAATACTCACCAGGTTCCCCCTCTCTCGTCGAACAAGGGAGACCGTCATGCCAATCCCCAGACAATATTAGAAAATCTTTGTTCAGACCTTTGTTGGAATGGGGAAGGCACTGGATTAACCTAACCTCGGCATGCCTAGATTTCAGGTAATATCCTTGCGCCTTCAGATACTGAAGGTTATACACCCAGTTTGCCTCGTGGTGAGTAAGTCCTAGTCCTAGTCCTAGTCTCTCGTTTAGGACATCTATGACACCTAGAATCCTAAACATATTTGGGGCACACTGTGTAGGAGATAACCTAACTGTTCAGATATAGTCCCTAGTGATTGGTCTCATAGGGATTCTCATCCCCCCTCTATGAATGCTATCATAGGAATCACCACCTCACTGGTGTCCCTATTGGTGTGCTACCTTCTTTGCTTACAATATTTGATGGATACTCCTAGAGGGATCCCATATTTGGCTTTAAACTCCTCTATTTTCTCAGGGCTATCTACTAAGGGTGCGAACCTACCCATTTTCTAAAACTAAAGAGAGAATATGATGGTGGGGTTGGGAAATTTAAATGGCCGAGGACAGAAAAACTGAGAATGACGAGAAAGAATGAACAACAATAATGAAAACAGAGAGTTGAAGAGCTTACTTTAGAGCAATTATGTCACCTCGACTTAGAACTGAAAGGGTGTAAAGATGCGTGTAGATTGCAGGAGTGGCTAAGTTCGGTGTACAGGCTCTGAAATGAACAGAGGACCTTTGAAATGACAGTATTTATATAATGGAAAGTCATAAAGCGGGAAACCTCCCGCCTATCCCCTTAAAATGCGCCCACCTATTGGATGAGCATCATGCGGTTGGATGTGGGGAACAGAGAGCTGCCAGCATTTAATTGAAGCGCGTTCTGCAGACCGAAACATCAGAAGCAGATTGTCCCGTGTGCGTGTATCGAAACCCTTATTCCTTTCAGTAAGGTAGAAATAAGGATTTCGAGGGGCTATTGTAGTGCCAATGGGCCCAAGATACGTATTGGGCCGGTCCAAAGGCTCTCATAAGAAGGAAAGTCCAACCCAATATCATGAATGGTCCGAGGACATGATAAGTCCCACCTACGAAGTCACGTGACAAAGAAAAGTGCCATGCATGAGCAGAACACCATGAAACATGACGTCCGAGGATAACCAAGTCCTCGGCAGCATGTTGCTGAGGATGAGGCGAGTGATCTGGCGGTTCAAGGGCATCCGTACTGAAGACCTGGGATGCAAAAACTGAGAAAAAGAGAATAGGGGATAAAGGGAAGTGACAGACAAATATCAAGGATAAAGCTGCTACCACCGCATTGAAGGCTCCATACCTATCTCTCTGGCCGCATTAATGAGGAAGTGACGCCTGAGTATTGGAGTTCAATCTAGCACTTACCGCCAAAGACTTTGGTAAAAAGGAATGATGGGACAAGTATCTAAAAAAGAGTATATGGACTACATGTGGAAGAAAGGAGAAAAAGATGCAGGCCTATAAAAGGCGAAGAAAGAAGAAAGAGAGGGGGGGACAGACACACACACACGAGAGAAAGAGAGAAATTATAAGAAGAGGCCAAAAATAGTCCTCGGCATTCATATATGATACAGCTTTCACCCATATACTAGTTGAATGCATGAATTCTATGATTGAATTGATCCTTCTATGTTATCTGCTGTCCATAAACCTAGACTAGAAGCCCATTCTCTATAAATTTATTGTTTTGGGTTCATTGGGTTGGTTCTGAAAGTGCAACTTTATTCCAGCATGATTTGCGCCCTTACACCTATGAAAACATAACTTGTTATCGTTCAAATCATAAAAGTATTTCGTGTAATAAATTTCACAACAATTTTCCATGACTATAAAGTTAAAAAAGGCTATCCTAAATCCTCTTATCTATATAATAATAATAATAATAATAATAATAATAATAATAATAATAATAATAATAATAATAATAATAAGAAGTTGTCAAAGATTTTTTTATAGCTTTGAGAAAATAAAAAAATATGGGAAAGAAAAAAGTATTTTGAGAAGACGAAAAAACCAAATAAGTTGACACACAAAGAGTGCTTTCAGTTCAACTTTATTAAGTTTCAATATTAATCAATCTACTAACCAAAACACTACCCAAAAAGAGAAAATGATTTCAACGTATAATTTATTTCTCGATTTTCTAGGCATATCAACACCTAAACATACAAAAACACATTATCTTCCACTATCTTTATTGTTTTTTTTTTCTCTCAAAAAAAATCTTTATTGCTTTTTTTTTTTTCCTTATAACTATAAATTTTTAACGTATTTTTAATTGAAGAAAATATAGTAATTAGTAAGATCATCATTTTAAAAAAAATTTCTCTTGAAATTAGTTCTAGAGAGAAAACAAGAGTGAGTGTGGAGTGATGAGGGCACCTTGAGGTTTCGATGGTTTGTGTATAAGTGAGCAACAATTTTTAAGGTGGTTAATTTCTTCAATATGATAAAACCACTTGAAATATGGTATTTCTTAAATACTTTATTAGTATTATTATTTTTGGGAAGGCGGAATATGTGTGGTTTAGTTGGTCATTTTCATTTCTTTGAATCTCTTTGGACTAATTTAATTATTGAGTGGAGACTGAATGCAACCTTTAGAGAACCATAGATTTCCATTCTTGAATTATTTACAATAATTCCGTCGGTCCACTCATACTTCCCTATCTAAAGGTCACATTGTCATGCCCTAATGAAATGCCAATTTGACCTAACATTACCAAATTCAAATTGTTCGATGATCAATAAATAACATAAATTTCTTATATTTTTCCATCTAATAACTTTTTACCAATAGTCATAGTTTTTCCTTTTTGGAGGAGAGGGAGGGGAATATCATATAAGTATGTATAGGGATTTTTTGAAAATGTGAAAAATGGATTGACTTGAACCCGTATATGTGTAAGTTCGAATTGAGTTGACACATCACTTGAATCATCTCAGTTTGTTTCTTTTATTTATTTTCATTGTTTTATTTTCTTCTCACCTTTTTAGATTAGAATGCTCAGTTCTCTTCATATTTCTTACACACACACACACTCTAATGCATAGATCTATAATCACATCACTTTGTGAGGACGACTAATCCAAGCTTCAATCACCAACAAAGCCTTTTTCTCATAAGTCATCCATGTTTGGCAGTCAATTTCCTTTTCAGTATTTTTGTTTATATGCTCTCTTATTTGTATTGAAAATAAGACAAATCAAATATCAAATTCAAAAGCATATTCATTAAGTGGAACATAATTTTTAAATTTAAGATAAGCCAGGAGTATTTTCTAACTATTGAAAAGAAGACAAATAAAATATGAAATTCAAAAGCATAGTCATTAGACGGAACATAATTATTAAGTTTAAGATAAGACAGAAGTATTTTGTAACTCAATGGATAGCATTCTTTTCTGAATTAGTTGAATCATAGTTCAAATCTCTCATAATTTTTGTAACCATTGAATTATTTTTTAAAAAAATTGTAGAAAAAATTTATGTTTAGAAAGATTATTTTCTTTTTGTGATTAAAATATAACCCATGTTGGAGTGAAGTTGCATTAGATCTAGATTATATTTTAATTAAATAAGCCTCTAAGAGAGAGAGAGAGAGAGAGAGAGAGAGAGAGAGAGAGAGAGAGAGAGAGAGAGAGAGAGATTCTTTGATTGATTCCATGATGGTGAGTAAAACAATGCCAAATACTTCCATGTGGTTTGGTTAAAATTAACATCATAAGTTAAAATCCTCAAGAGTAAGGACTTAATTCTTAGGATATTCATTGTTGGTGCAATCGAGACCAAAGCTGATAGAAACTCAAATTAGAATTCTAAATTAGAGTTCCAAATTTGCACCATTTGTACTAACTTATTTATTCTTAAAAAGTTTTATTTCTTAATTTTACAAACAAATGTAGGACCATATTATAAATATTATTGATAGTCAAGAAATTTTATAAATATTATTGCAAGTGAGATGTTCCTTGTAAAATTTTGTAAAAGAGTTAACGAAAATATAAAAATAACTATCATTAGTATTTAAATTATATATAAGAAAATAAATATAAAGTGTGAAGTAATTATGTTATATGCAAACTTCTTTCTTTCGCTTTTTTCTCTTTTTTTTTTTGGGAGAAGATTATGTTTTATGCAAGCTGATTTAGAAGTTTCACTTAATAAGTCTTATTAAAATTGGCCAAAACCAATAAATTCTAGCTAAACTAACACATTACATTAGTCAATTAAAGTAATGCTGCTAGAATGTTTTATAGAGACTTTAATCTGCTCCCTAAACTATGCCTATTTTCTAAAGTTTAAGTTCTTTAGTTTACTTATTTGCTTGCCTTGGAGTATTCCTCTTTTCCAACTTTGCTAGCATCTCTACCAATTTAGAAAATAGTATGCAGATGAGCCATGAATTACAAAAACTGATTTTGTGGAGTAAATTAATGGAAAATGATGACTCATGTGTGCGACAAAAACCAACATTTGTATGTGTCTATTCTTGATGTATTCTGCAACTGACTACACAAAATAAAATACATAGAATAGAATACATAGAAGTGCATTATTCAATTGAATAGTTATTCAAAAGTGATGTATGTTGATTACACATGCCTGTAAGGAAAAAGCAAATAAGATTCAATGTTTCACATTGATTTCCATTTTTCTTGATTCATTGAACTAGTTCCATCTAATTTTTATTTAGATACAAAACATGTGATATTTAACAATCAAATAAATGTCATGTGTCGCATATCCAGCTAAAAATGAGAGGGAATTGGAGGAGATCACTTCCCTAAATTCTATATGTAGTAATTTATTCTATTACATAAAATCTTGTATAATAAGCAACAAATATTGGCAAGATTACATAACTAAATAAGTTGTATTTTTTGTTTATTGAACTATTAGAAATATTTTGATCCATGATGAGTTGAATTTTTACTTTGAAAAAAGAAAAGAAAAAGGAAAAAGCTTATTTACTTAAAAATTCCTTTACCGCTAAACAATATAGAATAATATGCTATTATTTTGTGGGATTTTTATTCATTAAAATATCAAATTTTGGCTATGCCAGTGCCATCCACTCTAGTCTCTACATAGTCCGCACAAGTCCAAATTGATAGTCACCTCAAATTTGACTATTCAAATGGGTTTTTCTCAAAGAACAAGTCCGAAAAGTAAGGTTTTCAGACCCGGACCGTTCATTGAACTGTAAAAGAAAGAGGTTCAAGGTTTTTGAGGTCGAACCGAGGTTGAACCGAGGTCGAACCGTGATGACGTCATAATTAATTTAATAATTATTTTAAATATATATATAAATATTAAATTAATATAAGTAGAAAAATGAACAAAAATAATCCAAATAAATATAAAAATCTAATTTTCAAATGTCTTTTTTATATCATAACTTTCATAAGGCAAATAAAAAATATTAAAACTTAAGCAAAAATAAATATATATTTTTTTATAAAACTCAATATTGTACTCTTTTAATCTTTTTATGAGAATTCATGTCTAAATTGCCTGAAGTTATGCTAAAGTCCATTGAATATTCAACTATTTATGAAAATTTTTAAAACAAAAAATTAACAAAAGCTATACTGCTAAAGGGTGGCCGGATAAAGCATTAAAAATTGATTAAATAAAGAACAAAAACCTAAAAATTTTTGAAAGGAGTAGTTGACAGTTGAGTTGACACTTTGACAGCATGTATGTAGTTATATTTTATAAATAAAAAATAAACAAAACTGGAAGAGTGGTCAGCCAAACCATTAAAAAATTGATTAATATTATAAAATTTAAAGAAATGTGTTTGACAGCTTGCATTTAGTGGGTGACAGAAAAATTGTCAATCACCTTAAAAGAGTCCAGAAGACGCAAGAGCTCATTCAAAGGAAAAAACGCAGAAGGTAGAAAACTGCAGAAACAACAAACGAAAAAAAACGCAGAGAAAGAAAAAAAATTGCAGAAACAGCAATCGGCAAAAACACAAAGAGAGAAGGCGAACGAGATCGAAAAGAAGAATAAAAACAAATAGTGGTGCGATCTCAATGTCTGAGGTTGAAGCTTCATCAATGGCTGAGCTGTAAGTACCCAAAAAAAAAAACTGAATCACTGAACCTGCAAGAACCGTGACAACCGCCCACGGTTTTCAAACCCGTGAGGTTGAACCGTGGTTCGCATGGGTGACTGAGTTTTTCATGTACACCGGTTTTGGAGGTTAAAAGAACCGTTTTGGTGAACGGTTTCCGGTTATTCCGGTCGGACCGTACGGTCCGGTCCGGGTTTTACAACCATGCCGAAAAGACGGAAGACAATATCTATTTTGGAAAAAAAATCAACACCAAAACCACGTTTTTTGGACTTTGGATGCTGGACAAGATATTCCATAAAATTGTGCAACAATTAAATGATGTTTTGAATGCTGGTCAAGATATTCCATTAAAATTAGCATAAACTTTTTTGAGTTCAAGGAAAATAATTTAATGAGAGTAATTTAATAAAAATTTTAGTGCATTTAGAAAGGAATATAAATTCTCTGTACTACTTTTTGTATTTCACTTTATGTTAATTATAGCTAATAGCTATAACACTACTCAATTCCTTTATAATGACAATATATTTTAAAAATCTAACAATTAAATTGCATGTTTTTTGTGTTCTTAACACATATATCAAATTTTGTGACAATTGGAAGTTATTTGCTATTCAATTTATAAACATATATTTTATGCATAAATTTATATTATAAAAATTTGAAATTTAAACATTTAATTGATGACATAGTTATTTATTCCTTGATCTACTAAAACTTTAAAGCATAGGGATACAAGAAGAAAATTTTGGCTTTATCTAATGGTAGATTTTTTTAAACTCAAATCCAATAAAAAGATATTGAGTGAAGTTGTAGCCATTAGTTACAACTAAATTTGTAGTTAAAGTTTGTCCTTCACTCAGAGAGTAATGTTACAATCATAAACTATTTTAAAACATTTTTACAAATTGTTAATATGTCAAACTTCTTATTAGTATTCATCTTGACCCACCATTAACATTACTTTTATTTACCAATAACTATTCACCACATCAGCAGTTTATGAAATTTTTTATAAAAAAGTTTGTATCTCTAGTTAACATTAATGCATTATAATTTGTTATTAAAAAAAAGTGCATATATAATTTATTATGCCCATGCATGTATTGATGCACTTAGGTCACGTTTGGTAGACTGTAATAGAAATTGTAATGTAATAGATATTCCTATGGCATAACTATTCGGTTGTTTGGTTATGTTTTTATTACAATGAATAGTTATTCCTTATGAATAGCTATTCTTCAAAATGAGGAATAACTATTCCTTATCAAAAGTGCTGAATATCTATTCCTTCACCTTATGTAATAACTATTTTAAAAAATTTCCTAAAAAGCTATTAGTTGTCACATCTTCAAAAGGAAAGAAAATAAATTTTCCTTATTGTTAATTATTAGCTCTATTTTGAACACCCTAAAATAAGTATATTTTAGGAAATTTGACTTAAAAATTATTTAATTACACATTTTTTTTTATACTTTACTAAATTATGGATGCATATTCAGAATTTTACTCCTAAATGGTCACCAAACTAATGAATAGTAATACTTATTACATTCTAACTTAATGTATTCCTTGTAATACTTATTCCTATTCTTATATAATAATCATTACAGTGTACCAAACGTACCCTTACTTCTCGTCGGTCTATTACTAGTAAAACGGCCTCCCATTCGTGCATAACTCCAACCTGTAAAACAAAGAAGACATTAATTATATGAACTTTGCTATATATGCAAATTCTTAGATATAAAACCTTTTCGAATTTAAGAAATTAAAAGTACAAAACTAGACGTATATGATAGAATCACACCCCAATTTTTTAAAAGAGAACCCATTACTAACCTCCACCCATTGATTTGAGAATATTAACTTTGAGATCGAGAGAGACGGCCAATTACCAGATTTGAGATATTATAGCTTTGAGTGTAGAGCAGAACCTTGTTTTATAGTTTATACTTTAGTTCTTTCCTTAGGTTAGACTTCCTTTTAAAATAGGGTTCGAATTCCTAATAATAAATAATAATAACAATAATTAATAAAAACACTATTCGTACATTCCACTGGGTAAATATGAGAAATTTATATATAGGAACAAAAAATTTGAGAATTGTTGATAACTTCTTTTTTTTTTTTTTAATAGGAAGAATTGTTGATAACTTGATACACATTGTTAGTAATAGATAATAAAAAAGTGATGTCAATGATGAGCTTGGCTCAAATGAGAATCCGTACAAGGTTATCACATTATATTATTATAATGGAAAGAGAACTTGGCCCTTGGGCATGGATGATATAATTGTTAAATGTTATCGTACTATAATATCTTCATTTTTTTTTTTTTTTTTGGAGAGAGAACAATAGTAGACTTTATTCAATTAAATCACTTTGTACAATGGGAAGAGGAGAAATGGGCATTCTTTAAACCAAACTATGGCCTCCTTATTCTCTTTTGTAGCACTAGCTAAAACTAATATAGCATGATTACATCGCAAAGGTATACCATGAAAAGAAATAAAAGAAAAACTATCTCTAATTAAATCAATGTCTTCAGTGATCGAGGCAGCTTCTAAGTATGCAATATACTAAGTTTTTCCTTACTTAACAATTATTTCTTGTGAGTGTGTGAATCTAGAGAACCATACTGTGAAGATGTACGCTTTGATAAACTTGGAAGTTTAGAAGTAACTATACTTGCGGTTTTGTTATTTGAACTCCTAAGAATGCGTTTCCAATGCCTCAGAGAAGATTTTTTAGGATCCACCAAATTATCCTCATACGCAATTGGTACATTAATCCAATTGGCTTCATTTTTTTCAGAGTTGTGCTTTATCTCAATAGCATCAGTGTGAACCACGATTTCAGGACTTATTTCATTAATATCTGAAGTACACGGATGCAGAGAATCATACCCATCCGATCCTAGAATAATTGCAAGATCATTATCCACATTATTTGTAACCGTGATAGTAGTTGAAAAATTACCATTAAATGTCCCAGGTCCAGTAATTCTTGCAACAATTAGAGAATTGCCTTGTAAAATTCCAGATTTCGAAATTGACTGTGGTGGATCTGTATCCTTGGGAATAGGCTCATCCATATTCCTCCTGGGTGGGCTAGGTGTTTTTTGTCCCCTTGATTCCTTTTGCCGATGAAAACTTACTCTTAGCCAATCGCCATATGGACTCTCATTGCCCTCACCAAATCTGGGCATAGAACAAACCTTTGCTTCATGCCCCAAAAAACCACAATTGAAACAGAGCCCAAGAAGTCGTTCATATTGAAAAGCTACCCACACTTTATCCCCCTCTGGACTAATAACAGGAGCCCCTCTCTGAATAGGTTTGTCTAATGGCATCTCAACTCGTATTCGAAGAAAACGGGCTTGTTCAGATGAAATAGCTTTACAATCTATGTTAACAACATGGCCAATACCATTACCAATATCCCTACCCGCCTCTACATTAATTAAATCAAAAGGAATCCCCATACCTAAACCCATGTAGGGATTTGCAGAAACTGGACTGAAAATGCCGTCATCCCTTTCTCCTAGTGTTTAAGAAGCAGTATGTGATTGTCAAAACTCCATGGCCCATTGTTGACAACCCATAATAATTGGCTCTCCATGGCAAACTTGAACTGAATAAGCCCCATCTTCAACATCAGTAATCTTCAGATCTTGATCAAATTTCCAAACAGACCTTAAAAGATTCTTTACCGCATGAAGATTGATGGGTTTTGCTGGAAGGAATCAGCCAATAAGACTAAGGTTGCACTGTTCAAGAATCTTCTCATGGTGATCTGAATGAACTGTAATAGCCTCACTTGTTGGGCTTTGTGGAGTCTAGATGTGTTCGATCCGGTTGACAATCTGACCTGACTCGAATAATGTTACGTGATTTTTAATGGGAGATTTTCTGAGGCTTAGTCCATGGACATAGGTAAATTGCCGAATCACGTAAATACTGTCTTATGCGTGTGATTATTTTTCTTTGGTGTGTATTTTCTCTACTTTTGTTTCTCATAGGTTTTGGAATTCGTGGAAATTCCCTACATCATCCTTCTCAGAGGTTAAATTGATGCGCTGTAATCTCTCAATGAAGTCCGAGTCCATGATGGATAAGGAAAGAAAAGAAACGAAGGAAAAAAATACAGAAAAGAACATTAAGGACAAAGACTCTCTGAGAACAAATAGGAAGGGAAGAGAAAAATAGTAAAGACAAAAGAAACTCTGAGAACAAATAGAAAGGGAAAAGAAAATAACAAATTTAAAGATAAAGTTATAGCCACACACTTTACTAAATTTGGACTAAGAAAATCTACTGACACGAAAGTGGAGGAAAGTTTCACCCTAGATGAGAAAAAGCACTCCTAGCAATAGGAGAAGAAAAAGATTTCCTAATCTAGTCCCTATCCTTTAATTATTTTATAATATATCCATTTAATAAATAATTGATTTCATATGCATGGTGATTATACTGGTATAATAACTTGTATTATGCTTGTGTGATAATACTATACATGTTAATTAGTAAAATAATAAAAAGAGGTTGCTGTATGCAATATCGATGATAGTAAAATGAGTAATATTAGAGATACAAACCTTTTTACAAAATAAAAATTACAAATTGTTGATGTGTTGAGTGGTTATTGATAAATGAGTGATATTAAAAGTGGGTTTAGATAAAAACCAATAAAAAATTAGGCACATCAACAGTTTGTAAAAATGTTGTCAAATAATTTATAGCTGTAGTATTACTCTAGTAAAATATGTATATAATTCATTATCAATTTTTTTAATATATTATTCAAATATGTAAATTCATAAATGTGATTAATTATGAGAAGCCTCAAGTTTTTTCTTATTCTTTCTCAAGACAAAATCAGGAATTGTTTTTGGGGCCAAAACATTTAAAAAAAAAAAAAGAATCATTCAAGAACAAGAATTAATACTAACATTTAAAAATAATTAATACATGAAAAATAAAACTAATATCTGTTAAGTATAATATATATATATATATATATATAATAAAAGACAAAATAATAGTTTTTTTTAATACATCTCAACTTAATCATTTATGATATATCAAAACGGAACTCGATGCGATTTTAAATCCTGAAAATGATCTATGATTAATTTTGTATTAAATTTAGCAACAATGTCCCTTTCGAATTGATGTACAAAATCAAACAATGCATTAGAATATCATCTTTCATTTTTATTTTTTTATAAAACATAATTTTGATAATATTCATGTTTGAAAATACTCGTTCCATAGTTGTAATCTAAATTAAAAGAATAAGTACAAGTACAAATTGTATAATTAAATTGGTAGTTTAGTGGCCATTAAAATATTATTAAAAATAATTATTTGGCATTTTTAAATGCCACATCAGCATTTTAATTAATAAAAAATTAAAACAAAAAAATTTTAATTCCTCAATATTAATTTTAATTTTAAAAAATAAGAGACAAACAAAAATTTTACCTTTTTAGTTTTAGATGATTTTTTTTATTAATCTTACCCAGGTTCTAAGCTCATCTCCACTTCATCTTACCCAGGTTCTTCTTCAACAATCTCACTGAATGCCTTGTACTGTATACTCGCTGCACTGAATTCTCTTCACCAGGTGCTTGGCACCACAAGAGTCTTAACCACATCACTCCTCTCTTGAGATTCCCTCTTCTCATCCTCTTCAGCTTCTCTCAACTGGGTCTCAATTTTTTTGCGAGATGAAGCTGCATGCACTCTTCTATGGTTGCCTGGCACTGTTGGTGCCGAGGTTATAACAAAAAAAAATCTCCGTCTCAACCACCATTTCGGCCACAATGAAGCTCAATCTCGGTGACTTTGGGTTAGATCGGCTTTGCGTGGTGGGTCAGATTGGCGGTGCGTGGTGGGTCAAATCGGCATTTCTCTCCTTCGCCGACCCCAGCAAGTCCACCTTCACCACCGAAGAGGCGATGCTCTTCTTCAGATCGGACATTCTGTTTGGGTCTTGCTGGGGTTTGTCTTTTGGGTCTTGAGACCGTAAGAGTTGATCTTGATTTTGAGTGGTCATGTAATTTGGGTCTTGAGACCAAGAGAGTTGTTCTTGTTGGGAATGAATGGGAGAGCTCGAGTTCATCAATGAAAGAGTGAGAGATGATAATTTGTTTTTTCTTTTCTTTGGTGTTCTTGTGATAGGTTTGAGTTCTTGGATGCTGGGTTTGATCTGGGAAGAACGGGAAGAACAAGTTGTAAAATGAAGAACAAGTGAAGACCATGAAGAAATTTTTTGATCTTTTTTTTTTTTTTCATTTGTGTTGTTGTAATCTGGATCTGTGTTTGATCTCTATTTGTGATCAATGTCTATGTTTGTGTTTGATCTCTGTTTTCTTTTTCTTTTTTCGTTTGTGTTGTTGTGATCTGGGTTTGAGTTATTGGTTGTGGGTTTGTGTTCTTATAATCTGGATTTGAGTTCTTCGTTACTGTGATTGATTGGGAAGAACAAGAAGAACAGTGAAAATTAATAATGATCAGTAATTTTTAAAAAAAAATTAAATTAGATTTAAGATTTTTTTAAATTTAATTTCTTTTTATATAAATTTTCTGATGTGGATTTATTTAAGAAAAATTAAAATGCTAACGTGGCATTTAAAAATGCCAAATAATTATTTTTATAATATTTTAATGCCCACATCAGCACCACGTCAGTAAGCAGGGCACTCCGTCTGCCACGTAGGAGATTTCCGTTAGTGGGTTGACCGCAGAAACCATTTTAAAAACGATTTTCTTTTTCTAGAGATGAAATTTGCAACGAAATAAATTTTTTTACCAAAATGAAAATTGACCTAAAATGTAAGGACGAAAAGTGCATTTTCGCCTAATAATAATAGTAACAACTTATTGAAATTGGTTAACTTGTAATTCTGCCATTCTGTGGTCCAAATCGTACAATAGATAGTATATACAGTCCTAGTATTTATTTTCTACAACTGATCTTCTGTGTGGTCGCGGGAAAATCAATAATGCAAGAAATAAAAATATTCTTGGACTAGGTGATTAATATTAAATTTATAGATAAAAACCCATTAGCAACCTCATATACATGACTGTAGCGAATATCATTGATAACCACCTTATGATTCAAATCATTTGTTTTAGGTATCATCCACAGATAAGTTCATCTGGCAAACCATCGTCACCCACTAATATGTCAATATTGTTTTTTTTTTTTTTTTTTTGAAACTATATGTCAACATTGTTAGCAATATAGTAATCATTTTGTTAAATTTTTTTTTTTTCGGATAACATATATAATAGGTTGCTTCAATACTATTGGAACTAACGACATTTTAGACTTTTTAGTTCCTACCTTCATGTGTTGGGGATATTCTTTTTGGTTTTTGGTCAGCCTTCTTTTTTTTTTCTCATCTGGCAAACCATCGTCACCCACTAATATGTCAACATTGTTAGCAATATAATAATCATTTTGTTAAATCTTTTTTTTTTCGGATAACATATATAATAGGTTGCTTCAATACTATGAACTAACGACGTTTTAGACTTTTTAGTTCCTATCTTCATGTGTTGGGGATATTCTTTTTGTTTTTTGGTCAGCCTTTCTTCTTTTCTTTTTTTTTTTCCACTTCAAACCTCATTCTAAGTGCTATGTCTATGGAAGAAAATTAAGTGTTGGAGAGTGATTGGTCCTAATTACTCCTTTTATTTGTGCTCTTCATAATTGCTTTACATTGCATGCTTTAAACAATCATGAAATACATATTATTTGTCTTACTTTTTATGTATCATTTTATGTACCCAAAAAAAGTACGAGAACATTATTGTTGTAGACCGTTGCCACAATTTGCCTGATTTTTCTCGTTCAAATGACTGTTCTAAATTTAATCACACATTCTTCTAAACAAATAAAATTAAATAATCACACATAGCCGTTGAATTTGTTGAATTTTCCTTATGACACTGGACATGGGACCATCAACATTGGTGAAAAGAAAAAGAAAAAAAAAGGGAGAAAGTTTTCCAAATAAATAAATAATAAATCAAGAGCCGTTTGAGGGCAAAGTGGGTCCATGCAAGCGAAGGTAACTAGGTAAGCTATATGGTCGGCAAAAAAATTATGTTAATCATATCATTAGTAACCATGTATAATCACTCTTATTTTATTTTTAAATTTTTTATTAAAAAAAAAAAAAAAAAAGGCTTCAAATCATGAACCTATACTCTCTGGTCCTCCATAAATAGACCTTTGCATTCACTCCTCCATCCACAAATCACACTTCAACTTCTTCTTTCCCTTCTAAAACTCTCTATTTCTAGCTCATACTACTTGTAAAGCTTAAGTGATCACTATGACAAAGGACGTTGAAGTTGTAGAGCGAGAAGGAGAGTCCTCAGCTAAGGACTACCATGACCCACCTCCGGCACCTTTGATCAACCCTGAGGAGCTAACCCAGTGGTCCTTCTACAGAGCTCTTATTGCAGAGTTCATTGCCACACTTCTTTTCCTTTACATCATAATTTTGACTGTAATTGGGTACAAGAGCCAGACTGACCCCGCCAAGAACGCAGACCAATGTGGTGGGGTTGGTGTTCTTGGTATTGCTTGGGCCATTGGTGGCATGATCTTCGTCCTTGTTTACTGCACTGCCGGTATCTCTGGTAGGTTAAATAGTATATTATATACAGGATGACTCATATAGTTGTGAAATTGTTATAATTGGCTCCCTCAAATTTTTAGATTGGTTCAAATAGCCCAAAAGAAACTAATCACCTATCCCTTTCTTTGGGCCCGTGGCCCTCTATAGTCCAAATACAACACAACAAAAAATCCTAAAATCAAAAAAATCTCTTAGAAAAAAAAAAAAACAAAAAATCCCTTACGGGTTACAATAATTTATATGACTCTTTTAAATTGATTTATAAATTATGGAAAAGTCAATTACAATATTTAAATTTTTTTCAAAAGATAAAATGCAAAATTCTTTTAGAAGTCAATATTGATGATATAGCATTGTCACTCTTAATATTAATATCCCAATTTTTAAAATCCTCATACAAAGTTTTCAAAACTTCATTAGTGCGATTTTTAGTTGCATCCAAAAGTATGGGTTTATCATATTGGTGAGTTGGTCAACGTAATAAAATCAACATATTAATTCCAATTACCCAAAATCTGGAGATCCGAAGTCCTCTTCTTCTTTTTTTCTTCTTCTTCGAAAAGGTTAGAACATCATATTGTAACTTTCAACTTTTTGGTTCATATTTTTTTCTTCTTGACTTAAATATTTAGGTAATAAACTGCAATTATTTTGTCTACCATGATTTTTTTTAATAAACCATGTCACTTGAAATTTTTTTGGTTCGTGCTTTGGCCCTCCCTAGGTTCAAATCTCGGGCCCTCGCTAGGTGCCTAAGTTCAAATCCTGGTTCTGTCCCTGATTATTCTTATAAAAGAAGGAAGTACTTATACGTCGCTATACTACAAAATAGCTAATAATTTTTCTTAACTTGTTCGCTCTAGAAAAGAAAGAAAGATTTAAAAAAAAAAAGAAAAAAAGAAGAGATATTCAAGTTTAACAAGTTAGTACTTGCTAGTAGTCTGTTCTATCACGTAAAAGTGAATTCTGCTAATTAAATTCACGTGAAAATAAAAAGTATCGTACATGTAAAAAAAACCTAATAATTTTCTCACACGCATATACAAATTTTTTTTTTCCCTCTCCTTGGCAAGGGTGTGTTTTAATTGTTGCTGGATAAAGAAATTTCAGTGATAACTGATAAGTATGAAAACTTGGGTATGTAGGAGGACACATAAACCCTGCCGTGACATTTGGGATGTTCTTGGCGAGGAAGGTGTCTCTTATCCGAGCGGTGTTGTACATGGTAGCACAGTGCTTGGGAGCAATCTGCGGTGTTGGGCTGGTGAAGGCATTCCAAAAGTCACTGTACACTAGGTATGGAGGTGGAGCAAATGAGCTCCAAGCTGGGTACAGCAAGGGAACTGGATTGGGGGCAGAGATAATTGGTACCTTTGTTGTTGTCTACACTATCTTCTCAGCCACCGACCCTAAGAGGAAAGCTAGAGACTCCCATGTTCCTGTAAGCATGCCCTCTAATTTTAGTTTAATACAATTTTATTAGGCAACATGTCAAGATTTTCTCATCCCAACGGGTTCATATAAAAATTCTATGGTAGTGTTGTTATTGACAATTGTTTCTATGTTCCAGTTAATATTTGTTTATATCAAGGTTTTGAAACCCGGACCGTTCATTGAACCGTAAAAGGGAGAGGTTCAAGGTTTTTGAGAACGAACCGAGGTTGAGCAGAGGTCGAACCGTGATGATGTCATAATTAATTAAAGCCTAAATATAGATATTAAATTTATAAAACTATCAAAATTGACTAATATATCTATATATGTGAGGGAAATTTAATGATTTTCAAGCATATATTTAATAATTAAATAACAAAGTTAATAAAATAAAATAATAACTATGAAAACATTAAAATATATGATTAATTTTTGAAGTAAAGTTGAATATCTTTGAAGGATTTTAATTATAATTTTTTTTATTCCTTGTAAGAGATGGATAATTTAATTAAGTAGAATAAAATTATGTTAAGTTGTTTTTATAAAAAAAAAAAAAAAAATTGCTAAGGGGTTGGATTGCACGGTTCTTGACCGGTTTGTACGGTCCAACCCCGGTTTTAGGGATTCACGAAATTAACTAAAAATACGGTTCTTTGTGCTTAAAAAACCAGTTTTCATCCCGGTTTTCGATTTTCATGGTCCGACCTCCCGGTCTGGTCCGGTTATGAAAACAGTGGTTTATACTCATTTTCCACACAATATTTATAATCGCATATATTAATGAACACATTTTAAAATATGAAAATGTGACGTCCAATTGTAAAACGTAGAAAATTAATGTATATGGACGATTAGGAATAAGTTGTTTAGACAATCATTGTCCCTTCAAAATTTACAAAATGATCACTTGTTTATTGAAAAATTGTAGAGTGTAGGCCCATTTTGGAAGGTATTACTAATGCTTCCTCACCTAATCCTGAATTTATATGGATTTTATTTGATAATTAACCTTTTTTTTTTTACCTAAGTCCATGGATTTGTATAAATAATCATTTATTAAAAAAATCAAATATTGTTGGTATAACTTATTGTAATTTGTGTGTACTAGAAATTATATCGACCCAAATAAAAACAAGGTTATTCCAATCACAATAAACTGTGTTAACATTTTGTGAAAATAAACATATCTATTATTGCTAAAAAATAAATCCACACGGTTATAACATAGCACAGATACTGAACCACCATGTCACAAGCCACTGGTTTGTGGAAGGAAGGATATGGCTAGTTGGCCAGTTTGCATAGGATTATGGAAATTTTCTAAACATATAAATTTATGGTTGAATAGTGTATACTCTACATAAGCCATTGTATTATTCAGCCAAAAAAAAAAAAAAAAAATACATGAGCCTTGTATTTGTCACTTGGTTGATTTTGTTTTTTGTTTTGGTTAAATTTAGGTATTGGCACCCCTTCCCATTGGATTTGCTGTATTCACGGTTCACCTAGCCACAATCCCCATCACTGGTGCTGGTATCAACCCAGCTAGAAGCCTTGGAGCCGCAGTGATTTACAACAAAACCAAGGCCTGGGATGACCATGTATGTGCCATCGATCCTTCTTCTTCCTCTCACTATTTATATATATTTTTTATTATATATGATTCTCATATATAATTATATTTATGATGTGTTTCAGTGGATATTCTGGGTTGGACCTTTTGTTGGAGCTGCCATTGCTGCCTTCTACCACCAATACATTCTTAGAGCAGCAGCCATTAAGGCTCTAGGATCCTTCAGGAGCAATGCTTAAGTTTTAAGCTTTTCAAACCATGTGTTTGAAAGTGAATAACAATAATGAGGACTGCAAGTCTGTCTGAGGGTCCCTTTACCAATCCTCAATAGTCATGGAGGCCCATGGAATTGTAGATAAACGTGTCTGTGGGACAGGACAGGACAGGAGGGGTGCCTTTTGTGTATCCCTTTCCTTTTTCTCTTTTCTTTTCTTTCATGTATTTATGTGGTGATTGTTGTCCTTGTTTATCCTTAAATCATCTTTTACTTTTTGCTTTTTCTATGTGGTTGTGTATTCGTGCAAGGTTTTCAGACTCGAACCGTTCAATGGACCGAAAAAGTTAGCGGTTCAAGGTTTTTAAGGTCAAACTGAGGATGAACCGTGATGATATTATAATTAATTTAATAAATAAATAAATATATTAAATTAGAAATAATAGAAAATTTAACTAAAATAAGAAAATATTTAGGTACCAAAAACCTAATTTTTATATATATATATATATATATATATATATTTTATGAAGCCTACATCTAAGCCCATGTCGTAGGCACAAATTAAACCACGTTCATGCCTTGATGCTCAAGCCCATTAAAACGGTCAACTGTCCAAAGAAATTTCAAAGTGAAAAACAAAAAAGATAAAGGACTTAAAAAGAAGAAGCTAGAAGTCAACAAAATTAAATAATAGCCTAAATAAAAAACAAAGCCCAAGAATAAAGTGGTTGGTCAGTGAGTACTGAGTAGATGACAGCCAAGCATTTCTTCACCATCTCCATCGTCTGCAAAGCAACTCCAGACTCCAAAGTCCTCAGTCCAAACGCAGAATTTGAAATGGCAAAAGGCAAAAAACAAAGAAAAATTTCTTCATCAGTTGCCACTGTCACAACTCACACCACGAAAGTTTTGACGACATAATCCAAACAAAACTGAATGCTTTTTTTTTTTTTTTTCAAATATATCAGATGAGATTTTTTTTTTTTTTTTTTGATAATCAAGATATAAGGACTTTCATTAATTAGGGGATAAACCCAAATAAACTGCATCCATATGAATATGGTCCGAAATCATTGGGGGAGTGTCCTCCACCCAAACAACATAGTCTGATACATTACATGCATGTCTCGCAAGCATATGTGCTGTTGTGTTGCATTTCCTGTGTACATGTTGAG
This sequence comes from Castanopsis chinensis, assembly GCA_032878915.1. Classification (NCBI taxonomy): domain Eukaryota; kingdom Viridiplantae; phylum Streptophyta; class Magnoliopsida; order Fagales; family Fagaceae; genus Castanopsis; species Castanopsis chinensis. The sequence goes on from JAVQMG010000071.1 coordinate 1,776,267, forward strand.
CCTTCCAAGCCTTAAATTGCTGCAGACAGAGCTTTGTTCCCTCTACAACCTTCTGGATAGCGCTAGGTTTTATGTCGAGATCAGTTTCCCTTATAGCCACCATGACGGTCTTCGCATCTCCTTCTAAAATCACTTTGCAAAGGCCCAAATCCTTTGCAAGCCGGATCCCCTCCTCTGCTGCACGCGCTTCTGCCTCCATTAGACCTAAAGGGAAATGAATTTTCTTACGCATTGCCCCCATCAAACAGCCATCCTCATTTCTAATTACTACTCCCACTCCACAACTACCCTCTTCTTTAAAGATTGCCGCGTCCACGTTAACTTTATACCAGCCCACTTTAGGAGGTCGCCATTGAGATCCCCGCTGAGGAGGTTGCTTGGGGAATTGGAAGGTTTGGGAGTTGCCATGTCTGTATTCCTCTGCATAGCGGATAGCTTCACTTGCTAGAACTTTTGCTGACTTCCATCTCCCCTCAAATTTATAGAGATTGCGATTGTTCCAAATATACCACGCAACTGTTGCAAATGTAGACCAATCAATATCTTTAGCTTCTTCCCTCAATTTCCAGAAAATATCGAGAAAGTCTTGAAAAGAATTAGTCCAGCTAGGCAGCTTAAGACCCGACTCCTTCCAAGTTTCAGCTGCTAGTTTACAATCCCATAATACATGGCTGGAAGTTTCCTTCTCTCCACACCAAGCACACTCAACCTTTGGGGTCACCTTTCGTCTAGCCAGGCAGTAGTTTGTAGGCAATATATCTTTACAAGCTCTCCATAAGAAATGTTTAACTTTCCCTGTGCACTCCACCTTCCAAATAGACTTCCATATGTCAGTCATTTTGGAAGGATTAGAGCACTTCCCACGGACACCAATTTCCTTGTCATCCCTCAAAAGCTTGAAAGCCACCTCATATGCATTCTTTACTGTGAATCTCCCATTGCTAGACCAACCCTATATAAAAGAGTCATTTGGGAGATACGGGCTGATCAGTATGCCCAAGACAGTTTTAGCTTCGAAGGGGAGAAAAGTGTTTCTCACCTCTTCAATGTCCCACGAACCCTTCTCCACATCCAAAAGTTGCTCCAACCTTTCCACCATTGACCCTTGAACTCTTGGGCTGACAACCTTGAAAGAACTTGGAGTGGGAAGCCATCTATCTCGCCACACATGAACATTTCTGCCATTACCTATATTCCACCATAGACCCTTGTCAATAATACTCTTTGCATCCATTAGGCTTCTCCAAGTGTATGAGGGATTCTTTCCTAGCTAGGCTTCCATAAAACCTGAGCTTTTGAAATACTTTGCCTTCAGCACCTTATGCATTAGAGAATCTGGATTTTGGAGCAAATGCCATCCTTGCTTGGCTAAAAGAGCTAAATTAAAGGTTTTGAGATCCCTAAATCCCAAACCAGCATCCTTATTTTTTTGACACATCTTTTCCTATGAAATCCAAGCCATTTTCTTTTCTTTTTCCTTCTGCCCCCACCAAAAATTTCTAACCATGGTATTTAAGTCCTTACACAATGAATCCGAGATCTTAAAACAACTTATAGTGTACGTGGGAGTGGCTTGAGCCACGGCTTTAATAGGAATTTCTTTTCCGGCCTTAGATAACAATCTACCCTTCCATCCCGCAATTCTTCTTCCCACTTGATCCTTAATGCGATTGAAGGCCTTCTTTTTCCTTCTCCCCACTAATGGTGGCAGCCCTAAATAACTTTCATGTTGTTTGGTGATTTGCGCCCCAAATAACTCTTTAATCTCATCCTTTACTTCACTGCTGGTATTCTTACTGAAAAAAAGAGAAGTTTTCTCTTTATTCAACTTTTGCCCTGACTCTTTCTCATACTCCTTTAAGACTTGGTTCATCCGGTTGGCTTCCTCTAGAGTTGCTTTACAAAATATGATACTGTCATCCGCAAAAAATAAGTGGGAAATTTTGGGGGCTCCTCTACACACTGCTACCCCATTAATCCTCCCCAAACTAGATTCTCTTTGCAACATCTCAGCCAGACCTTTCGCACACAACATGAATAGATATAGAGAGATGGGATCTCCTTGGTGAAGCCCCTTTGAAGGAAATATCTTGCCTTTTGGCTCTCCATTGATTAGAACGGAATAGGATACCGTCCTTACACACATCATCATCAACTGCACCCACTTATCTTGAAAGCCCATCCTCTTCATCACCCCTTCCAAGTAGCTCCACTTAACACGATCGTACGCCTTACTCATATCGAGCTTGACAGCCATTAGACCTGTTTTTCCCTTCCGCTTCATTTTTATGCAGTGCATCGTCTCAAAAGCTACAAAAACATTATCTGTGATCTGTCTCCCTGGAACAAAAGCACTTTGTGCATCTCCTATAATCCTCGGGAGGATTTGTTTCAGTCTGTTTGCAAGGGCTTTTGACACCACCTTATAAATAACATTGCACAGGCTGATTGGTCTATATTCTGTAATTTTCTGAGGGTTTTTCACTTTGGGTATCAGGTAGATATAAGTTTCATTCAGGGAACTAGGTAGCATACCAGTATTTAAAATATCCAAAACACAACTTATCACTTTTGAACCAACTATGTTCTAGTATTTCTGATAAAAGATAGGAAACATACCGTCAGGGCCGGGGAATTTTGTGGGATGCATTTGGCTGAAAGCTTCTCTGATCTCCTCTGTTCTGAAAGGCTTCAGTAAAGTATCGTTCATTTCTGGGGTTACCCGCCTTCCTAAGCCATCCACATTGACCACGTAATCACCTGGGTGCTCTGTGCTGTAAATCTTGGCAAAGTAACCAAGGATAATATCCTCTATTTCTCCCATATCCTCATGCCACTGCCTATTTGGTCCCCATAAACCTTCAATTCTGTTTTTCCTTTGCCTTTGGGTTGCCGTCGCATGGAAGAATTTAGTATTTCGATCCCCACATTTAATCTAATCTGCCCTAGACCTCTGCTTCCACATCACTTCCTCCCTATTCAGCGTTTCATTTATTTCCTTTCTCAATGCCTCAATTTCTTCAGCTGGCTCATGCAGCTGGTTCAAAGCCTCAAGCTCTTGCAGACGTTTGTTCTTCACCCTCAGCATTTTATTCACATTTCCAAACACATCATGATTCCACCTTTGTAACTGATCTTGACAGCACCTAAGTCTATCCTGTATCAAGAAACTCAAATCTTCTCTAAGGGGATCCTAAGCTTCCTCTATAATTTGTCTGCAACTATCATCCTGGGTCCACATGGCTTCAAACAGAAATCTTCTCTTCGTCGGTTTTTGAGGATGTTTCTTCTTCAAAAACAGAGCCAACATACAATGGTCCGAGGCGGCCATAGATACATGGTGGACTACTGCATCCTTAAACAAAGTTCTCCATTCCTCATTTGCCACCACCCTATCAAGTCTAACCAAAGTCCTTTGCTCTCCTAATCTGCCGTTACACCATGTGTACCGTTGCCCCACAAACCCCAAGTCAGAGAGCCCATAATTTCTTAAGTATTCCCTAAACTCCCACATCTGGGTTGCATCCCTCTCCAACCACACCAATTTTTCCTCAGCTTGCATAATCTCATTAAAATCTCCAAATACAACCCAAAGCATATCACATTGATTTTTCAAGCAATTCAATAATTCCAAGAGATTTTCCTCATACCTGTGTCCAGGTGTCCATAGAAGCCGGTTGCTCTCCACGAAACTTGCCCCACCTCGCCTTGAACTACCACGTCTATGCGAAAGTTTGAGCAACTCTTCAGCCACACCTTCGTCCCTTTCCTCCAAATCAACGCTAATCCGCCACTCTTTCCGTCACTAGGAACAATTATCCTTCTGTGTACTCAATCTTGTTTTGAAAACCCTTCATTTTACTCACCCAAGCTTTGGTCTCCACAAGGAAAACCAAGATCGGTTGCTTCAATTTCACCTCCTTGGTGAGAATCTGAACCGCCGGGGATGATCCAAGCCCCCGGCAATTCCACACCAGTAAACTCATTGAGCTCGGCGGCGTTGCATCGCAGACGCCGCCACTCCGCCATCCGTAGTTGAGTTTTCCTTCCCCTATGATTTTTGAGGCTTACTTCCCTTACTGCGTTTTGCTTCAAGAGTTTTGGGATCAAGCTCCTTGAGAGGTGTAGTGCTCTCTCGTTTTCTGTTTTCTGGGTTTACACTTCCGATTACATAAGGGCTAAAACTTTCAGCTGGGTTTGATATCTCCTTAGTTGCTTTAGTCCAGTTTCCTCTAGCCATCCGTTTCCAATGCCCACTTTTTGGGCCAAGGCTCTCCGCTGTCCAGCTCGCTTCAGTGCTGTAAGACATTGCTATTGGGCCTTGAATTAAGTCTCCCAGCCCAGTCTTTTGTACCTCCATTACCTCTACTTCATTGGGGCCCATTTTGAAGTTAAACTCTGGGACTTGTAGTTATCTTATCTCTGTATCCCACTGCATTTCTACTTCTCCCACGATTTCTTGGGATTCCTTTTCCTTTTGCTTTTGACTTTCGCTTCCTAGGATAGGAATACTGCTCTCTGCAGGCCCCTTAGACAGGCTGATCTTACTACATTCGTGTATAACTTCGCTTTTCAGAACCCCTTCTGTTGTCGCGTTTGTCGTTTTTCCTTTGATGTTTCTTGCACATAATTGATTCACTGACTCGCCTCCTTCGCCGTTCTCCACACCTCCCTCCTCATGCCGGGGCACTTCTGTTTCATCATCTCCGCCTCCACGCGCCACCAATACTTGGGTTCCTCGTCTTCCATTAACAACGTTTGTTGTCCTGTCCAACGTACTCCTATTGCCCATTTGGGAGGTTTCTCTTACTGTCTTCCTCATTACCTCCCCCCTAAGCCATGCTCCGTACTGTAATGACTTCAGATCAGGTTGTCCCCTGTTATTCTTCACCTCAGAGCACTCCTTCAAATCATGGCTGAGCAGCCCATAGTGATAACAAAAATTTGGCAACCTCTCGTATTTAAATTGCACCCATCTGCCTTCCCCACCTTTAATGGCTACCTTTTTACCGCGAACCAATTTCTTTGTGACATCCACTATTACTCGAACCCTTAGGCACTTTCCCCACTGTACTCTTGTCTCAGCAACATCAACTTCAAGGACCTCACCTATCGTTGAGCCTATTAGATTCCTCGTTTCCCTCGTTCTGCATTTAAGCGGCAAGTTGTGTAGTTGGATCCAGAACGGGCACCATTTTAGACACATTTCCTTTGGTGTTTGTTCTCCTTCAAAATCCTGGAGCATTATAAAGTGCTTATCATAACACCATGGACTCATCTCCATGATTTTCCTCTTATCTCTTTCGTCCCCGAATTCTACCATTTACATCTCATCCCCTATCTCTGAAATCTGCATTCCTTTATTCGGCTTCTACATCATCCTGAGATTCTTCCTTAGTGCATCCATAAATATACACCTTCGTGATAGCACTTTCATCACTAGACAATACTTCCCCAGTTCTTTAGCTGCCTTAGTACTATTGCAACCCAGTTCCACCTTCTCATCCTCTTCTTCTGTAAAGGATAGCTTTCGCCAAAGAGCTTCAAGCTCTTCCTCCATTTTTTGTGACCTAAACTGCCTTACCCAAAGGAAGACACTATTCTCTTGTAAAAGGTGCAAGACCTCACAAGACCCCAACTGCTTCTACATGCATAGCATGAGAGCACTTAAAATCTATAGATGATGAGATTTTTAAGATACGTAAATTTGTTCCCTCTAATGATTCAAATTCGGTTTAAATAAAAATAATTCCCTTATTAACATTAATGCATTATAATTTATTATTCAAAAAAAATTGCATATATAATTTATTATGCCCATGCATGCATGTATAGATGCACTTAATTAATTCTCGTCGGTCTATTACTAGTAAAACGACCTCCCATTCGTGCATTAACTCCAACCTGTAAAACAATTAAGACATTAATTATATGAACTTTGCTATATATGCAAATTCTTAGATATAAAACCTTCTTCGAATTTAAGAAATTAAAAGTACAAAACCAGACGTATATGATAGAATCACACCCCAATTTTTTAAAAGAGAACCCATTACTAACCTCCACCCATTGATTTGAGAATATTAACTTTGAGATCGAGAGAGACGGCCAATTACCAGATTTGAGATATTATAGCTTTGAGTGTAGAGCAGAACCCTGTTTTATAGTTTATACTTTAGTTCTTTCCTTAGGTTAGACTTCCTTTTAAAATAGGATTCGAATTCCTAAAAATAAATAATAATAACAATAACTTAAAAAAAAAAAAAAACTATTCATACATTCCACTGGGTAAATATGAGAAATTTATATATAGAAACAAAAAATTTGAGAATTGTTGATAACTTTTTTTTTTTAATAGGCAGAATTGTTGATAACTTAATACACATTGTTAGTAATAGATAATAAAAAAGTGATGTTAATAATTAGCTTGGCTCAAATGAGAATCCATACAAGATTATCGCATTATATTATTACAATGGAAAGAGAACTTGGCCCATGGGTATGGATGATATAATTGTTAAATGTTATTTTACTATAATATCTCCATTTATTTTTTGGAGAGAGAACAATAGTAGACTTTATTCAATTAAAGCACTTTGTACAATGGGGAAGAGGAAAAATGAGCATTCTTCTAACCAAACTATGGCCTCCTTATTCTCTTTTGCAGCACTAGCTAAAACTAATACAGCACGATTACATCGCAAAGGTATACTATAAAAAGAAATAAAAGAAAAACTATCTCTAATTAAATCAATGTCTTCAATGATCCAGGCAGCTTCTAAGTATGCAATATACTAAGTTTTTCCTTACTTAACAACTGTTTCTTGTGAGTGTGTGAATCTAGAGAACCATACTATGAAGATGTACGCTTTGATAAACTTGGAAGTTTAGAAGTAGCTATACTTGCGGTTTTGTTATTTGAACTCCTAAGAATGCGTTTCCAATGCCTCAGAGAAGACATTGATTTAATTAGCACAGATACTGAACCACCATGTCACAAGCCACTAGTTTGTGGAAGGAAGGATATGGCTAGTTGGCCAGTTTGCATAGGATTATGGAAATTTTCTAAACATATAAATTTGTGGCTGAATAGTGTATACTCTACATAAGCCATTGTATTATTCAGCCAATAAAATAATAATACATGAGCCTTGTATTTGTCACTTGGTTGATTTTGTTTTTTGTTTTGGTTAAATTTAGGTATTGGCACCCCTTCCCATTGGATTTGCTGTATTCACGGTTCACCTAGCCACAATCCCAATCACTGGTGCTGGTATCAACCCAGCTAGAAGCCTTGGAGCCGCAGTGATTTACAACAAAACCAAGGCCTGGGATGACCATGTATGTGCCATCGATCCTTCTTCTTCCTCTCACTATTTATATATATTTTTTAATATATAAGATTCTCATATATAATTTTATGATGTGTTTCAGTGGATATTCTGGGTTGGACCTTTTGTTGGAGCTGCCATTGCTGCCTTCTACCACCAATACATTCTTAGAGCAGCAGCCATTAAGGCTCTAGGATCCTTCAGGAGCAATGCTTAAGTTTTAAGCTTTTCAAACCATGTGTTTGAAAGTGAATAACAATAATGAGGACTGCAAGTCTGTCTGAGGGTCCCTTTACCAATCCTCAATAGTCATGGAGGCCCATGGAATTGTAGATAAACGTGTCTGTGGGACAGGACAGGACAGGATAGGAGGGGTGCCTTTTGTGTATCCCTTTCCTTTTTCTCTTTTCTTTTCTTTCATGTATTTATGTGGTGATTGTTGTCCTTGTTTATCATTGAATCATCTTTTACTTTTTGCTTTTTCTATGTGGTTGTGTATTCGTGTAAGGTTTTCAGTCTCGAACTGTTCAATGGACCAAAAAAGATAGAGGTTCAAGGTTTTTAAGGTCAAACTGAGGTTGGCCTATGGGTATGGATGATATAATTGTTAAATGTTATTGTACTATAATATCTCCATTTATTTTTTGGAGAGAGAACAATAGTAGACTTTATTCAATTAAATCACTTTGTACAATGGGGAAGAGGAAAAATGAGCATTCTTCTAACCAAACTATGGCCTCCTTATTCTCTTTTGCAGCACTAGCTAAAACTAATACAGCACGATTACATCGCAAAGGTATAATATGGAAAGAAATAAAAGAAAAACTATCTCTAATTAAATCAATGTCTTCAATGATCCAAGCAACTTCTAAGTATGCAATATACTAAGTTTTTCCTTACTTAACAATTGTTTCTTGTGAGTGTGTGAATCTAGAGAACCATACTGTGAAGATGTACGCTTTGATAAACTTGGAAGTTTAGAAGTAGCTATACTTGCGGTTTTGTTATTTGAACTCCTAAGAATGCGTTTCCAATGCCTCAGAGAAGATATTTTATTATCCACCAAATTATCCACATACGCAGTTGGTATGTTTATCCAACTGGCTTCATTTTTTTCGGAGTTGTGCTTTATCTCAATAGCATCATGTGAACCACGATTTCAAGACTTATTTCTTTAATCTCTGAAGTACACAGATGTAGAGAATCATACCCATCCAATCCCTAAATAATTGCAAGTTCATTATCCACATTAGTAGTTGAAAAATTACCATTAGATGTCCCAGGTTCAGTAACCGTATCAACAGTTGGAGAATTGCCTTGTAAAATTCCAGATTTTGAAATTGACTGTGGTGGATCTGTATCCCTACGAATAGGCTCATCCATATTCCTCCTGGGTGGGCTAGGTGTTTTTTGTCCCTTTGATTCCTTTTGCCGATGAAAACCTGCTCTTAGCCAATCACCATATGGACTCTCATTGCCCTCACCAAATTTGGGCATAGAACAAACCTTTGCTTCATGCCCCAAAAAACCACAATTGAAACAGAGCCCAAGAAGTCGTTCATATTGAAAAGCTACCCACACTTTATCCCTCTCTGGACTAATAATAGGAGCCCCTCTCCAAATAGGTTTGTCAAATGGCATCTCAACTCGTATTCGAAGAAAACGGGCTTGTTCAGATGAAATAGCTTTACAATCTATGTTAACAACATGGCCAATACCATTACCAATATCCCTACCCGCCACTACATTAATTAAATCAAAAGGTAATCCCCACACCTAAACCCATATAGGGATTTGAAGAAACTGGACTGAAAATGCCGTCATCCCTTTCTCCTAGTGTTTAAGAAGTAGTATGTGATTGTCAAAACTCTATGTCCCATTGTTGACAACCCATAATAATTGGCTCTCCATGGCAAACTTGAACTGAATAAGCCCATCTCTAACATCAGTAATCTTCAGATCTTGATCAAACTCCCAAACAGACCTTAAAAGATTCTTTACCGCATGAAGATTGATGGGTTTTGTTGGAAGGAATCAGTCTATAAGACTGAGGTTGCACTGCTCAAGAATCTTCTCATGGTGATCTGAATGAATTGTAATAGCCTCACTTGTTGGCCTTTGTGGAGTCTAGTTGTGTTCGATCCGGTTGACAACCCGACCTGACCCAAATAATGTTGCGTGATTTTTAATGGGAGATTTTCTGAGGCTTAGTCCGTGGATGTAGGTAAATTGCCAAATCACGTAAATACTGTCTTATGCGTATGATTATTTTTCTTTAACGTGTGTTTTCTCTACTTTTGTTTCTCATAGGTTTTGGAATTCGTGAAAATTCCCTACATCACCCTCCTCAGAGGTTAAATTGATGCGCTGTAATCTCTCAATGAAGTCCGAGTCCATGATGGATAAGGAAAGAAAAGAAAACTAGGGAAAAAAATACAGAAAAGAAAACTAAGGACAAAGATTCTCTGAGAACAAATAGGAAGGGAAGAGAAAAGTAGTAAAGACAAAAGAAACTCCGAGAACAAATAGGCAGGGCGGAGAAAAACACTAAGGACAAAAGAAACTCTGAGAACAAATAGAAAGGGAAAAGAAAATAACAAATTTAAAGATAAAGTTATAGCCACACACTTTACTAAATTTGGACTAAGAAAATCTACTGACACAAAAGTTGAGAAAGGTCTCACCCTAGATGAGAAAAAGCACTCCTAGCAATAGGAGAAGAAAAAGACTTCCTAATCTAGTCCCTATCCTTTAATTATTTTATAATATCTCCATTTAATAAATAATTGATTTCATATGCATGGTGATTATACTGGTATAATAACTTGTAATATGCTTGTGTGATAATACTATACATGTTAATTAGTAAAATAATAAAAAGAGCTAGTTGTATGCAATACCGATGATAGTAAAACGAGTAATGTTAGAGATACAAACTTTTTTACAAAATAAAAATTACAAACTGTTGATGTGTTGGGTGGTTATTGATAAATGAGTGATATTAAAAGTGGGCCTAGATAAAAACCAATAAAAAATTAGGTACATTAACAGTTTGTAAAAATGTTGTAAAATAGTTTATAGCTGTGGTATTACTCTAGTAAAATATGTATATAATTCATTATCAATTTTTTTAATATATTATTCAAATATGTAAATTCATAAAAGATTAATTATGAGAAGCCTCAAGTTTTTTCTTATTCTTTCTCAAGACAAAATCAGGAATTGTTTTTGGGGCCAAAACATTAAAAAGAAAAAAAAAAGAATCATTCAAGAACAAGAATTAATACTAACATTTAAAAATAATTAATACATGAAAAATAAAACTAATATCTGTTAAGTATAATATATATATATATATATAATAAAAGACAAAATAATAGTTTTTTTTAATACATCTCAACTTAATCATTTATGATATATCAAAACAGAACTCAATGATATTTTAAATCCTGAAAATGATCTATGATTAATTTTGTATTAAATTTAGCAACAATGTCCCTTTCGAATTGATGTACAAAATCAAACAATGCATTAAAATATCATCTTTCATTTTTATTTTTTTATAAAACATAATTTTGATAATATTCATGTTTGAAAATACTCGTTCCATAGTTGTAATCTAAATTAAAAGAATGAGTACAAGTACAAATTGTATAATTAAATTGGTAGTTTAGTGGCCATTAAAATATTATTAAAAATAATTATTTGGCATTTTTAAATGCCACATCAGCATTTTAATTAATAAAAAATTAAAACAAAAATATGTTAATTCCTCAATTTTAATTTTAATTTAAAAAAATAAAAAACAAACAAAAATTTTACTTTTTTAGTTTTAGATGATTTTTTTTTATTAATCTTACCCAGGTTCTAAGCTCATCTCCACTTCATGTTACCCAGGTTCTTCTCCAACAATCTCACTGAATGCCTTGTACTGTATACTCGCTGCACTGAATTCTCTTCACCAGGTGCTTGGCACCACAGGAGTCTCAACCACATCACTCCTCTCTTGAGCCTCCCTCTTCTCATCCTTTTCAGCTTCTCTCAACTAGGTCTTAATTTTTTTGCGAGATGAAGCTGCAGAAACTCTTCTACGGTTGCCTGGCACTGTTGGTGCCGAGGTTATAACAAAAAAAAATCTCCGTCTCAACCACCATCTTGGCCACAATGAAGCTCAATCTCGGTGACTTTGGGTTAGATTAGCTTTGCATGGTGGGTCAAATTGGCGGTGCGTGGTGGGTCAAATCGGCATTTCTCTCCTCCGCCGACCCCAGCGAGTCCTCCTTCACCACCGAAGCTGCGATGCTCTTCTTTAGATCGGTCATTTTGTTTGGGTCTTACTGGGTTTTGTTGGGGTTTGTCTTGTGGGTCATGCTGTTTGGGTCTTGAGACCGTAAGAGTTTATCTTGATTTTGAGTGGTCATGTCATTTGGGTCTTGAGACCAAGAGAGTTGTTCTTGTTGGGAATGAATGGAAGAGCTCGAGTTCATCAATGAAAGAGTGAGAGATGATAATTTGTTTTTTCTTTTCTTTGGTGTTCTTGTGATAGGTTTGAGTTCTTGTATGCTGGGTTTGATTTGGAAAGAACGGGAAGAGCAAGTTGTAAAATGAAGAACAAGTTGAAGACCATGAAGAAATTTTTTGATCTCTTTTTTTTTTTTTTTTTTTTTTTTTTTTCCATTTGTGTTGTTGTAATTTGGATCTGTGTTTGATCTCAATTTGTGATCAATGTCTGTGTTTGTGTTTGATCTCTGTTTTCTTTTTCTTTTTTCGTTTATGTTGTTGTGATCTGGGTTTGAGTTATTGGTTGTGGGTTTGTGTTCTTGTAATCTGGATTTGAGTTCTTCGTTGCTGTGATTGTTTGGGAAGAACAAGAAGAATAGTGATTAAATTAGATTTAAGCTTTTTTTAAATTTAATTTCTTTTTATATAAATTTTCTGATGTGGATCTATTAAAAAAAAAAATTAAAATGCTGACGTGGGCAACTCTGTTGCCATCCCTTTTCAGGTGATGAAATGCGCACCAGCTAAATGAGGACGAGAAGCTTCTAATGTCTTGGAGAATAAGACCAATCTCACCATCAGCAATCTAACTCAAAAATTACATGAGAGATTCTCAAATCCAAAGCAAGCAGCACCCCATGTAGAAGCGCAATGGCTTCAGTGATTTCTGCAGAATAGGAGGATTGGAGAACTTCACAACCAGCTGCAATAGAGTGACCACGGCTGTCCCAGACAATCATCCCAATGCAAGATTTGGAACCATCATGAGGCTCCATCAACATTAATTTTGAAGAAGCCGGGAGGGGGAGCTTTCCATTTGATGGAAGGGGGAGGGGTGGGGCAGTGGAAGGTAGGAACAAGCATCCTTAAAATCAGTAAGAGTTCTATTAGCTATTTCCCAACTACGGCACGGAGGGGAGCCTGTATCCTCATACACCACCTGATTACGGTTCCACCAGATAGACCAAGCTGTTGCAATGAAAATTTCCAAGTCATGCGAAGTGCCCCTCAAAATGATGTCGAATATGGTGTCAACGGGATCACAGGATGGGCATGAAAGGTCTATAGGGCAGCCAGACCAGAGAGCCCATGTTAGTTTGGCATGATCATAGTGAAAAAGAGCATGAGCCATAGATTCAATTGCTTTCTCACAGATGGGGCAGAAGCAAGAGCGTGTTATGCCTCTATGGCTTAAGTTTTCCATGGTGGGAAGGCCATTAACACAGATTCTCCAAGCAAAGACTTTGAGTTTTGGGGGGACTTTTTGGTGCCAAATTCTTTTCCAAATCAGAGAGTTAGAGTTGTTGGATGAGCACTCACCCTCATCAAGAGTATTCACTAACCTTAAAGCAATGTGGTATGCACTTTTAATTGTGAACGTTCCATGCTTATTACCAGTCCAAACCAGACTGTCTTCAGGCAGATTGTAGCTCAAAGGGATTGACAAGATTGTGCTGGCTTCAAAGGGTAGGAAGAGTGAGTAGACAACATCAGCTTTCCACCATTTAGTGTCCTCATCAATAAGAGATGACACCAAAGGAAAATCTCCGAAGTTAGTAGGTGGAGAGATTACTTTGTATGTTGTTGGCGTAGGCAGCTACTTGTCTTCCCATATATGGATTTTATGACCGTTTCCCACTCTCCATCTTGTTCCTTTCCGGATCACCTCAAGGCTATTGTGAATACTACGCCAGGCATAGGAAGGGCTGCTACCTTTTTGAGAATTGAGAATATTATCATGTGGGAAGTACCTAGCTTTGAGAACCCAAGCCACCAGAGAGTCGGGTTTGGTGAGAATTTGCCAACCTTGTTTAGCTAGCATGGCTAGGTTGAAGGCTTGAAGGTCTCAGAATCCGATACCATCGTGAAATTTTGATTTGCACATTTTCTTCCAACTAACCCAAGTGGTTTTGTGCTTTTTGTCTTTTTGCCCCCACCAAAAATTACGCATCATATTTTCCAAATCAGTGCATAAAGTCTTAGGGAGCTGAAAACAGCTCATGGTGTAAGTTGGGACTGCTTGTGCAACCGCCTTGATGAGGATCTCCCTCCCCCCAATAGAAAGAAGTTTCCCCTTCCAACCAGCCAACTTTTTTGCTACTCGGTCTTTGATTTCAGCAAACACTTGGGTTTTTTATTTCCCAATGATGAAGGGAAGCCCCAAGTACTTCTTATGCCTCGAGTCCTGCATCGGCCCAAGTAATCTCAATATGCACTCTTTTGTCTCTTGTGGGGTATTTGGGCTGAAGAACACTGAGGACTTGTTAGTATTAATTTTTTGTCCGGAGGCCGCTTCGTAGCTTTGGAGTATGCTGACAAGTTTTTGACATTCTTGATCATTTGCTTTGCAAAAAAGAAGGTTGTTATCGGCGAAGAGCAGATGGGTAATTATAGGGCAGCCCCTACAGATTGAGACTCCTGAGATTTGCTTTTTCCAAGCTACCACATGAATAAGTGCTGACAGACCTTCAGCGCAAAGTAGGAAAAGATATGGGGAAAGGGGGTCGCCTTGCCGGATGCCCCGAGTTGGTGTGATGTGGCCAAAAGTTTCACCATTAATAATCACTGAATAATCATTTTGATAAATCGTTTTTTTTTTGGGATAACATATATAATAGGTTGCTTCAATACTATTGGAACTAACGACATTTTAGTTCCTATCTTTCATGTGTTGGGGATATTCTTTTTGTTTTTGGTCAGCCCTTTTTTTTTTTTTTAAATTTTAAATTCTTCCACTTCAAACCTCATTCTAAGTGCTATGTCTATGGAAGAAAATTAAGTGTTGGAGAGTAATTGGTCCTAATTGCTCCTTTTATTTGTGCTCTTCATAATTGCTTTACATTGCATGCTTTAAACAATCATCAAATATAAATTATTTGTCTTACTTTTTATGTATCATTTTATGTACCCAAAAAAAAGTACAAGAACATTATTGTTGTAGACCGTTGCCTCAACTTGCCTGGTTTTTCTCGTTCAAATGACTGTTCTAAATTTAATCACACATTCTTCTAAACAAATAAAATTAAATAATCACACATAGCCGTTGAATTTGTTGAATTTTCCTCATGACACTGGACCTGGGACCATCAACATTGGTGAAAAGAAAAAGAAAAAAAAAAGGGAGAAAGTTTTCCAAATAAATAAATAATAAATCAAGAGCCGTTGGAGGGCAAAGTGGGTCCATGCAAGCGAAGGTAACTAGGTAAGCTATATTTTTTTTTTGATGAGCAACTAGGTAAGCTATATGGTCGGCAAAAGAATTCTGTTAATCATATCATTAGCAACCATACATAATCACTCTTATTTTATTTTTTAATTTTTTATATACAAAATAAAAATAAAAAACATAGGCTTCAAATCATGAACCTATACTCTCTGGTCCTCCATAAATAGACCTTTGTACTCACTCCTCCATCCACAAATCACACTTCAACTTCTTCTTTCCCTTCTAAAACTCTCTATTTCTAGCTCATACTACTTGTAAAGCTTAAGTGATCAGTATGACAAGGGACGTTGAAGTTGTAGAGCGAGAAGGAGAGTACTCAGCTAAGGACTACCATGACCCACCTCCAGCACCTTTGATCGACCCTGAGGAGCTAACCCAGTGGTCCTTCTACAGAGCTCTTATTGCAGAGTTCATTGCCACACTTCTTTTCCTTTACATCATAGTTTTGACTGTGATTGGGTACAAGAGCCAGACTGACCCCGCCAAGAACGCAGACCAATGTGGTGGGGTTGGTGTTCTTGGTATTGCTTGGGCCATTGGTGGCATGATCTTCGTCCTTGTTTACTGCACTGCCGGTATCTCTGGTAGGTTAAATAGTATATTATATATAGGTGACTCATATAGGTGTGAAATTGTTATAGTTGCCCCCTCAAATTTTTAGATTGGTTCATATAGCCCAAAAGAAACTAATCACCTATTCCTTTCTTTGGGCCCGTGGTCCTCTATAGTCCTAATACAACACAACAAAAATCCCAAAATCAAAAAAAATCTCTTAGAAAAAAAAAAAAAAAAATCCCTTACGGGTTACAATAATTTATATGACTCTTTTTAATTGATTCATAAATTATGGGAAAGTCAATTACAATATTTAAATTTTTTTCAAAAGATAAAATGCAAAATTCTTTTAGAAGTCAATATTGATGATATAGCATTGCCAACTCTTAATATTAATATCCCAATTTTTAAAATCCTCATACAAAGTTTTCAAAACTTCATTAGTGTGATTTTTAGTTGCATCCAAAAGTATGGGTTTATCATATTGGTGAGCTGGTCAACGTGATAAAATCAATATATTAATTCCAATTATCCAAAATCTAGAGATCCGAAGTCCTCTTCTTTTTTTCTTCTTCTTCGAAAAGGTTAGAATATCATATTGTAACTTTCAAATTTTTTGGTTCATATTTTTTCCTTCTTGACTTAAATATTTAGGTAATAAAGTACAATTGTTTTGTCTACCATGATTTTTTTTAATAAACCATGTCACTTGAAATTTTTTTGGTTCGTGCTTTGGCCCTCCCTAGGTTCAAATCCTGGTTCCATCCTTGATTATTCTTATAAAAGAAGAAAGTACTTATATGTCGCTATACTACAAAATACCTAATAATTTTTCTTAACTTGCTCGCTCCAAAAAAGAAAGAAAGAATTAAAAAAGAAGAAGAAGAGATATTCAAGTTTAACAAGTTAGTACTTGCTAGTAGTCTGTTCTATCACGTAAAAGTGAATTCTGCTAATTAAATTCACGTGAAAATAAAATGTATCACGCATGTAAAAAAAACCTAATAATTTTCTCACATGCATATACAATTTTTTCCCCCTCCTTGGCAAGGGTGTGTTTTAATTGTTGCTGGATAGAGAAATTTCAGTAGTAACTGATAAGTATGAAAACTTGGGTACGCAGGAGGACACATAAACCCTGCCGTGACATTCGGGCTATTCTTGGCGAGGAAGGTGTCTCTGATCCGAGCGGTGTTGTACATGGTAGCACAGTGCTTGGGAGCAATCTGCGGTGTTGGGCTGGTGAAGGCGTTCCAGAAGTCACTGTACACTAGGTATGGAGGTGGAGCAAATGAGCTCCAAGCTGGGTACAGCAAGGGAACTGGATTGGGGGCAGAGATAATTGGTACCTTTGTTGTTGTCTACACTATCTTCTCAGCCACTGACCCTAAGAGGAACGCTAGAGACTCCTATGTTCCTGTAAGCATGCCCTCTAATTTTAGTTTAATACAATTTTATTAGGCAACATGTCAAGATTTTCCCATCCCAACGGGTTCATACAAAAATTCTATGGTAGTGTTGTTATTGACAATTGTTTCTATGTTTCAGTTAATATTTTTTTATACCAAGGTTTTGAAACCCGGACTATTCATTGAACCGTAAAAGGGAGAGGTTCAAGGTTTTTGAAGTCGAACCGAGGTTGAACAGAAGTCGAACCGTGATGATGTCATAATTAATTAAAGCCTAAATATAAATATTAAATTTATAAAACTAGCAAAATTGACTAATATATCTATATATGTGAGGGAAATTTAATGATTTTCAAGCATATATTTAATAATTGAATAACAAAGTTAATAAAATAAAATAATAACCATGAAAACATTAAAATAAATGATTAATTCTTGAAGTAAAGTTGAATATTTTTGAATGATTTTAATCATAATTTTTTTTTATTCCTTGTAAGAGATGGATAATTTAATTAAGTAAAATAAAATTGTGTTAAGTTATTTTTATAAAAAAAAAAAAAATTGCTAAGGGGTTGGATCGCACGGTTCTTGACCGGTTTGTGTGGTCCAACCCTGATTTTAGGGATTCATGGAATTAACTAAAAATACGGTTCTTTGTGCTTAAAAAACCGATTTTCATCCCGGTTCTCGGTTTTCACGGTCCAACCTCCCGGTCTGGTCCGGTTATGAAAACAGTGATTTATACTCATTTTCCACACAATATTCATAATTGCATATATTAATGTACACATTTTAAAATATGAAAATGTGACGTCCAATTGTAAAACGTAGAAAATTAATGTATATGAACGATTAGGAATAAGTTGTTTAGACAATCATTGTCCCTTCAAAATTTACAAAATGAACACTTGTTTATTGAAAGATTGTAGGGTGTAGGCCCATTTTGGTAGGTATTACTAATGCTTCCTCACCTAATCCTGAATTTATATGGATTTTATTTGATAATTAACCTTTTTTTTACCTAAGTTCATGGATTTGTATAAATAATCATTTATTAAAAAAATCAAATATTGTTGGTATAACTTATTGTAATTTGTGCGTACTAAATAAAAACAAGGTTATTCCAATCACAATAAACTGTGTTAACATTTGTGAAAATAATCATATCTATTATTGCTAAAATATAAATCCACATGGTTATAACATAGCACAGATACTGAACCACCATGTCATAGGCCACTGGTTTGTGGAAGGAAGGATATGGCTAGTTGGCCAGTTTGCATAGGATTATGGAAATTTTCTAAACATATAAATTTATGGCTGAATAGTGTATACTCTACATAAGCCATTGTATTATTCAGCCAAAAAAAAAAAAATACATGAGCCTTGTATTTGTCACTTGGTTGATTTTGTTTTTTGTTTTGGTTAAATTTAGGTATTGGCACCCCTTCCCATTGGATTTGCTGTATTCACGGTTCACCTAGCCACAATCCCAATCACTGGTGCTGGTATCAACCCAGCTAGAAGCCTTGGAGCCGCAGTGATTTACAACAAAACCAAGGCCTGGGATGACCATGTATGTGCCATCGATCCTTCTTCTTCCTCTCACTATTTATATATATTTTTTAATATATAGGATTCTCATATATAATTATATTTATGATGTGTTTCAGTGGATATTCTGGGTTGGACCTTTTGTTGGAGCTGCCATTGCTGCCTTCTACCACCAATACGTTCTTAGAGCAGCAGCCATTAAGGCTCTAGGATCCTTCAGGAGCAATGCTTAAGTTTTAAGCTTTTCAAACCATGTGTTTGAAAGTGAATAACAATAATGAGGACTGCAAGTTTGTCTGAGGGTCCCTTTACCAATCCTCAATAGTCATGGAGGCCCATGGAATTGTAGATAAACGTGTCTGTGGGACAGTACAGGGGGGGCGCCTTTTGTGTATCCCTTTCCTTTTTCTCTTTTCTTTTCTTTTATGTATTTATGTGGTGATTGTTGTCCTTGTTTATCCTTGAATCATCTTTTACTTTTTGCTTTTTCTATATGGTTGTGTATTCGTGCAAGGTTTTCAGATTCGAACCGTTCAATAGATCGAAAAAGATAGAGGTTCAAGGTTTTTAAAGTCAAAATGAGGTTGAACTGTGATGATGTTATAATTAATTTAATAATTATTTAATAAATAAGTAAATATTTTAAATTAGAAATAATAGAAAATTTGACTAAAATAAGAAAATATTTAGATACCAAAAACGAATTTTATAATTTTTTTTTTTTTTTTAATGAAGCCTACGTCTAATCCCATGCCGTAGGCACAAATTAAACCACGTTCATGCCTTGATGCTCAAGCCCATTAAAACGGTCAACTGTCCAAAGAAATTTTAAAGTGAAAAACAAAAAGGATAAAGGACTTAAAAAGAAGAAGCTAGAAGTCAACAAAATTAAATAATAGCCTAAATACAAAACAAAGCCCAAGAATAAAGTGATTGGTCAGTGAGTACTGAGTAGATGACTGCCAAGCATTTCTTCACCATCTCCATCGTCTGCAAAGCAACTCCAGACTCCAGAGTCCTCAGTCCAAACACAGAAACTGAAACGGCAAAAGGGAAAAAATGCAGAAAAATTTGTTCATCGGTTGCCACTGTCACAACTCACACCACGAAAGTTTTGATGACATAATCCAAACAAAACTGAATGCTTTTTTTTTTTTTTTCAAATATATCATATGAGATTTTTAAGATACGTAAATTTGTTCCCTCTAATGATTCAAATTCGGCTTAAATAAAAATAATTCCCTTATTAACATTAATGCATTATAATTTATTATTAAAAAAAATTGCATGTATAATTTATTATGCCCATGCATGTATAGATGCACTTAATTTACTTCTCGTCGGTCTATTACTAGTAAAACGACCTCCCATTCGTGCATAACTCCAACCTGTAAAACAAAGAAGACATTAATTATATGAACTTTGCTATATATGCAAATTCTTAGATATAAAACCTTCTTCGAATTTAAGAAATTAAAAGTACAAAACCAGACGTATATGATAGAATCACACCCCAATTTTTTTAAAAGAGAACCCATTACTAACCTCCACCCATTGATTTGAGAATATTAACTTTGAGATCGAGAGAGACGGCCAATTACCAGATTTGAGATATTATAGCTTTGAGTGTAGAGTAGAACCCTGTTTTATAGTTTATACTTCAGTTCTTTCCTTAGGTTAGACTTCCTTTTAAAATAGGATTCGAATTCCTAAAAATAAATAATAATAACAATAATTAAAAAAAAAAAAAACTATTCGTACATTCCACCGGGTAAATATGAGAAATTTATATATAGAAACAAAAAATTTGAGAATTGTTGATAACTTTTTTTTTTTTTTTTAATAGGCAGAATTGTTGATAACTTAATACACGTTGTTAGTAATAGATAATAAAAAAGTGATGTCAATGATGAACTTGGCTCAAATGAAAATCCGTACAAGATTATTGCATTATATTATTATAATGGAAAGAGAACTTGGCCTTTGGGCATGGATGATATAATTGTTAAATGTTATTGTACTATAATATCTCCATTTATTTTTTGGAGAGAGAACAATAGTAGACTTTATTCAATTAAATCACTTTGTACAATAGGGAAGAGGAAAAATGGGCATTCTTCTAACCAAACTATGGCCTCCTTATTCTCTTTTGCAGCACTAGCTAAAACTAATACAGCACGATTACATCGCAAAGGTATACTATGAAAAGAAATAAAAGAAAAACTATCTCTAATTAAATCAATGTCTTCAATGATCCAGACAGCTTCTAAGTATGCAATATACTGAGTTTTTCCTTACTTAACAATTGTTTCTTGTGAGTGTGTGAATCTAGAGAACCATACTGTGAAGATGTACGCTTTGATAAACTTGGAAGTTTAGAAGTAACTATACTTGCGGTTTTGTTATTTGAACTCCTAAGAATGCGTTTCCAATGCCTCAGAGAATATTTTTTAGGATCTACCAAATTATCCTCATACGCAATTGGTACGTTAATCCAACTGGCTTCATTTTTTTCGAAGTTGTGCTTTATCTCAATAGCATTAGTGTGAACCATGATTTCAGGACTTATTTCATTAATCTCTAAAGTACACGGATGCAGAGAATCATCTCCATCCAATCCTAGAATAATTGCAAGATCATTATCCACATTATCTGTAACCATGATAGTAGTTGAAAAATTACCATTAGATGTCCCAGGTTCAGTAACCGTTGTAACAGTTAGAGAATTGCCTTGTAAAATTCCAGATTTTGAAATTGACTGTGGTGGATCTTTATCCCTGCGAATAGGCTCGTCCATATTCCTCCTGGGTGGGCTAGGTGTTCTTCGTCCCCTTGATTCCTTTTGCTGATGAAAATCTGCTCTTAGCCAATCATCATATGGACTCTCGTTGCCCTCACCAAATCTAGGCATAGAACAAACCTTTGCTTCATGCCCCAAAAAACCACAATTGAAAAAGAGCCCAAGAAGACGTTCGTATTGAAAAGCTACCCACACTTTATCCCCCTCTAGACTAATAACACGAGCCCCTCTCCGAATAGGTTTGTCTAATGGCATCTCAACTCATATTCGAAGAAAACGGGCTTGTTCAGATGAAATAGCTTTACAATCTATGTCAACAACATGGCCAATACCATTACCAATATCCCTACCCGCCTTTACATTAATTAAATCAAAAGGTAATCCCCATACCTGAACCCATATAGGGATTTGCAAAAACTGGACTGAAAATGCCGTCATCCTTTTCTCCCAACGTCTAAGAAGCAGTATGTGATTGTCAAAACTCCATGGCCCATTGTTGACAACCCATAATAATTGGCTCTCCATGGCAAACTTGAATTGAATAAGCCCATCTCCAACATCAGTAATCTTCAGATCCTGATCAAACTTCCAAATGGACCTTAAAAGATTCTTTACCGCACGAAGATTGATGGGTTTTGCTGTAAGGAATCAGCCAATAAGACTGAGGTTACACTGCTCAAGAATCTTCTCACGATGATCTAAACGAACTGTAATAGCCTTACTTGTTGGGTTTTGTGGAGTTTAGTTATGTTCGATCTAGTTAACAACCTGACTCGACTAGAATAATGTTGTGTGATTTTTAATGGGAGATTTTTTTAGGCTTAGTCCGTGGACGTAGGCAAATTGCTGAACTACGTAAATACTATCTTGTGCGTGTGATTATTTTTCTTTGGAGTGTGTTTTCTCTATTTTTTTTCTCATAGGTTTTGAAATTCGTGGAAATTCCCTACATCACCCTCGTCAGAGGTTAAATTGATGTGTTGTAATCTCTCAATGAAGTTCGAGTCCATGATGGATAAGGAAAGAAAAGAAAACTAAGGAAAAAAATATAGTAAAGAACACTAAGGACAAAGACACTCTGAGAACAAATAGGAAGGGAAGAGAAAAACAATAAAGACAAAAGAAACTCCGAGAACAAATAGGAAGGGAAGAGAAAAACACTAAGGACGAAAGAAACTCTAAGAACAAATAGAAAGGGAAAAGAAAATAACAAATTTAAAGATGAAGTTATAGCCACACACTTTACTAAAGTTGGACTAAGAAAATCTACGGACACATGTAGAAGAAAGTCTCGCCCTAGATGAGAAAAAGCACTCCTAGCAAGAGGAGAAGAAAAAGACTTCCTAATCTAGTCCCTATCCTTTAATTATTTTATAATATCTCCATTTTTATAAATAATTGATTTCATATGCATGGTGATTATGCTGTTATAATAACTTGTAATATGCTTGTGTGATAATACTATACATGTTAATTAGTAAAATAATAAAAAGAGGTAGCTGTATGCAATACCGATGATAGTAAAATGAGTAATGCTAGAGATACAAACTTTTTTATTAAAAAAAAAAAAATTACAAACTGTTGATGTTGTTGGGAAATTTAGACCTCGGTTGATAGAATTAATAAGTTTTAAACCCAAGTTATTAATTAGATTTATTATGCATAAAACTTGTTAAACAAACAAACATCAATATCATGTCAAAGCTAAGTGCAGTGGAAAAATAAATAAGACAATATATGATGACTCAGAAAAACCAATGAAACCAACCAGTTTCATAGTAAAAAACCTGGGGGGAAACCTTCCCGAAAAGCAATTTACTATAGTAAAGAGAAGTTTTAGATCTAGTACAAAACCTTTGTCCCTAGACTCTACAATCCTCGTAGATGCACTCACAGCAGAAACCTTCTACTGCTTCAGAACCTTTGAACTCTTCAATACATGAACACTACCCTTTTTTTTGCACAGATCCCAGTACGTGACTCACTCACCAACTTGAGGAAGAAGAATATTGGCTGCAAAATTCTTCACTTCATCAATAATGAAGATCAAGAAGCACTTGGTTACAAAACCCTAAAGTGTAAAGACGTAGTAGCTTCTTTCAGAGAGAATAAGGCATCGGTCACCTTTTGCATGTGTTCTCCTTGTATTCTCTTATGTGACGACCTCTAAAATAAGTCTTATATATATCTAGGGTTGTGAAAAAAGAAACCCTACACAAATACATAAACATGGGCCGAAAATCAAATTTGGAAATCTAAATTCCCGTAACCTCGATAGATACCTCGATAGATAGCAGGTGTCGAGCCTCATTAAACCTCGATAGATAACTATCTGTCGAGCAGCTGTCCAGCAGGTGTCTAGCTATCTGTCCAGCTTTAATGAACACTTTTTCTTCACTTTTTTCTTGGTCCAATCTTCTTAACTTTAATACTAGACTTGAACAATCATGTTCTTTGAAGTATTAAGCGCATCCTAGATCTACCCAAATACAAGTAAAGTGCGTTTTGTCAAAGGATTAGCCAACTACATAAAATATGTCCTTAACAGATGTGTTGAGTGGTTATTGATAAATGAGTGATATTAAAAGTGGGCCTAGATGAAAACCAATAAAAAATTAGACACACTAACAGTTTGTAAAAATGTTGTAAAATAGTTTATAGCTGTAATATTACTCTAGTAAAATATGTATATAATTCATTATCAATTTTTTTAATATATTATTCAAATATGTAAATTCATAAATGTGATTAATTATGAGAAGCCTCAAATTTTTTCTTATTCTTTCTCAAGACAAAATCAGGAATTGTTTTTGGGGCCAAAACATTAAAAAAAAAAAAAAAGAATCATTCAAGAATAAGAATTAATACTAACATTTAAAAATAAATAATACATGAAAAATAAAACTAACATCTGTTAAGTATATATATATATATATATATATATATATATATAATAAAAGACAAAATAATAGTTTTTTTTAATACATCTCAACTTAATCATTTATGATATATCAAAACGGAACTTGATGCTATTTTAAATACTGAAAATGATCTATGATTAATTTTGTATTAAATTTAGCAACAATGTCCCTTTCGAATTGATGTACAAAATCAAACAATGCATTGGAATATCATCTTTCATATTTATTTATTTATAAAACATATTTTTGATAATATTTATGTTTGAAAATACTCGTTCCATAGCTGTAATCTAAATTAAAAGAATAAGTATAAGTACAAATTGTATAATTAAATTGGTTGTTTAGTGATTTTCTAGTCCTTACTTGTAACTGGCACAATTCAAAAGTATTTAACAACTTTTGAATTCCAAATGTCAAACTAAGGAACATGATTTGTGAATTTTTGGGGGTAAAATTTTTTGCTAACAAACAAATATCATCAATTTTAAAAAGATTAATGTTTTTCTCAAATATCCAAAGTTGGGTTAAGAACAAGGAAACCCTATTATATGTTCACTAAATTGATTATTTGATTCTTCTAATTTTAAATCAATCAACCGTCGTTTAAAACATATCTAATCAACAATGATGCTTAATTGTAAAATCATTTTTTTTATGCCCAAAAAAAAAAAAAATCCATTAGGTGAACTAGGCAAACGATAGTACCTAAATCTTGAAATCCCAAACTTTCAATTTTGGATCTCAAATAAGCCAATCACCAAATATCAAACGAAACAAATAGTTAAAAATTAAAATGAATAACTCGTGAGCTTTTTCTAAAAATGGTTCATCGACCAAATATACAAGCTATGTAGTCACTTAAAATTTTAGATTTTTGGAGAGCTAATTTTCAATTGGGAACAACATGAATTTTTTGTACCAAAACTTTATTTCATGTATAACATGTGTATAATGGCGACGTAGATCATTGTGAAGAAATTCTTAGAAGGTAGTGAAAATGACCATATAGCTCTATTTCCATTGAAAGTCCCAAAGATGGAAGGTGATCCTATGAGAGTGGTGATCACACATGGTAGAAAGTTTGTAGGATTTTTTTTTTTTTATAAGAACCTGCAGGTTATGAGAACTCTTCTATTTATAGGAGAACTTGCTCCCTTTTATATCACAAACCTAAGAAGAGTTATGCCTCTCGATCTCTCTAGGTTACAACCTTTCACCAAACAATGTAACTTACATCATGTGAAGCAAACCATTCTTTTATGGGTTCGATAATAAGGTAGATAAAGGTAAATTGTATTATGGTTATGATCGCCCTAAGAAACACAAAATTGGTGAGAAGATTTTAATTAGTTATATATATTTCATTAAAATGGTTGAGAAGATACAAATTTATAAATTAAGAAGAAGTATTAATTAAGCAGAAGATATATTATTAGAAGTTATTCATGGATATTCCAAATTGGATTTTTTTTATCTAAAATACTATGTTTGACTCTTTTGCTCTCTAACTATATGGTGGTAATCTCATCCATGCAGTAACTTGACGTTGAAATTCAATGCGTCCCATTTCCGAATCATGCTCCATTCTGTAAGGAGAAATAAATTGATTGTAATGCTCATAATTGATTCTCTCCGGTTGAGGTTCTGACGGTGCTTGTGTCACCGTTTGTGGAGGGGCTTCTTGTTGTTGTTGTTGAGGTGCCTCTTCAATCTGAGGGGCTTGTTGTTCTTCTTCTTGTTGTTGAGGTGCTTCTTCAGTTTGTGGGGCTTGTTCTTCTTCTTCTTCTTGAGGTGCTTCTTCAGCCTGAGGGGCTTGTTGAGATTCATTCTCTGGCTCATAAGCACTTAGTTGTTTAACTTGAGTATCTGTTTTTGATTTCTTTTTACTCTTCAATCCTGGAAAGATAGGCACCAAGAATTACATTTTGTTACACATCATTACCATATAAAGTGAACGCTTTAACATAGCTAGGAGTGATGTTATGAATAGTTACTACAAAGTTTTTATTATGTAAGCCTTATAAACTGCTACACATGTCGATTTCTAAACACGAAAACAAAATTATACTAAACAACTTATTGATATCACAGTCTGAAATTATCATTGTCAAGTCACTTTGTGACTTTTTGTAGCAAAATTGATAATAATATAAATATATGCCTTGAAATAACAGGTGTAATCATTGTAGGAAAAAAAAAAAGGTGTCAACAGAAGGTTTTTGATCATAGTATCATACTAAATAATTTCTTCATTTTGTGTTGCGTATGAAGATCAATTAGCAAAGTCCCTAATTATAAAGAATGACTAGGTTTATTTGTACTCGTTTCTCAAAACTATAGTACTTGATTTAACTGAAAATGCATCACGTGTATTTTATAATTAATTCCATATCTTTAAATGTAATAAACTTTAAATTTCTAACATGCTTATGATTAAATGCAGAAAATACTGAAGTAACATGCATGAGAATTTAAGATTGAAATCTACAACAAAATACTATCTCAAAACCATACAGTGAAGTATTGAAGTTAAAATTGATAGAAGATATATTGTCCCATGAGGCATGGATTATAATCATTAAATTTTTTTTTATTAAAATATCTTCATTCAATAAAAGAATTGATTATATAAACATGCTAATTTATATTGTATTATTAATAATTGATTACATATCTTAAGCAGTTAATTTTTTTTTTTTTTTTTGGAAAATAAAATTTCCCTGGTGGTGATCACTTGTTGAAAGTTAGCTACATGCTGGATTTAAATTAAACAGAAAACCCCCATTTGACTTGTAAACATCCTTGGACCTTAAAATTGAGTCAAATATGGGGAGTTCACAACATGCTCACAAAATTTAAATTTTTTAAAACTATATCTCAACTCTAAAAACTCTTTTTCTTCAATTCTTTTAATTAAAGGAAGGAGGCCACTAGGCCAAAAAAAAGGAGGATTCATTGGAGTAGTTGATCGATACTTTTCTCTGGAGGGGGCCAACTCTTATATTTGGGGACCCTAACTTTACAAAGTATTAAATATATGATATAAAAATTTGGAAACGTAGCTCTAATGGTGTGGGAAATAGGAATTATAATTCGTTTTTGTTTGACTTTTTTTTTTAATTTTTTTTTATACAAGATAGAATTTTTACTCTAGCCTATATAATCTAAACGTACATCCCTCCTGGATACTTGAACCCTGGTCCTTGCTCCCCACACCCCATAAGCACTTATACTTTGCTTGAAACTCAGACTAGACCTGACCATACCCATTTGCCAATCTCTACTACAAATTTTAGAATTTAATATTTTACTGCTCAAATTTCAATATAAAATTATACTCTAAAGTTCTATTAGATTTTTACTTTTATTGATGAAAATACTTAAGAAATTACAAATCAATTTGATGTGCAATTCTCATCAAATAAATATTTTCAACATTAAACGTACTATCTAACATTAAGTTTTTTTTTTTTTTTGTAAAATATAAATTTTCTTTTTAAATTATTTACGTTTTGCCTTTTTTTTTTCTTCATTTTGGTGTGTGTGTGTGTGTGTGTATATATATATATTTTTTTTTTTTTTTGATGAACAAAAAATGGGTGGGGGCTGCCCAATGTGACAATCCTACTTGGGTGT
Organism: Castanopsis chinensis; assembly: GCA_032878915.1. Classification (NCBI taxonomy): domain Eukaryota; kingdom Viridiplantae; phylum Streptophyta; class Magnoliopsida; order Fagales; family Fagaceae; genus Castanopsis; species Castanopsis chinensis. The sequence continues at coordinate 1,804,199 of JAVQMG010000071.1, forward strand.
AACCATAGTAGTACCCTACTTGCTAGATTCAGGGCCCTGTTTAGGTGCAGGAGGACTATAGTAAGCCATAATTTCGTAGCTCCACAGGGGACACTAGTGATTATAATATCACTTTTAATACTCTTATAACCTTTATATATATAAAGGCTATAAGAGTATTTGCTCTGTAATTTCACCAAATAATGCAATTGTACGTGAAACAAACCATTCTTTCATTGGTTAGATAAAGTACATAAAGGTATTCGAATTATGGTCTAATAACCCTAAGGAAAAAAAGGGTGGAGATATTTGGAAACCTAAGAAGATTATTTTTTTTTCAACCATAAATGGTGAGAAGATAACATTTATATGAAAAGGAAAAAAGAAATGAGAAGATGTTAATATAAGAAATTATTCATGGATATTATAATTTGGTTATATTATCTAAAATACTATGTTTGAGTACTCTTCTCTCTCTAAACAGTCAAACAGACCAACGAGAATTACCACCATCTCTAACTATTGTTCGCATTAAAACTCATCCAATTGGTAACTTCATATTTATATAAATGGGTTCCATAATCGTCCTGCATCGTGTATGGGTAAATGTTGGAATTATAAACATCATAATTGACTTGCTCATCTTCTTGAGCATTTTATGGTGCTAGTGTCTCTGTTTTAGTTACTTGTTGAGCATTATCTGATGGTGCTTCTGTCTCTGCTTGAGGGGCTTGTTGAGCATCTGGTGGTGCTTGTGTCACCGTTTGAGGGGCTTGTTGAGGTGCTTCTTATTTAGAATTTTTTAGGTGTGTTTAATTTTGAATTTTTTGGGTTTGTGTTTACTATTGCATTTTTTTGGTTTGAATTTTGAATTTTTTGGGGGAAAAAAAAAACCCCCCGAAATTTTTTTTTTTTGTTTTAAAAAAACTATAGCTGCGTTTTAAAAACGCAGCTATAGGAGGCTTTAGCTGCGTTTTTAAAACGCAGCAAAAACTGTACCTATAGCTGCGTTTCAAACGCAGCCCAAAGGGGGTCTATAGCCGCGCTTTTTAGAAAACGCAGCTATAAGTCTCAGCCTTCAAGGGGCTAAAAAACGCAGCTATAGGGGCTAAGAAACACAGCTATAGGTCCCCACAGGGGGCTATTGTCACGCAGCTTAAGCCGCGTTTAAAAACGCAGCCATAAAAACGCAGCTATTGTCCTATAGCTGCGTTTTTAGGGTCTATAGCTGCGTTTTTGAAACGCGGCTAAAGCCCCCTTTTTTTGTAGTGGCGTAGATCACTGCGAAGAAATTCTTAGAATGTGTAGAGGTAAATGGTAGTGAAGATGTCCTCATAGCTCTAATACCATTGATAGTCCCAAAGAAGGAAGGTGATCCCTTGAAGGTTGGTGATCACACATATGGTACAAACAGGGACGGAATCAGAATTCGAAGTTGAGGAGGGCCAAAGTATAAACCCAAAAAAGCTTATAAAAATCAAAACTAACGTTTACTCAAGTTTTGTTGAATTTCATCACATTCATTAACATTATGATCTCATATTTTCACAATTTGAACAAAATACTAATTTAATCGGTGGTGATTTTTTGAAATTTTGTTTGCAAAATTTTCATGAATTAGGACATTAACACTAGAGGCGATGTTGCATTATTAGCTTCAAATTAATTGTAATTTTTTTCTCTTTAAAAAGATCAAATATTATAGATAATTTTCCCATCATCAACAATTCAAGTAAAAGTTTCGTTATTTCCATATTATATAGCTCTATCGTTTCAAAATTTAGTCCAAAAAATAAACCAAACAAACATACCCCACAAGCTACAACAACATTAATGTTAATAAAATATTTTCTAAAAATAGTTTATAATTCATAAAAATAAACCTACAAACAAACATTAGTATCCACTACACACATTTGATCATAGTTCCCATGAGCTTCATATTTTTGGATCAATATGCAATGGGTAAATGGATGTTGCAATTTTCTTTTTAGTTTTCATGAGTTAAAATGTAAAGATTTTGAAGGAAGGGGGCCAAAAAAATATTTTTTAGGGGAAATTTTTGTATATAGTGCTTTTTTTTTTTTTTTCAAAATTGGAGAGGGGGGGGGGGGGGGCATGGCCCCCCTCTACCCTAACATGGGTCCGTCCCTGAGTACAAAGTTTGTAGGTTTATAACTGTATATATAAAGGTTATAAGAGTATATGCTCTATTTTCACCAAATAATGCAATTGTATGTGAAACAAACCATTCTTTCATTGGTTTGATAAAGTACATAAAGGTATTCGAATTATGGTGTGATAACCCTAAGGAAAAAAAGGGTGGAGAAATGTTGGAAACCTAAGAAGATTATTATTTTTTTTTAACCATAAAATGGTGAGAAAATAAAATTTATATGAAAAAGAAAAAACAAATGAGAAGATATTATAAGAAATTATTCATGGATATTATAATTGGGTTATATTATCTAAAATACTATGTTTGAGTACTCTTCTCTCTCGATCTAAACAGTCAAATAGACCAACGAGAATTACTACCATCTCTAATTATTTTTCGCATTAAAACTCATCCATTTGGTAACTTCATATTTGTTGGATATTTTTATAAAAAAAAATATCATATTTATTCTAATACTCATTTATGTGAATTGAGGAAATCAATTATTCCTTAATATCAGATATGTTGATTGCTAAATTTTAAAATTCAAATATAATTCAAAATTTGAATAGCTTTTGTCAATAGTTTTAATTAGGAAATCTTTGAAAATTAATGTGAATTTTAATACTATATATTGCCATCTTTTAGTATACTTGCCTTTATAAACTTTTGCTTTAAGGCATTTCTTTTAATATATTTAATAGTAACGTTATAGATAGAAAGTATCAGATATTGTACAACTATATATTTATATAATTTACTGTTGATGGGTTATAGCATTATATATTGCTTTCTATTCTTGGTTATAATCATGGTGTATAGTCAAGGTTTCAAAGGAAAGAATTATTTGATGTCTAAATGACAGCCATGTAAGGGGCTGTTATTTTGTTTTTAATGGCATCTTGACACTAAAAGACAAACTTGTTTTGTTTATTAACTTACCTCAAAGTACAAACTTTGAGGAAAAAAAAAAAGTTTTGACCAGTTTATGTATAATATATATATATATATATATATATATATATATATATATATATAAAGAAAGCTATTGATCAGACACTGATTTCAATAATTTTATGACCATTTAAAGTTTTAAAGATAGCAAATGTTTTTATTTTTTGGCTAAGGACAAGCAACATGTCTGACTATGTATATATGGAAAGAAATAAAAGTTTCAGATACACATTTTTATTTTTGAATTACAAAGCTGCAAACTTTTCAAAAAAAAAAACTTTTCTTTCTAAACACTTACCATCAATTGCTTCTTACCAGTCACAAAAATAGTTTTCTTTTACAAAATTTTCTAGAAAAAGAAAGTACTATAGAGAGTTTATATTCTACGAATAGTGTAGACTCGTAAGGATGATCAGCAAAGGCGGCTAGGTTGTTGTATCCTGGGGATAACGTGCAGAAACTAATTGTCTAACTACATCGGATATACCATAGACGGCATGATTTGTCTCAAGACAGTGACTTAGTCCACGCCTCATCTCTGCCACCGCTTTTCGGTAAAATCAAATTGTGTAATTTCCAAAGAAAATTCAGGTATTATCTCTTCTTTATTGCCAACAATATTTATATAAATGGGGTCCATAATCGTCCTGCATCATGTATGGTTACATGTAGGAATTGTAAACATCGTAATTGACTTGTTTATCTTCTTGAGCATTTGATGGTGCTTGTGTCTCTGTTTGAGGGACTTGTTAAGCATTATCTGATGGTGCTTGTGTCTCTGCTTGAGGGGCTTGTTGAGCATTATCTGATTGTGCTTGTGTCTTTGCTTTAGGGGCTTGTATGAGCATCTGGTGGTGCTTGTGTCACCATTTGAGGGGCTTGTTGAGGTGCTTCTTTAGGCTGAGGGGATTCTTGAAATTCATTCCCTGACTTAGAGGCACTCGGTTGTTTATCTTGAGTATGATCACCAGATTCACCATCTCTTGTTTTAGACTTTTTTTTACACTTCAATCCTCTAGAGAGAGAGAGAGAGAGAGAGAGAGAGAGAGAGAGAGAGAGAGAGAGAGAGAGAGAGAGAGAGAGAGAGAGAGAGAGAGAGAGAGGCATCAAATGTCACATTTCTATTACACAATTGAGTTCTTTTACTGACATAATCTTACACACACTTTAACACAACTTACATATTTGTCAACGTGTGATTGGATGATATTATTTACATATGGAGATCACCACTGGTATTTGTGAAAATTAATCAAATCTATACTTGACATGTGTACTAATCGCGACAAAGTGTGAAAATTAATCAAACCTTCACTTTGACATAATTTATATGTTTGTCAATTTGTGATTGGTTTACATCACTCTTACACAAACCACCATTGGTATTTGTGAAATTTAATCTAATCTTTACTTGACATTTATACTAATTGTGGCAAAATGTGTGCATGCAACAGTGTGTGTCTAGACTTTTTGCACATCATTCCTATAAAAAGAGAACAATTTAAAATAGGAGTGATGTTAAAACAAGCTACTACAATATTTATTCTCTTATAAAAATTTAAAAAAATTCTATAATCCTTACAAACTGCTATGTCAAATTTTAAACACAAACACCAATATAATTTAGAAACTTAATAGAAATTGTCATTTGTTATGTCAGTTTGTAAATGTTTTATAGCTAGCAAAACTGATAATAAATTTAATATTTTCCTTGAAATAACAGGTGTGAACATAGTAGCCAAAAAAAAAAAAAGTGTAAACATAAGGTTACTGATCATACCACGTAATATTTTCTTCATTTTTTTTTTTTTTTTTTTTTTTGCATATGAAGATTAATTAGCAAAGGCTCTATTTATATAGAGATTTATTTGTATTCTTTGTTTCTCAAAACTATACTTGATTTAATTGGAAATGCGTCACGTGCATTTATTAAGTTCATATCTTTAAATTCCTGACATGCTTCTGATTAATTGCACAAAATACTGAACTTACATGCTGAGCCTGAGAGTTTATATTATTGAAATCTTCAAGAAAATACTATCACAAACCATGCAGTGAAGTTAAAATATCCCAAGTGGTGATCACTTGTTGAAAGTTAGCTACTTGCTGTATTTAAATTAAACAGCAAAACCCCATTTCTCTTGGGGGAAGAAAGAGTGCCAAGACTTTAGCATTGCAATTGATTTGAATTGGGATTAAAGAATGAATAAGAAAACAATATGCAGACAAATAATGCTAAATTTTTAATTGCTCGCTTGCTTCTTAATTATTATTCACGCAAAATTTCTTCTAAGCTAGCTTTCGTTTACTGCATATACTATATAAGTCTGTCTGCAATAGTCACAATACTATATATTTATTTTAATAATTTGAAGTTTTGAACTTTAAGCGTTTTTAATGAAAAAAACAAAAGATGTAACTTGTGCTATAAGTCTCTCAGCGCTATAGTCACTTAAGTAGTTCAATTAAAAAGAGATTAGGATTATTCCCATGTCTTTCCTTTGACTTCAATTTCTTAGGCCCCATAAATTTGCCATTTCTTGTGGTTCTCGTTTCATGCTAAAAGCTTTTTTTTTTAATTCTGAAACTTGCAGTGTATCACAAGGTTAGTAATGCTAGATCATCACAGTTTGCCAAGGTGGCATATCTTAAGGACTAATTTAATTAACTTCAGCAACTGTAGTTTGCTACGTGGGCTGCCTTCTAGCATGTTCTAGAGTGAGAGCTAATTAGTAAGTATAAAGACGTATCATATTCATATTTCGTGATAGTAATGCAAAAGAAATTAGGTTTTTGTTATTGTCAAACGTTTAACCTTGTTATTGGGCAATTTGATATTCAAATGAATCATACTTATTTTTCTTATGAAGTTGCACATATAATGCTGTTGATAGCTTGATGTCCATTAATAGATATTCTCACGTTAACAAATCTTTTCGTTATTTTAATGTTCAATAATTAATGCTAGAAACATAAGATTTAATTTTCACTATTATTATTATTATTTATTTATTTTATAACTGTTGATGTGATAAATTGTGATTTGATCAGATCACTTTTACTTGAATTCATTATTGACATTTTTTTATTAACACCTATCATTACATGTCACCTTAAAAGTTATGAAACGAAACATGAATTCGTTTTGTATCTCTAAACTTTTAATTGTTTAATGTTTAAATAAATAACAGTTTTAATTAGCTTAAAAGGTAAAGAATATTTTTATTCCCAAATAAGAGATTTAGATTCGAATCCTGTTTTCACATACACCAAAAACCAATTGATATTTTAAGACCCTTAACCTCATAATAAATAACAATTATCGTAAAGTTTATACTATACTAGGGAAAAAAGTTTGAATAAGTCATTAGCATAGTTTTATTCCTCTCTCTCTCTCTCTCTCTCTCTCTCTCTCTCTCTCTATATATATATATATATATGTATGTATGTATTTAAAGATTGCGGTGGAGAGGGGCTAAGTTTGGTGATTGATGAGCCTTACATGTAATGAAAAGTGGGACCTATCACCATTAAACCACAGCCTGATCTCATTGTAGAAGATGAGCTTGAGTGACAAAGAAAACGTGTCAATGACTTGAATTCTTTTATGATTTAACGTATGATGTAAATATTGGTTTTCAATTAGTTCAATTGATAAATTTTTTGTTAATTGTACTTAAAAATTAATTTATGATTTGGCCTGACAATTAAGAGCAATTATCATGAAGTAAACACCATAAAATAAAAATTCTATCATATTTATAAAAATATAGTATAAAAAAAAAAACACATAAAAAATCCTATATTCATACATACTCATTAATTATATAACATTGTGTACAGTGAAAGATACAAGGGGAGCTGTACAAGGACGTTTACCAAACCTCAACAAACTCAGCCTAGGTGGCGTATGTGCTTCAATCACCATTCTTTGGAGTTACGTGGCCCTTTTTTATCCAATGAATTTTCAATACGTGGCTATGTGCATATAATACACTTTGATTCTTCTAACAAGCAAACTAACCAAAGTTAAATATATATAATCTGTTTCTTAAAAAGTTAAACATAATCTCAGTCCTCCAAAAGTAATAAGACTAAAATTAAACAAGCTTGTCTTCAATCTTCATCCTTGCATGCAAAAAGAAAAATTGTTTATATATTTATAATAAGTATACTAGAATTTGGATCTTATAAAGTCTTTTATTTTTAAGGATTTTTTTTATATGGACAAGGATAAAAGATTAATATTTTTTTAGAAGAAAAAGATTAATCAATTGAACTAAATCACCAAAAAATTATCGTATAGTCATAGTATTGGCCAGGCCAATATAAGCTTAAGTGAACATAACAGTAGGTACAACCGTACAACATTTTTTTTTTTTTTTTAATAGAAGTTTAGCTTGTAATGGTTAATGCCAACACTAGCATTTGTTGATTTTTTTATTTCAGAGAAGCAACCGCTAACAATTAGAACCAAGTAATTGACACTTTGATGAGTAGCATTAGTTGCATCTTAATCTTAATTTAAGTTGCACTTTTTTTTTGTTCCCAAATAAAGAACGCTCCAAATCTTTTTCCCCCTAGTTTGATGAGTTAAATACTATTTATCATCCAATTAGGATATCAATATATTTTATTTTATTCTATTTTTAAAAAAAGATGTATTTTTAAATTTGTTTATTTTTTAAGGTACCAGTGTTTTTTTATTTAAATTATAAATAATCAATGGGATTTGAACTAAAATCTATTATATGACTTGTGAACACGTGATTTTTTACAACTTGAATTAATTAGAGCCTACCAAGAGAGGAAAAGATAACAGATACCATAAAACCATTGGTTTAATAAATAATTTTAGAAACTTTTTATAGAAAGAGAAAAAATAGTTGATTTTTTTTTACAACTTTTTTATATTTCTCATAAAAACAGTATCAAAACTTTTTAAAAATTGTCTATTTATAATTATTTTAAGAACACCCATTAACTGGACTCAAAATTTAATTTAGAGGACAAGAAATTGGCATAACAGCCTATAGTCCCTTTTTACAGTGATGCACTGATACTAGGCAATGGATATCTAGGTTCTCACATCGATGAAGAATGTAACGAAATGCGATACTTGGTATAGGTGACTTGATGGCTACACTAGTTTAGATAGGCATTTTAAGTATCGTTAACTTATGCGGTTATACCTGGGTAACATTTCCCTTTATTTTTTTCTAGAAGAAAGACATTTATGGTAGATGCACCATAGGAAAGGTAGTTGTTTGTACGCTAAGGATTATTTTTATTACTTGGGTGATGATAATATATTGATTATATATTATTGAGTTTGACCTGATTATTTCATTTATTTGGGAGAAAAAAGAAAAGAAAAGAGAGACCTAATAGGCTTAGATGCAAGTCGTTTTCACATGAAGCAACTAATAATGCTAAAAAACATTTATTAGCTATTACATCTAATGGACAACCTCATGCATATCTACCTAGTGAAAATTTTCCCTGTACTGCCTTGACGTCTCTTGCTATCCCAAAAAATTACTCCTTTTCACCCTTGCAACTTTGAAAATTGAATTCTCATATTTGAGGGATACAGAACAGAATTGAAAAGGCAAGTTGATAAAAGTTGGTGAGAGCCAACAATTGTCAATCCATTGTTTGACACAACCAACCGCAGCTATATGATTTGGGAAATGATACAGAAATTATGGGTGGAGAGGAGCGTTGAAGACCATTAATTTACATCAAGATTCAAGTGGACACAACAGGGAGACTAAGATTGACATGCCAACTCTCTACATTTCAATTGAAAATGAGAGGATTTTGATCTAAATAAAGAATGGCTAATATTTTGATAAATTATTGATTATTTCAAAAGTTTAATTCATGACCTTTTATTTTGATATTATGAATTTATGATAAATTAATGATTGTCTCAAAGCTTAAACTATAATTCTAACACATCTTGATGGAGGTTTCACTCAAAAAAAAATCTTAAATGTAATAGACCCCATCTCACTAGAAAATATCTCATTAATAATAAATGCACGTCACAAATAATAGTCTTCCTCTCATTATCAAAAAATATTAATCTTACTATGCATATGAGTACCATCAGATAATTAGATTTTTTTGGCAAGTATAAATTAATATTGACCTCATTTAATGGTCAACGATTCAATTTCGACCTTAATTTAAAAAAATCTATATATATTTATGATATATGGCCCATGAAATTAAATTATGTTGCTGTTATGTGAAATCATAATGATGTAAATAGTAACTATATAGCTTGCTATCATTATACAGACATAACAAGCTAGCTTCTTCGATCCGCGTTTGATTAAAAAAGAAAAGCTGGATTAAAAGAAAGAGCTAAACCTGGCTGGAGAAGTCCTTTTATGCTGGCAAATCACTCAAGACAGATGGGTTCCAGATCATTTATTATTTGATGTCTTTGAACCCTTGTCAAACAAACATCACCACAAAAATAAAAAATAATAATAAATTATAGAAAACGAAATATAGAAATTTAAGGCACTTCAACATGTCCTGGTTTTAATTTGAATTCTAGAGACATCAAGAATGTACACAGAATGGTGAATTTTGGCCACATGATTGGTCCTATTATTTTCAAGAATACAAGGAATTGTGCCGTAAATAATGTTGATGATTATGACTTTGAGTTTTCAGTCCATTATTGTGATTAATTAACCCTTATTCAATATTTAAGAATGCAATAATGGGAATCAACTTCGCATAAATTGTCGGCACTGTGGTCAATTCCTTGAGTTACAAGTTTGTAAAACATAGTATAACTCGTGCTCTTAACTTTGTAGGTTATTGCGTGTAGAACAGTAATGCTAAGACACAATATTTTTTATTTATTCATAATTTTTGTAATGAAATCAACTTACTTTTATATACTTTAGTCTTTCACTAATAACAACAAATCATATCAACAATTACAAAAAAATAAATTATAAAAAATGATGTATTTCTACACTAGTGTAGAGAAGAATCGAAGGAGACACGAAACCACTTTACTACTGTGCTGTTTCTTTGGGCTAAAGAAAACAGCAAGGCAACAGCTCCAAATTAAACCTGTCAAATAAACAAAACCACCAAGAAAAAAAAACTTCTTCCATAAAGTTTTGTTTTATATAATTAATAATTTTTATTTTTTATTTTGGACCCAACCAAAACCCAAATGCCCAAGTTGGCCAGAATGATATTTTGTAGAATAGTATGATAGAGGGACAAAAGTCATTGTCTAAGAACTACATATTATTATTATTATTTAAGTGCTAATTATAAGCTCAACTTGTACCCCAAGTCCCTCTTCATGTCCATCATATATTAATGTGTCTTCCTATATATAAGATAGACTCACACTACATCTATTTCAGTCCTGCAAAAACTCTCATAAAATCTCTCTCTCTCTCTCTCTCTCTCACACACACACACACACACACACACACACACACACATAAAAGAACAGAACTCTTTGCTTTGCCTTTTGTGAAAAGGGAGGAGAAATGGGTGCTCTGGACTTTCTCTCAGACTATTTCACTATTTCCACCCCAAGGAAGAAACGAAAAGCAATGCAGGTATACATAAATATCCATCCTATAACTCTCTCTATTTCAGCGTGTGTGATATTGATCTCCTTGTTAGCTAGCTTATGCATGTCATACCTGATTAATTGTTTTTTTTTTTTTTTGGTTGTTCTTGTTTTTTTCTTTTGTGTGTGTGTGTTGCAGACAGTTGACATCAAAGTGAAAATGGACTGTGATGGTTGTGAAAGGAGAGTTAAAAATGCTGTTTCCAACATAAAAGGTTCATACCTCTCTCTCTCTCTCTCTCTCCCCCCTATTTTTTCATAATAAGGCAGCAAGTTCTTAGCTCACGTTGAGGGTAAATAAGTCTGTGATGTGTGTCCTGATGGGAAAACGTTTAATCCTCTCACAGCCTAGCCTAGCTAATTAAGTGCAGTTTTTAGAAAAGTTAATACAAGAGGTATCACCTAAACTTTTTTTGTAAAGGATTTTGAGTCTCTTCTCTTTTTTATTTTTTTTATTTTTTTTGAGAAACTTTTTAAACTTTTTGAAGGTGTTTTGTAAGGGATTTTAAATAACGTTTTTTAATTTATAAATAACATTATATATATTTTTATATATTTTTCACTCACACATATTTTTAAAAAATACAAACAATGTTACTAAAACAACGTAACGAAGCAACACGAGCCTAAAATCACACAATAGATCATATATCATACGCTTGACTTGAAATGTTTTGGACCTTTTATGGTCTTTCAACAACAGTCAAAATGTAACTGTGCATATTTCAGCTCCCTTGTGTTGGAAACTGGAAAATGTAGTGGTAATTACGTTGACTCTTTCTGCCATAAAATTTTAACCAAAACGTGAATTTTCTGCAGACTTCCCTTTCTACAAAATATTTTGCCATTTCTAACGAAACTTGTGGTTCTCTTTATGTTAAAAACGACTTACGTCACACGGCATGGTAGCTGAATCTTGGAAATTGCCTCTCACTTCACCCTAGACTTCTACAGTTTTCGCTGCTTGTCTTTCCTGTAGCTAAATTGACATGGCTCTGTACATGAAATCTTTAAAAGTTTTGAAGATAAAATATTTGAGTTGGGGAGTTAAAAGTATATTATAATTATTTTTAATAAAAAATAATAAATAAATAAATAACTTACTTATTAAAATATTTATTTTTAAAATATTTGCCTTTTCAATTCTAAAAAAAAAATTTAAAAATAATTAATTATTGTGTAGAACACAGTAGCAAAATCCATAAATAAATAAATAAAAATCTTTCACTGCTCATCATGGAAAGCATTTATAAAGGTCTAGTACTTATGTACGCAACCGTGCTGTCAGCGTTTGCATACCTTTCAAGTGTATTAAATGCAATGCAAAATCCCATAAACCAAACAAGCCCTTAAAATAATAAAGCTGTGACCTGTTAGAATAGTACAGTAGTATTTCTTTTCCAAATTCTTTCCCAGGCAAATCTAATCAATTCATCCTTTCAAAAAAAAAATCTAATCAATTCATAGGATATCAGTTATCAAAAAAGAAAAAGAAAAAATCCTAAGATATCTATACAATCCTTATCAATGTTTTTAAAATATACTATTCAACGTCACCTTTGTAACCTTAAACTTATCTCTTTTAGTTTTTTTTTTTTCCTACTGAATTATTTATTTTATTTTTTAATTAATAACATTCAAGTGCACTAGTGGATCTTTAACAAATGATCTTATCTTTCATTCAATTATTATAGCTAAGGGTGGTGTCAAAGATAACACAAGCTTTGATTTGTTATCAATTACCAAAAAAAAAAAATCAAATATTTATTTATATTATTTTGCTAAAGTGGTATGAATCATATGGTTAAGAAAAGTGCTAGTTGAGCAATAGTTTATTGGAAATATGGAATTAATTTTGTGTTTTGTTTTGATTTTTCAGGTGCAAAAACTGTGGATGTTAACCGAAAGCAAAGCCGGGTAACTGTAACGGGCTATGTGGAGCCAAACAAGGTCTTAAACAAGGTGAAGAGCACCGGAAAGAGAGCTGAGTTTTGGCCCTATGTGCCATACAACTTGGTGGCTTACCCTTATGTGGCTCAGGCCTATGACAAGAAGGCACCATCTGGTTACGTTAAAAATGCTGTCCAAGCACAACCTGACCCAAATGCAACAGATGAGAAGTTAACTACACTCTTTAGTGATGAAAATCCAAATGCATGTTCCATCATGTAAGCAATTTTAATGGAAGAAGGATAGGAGAGAATGAGAATTAGAATATGGTTTTAGTTGGTACTTTGAGTTTGTATGGAGAGAAGTCTTTTTTTTTTTGGTGTGTTTTCAGCATGTAGCTTTTCTTTAAGATTATGTATCACCTTAGTCCTGTTTAATTACCTAATGATATAATAGTTTTGTACACACGGCTTGTGTTCTCTTTGGAATGAATGCATTATTTCCTAAGCGTGGTTTCAGATTCGATTGGCTTCGGATAGTTGATTTTTTATTTTATTTTTATAAATACTATAGGATTTGAATTTTATGATATAGGTTTCTATGATAAGCATGGTTTTAGATAATTAATAGGATTTGAATTTTATTATATAAGCTCCTATGATAATTGTTTTTTAACATCAAACAAAGATTGTTATTAAGTTAATTGGATAATTAATTAATTTTTCTATCATATATTTGATGGTTGAGATAATAATGCAAGGCCAAAATAGGCAATTGGGTTGCTCTTACATTCTCATGCATTTTATATATATATATATATATATATATATATATATATATAACATTCGCGAACACATAATGAAAAATAGAAGGGTAGGAATGTATGCACATTTATACTTTGTGGCCCACAAAAGGGTGTGAAAGTAAACACAATTATTGAGCAACATTCTAATGAAAATAGAAGGGTAGGAATGCATGCACATTTGTACTTTGTGGCCCTTAAAAGGGTGTGAAAGTAAACACAATTATTGAGCAACATTCTAATGGGTCAATAAGAAATATAAATAATTAAATAAATACTCTAAATTTCTTTTATTATAGATAATTCGATAATTAGAAACAAGAGAATTTAACCCTAAATGTCTTTAAAAATATTAAAAAGTACTAATTGAGTTGTAATTAAAGTTCTTAGCAACCCGCCAAATTTTTAACAATTCCGGGAATAGTAGTTTAATTAATTCTGTGAATAGAATCTTTTGTTATGTGCTTTAATTGGTTATCATTGAATCATGCATAAAATACTATACCTAAAGAAATGCAACTCAGTTATTTAATTTGTAGTTCTTTTTCGATTCTCAGTTACAGTGAGTGCAAATTCATTAAAAATTTGAATTTGCATAAACCTTATTTGTCAAGAATCGCTGGAGTTGTAAAGTGATATCTCAAAATTTCTTGGTTACCTTTATAGGGAATAGTAGTTGGATTAAGTAGTCCCATAAAGATGTTTTCTTTTGTTCTCCTTAATATTAGACTTTGATTAGTCCCCTTTAACCTAAGTCCAGTCTCGGCATCACATAAATTCCACGCTTGCATGGCATATATATAATAGGTGGGAGGAGGGCATATGCTTTGGTGGCTGAGGCACAAGTATAGCCTCAACATTCGTACATGCATGCCCACACCATACACAAAACAATTTCCTTTTTGTGGCCAGTATACAAACTCACAACTGTTCTTACAATTACTTTTGCAAGTGATTGAGCTTTAAGCACGCATTTGGTACGATGTAATAGATACTACAAGTGAATAACCATTACAAAGAATAGCTATTCTATTAAATTTTTGGTTGTGTTTTCTTTACAGAAAATAGTTATTCTTTATATAGGCACTATAATAAAATAACTATTATAAGAAAAAAAATTATATTATCATTTGGCTCTGTTTTCTTTATTGAGAATTGTTATTCTTATTCCGTAAAACCTCTCATATTACCATTTATAAAAATATTCCTAAAAGCCCCTCAATGTTATTTGACTCAAGAGCTCTCTCTCTCTCTCTCTCTCTCTCTCTCCAGATTATTAGTCCATATTAGTAGAATAGTAAAAGCAACCGACCCATGCATACGTGACAAAGAAGTTTTTGGAACCTAATTAAAAATTTTGAATTTTATTTCAGTCCAACTTAATCTTTTGAAAATTGGGGCATTTATACTTAGTCACACACACCAACGTTATTCCCTAAAATTACCAATCAAATTGTAGTTTAAATTTCTGCATTCACTTGTATAACAAGAAGCTACTAGTTACATCATTGATAGAGAACCATACAACATACATTCTGTAGAGGAACGAATCTCTCCGACACGAGAATATATTGTCCTCTTCGGACGTGTAGTAGTGGTACACATGTGTCCTTGTCTCAGGCTTATAAGGCACATGTGGAAGGTGTCTCTCCCTGATGTGGGACTGTGCAAAACTTTGAGGAAACATACTCAACACAATTTTTGAAAAGGACAATACCTTCTCGTGTCGGAGAGATTCGTTCCTCCACACATTCATATAATTAATCTAATTAAATAAAGGTAGTGTAACATGCTATACACATTATAACATACTCAACACATATTATTTATTTATTTATTTATTTTAAAAAAAGAAACTAACAAATGTGGTTTGTAAGATCAACAAACACACTATTGTCTATTAGCATGATAATAACATCACTTATTTATTGATTTTATATCAACATCACTTAATGTTGACAAAATGGATACCATCGTATTCGTATCTTGCTTTTCCCTGTAAATTAGGGATTACTAAGGAAATGGACAATTTGAGCGGCCACAAAAATATTTTAAATTTCAATGCATTATTGATCATTGATTTCGGCAATAATAAATGGCAACAAGATTAGATTAAAAAGGTTTAGTTACTTTTTTTTTTTTTTTTTTTCTATAAACTATTTCTTAAAATGATTTATTAATATATACCTAAACTCAACCGTAACAAACGTATATCAATCTCACTAAATTAACTAAAGTTTTTAAAGAGAATAGTCTCATTGTTATATGTAGTGAGCTTTTATCCTCATTACATTAAATTTCAATGTTAATAAAGTATTGAGGCTGATGTATGTGTATGAAAATAATAGATAGCTAAACTAGTAAAAGTAGAGTTTTTTGGATTGATTTTGCTAAATATTTAAAGAGATTGATGTAAATGCTATAAGAGAGTCCGTTAAGTAAAACCCTAAATGAAATTATTGTCGTGTTAATCTGATATCTGTGTCGATCAAGTTTGCAGGTAAAGTTGAAGAAACAATCAATCATATGGGAAAAGTAGAATATAAAAATGTGGCAGTGCGATCTATCTATGTGCCACGGAAATGGGAGAATAATTGTTGGTAGGACAAAAGATCTTAAGAGAGAAGCTTCTGCTAAAAGTGGATACTTTTGATTCTCAAAAAAAAAGTGGATACTTTCTCCGTTCTTTAATTTGTGTGATTGATTATATTGTACCCTCCAATCCACCATTAACATGTATTTTTAATCCTGCACGATTGTTTGTCTAAAGAAAGATATGTCAAGGGAATTACTTTATTTATTTATTTATTGTCCTTGATACCTAAATTTGCTATGCTATGCCAAAGTCAAGGGAAAGTGACTGCCACTTTGGGTTTGGCTGTTGTTGAGCAGCTAATTTTACGGATTAACTCAAATAATATATTAAAAAAAACATTGATATTATAAATTTTGTAATAAAGTACAATCTTTATGGAAGAGAGACCATATATTTCAAATTTTAGCGTATTTATAAAAGAAAAAAGTTTATAGATGATGTTATAAATTTTGTGATAGAGTATAATCTTTAAGGAAGGAAGATCATATATTTCAAATTTTATCGTATCTATAAAAGAAAGAGTTTATAGATTTACAAGAATCATTTCATTACTTTGGCAATGTTTGAGCATAAAACGTGTTTCAGGCTCACAGCTTATTGTAGAATTGATCAATCCGACAACATAATGGTGTTAATCTATATGATCTAGGAATTCATGTTTCTTAGCAATAAAATTATGGAAAAAAATTTCAAAGATTGACGTATCATTGACTAAGTTAGCATATATATAGTTTGAAATTATCCAAACTTTTCTTTCACAACCAAGATCCAACATTTTGGGTCAAGATTTATTTATTAATTTTCTTCTCATATTCGAAGATCTATCAATCAATGAATTATAAACTGACAAGTGAGTAATAATAAATAAGAACACAATCTCATACCTCAAAAAAAGTGAGATTCAATCTTAGTTTTCTTCCAACTCATATTTACCAGTCAAATCAAACAATTGGATGAGTCTTTTGAACTTAATGGTACATATATAGCTCTTAAGGGAAAGGTTCGGAGTTGGTGTGAGTTTCAGTCAAGCAAGATTACTCAAAAAATAGTAATGCATTATTCAAGGCGATAGACTTCATGTAATTTTCAGGTTTGCCAAATTCACTACAACACGCCATGGGGATTGGTGTCATTGCTTGGAGTAATTAAGTAAGGGATTATACTTTTTAGTCAAATGAATAAGATGTTCAATGCATAATTGTCTTTTAAATTTTTTTTAAGTTAATAATAGTAACTTTGGCTGGATCTTTCTGAATTATTGCTTTTCTTTTTACCCTTTTTTTTTTCAAGTCAAATTCATGTGCCTAGCTAGGAGAATCGGAGATCCATCAAGATTTGGGAACAAAACTGTGACTTCATCTCTATCTGGTTAGGTGTGACTATGAGTTTTATAATGTTTTAACCACCGAAAAATGTTGAAACTTATTATATTTTGTCACCACTAGGACCAACCACAAAGGACAATCAAGTAATAAACTTCTTAAAATTATTGGTCCTGGAAAGGATATATAGAATAAGGTTTAGTAAGCAACAGTCAATTCATACGTAAATATCAATATTATGTTCATGTCTAAGTCAACATAATGGAACATCAACGGGCACAGGGGTGTGACTTTTTTTAATCCAAAACTATTAAAACTTTTTTTTTTTTCGAGGGTATTATGACTTATGATAGAATATATTAGGTAACAGAAGACTATATATATTCCATTTAATTAAAGATCAAATCAAGAGTCAAGACATTGACTCCAAAAATATAATTCACTACTCCCATGACTGTTTAAGAACCAGCTTTTAACTACGAAGTTTCGGTTTCTTCTAAGTATAAGAATGGCATAAATGAATGTAATTTATAGATGATACCCAAGCAAAACTTACTTTGCCAAAAATACCTAAACGTTCCACCCCATTTACTATGCCTTTTCTCATTTTGTCTCGCATAAGATTTCTCACTCCAAAAGGTAGCAGACAAAGATGGAGACGAAATTATAAAGAAAATATTATTTGGGTATATATATGTATGTATATATGACAGTGTAGATAACAAAATTTGTACACCCCCACTCCTCGTGGAAATAAAAAACTTACATTTTCAAATTGAAAACTAAACCAAAGAATCTAGAAAACAAAATGTTTACTTGATCTATATATGTATAGAATATTATAATTTGCATGTTTGATTTTTGAGACACAAAGTGAAAAGCTTGAAACTTTGCATGTCTGCTTGGTATGGCTATAGGGTTGTTTGAAAGCTTTTCTTTTCTATTTGTGTTTATGTTTTTTTTTTTTTTAACTTGACAACACTAATTTGTTTATAGTAAGAATAATATTGGACATATAGGTTGCATTTGAGATAAGTTTATATTGGGTAACTTATTTATTATTTAACTTACTTTTGCTATTATTCATGGGTTTCAGCGCACGTTTTAATATTATTTATGAGTCCCACTATACTTTTTTTTTTTTTTTATACGAGATAGAATTTTTACTATAACTTAATCTAAGTGTATATGTGTGTGAGTTTCCATCTTCGAGACTTGAACCCCGGCCCTTACCTCTCACACCTCTCAAACACTTATAGGAGTGACCATCGCACCAAGAGTGTGCAGTAGTATGAGTCTCACTATACTATTTCAACTAACTTTTAGGTTTATCTACAACATTTTCAATAAAAAAATTCCAATTTCAGCTAAATAAGTTATTTCAAATGGACCCATAATAATATAAAAATGAGTAAATGACTTTCAACTTTCATGTTCACACTATTTTAATTATAGAATATTTGAACTTCTATTTACTCTTTCAATTTTTATTGCAATTATGAAACAAAACTTTTTAGTCATAAATATTGCTAAAATTAGGCTTTGCAATAAAATAAAAGATGATTTTTTAACTAATTTTTTATTTTGTTTTTGTACATTGAAAAAGAAAATCAATCATAGATGATATTTGTGATTTAAAATAATGTCAAGTTCTATAATTGATCTCAAATAATTGAGTAAAAGTTTACTTAGAAACAATCATTTTGTACCTTTTCATTTGTCTATTTTTTTGTTAATATTAAATAGATATTAGTTTTACACTTTTACTTGTCATTTATTAATTTCGTTTTGAATTTTCTTTCAATTTCTTTTCATTCTTTGGCCTCTAATCCAACCCCGTCTTGCTCCATTATCATCTCTAGTTGCTAATAGATGCAAGTTTATATCTGTCCAACTTTGCTTGGGAATTGTTGTAGTACTTTTGATTTTGAAGAGTGCTTGTGACCAATGCCTAAATTCGTTGAGACACCCAAACACAATACACATGCCAGCACCATTTTTGGCCATTAAATTACTAGCGCATTATGTTTTCATTGTGGACAATAATGTTTATAAGGAAAAGTTAACATATACTTTAAGGGAACTGGTTTAGGAGCTATTTTTTAAAATATTTTATGAAAAAAATGATAAAACAATTATTTTTTTTTTACAGCTTTTTATATTTCCTATAAAAGTAGTGTCAAAATTTATCTAAAATTTTTTTTTAGCAATTTCTCTAAGGACAACCGTTAACATGACTTATATTCATAGGCTCATATTATAAGTTCATATTTCACTCATTCTTATGGGAGAAGGAAGTATAATTAGATTACTCCCTTTAAATTATGTTTGTTTGAGGCAATGTGGTTGGAGAACACAATGTTGCTTCTATTGCCTTTCACTCTCCACCAAAAGCGAATATAAAAAATGAGAATATATAAAGAAAGAAAAAAAAGGGGGGGGGGGGGGTGGGGAGAGACATGTTGGTAAGAGCTCTTTGGACGTTCGAAAAGAAAAAAGAAGCAAGATGCTACGATTTGTGTCTAATAGAGAGAACTACACAACATATTCTCCGAAAGATCAACCTAAACATTTAGCTATGTAGTTTTCTTTTGTTAGTGCTTTTGTTCCTGATTCGTATTAGAAAGAATAAAGGCCTCCAAAACCCACAATTAAAGAAAGGTATGTCAACCATTACTACTCTCATAGGCATAGCCAAGCACAACTACTTGATGGTGTTAAGTTCTTGATCAAGCATTGCATCAATTCTGTAAAAAGAAAAGAGTACCAGATCCATCCATATATGATGTACTGAAATTAGAAGTAATGCCTACTAGAATATTTTTTGAAAATAATTACATACATCAACTATTTTGATAAACCTAAAATTTTTTCCCGAGATACATACAAAACAAAACCCATGTGAATAAAGGGAACAAAAATTCTATGATCACATAAAATACCACAACTTTGGTCACAATTGTTCACATGGCAGATTGTGAGTAGTATAGAAAAAGTAATAGGTCCATGTAAAAGTAGCTATTAGCCAATCAAAGTTATTTTTTCAAACTAGGCCATGACATGTTTATTTCATTATTCTCATCAGAAAAACATTCTCACCTCTCTCTCTCTCTCTCTCTCTCAAGTTTATCAATGAACCATGGAGCTCTTGGTTTATGAATCATTGGCATCTTAAGCACCCTATGGAGTTTGCCAAGGTCAAAATCTTAGGACAGATACGTTGGTTAAGGTCATTAAGTTTTAGGGTTCCACCAGTGGGATGATTTGGGCCCAAACATGGCCCAATGCCAATAGATATGGGATCCACCTATACCCTCAAGAATGAGAGGTCCATCAAGTTTACTCATTAAGGCCTTACTTAGGTTCCCCTCCACCAAAGGAGGTGTATCAAATGAATGACTATAAACAGAGCAGTGTGCTAATCAAAATGGAAATGATAGAGAACATATAAAACAATGGATCAAATGTGAGGCATTTTTGTTGATAATATTTCATTATTTTTCACTTTATGTTGTGTTTGGGATGAGAAATTTTGACGTGGGAGTTTTCTTAAAATTGCAATTTGATAAATTTTTTGTGTTGATTTCAAGTTATCAAGCATCCAAATCATAATTTTAGATTCAATGAAAGAATTTTTAATTTATAAATTCTACCAACATTACTATTTTTAAATTATCTACTATTCTTCAGCCAAAATGGGCATTTGCTCCTTTCGTCCAAAACAAGTAGAAAAATGTCCATGTTCTGAAACTATTTAACCATATGCCCTTATTTAAACTCAATTTTCTAAAAATCAAGTTTCAATGAAAAACTCGATTTTTAGAAAATCGAGTTATAGGCAAAAAACTTTTTTTAAAAAATTACATGGAACTCGAGTTCCATTCAAGGAACTCAAGTTCCATGAAACATTTTACAAATAACTCGATTTTCATTTTCATTGAAACTCGATTTTTTAAAATCGAGTTTCAAAACGGGAGTGTTTTGCTACTGGTTTTGAACGAAAGGGGTAAATGCTCATTTTGGCCAATATTCTTCACATTTCCACCACCATTGTTTTTTTTGAGAAACGCACACACATACACACACATATATATAGGAGAAGGGAAATGAGATAAAGGAATACACTCACACGTCAACACCAAAACTACATGCTCCACCACCATTGTTGTTGCCATTGTTTTCATCAGTAGTTTAGTACTTCCACCCTTGTCACCACTGCCACACACCATGAACGGTTCCTATTACCATTGTTATTATATTTCCATCATTTTCATGCCATAAAGCATAATTTCTAAGTCATTATCATCACTATTTCTATCTGATGTAACTATAATATGAATAATAACTTAACAATTTGTAAGTATACTCATTTCAAATAATAGAAATTTAAATTGATGGTGTGGACGACTAAATTTCTCGGTTCGAAATAAATCAAACGAGTAAAATAGTTCCGCAAATACGAATTTGTATTGATGAATGTGTGGTACAATTCTCTGTAATTACAAAGAGTGATCCTCTGATTCAATCTCCTTAAAAGATTTGTGATGTGATTTTGATTTGAACACAAAATATCCTTCAATTTGGCTGAAGGATGGATCGAAGATCTTTGAAACGGAATTATAATGAATTTCTGGCTATGAGCTTGTTAGAAATCCTTCGTTCTTCACGTTCTTCGTTTTCTTCGTGTGTTCTTCGTGCGTTCTTCTTTTTCGAAAGTTTGTGGTGGAACACTTTGGAGGCACAGCTTCACTGATTTGTGGTTTATGAGGTTTCTGGAGGCTTTTGAGCTTGATTCCAGTGACCTTTGAGATTTAGGAGGATGATTTAGCTTCGAATGTTCTTCGTATTCGAAGGTTTATGGTAGGAGTTCTTCGGGACTTTGGAGGCTTGAATCCGTAGAGCTTCGTTGATTTGTGGGTTTTGAGGTTTTGGAGGCTTTTAAGCTTGATTCCAGTGAGCTTCGAGATCTAGGAGGATGATTTAGCTTCGAATGTTCTTTGTGTTCGAAGGTTTATGATGGAAGTTCTTCGGGGCTTTGGAGGCTTGAATCCGTAGAGCTTCGCTGATTTGTGGTTTATGAGGTTTTTGGAGGCTTTTGAGCTTGATTCCAGTGACCTTTGAGATCTAGGAGGATGATTTGGATGATTTAGCTTCAAATGTTCGTCGTATTCGAAGGTTTATGGTGGAAGTTCTTCGGGCTTTGGAGGCTTGAATCCGTAGAGCTTCACTGATTTGTGGTTTATAAAGTTTCTAGAGGCACTGCCACCACACCATCGAACGTCGTATTCGAAGGTTGAAGTTCTTGAATTACCATTGTTATTATATTGTCCTAGATAGCTTGGTGTCCTCCTCTAGATGTCTTCAGATCTCCTCCTCCTTTGGATCCCTCCAAATGCTTTAGGAAGGCTTCTATTTATAGGAGTTTGGTGGTAGGTAAGCGACACATGGCGGAGTCTGATTGGCGACACATATCACAACTTGATTGGTCTGCTTGTGTCATCGCTTACACAGCCGGATTGCTTGAGTCACCGCTTACACAGCCGGATTCGCTTGCATCATCGCTTACACGCGCCTCCATGTGATTAGCATTTTGCATGCTTTTCATATTTTTTACCTTGATGAAATTTGGCAAATTTCGAGTAACAGTATGTGATGTTTTGTAATTAGCTATTTTTTGTGGACTTGGTGGCATGACGTGTCAGCTTATGATAGGTCGAAAATTTTCCCTCTCTACAGATGGAAATTCCCATCAATTTAAATATTTATATTCTTCAAATTTTGCATCCAAAGATTCCATACATGTAACCTTAAAATTTACTGACTTTTAGGGTGAGTTGTAACTACTAAAGCTAGTTCCCGACAATGCTCATTTGAGCTTCATAAAGTCATATATTCTGGGGCATCAAACAAACTCACCTTTTATTGATTATTGGTGATCAATCTCAGGCCTTGTAACTTGAAAGGAAACAAAAGGAAGCTTTTTGAAATATAGCCTTTACAACATCATCATTAATAAGAACTATATATCTCTAATTTTGATAGGCTTTCACATAGAATCAAGCGAAAAGTCAAAATTCCACACTTCCAAGCATAAATTAAGCATCCTCTCTTATCAAAAGCACTCAAATGCATAGTTCGGTTCAGCCTCCATGAGTTGAGCTGTAAGTGTAACCCTTGTGAATAGTCTTGTCTAAGATGAATTTTATGACCATCTTTAGTGGTCCATTTGGGAAGGAGAAGAAGGGAGAGTAAAGTAGAGTAGAGTAGATTTAGCACAAAATTAACTTATTTTTAATCAAATCAACTCTACTCTACTCCCTCCACTCCCTCTCCATCCAAACAGGCCATTAATGTACTCAAGTAAACACCAACTAGAGCCCAAAAGGATACATACCAAACTTCATAGCTAGGTTCTTTAGAGGTCAAAGGTTTGTAGGAGCTTCATATTGGTGTTGTTTACGCCAATAACCTCTTAACTCAATGGTAGGAAGGGAGTAAAGGCTTCAAAAGCTTACTCATATCATAGCTTTGGCGTGCTCATATGAAAGTATACTCATTTCATCTTTCTTTCTAAAGCATACTCATATCAAAATAGACTGAATGGACCAAAGTGGAATTAACCAAAGTCAAATGACATGGACCGAATGGATAGAATTTGACCAAAAGAACTGAAGTAGATTGAATTGGTCGAAAGTAGAATGAAATGAACCAAAGTAAACTGAATGGATATAATTTGACCAAATTTGAACAAAGTGGACTGAATGGGCTGTTGTAGACTGAATATGACCAAAGTCGAATGAAATGGACCAATCAGAAAGAATTAGAACGAAGTGGGGCAACTGGATCGAATTAGTCTGAATTAGACCGAATTGGACTGAAATGGGCGGAATTGGACCGAGTGGACTGAAGTAGACCGAGTTAAACCTAAATGAACTGAAGTAAATCTAATTGCACCGAAGTAGTCCGAATGGACCTAAGTAGACCGAAGAGACATAATGAAGCCTATTAGACTTAAGTGGACCCAATTAGACCGAAGTGGACATAATGGACCCTATTAGACTGAAGTGGACCAGAATGAACCGAAGTGAGCTGAATGGACCAAAATAGACCAGAATGGACCGAATTGAAGTAAGACTCAATAATGAAGAAAAGAAAAGAAAAGAAAAGCATGGAAGAAATTTTTTTTTTTTTTTTTCTAAATTAAAGTAGATGAATGTATAAAGTGTTAAAATATATGTAAAGTCAAAATCGTTTAAGATATCATTAGGAGACAAAGACCATCCAAGATGAATGTCAAAGTATATATAAAGTAAAAATTATCCAAGATATTATTAGGGGAAAAAAAAACCCATTTAAAATGAACGTGTAAAGTCAATCAGCTAATGTATTTAATATTATCAAAATATTAGATGAACAAATCGTTAAAAAAAAATGGTGATGTGGTCAATAATATGGCTCAACATGAACATAACAATATTCAATGCTACTCTTCGACTCTTAGACATTATATATAAATTTGTTAACTAACTCTTTCAAGAAATGTCCAACCCCTTGTGCAGATCAAGGTACTATTTGCAATCTCTAAATTTTCATCTTAGTAATGGCTTTATCTCACCAAAGGTAAGTCTGTTAGGGATAGTTTATTTTCTTGGCTTATTTAGTTTCTTTCTTAAAAAATTAAAAAAAAAATATGTGAAGATTTAACATGTCGTATTATATCTAACCAAATAAACAAAGTAAATTGAGAAATAAGTGGATTCAAAATATTGTAGATTAAAAAAAAAAAAAAATCTTGTTTGAAATGGCAGTTTGAAGCTTGAACAAACTCTGAAAGTCAGAAAACAGCTAAATGGACCTAACTTCTTGGTCCCATTATGCAAGAAGCAGACCCAGTACCTAACATATAGTATAAGTCAAATACTACTACACCTACTAGGAGTTGGATGCTTACCAATATTCTCCAGAGAGAAGAGGAAAAACCTTAAGTAAAAACTAAAGTATGGGGTAAGAATATTTATCCTAATTTGGTCGTGTGTGTGGACATTTTTTTATTGAATCGAACGAAAAGACAAAATTCCACACTTCCAAGCATAAATTAAGCATCCACTAAGTCTTTTCTGTTGGTAAGTATCCACTTATCAAAAGCACTCAAATGCAAAGTGAATAGTCTTATGAACATCTTTTAATGTAGTCAAGTGAGAAATTTGTTGTCAGACCTACTAGACATACCAAACTTTTTAGGTGTGTTATTCTTTAGAGGTCAAAAATTTGTAGGAGCTTCACATTGGTGTTTTTTAGGCCAATGGCCTCTTAACTCAGTGGTAGGAAGGGGGTAAAGGCTTCAAAAGCATACTCATATCTTGGCTTTAGCATGCTCATATCAAAAGCATACCCATTCCCTCTTTCTTTCAAAAGCATAATCATATCGAAATGGACCGAATTGGTCAAAGTGGACCATAATGCACTGAAGTGAACCGAAATAGACCAAAGTTGACTAAATACACTGAAGTAGGCCGAATTAGACTGAAATAAACTGAATTTGACTGAATTGAGTACAAGTGAACTAAATGGACCAAATTGACAGAATTGGGCTGAAATAGACCTTAGTGGAACCAATTAGACCAAAATAAACCAAAGTAGACCGAATTAGGCTGAAATCGACTTAATTGGACCTAATTAGGCAGATATAAACCAAAGTAATTAATCTATAATATTTTGATTCCACTTATTGTAGATTAATCACAAAACAGTAACACCTAAATGTCCGTACGTTGCAAAGTTGGACCTAACTCTTTGGTCCCTTGGTCCCTTGGTCCCTTTATGCAAGAAGTAGGTCCATTACCTAACAGTTATATAAAGTCAGATATACACCAACTAGGAGTTGAATACTTAACCAATATTTAATTCTCCAGAGAAGAGGGAAAGCCTTTAAGTAAGATTTTACTAACGTGTGCACCATTTTTATGAAAAGTTTTATCAGAATTGAAAAAATTTTGACAATAAAGTTTTTTCAAAAACGAATTTATTAATACATACCCTTAATCGGAACCATTAAAGTAAAAACTGAAATATGGGGTAAGAATATTTATCCTAGTTTGGTCGTCTGTGTGGACATGATATTGATAATGGGCAGCAGAAGAGGACAACAAGGTCCACAAACTAATATTTGACAGAAAACAGACACATAGGAAACCCAAAACTAGCTTTTTTTTATGTTGTCAATTTTGGACGGTGCATTGGACTCCTCCACACGAATATTGGTCAAATGGTTGCTGTTT
This sequence comes from Castanopsis chinensis, assembly GCA_032878915.1. Lineage (NCBI taxonomy): Eukaryota > Viridiplantae > Streptophyta > Magnoliopsida > Fagales > Fagaceae > Castanopsis > Castanopsis chinensis. The sequence goes on from JAVQMG010000071.1 coordinate 1,830,802, forward strand.
TTGTGTTTACAGCTTTTATCAAAGTTCAAAAATCTTCTTGTCAAAGTTTTGTGCCTTTTTGTTGATGGATTCTGTAGCAGCTATAAGTGAAACCAAAGGACAAATGACCTGAGAAATAGTTGGGTTTTTTTTTTTTTTGGGAGGAGGGAGTTGGAATATGGCATTTATAAATCCAACAATACTAGGGTATGTTTACAAATATTTTTACATCTAATTTCACAACTTGTTAGATAGGTCAATATTAAGTCGGAAAAAAAAAAATTTGTGAGTTAAAGTGTTTATAACTCCCGGTCAACCAATTTAACACGCTGTGAAATTAAGTATGAAATCAGATTCATGTATTCCTAACTTTATTCTACATACATCATTTGCAAAATAAGGAGTAGCTGATCATGAAATTTATTTAGGCAAATTACATAAAAATGCACGCAATTTGTACTACAGTAACATATATTGTTAAAATTATTGTCTTTTCACTTAAGACTTGTTTATTAATCAATTTGACAGTCATTGAATTTTACCCCCAAAATAAATAGTAATTCTAGGATCACACACTTTACCACACGCTTTTCCACAATTATATCTTTTTCTTGAAAGACAATTATAATATGGTGCTAATCTCACAATTCAAACTATTTATCCCCTAGACCCTAAGGGTCCGTTTGGTTGAGAGGATGGAAAAGTGAGAGGATAGAAAATAGAGGGAGGATGGAAAATTGGGAGGATAGAAAAATTTTTAGTTTTCCTCAATTGTGTTTGGTTGAGAGGGTGGAAAAGTAGAAGGATGGAAAACTTTTTAGTTTAGTTGAAAATAAGGTTTGTATAAATTTACCATTATGTCCCTTTAAATAAAAGAAAAAGTAATACATTATACTTTTAAAAAAAATTGTGTATAGATGAAAGTGGATATATCAAAAAAATAGCATTAGAAATTATTTAAAAGTGTTTTCTTAAAGAATAATAAAAACAAAATTAAGAGGAAAAAAAAAAAAAAAGAAGCAGCGCTACAGTACATACAAAAAAAAAAAAAAAAAGAAGAAGCAGCGATTACAGTAAAATAAAAAATAAATAAAAAACCCAACGTTTCACTGTTTCAGTGGAAAAGTCAAAGAACAAAAAAAAAAAAAAAAACATCACAGTGCAAAAGGCAAAAGAAAAAAAAGGTTCCTGCGTTAAAAAAATAAAAAATAAAAATAAAAAAAAATAAAAAAAAAAAAACAAGAAGAAGAAAAGTGGGGGCAATTTTGTCAAAAAAAAATTTTCACTTTTCACTCCAATTTGGAGAGATTATATTTTGAATAGGGATCTGAAACTTACTTTTACATACAACCACTATTTTTTTTCTCTCATCCCTCACGATCTGCCAACGTCAAACAATGTGACAAAAAATTTTCTACTCTTTTTCCAAAATTCCACTTTTTATTTTGGCCATATACCCTACGGTTCATTGGTTAGTACCATCCTATTTTCACTGGGCATGGCGTCAACCAAACACACCCTAAGTATAAAGTTCATAGGAATGTGTCAATTCAGCTACAAAACTCTTGGTTTTTTCACAACTATCGTATGTGTTAAATAATGATTGACTGTCTGTTACTTACATACATCCACTATTTTTTTTTCCATGACTCACGATATGCCACGTCAAAGCTGTAACATAAAAGATTGTCATTATATATATTTTCCAAAATTAAAGGACTTTCACATTAAAAAAAGTGTCATCCTTGGCCATAAGCCCTACGATTCATTGGTGAGTACCATCCTTCTGCAACAAAGGCCAGATGGGCATGGTGTCTTCAATAGATCCCAAGCACAAAGTGCATGAGGATGTGTAAATTCAGTTACAAGACCTTTGGCTTTTCTACAACTATTGTATGTGTTAGATTGTGATTAACTGTCTGTTACTTTTACATACAACCACTATTTTTTTTTCCATGACTCACGATATGCCACATCAAAACTGTGACATAAAAGATTGTTGTTATATATATTTTCCAAAATTAAAGGACTTTCACATTAAAAAAAGTGCCATCCTTGGCCATATGCCCTACAGTTCATTGGTTAGTACCATCCTTCTACAACAAAGGCTAGATGTGCATGGTGTCTTCAATAGATCCCAAGCACAAAGTGTACGAGGATGTGCTAATTCAGACAAGACCTTTGGCTTTTTCACAACTATCGTATGTGTTAGATTATGATTGACTGTTTGTTACTTTTACATACACCTACTTTTTTTTTCTCCATGACTCACGATATGCCACGTCAAAACTGTGACATAAAAGATTGTTGTTATATATTTTTTCCAAAATTAAAGGACTTTCACATTAAAAAAAGTGCCATCCTTGGCCATATACCCTACGGTTCATTGGTTAGTACCATCCTTCTACAGCAAAGGCTAGATGGGCATGGCGTCTTCAATAGATCCCAAGCACAAAGCGCATGGAAATGTGCTAATTCAGTTAAAAGACCCTTGACTTTTTTACAACTATCGTAAGTGTTAGATTGTGATTGACCGTCTATTACTTTTACATATATCCACTATTTTTTTCTCATGACTCATAATATGCCACGTCAAAACTGTGACATAAACGATTGTCCTTATATATATTTTTCAAAATTAAAGGACTTTCACATTAAAAAAAGCGCCATCCCTGGCCATATGCCCTACGGTTCATTGGTTAGGACCATCCTTCTGTAACAAAGGCCAGATGGGCATGGTGTCTTCAACAGAGGGCCATAAGTGTAGACCCACTTCATGAAAAAAGGCCTAGAAAATAGGACAGTCAGGCCCAATAAGGCCAACACTGTCTCAACTCTTTACATGTCCTCGTGTGTCTCTCTGTCATCAGAATTAACACAGCAGATCAAACGTGGGGCCCAGACAAGAGATTGGTTACATCATATGTGATAGCATAGCATAGCATGGGATCCCAAAATTGTGGGTCCCATTGGTAACCAGTACCATAAATCATCCTGATCTTCATGATCTTACCCTCCTCACCCAAAATGTACTATAGGTCATTATAATTTCCTCAGAGAATTTTAACCCCATTTAAGAATAAGATAACGATTTTGGATCATTGAACTCATTCCAGAAGGAAAAGAAGTCAGTGGCAGTTAATTATTACAATTGGTATATGTTTTTAAGAAATTTCAGAACATTTTTAATGCAGTCTTAATATATTAAAATTGAAAAAATGCTACTAACTTGTGGGTGTTGTGAGTTTATATAGAAGTGATAGATAATTAATTACAATTATAATGTAAAATAATTATAAAAATGAGGTATAAGATTAATTATGATTCTAGCAATACTCATGAAAATTGTCAAATTTTTCATTTTTCACCCCATAAGCTTTAAGATAGTGTTCCATGGGTCTATCTTAACACAAGATACATAAAAGGAAAAGAAAATTGGTGAAATTTTTTTACGGAGAGTTTTTTTTTTTTTTTTTCCTTTTTTAATGTGAGATAGCATCTTGTGATGGATAAAAATAGAATGATTCGGTTAAGGCATACATTAATCATTTATTTTATAAAAAATTATAAAAATTTTTAAAAATTGTAGAAAAAAGTTAATCACTTTCATTTCATCATAATTTTAAAAAAAATATATATTTAGGTTTAGTTTGGATACCGATGAAATATTAGGAGTTCCGCGTTTTCACCTTTTTTTTTTTAATACTACACACATTTCAGGAGGACAAAATTCACTGTTTACGCATTGTTGAGTACTGTTTACACACTATTGAGCCGGAAATGTTGACTTTCTGGGTAAACAGTGCATCCGTGCACTGTTCAAAAGACTCACAAATATCACTTTTCAGCATTTTTTTCATTAAAAATGGCTCTTACGGTACTATTTACACATTTAAAAATTATTTTGCTACAGTATTTTCAGATTTCAGTTTTTAACTGTATCCAAACAGACCCTTACTAATGTAAACCTTAAAGCTAAGTAAATGTTTAGTAAAATTCCTAAAAAAATTATATTACACTAATCACACTCTATAAAATATTATTAGGAGGTATCACTATAAAATTAATTTTTTAGAGAGTTCCTTATGATAGTTTTCTATCATTACACTAAAAAACCAATAAATTTTTGTATAAATAAAAATTAAACCACAAATCTCTTATTTACTATAAAAAATTTTATCAATAGAGGTAATAAGAACTTACTATAAAATTTTAATTAATAAAAAAAGTGAGAAAATCATTAAAACTTTAACGAATAATTAATAAAAAAGATTTAAAAAGGTATAAAATTTGTTACTAGCAGTCTAGCACTAACAGAATCAGAGACTTCATATGGAAGCAAAGATAGTAATAAATAAAGAAAAGAGTGAAGAAAGTAAAGGGAGATTGGTTAAGTTGGGACAGCATGCAGAGACTGGTTTGCAGGTACTAGCTAGGGAGCAAGTAATGATGAACCCTAACACACCCACACCCACACCCACCTAGCTAGTCTTTTTTTTTTACTTCTTACACAACAGCAGTCACTTTTTCTTTGTGTGATTGCGTGCTGTGCCTCTGGTCATATAGTATTAGTGTAGCCTCAGAAAGAAAAAAAAACGAACCTCTCTAAAAAAGTCTTGGGAATCGAGGCCCAAAAGTCACATCTCCCACAAATGTTGCTGTTCATGTGGTTTATAAAAATGTGTTTTTTTTTTTTTGTATAGTATAGAAATGGTTGAAAAAAATAATGAGCAATTTATTTTTGGAAATTGTGAACCACAACAGGTCAAAAAGTGAACGTTTACTTTGTCCTTTGGTTTTTCCCATTAAAGGCTCAGTTTAAAGAACTTTGTCCGAAAGTTAAAACATCTTTTTCTTTTGCACAGCTGGTCATTCAATTCAGTCCTATTAATGAATTCATTTTCTCCCTTTTAAGAATCACCTCAAAAGGTTCTTTCTATTTTTTTCTTTTTGTTTGTAGACTGTAATAGATAGCCCGGATTAAAAAAAAAAAAAAAAATTTTAAAAGTACCCCTAATTATTAGAGGTATTTTTGGGTATTTGCAAATTTTTTTTTGGGTATTTGAGGTATTTTTGTTTTTTTTTTTGGGTAGAAATTTGAGGTATTTTTGTTGCAACTTCGAATGTAGTCCTCATAATAAAATAAATATAACCCATCTCATATGTTATGCACATGCATAGAGTTAATTTTTGTTTTGATTTAAAAAATAATAATAATTTTCCTATCAAGCATGTTAAAAAGAAAAAGTAAAGAGAGGGAAAAAGATATGCATCATTGTATTAGTCCATGTTTGTGACTAAATTGGTTAGGAAGAGAGAAAAAAAATTGCATCATTAAAGAAAAAAGAAACTGCGTCACTTCTTTAGCATTTAATGTTCAAATTAGTTATGGGATGAACAACATGACTATTTAGAAAGCACAGTCCTACTTGGAGTACAAAACAAATTTTATTAAAAAAAAAAAAAAACCCAAATTTAAGGGGTTAAAATGGAAAAAAAAAGATTACCACAAATATTTTAAAAACTAACATATGATAACTCACTAAAATGATTGGATGAGTTATTAACATGCAATATTATGAGAGATAAAGTCCGGAAAATAATGATTCATTACTTCATAGTAAATTTACTCACTGTTTAACTGATAAACAAACTTAACATTTTGTATGTGACGTACATATCGTAGATTATGTAGTGAAAAAAAAATTAAAAATCCATATGAAAATAATAAACAAATTACTCATTACTTAAAAATTATAACAAAAATTACCTCATAAAACTTCTTACTAGCTAGTTGTAGCACGAGAATTCCCTCCCTATGGAGAGGACAAACTAAACACCAAAGCGAGTTTCCAAAGGCAACCTTGGTCGGGTTAGAAGTTGAGGCTTAATCTATGACCTTTTAAGAATTTGGTTGATTGGTTTTTCTCCTAGTTTAGGCCACACAACTAGCATCATGGTCATTCTTTGGGCAATAAGAGCACAAAGGCCACTGACAGGCAAAGGGTTATAGTTTTGTAAAGTACATACATTATTGCGATGTGGAATCTATTTATATTTTTCATGACTTATATGATGAGTTAATAGGCTTACAGCATACATATGCACTTGTCTCTAATGGCAAGAATCTTCTTATTTAAGATTGGGAAATGAAAATAAAAAATATATATTTATTGGGATGCCAATTTTTGTGCAAAAATTGATGGGAGGCTGATGACACGAAAATCATAAGATTTAAAACATTGAGTATACAACTTATTCCTGTTAATTAACTTATTTATTCAAAGGTTAAAAAAAGAAAAGTTTAAGACCTATTTGGTGGACAAGTCTAAACAAAAGTTAGTTAATTCATAGATAAACCTATAGTTCACTTTTTTCCACACAGTTAAAAACTGTATAAAAGTCATAGCTAGGAGTTGAAGTCAAAAACAAAAAGGAAGTGGGGTTAACAGGAAATAAAGAAATCATCTGGAAAAAGAAGGAATAGTGGTAAATAGAGGAGGTGGTAATGTGAAAAAAAGTAGACCTCGTAATCTGTAACCCTATTTGTCGTGCTTCCCACACCGGAGTGAGGTTGTCCCTACTTGTCACGGGGATGTGTGAAAATAAGTACAGGAATATATATATACATATATATATATATATATATATATATATTTTATTCAAGATAATATAGTGCTAGCTAGCTAGCTAACTGGCCTTTATACTAGTAGACCAATTTCTCCTCTAACTTCTCACACTACTTTCAATTTCTCGCTGAATCTTACTATAGATTTTGATAATTAGTTCTTAATTAATTATAATAATGTTGGAGTAGAGAGATGGATTCAAATCCTAATTGTGTTTTGAGTGTGTATGAGAAGAAACCAATTCAATTCAATTCAATTTAATCCGATGCCCCAAATTGGTTTTTTCACTTTTTTTGTTATTTGGTGAATTGGGTTGCATTGAAATTTTATTTTGAATTTTAGGTTAGACCGAGTTTAGGTTGATAGATTTTTTAACCCATTTTACTAGACCTAATCCATCAAATTTATAGATTTATTTATTGACCTTATTTATATTTTTAGTTTGATTTATTTTTGTGTTTTGAAAATTAGTTTGGATGAATTTGAAAAATTAGATATATAATTTAGATAAATCATGTGAAATGCTAATAATTTATTGAAGAAATGCTTAATCATATTATGAAAAGGACAAGACTTGTCTCTAGTGAGCAGTTTCATTAGATCCGTGTCCAAATCCCAATTCACTTATCCGACTCAGCCCATTTGGGTTGGGTATGAAATTACTCAAACTCAACAATGTTTGGTTGGATTGAAAAAATCATTCATTCATGCACACCCTTAATTTTCTTAATAAAATAGAGAATGTTGCAGTGCTACTAGGCTACAAGTTCCTTTACCTGAGTACTTAAAATTTTGACGGGCTCTATTTGGATCAAAGTTGTGCTTCTTCAACTTTAAACGACAAGTAGACAAGGGGCTTCAACTTAGTTCAACCACTCTTTATATTATTGCTATCATACACACATAATACAACAATGCAGAAATTACCAAAATTTAAATAGTGTGTTTGCAGCTAAAGATTGCAGGAATCTAACATCCGTACATATGGATCTCACGCATTATTGTGTCATTGTGTGTACGAAATTCCAGTGATTCCTGTTATATTCGTAAGCTTATATTTGTATGTTTGAAATTTAATAGGTGAGCCTAACACGCTCAGATCGATTCTCGCTACCAACAGAATTTTGTTGATGGGTATCCTTAGTGGTGAACTGTACTCACAAATGTGAGATGTCTCTCACACAGACTGGCTCTCGTTGCTGGCTGGCACTCTGCCCAAGGGTATAATATAACCATAAATTCCCCCATTTTTTGTTTACAAAAAAAAAAAAAAATTTTAAAGGTGAAAAAAATAGTGTCTTTGAACTTGAATAATCTATATTTTTTTATAGATTTACTTTATTTAGAAGATAAATTGTGTAAGAATATAATTATACATTCTAAAAAGTAAAACTTTAAAAAACTAATCTAACAAAACAGGTTAAAAAAACTTTAAATAAATAAAAAAAGCTTAACCAATAACACTATTAACATGTCCACTAAAAAAATGAAAAAGAATAAAAGAAGAGAAAAGTTTCCATTTTTTTTTTTTTTTGAGAATAAGACTTGCAACTATTTTATTAAAGCAACTACTACTTGCCTAAATCAGCTTGAAAAACAGAGTAAAAAGGCTCCATCCACATTCAATAGTCAGAAACATTTATGGAATAATATTTGGTTTTAGTCTAGTGCTAGATTTAGTGCACCTACAGAAGCTTTGCTCAAAATAGAAGAAAATTTTGTTTCAACACTGAAGGTTTCACTGATATTTACACACGCTTAGAATCCTTTTGTTTTTTGGATTATGGTGGATAAGTGGAGTACTATCTCAAATATTTTGCGAGTTTGATGTGAAAACGTGATATAAAATCTGGTCTCCCTAATTGAAGTGAGTAAAGAAGGGTTTGACCTAGTATGCATCACAATTGATACTTGACAGAAAATTGAAAATCAAATCAAATTACAAGTAGGAATAATGGTAGATCTTCCCTTCCATGGTTGTGAGCTATTGGTTCATGCAAGACTTGAATCCAATGAAGAAAAATGCGGGTTCTAAAGGCGCAAACAAGGCATGTGATTCAGGTAAAATGGTGTAACCATCAAGCATTGAAGAGAGATCAATCCAGGTATTCTCAAAGGGCTTTGCCTTGAGGTCCAGGGTTTTCATTCAAATCCTTTCACCTTAGTTTGGTGAATTATAAGAAAAATTTGGATTAGTTTCCTATGGAAAAGTTATTTAAAGTTGTGAAACATTTTATTCAAGCAATTTCTAATTTGAATAGTTTTTATTCCGAGTTCAAGATTATTTCCTTAAGTTCAAACATATGAAATATTTTATTTTCTTCTTTTTTGGCTGGTTATGAACTCGGAGAGAGGATGATTAGACGTGGATTTCACAACTTTATTGTAACATGCATGACTTTGCAGTCAGTACAACCAAACCATTAGGTGTTCAGCAATATTTCAGGGTGGTCAAGATCAATATATTCATATTTTGGACTTTGAAGTATACATCAAATGTGACATTTGAAGGAAAGTGATTTTTACACTGCATGGAACAGTTCTGTGCTAAGAAGAATAGTGCATTCACATTTCTTCTGAAAAAACACTTTTTACAATGTTCTTTTATCCCCCAGTTTCCATGTTACTTATATGTACTAGTGTCTAGTATTAAATGGAAAAATCTATCGTCTACCTTTCACAGCAATATTTTTGGTTAAAAATGTGCTCGGTCATTCTGTATTTCTTACCAGTAAGCAACAATGCCCCATAATGTCCAATGATAACTTGTACTACGAAATTGGAGATAACCTATTAACCTTTAGTCCCCCAAAAAATACAATGGACTGTTTTTACATACAACAAAATTAAGTGGTTTAATATAAAATCTGATTTGTTCTTCTCGGGTTTTGTCATAAGTCACTAGCTAGTCTGCATAAAAGTTAGTCTTTTATTTTTCTTTTAAAAAACATGTTTGATCTCGACCTTCTTTTCCTAACTGGAAGGTTTATGCAATAAAAAATCAAGGATATGTGCTCATGGTAAGGTTGTTAGCTCATTGCTTAAGTAGTAGTGTACCAAAAGGGAGTTCAAAGATGCTGCTTCTCTTGTTGTTTAATGAGAGTTGGGGATTATAAAAACAATAAAGGGTTTTATTAATGTGTACCCTTGATGCATGTACTAGTAAACTATTTTATGAAACTTTTTATGAAAAAATGAAAAAAGTTACTAACCTTTTTGACATTTTTTTCAATTTCTTATAAAATATTTCAAAAAATAAATGATTAATGTGTGTTCAAAAGACATACATTAATTGAACCCAAAAATAAAAATATCTTATATGAAGGTCATTTCTAAAAATAAATAAAAAAAATTTCTTATTGAGCCTTAATATACTCTTATTGAGCTAGTTTGCTTTTGAAGCTCTCATCAGTGTTTATTTTTGGACTAAAGTACATTTTTTTGTACTTAAAATTTGGATTTATTTTCATTATAACTATATGTTTCAAAATTTTATTTTTGCTCTTCAAGTTTGATTTCATTTTTATATTAATCCATGCCGTCCATTTTTATTAGTAATTTAACCTTTAAATACGCTTCATATTTAACTATTTCGTTAAACCCTAGCTTTAAAATATTATGGAATGTATGAATTTCATTGTCTATGCATATCAGCATTATGAATAGTCAAATTAGTAACAAAAACAGATGGTCAAGTCAATATAGAAAAAAAATCAAACATCAAAAACTAATATATAAATTTTAAAACAGGAAAGAATCAGAAACAAAGTCAAATTCATGTCTCAAAATGGCCTATGAAAAAAAAATCAAAGGCAAATTGAATGTCCTTATAAATGGCCTATGAATATGATGGTTGAGAGCTATATCCAAATACCCCATTTTTAAAATGTGAGCATTTTTTTCAAGTTTCAACTTCAAAATCCAAAACACAGAGAGAGACACATTAAGCTCAGAGCTGTCATACTTAAATTATCACGAGAAAATATTATTTACAGGGGTAAGTAGATGTGACAAAGAGGACAGAGATATAAGTCGGCCTGTCAAGTCGCTGTTCTTCAGTATTTAACGTTAAATCACATCATTTCAGAATTTCAGATCACCCGCTTCTTTCTCTCTCTCCCACATTTTACTCCTTCCCCTACTTGCATTACTCTCTCTCTCTCTCTCTCTCTCTCTCTCTCTCTCACTTACTTTTTTATCTTCAGCCTATTCAGTATATGTGATTTTAATTTCCACCCGTTTGTCTTGGCATTTGGGTTTTTTGCATAGTTTGTCACTATTTTTGTTTTCCTCTTTATAAACTAATATTTTAACTTCAAGTTCAACACCCATGTGCCCTTGTTTTGTTTTGGTTTTGAGAAACTGAAGGGAGAGAAAGAGAGCAGTGAAAGCAAAGACCAAAGAGATAAAAGGAAGAATCTATATCTATAAGGTATAGAAAACTCACATGCCATTGCTAACTCTTTTAACCCCACTAGCTTAGGTGTTTATCCTTTTTTCCTAGCACTGAGAGAGAAAGAGAGAGAGAGAGAGCAAAAAAAAAAAAGAATTCTTTCATTCCAAACAGCACTGAAGAAATGACTAAAGAAGAAGACTTTAAGCTCCTCAAGATCCAGGTCTCTCTCTCTTAACCACATTCTCTCTGTCTTCACAAGTCTTTCTTTTTTCTTTTATTTATTTTACTATGAATATACAGCAAAGTGGGTTGGTGGTCTTTTCCTTAAGAATCTTTCTTCTTGTTTTATTTTTATTCTTTACAGACTTGTGTTCTCAAAGTGAGCATACACTGTGATGGGTGTAAGCAGAAAGTGAAGAAACTTCTTCAGAGGACAGAAGGTGCTCACTCTCTTATACCATCCTTTTAGTTTGTATTACAAGTTCTTGTCTTTGCTCTTGTTGGTGACTCAACATTGTGTGAACTTTGTTGTTTGTTGTTATATGTTACTTCTAGTGTACTATTAAAAGTTTAGTTGGCTACTGAGAAAATTTTGGAAGAAAATTTTCTAAAATGAAGATTATTTTCTTGGCCCTTTGTGGAAACAAAAACAATGAAGTAAACTGAGGCTTATAATAATATTTAGCTTTACTGAAAATTGGAATAACATCAAGCTTGTTTCCTCAACAGCCGAAGAGTACATTGGTTAGTAGTTACTCTGTTCCAAGTCAAATGACATGTAAAGAATTGTCTTTTTTCTGTTTAATGATTGATTATATTATTTCCAAAAGTAATGATTGTTATGGGGCATTAGTAATTAATGCTAATGACTGACTATTTTACCTTAGTTACCCAAAAAAAAGAAAAAAAAAAGACTATTTTACCTTTATCTGAGAGAGGACGATTGAAGTTCACTGTTCGTAGACCAAAGAGTTTAGGCTAATTTCTCATGAAAGCAGACTTTAAGCTTTGAATTTTGTGCATTACAATCTCTTAATCTGGTTTCTCCTTTGTTCTTACCCACTGTTACAGGTGTGTACCAAGTAAATATAGACGCTGAGCAGCAAAAGGTCACAGTTTCAGGAAGTGTAGATGCTGCTACTCTGATTAAGAAACTAGTCAGAGCTGGTAAATATGCTGAGCTTTGGTCACAGAAACCCAGCCAAAACCAAAACCAAAACCAAAAGCAGAAGAACAACAACTGCATCAAAGATGATAAGAACAACAAAGGTCAAAAGCAAGGGTTGATGAAGGGCCTTGAAGCCTTCAAAAATCAGCAGAAATTTCCTATTTTCTGCCCTGAAGAAGATGATGATTACTATGATGAGGAGGAAGAGGACTATGAAGAGGAAGAACTTAGGTTTCTCAGAGCTAACCAACTGAATTTGCTTAGGCAGCAAGTTGAAGCAAATAATGCAAAGAAGGGTGTTGGGGTTGGAGCCATAGCTACAGGTTCCAACAATGGAAAAATGAACAATAATGTTGGACATGTGAATGCTGGAACTGGAAAGAAAGGAAACACAGATCATCAGAATATGGGAATGAAGGTTAGTCCAGGAGGGATTGATCCAAAAACTCTTGCAGCTTTGAAAATGAATGCTGCTCATTTGGGTGGTGGGAACAATATGATCAATGCTGGGGAAGCCAAAAGGGCTAATGACATTGGTGCCATGATGAATTTAGCTGGTTTTCATGGAAATGGGATTAATGCTTCTGCTCCTGCTTCTGCTTCTGCTTCTGCTGCTGCTTTAGGAGGCAATCCCATTGGTTTGGGAGGTTTTCCAGTCCAATCCAATAATGGGTATCAACAGGGATCTTCTGGTGGAGTCCCAACTGGTGGATATGCTACTGGTCAACAACAATACCCTGCATCAATGCTGATGAACATGAATGGTTACAACAACCATCCATCACCTATGATGATGAACATGGACATGCAGACTAGGCATGCCATGCAACAACAGCCCCAGATGATGTATCAAAGGGCCCCTTTGGTTCCACCTAGCACTGGCTATTACTACAATTATAGCCCTAGCCCTAGTCCTAGTCCTAGTCCTAGTCCTTACAATGTCCCATACCCTTACACTCAGCCTAATTACAGTGGTTATAACTCTGCAGCACATATGTTCAGTGATGAGAACACAAGCAGCTGTTCCATAATGTAGTAATAAAATAACATGTAGAGAAAAAGGTATGGTGCTGACTTCAAATTCTCTGTCAGTGGAGTTGTCTAGACTTTTGATTGTATTAATGTAGTGTTTGGTGTATGGGGAAGGGATGGGTTAGAATGGGATATCTGGTTTAAAATGTTTTCATCAGTGTGTATTGTGTATTTGTTAAGAAGAAGCTGCTTTTTAATTTTTTATTACTACTCTAGTTATGTCTGTTCGTTCTTTCTCTGTTTTCATGTGACTGTCTACAAGATGTGGTTTGTTAGCCACTACACTAGTATAAACAAAAGGATTGATTAGAATTTTTCCCCATTTTTATTATTTACTAATCATGATAAATTATTTCAATAATTTTGAATCATGAGTAATTTTTCGTATACATCAAAGTTCACAGCTTTTCTGACCGGGCTACATACTATTTTTATTATGCTACGTACTTTTTCACTAACATATATTTTTAAAAAAATTGAAAATTGTTGTTTAAACACAACAAACGGCTTGTGAAAATTGTTGTTTAAACACGTACCGAACGGGCTTGTGAAAACTGTTGTTTAAACTATGGCACCAAACTGCCATACTGGTCTGTAGTAATTATAGTTTGTTCAAAAATTTATTGGGTATTTTCTTCTGCTGAATAAAACAAGGAGTTTACAGGCGTGGATATTGCCCCCATTTCACTTAAACTCGAGCTTATTTACTCAAATCCACAACCGTAAAATAGTTATGGACCTCTATTTACTTGAACTCTACTGAGTCTACTCATAAATGGCATGGGACCATTCACCGAATAGGATGGCCTGTTTACTCGAATTCACAACCTCGAACTCTGAAAATGATGGGCTGCAATTGGGTGTGGCAATTTTTGTGGTTATCAAGAGCATGGTTGAAATTTGAGTTTGTTTTCTTTGATCTGTGTGTGAGGAGGAGACATGGGTTAGTGGATGTTGTAGAATGACAATGATGATGGCAGTGTGCAGACAGCAAAGAACGGGTAGCTAATTAGGCTAGCTCGGTCGACAAACAATAATGTGCATCTGAGGATTTTTTTTTGGGCCGAAACAAAATGTGTATCACTATCACAGCACCAGACAACTGTATACTATTTAGTATTTATTGTATGGTGCTGTGAATATATATTCAAAGTTTGGTAATTGTGCATGTGTTCATCACATGTTATTACCGACAGGACAATTGTGGACCACAACATTCTTATTATTATTTTTGTTTGTATTTTTGGACTGAAGGAAAACAAACCGATCATACTGTACCCTATCTGTTAGGTGATGCTAGCATAAATTATAGAATGTTTTAATCGATTTATGCATATGGTATATAATTATATAATAACTAAAATAACAGGTTCTTTTTTTGTGTGTGTGAGACAACGATATTTGATTATGTTTACAATTTTCTTTTTATTATAAGGGATATTATTTTAAAAGCATTAACACATCACCTAAAGGAAAGGGTATTCATTAAAAATGAAATTAAGGAAAAAAAAAATCCTACAGGGAAGGGTTACAAATCACATAGTATGTTTTTGGTTAATACCAAAAACAACGAATGCTAGTTAGGCACATAAACAATCTCTAATAAGAGCATGAAACGTGTATGCTATATTGAGGGATTCGAATATCATGATAGATGGATTCGATAGCTGAATAATTCAAGACCTATCCACTAGTTTAGGATTATGGGTGGTGCTGAACCTAGTAATAGTGATACGAAGGTGATAAAAGCACATAATTGATGGTTTTGTATGCTAAAAGTGCCTAGGGCATGTAAGGCACAGTCAAAGCTATGTTTGCCTTATTTTCATTGGGCTGACTCTAGTATGGCTTTGGGTCCACTCTCACTTCTATTCTTTCATGGGTTTTCCTTGTTTAGGGAAGAGATGGGTTAGTCACTCCCCATCCACCTTTTGTTTCTTTGTTTCAAATTAAATTGAAAATCAATAAATGATAAGAAAGGAATCTCAATTCTCACACTCAAACACAAAACAACACATTTTAAACACATTAAAATATATTTTAACACATTTTTTTACCCACATATATATAAAAAACACTCAAATAATATTACCCAAACTCATCTACCAAACACCCCACTATTTTTTCCCCCAGTTCTCTTCTTACTATTTAACCATTTATTCGGGTGTTGTACTCATCCTATGTTACACACATCAGATAATAATAGAGATGACTTTTTTAAGGGCGGTTTAATATGTAGCTAAAAGTTTAGACCCCTATAACCTCATGGATGCCATCAAACCCTAGGATTTTGGAATCACTAGACCAACTTTTTGGGGTTTAGTATACTCTTATTTTGGTGAATTTATGACATAAACGTGGATAGGAAAAGTTTTTACCCTATCTCTTGTTAGCTCTAAAGTTTCTGGGACAAATGTCAAGTTTTAGTCCTATGCAAAAGGTAGAATAGGACTCGGAGAGAGTAGCCATTGACTCAATTCAACATGGTACTTTTTTTTATTTTTCCTTAAAAGCATTGCTACCAAAATTTACAAGAGATAGATAATCTTGTTAGCAGGGCGTTCATTGATTTGGTGATGTTTTTGAATAGTAGTTCTATTTGTTGATAGTAGTTCTATTTGTTGAAAGTAGTTGATTGTGAATAAGTAGGGACAGAGTCAGAACTTAGAATTAGGAAGTCAGTTTTACTATTGGTTACATGCTATAACTTCAGCCTCCACCTTTTATTGCTTAGATGTTGAGGTTTTTTTTTTTTTTTTTTTTTTTTTTTTTTTTTCTCTCTCTAGGTCTTTGATGTGTATGTTTACTGCTAGGTAAATGACAAAATTATTATGCTAAATTTTTTTTAAATGACCGGGTTGTTTATTTTGAGTAAAATTTATTGGTTAGGTTTAATTTTTTTTAATTTTGCTATTAGTAATTTTGTTGCCCTAATGTTAATCCTGCCAAAAAAAAAAATTGCCTCAATCTTTCAAAAAGTCTGCATGCTCATGTGCTCTGCTCTCTTAGATCTTGCCTACGCACTAGTCTTTACTTGCTATGGTTGAAGATCTTGAGAAAAAATCCATTAATAAAACCAATCGGTGGTAGGATCTTTCAGCAGTACTTAGGGTACAGACACTACAGAGTATACCACCTATCATCCTAAATCCTAAATCCCAGATCAAATCAAATTAATCAATCAACAGAAAAAACAAAGCTCATTTGCCAACAAAATTTTCTTTGAAAGGGAAATGTCACACTGCAACCGTACAAGAGTTAGGATATTACAAATATTTTATACTGCACTTTTATATATAGGATTTTGCTAATGTGTGCTCTATAAACTTTCATATATTAGCTTTTTATATTTTACCATATAGATATAATGCACATATTAACCGGACCCATATATATATATATAATACTCAAATATATATATAATATAAATTTTAATATGGTTTAATTTAAGTATATATATATATATATATGTGACGCTTTTTTTTAGAGATTTAAAAAAAAAAATGAACACATATACAAATGAGAAGAAAAAGAGTTCTAACACAAAAGTACACTAAAACTCCACTCAAAAGTTATAAAACTTTTAAAGGGGAGTGAGCTAAGTTATATTACACACAACACACAACACACAACACACTCTTTTAAACAATGCGGGACAATTACCATCTTTTTTTTTTAGAAAAACAAACACACACACAGTCCTTACCCTTTCCCAAAAAAAAAAAAATCTCAATCCTTACCCCTCATACCTCACGATAACTTATACTTGTGAAATGGTCATCGTGCTAAAAGTGCGCGGTGGTAATATTACACACATTTAGAACGTAAATATCTTGGTCAATCCTTGATTATGACTAAAATTGTCCTTGATTTTAGCCTAATTAATAGGTTTTTTTTTCTGTGTGTGTGTGTGTCTATATATACTCCAATTGTATAGCACTTTTGATGTACAGAAAATACAGATCATGTTACACTTGATCCCCATCCCAGCTACAACATTGTGCTCAATAGTAAGGCTAAATATTTGGCAGATGAATGGGGGGAGATACAATGAAAGCTTAAGGTTGACCAAGTCATCCAAGATTGAAGATATTGGGTAGGGGAAAATAATAAAAATTTAAAAGGTTGTTTAGTCTCTATCGTGGACTATATATATCGTGGAAATTTCTCTGACTTTTTGACTTTCTATTTTTGAATATATGAATAAGAATAATTCAAATTAGTTAAATATAAATAAGAGCAACCCTCTGGGATTCTGTGCCCTACATGGGGAGCCATATTCATTATTCACACAGTAAGGTTGGTGACGGAATAGTGTTCACAAAATATATAAATATAATCTGATAATTGAGGGAGTAGGATTAAAATTTTAAACCTCTCTATTGAAAACATAAAAAAAAAAAAAAGTATTAATCGAGGTATAAAGCTCTTAGTAATATGATATATTTGTGTTGTAGATACCAATAAAAGTGATACAAATATTCAGGTGATAGCCTAAACGTAATGAAATTTTGTATAGTGCCTCATGTCTATAGTTCAAACCTTACATTCTTTATTTCTATGTACTTATAACAAATAAATAAATAAATAAATGTGATATAGTAATGGATTCATCTAATCACAATTTTCTACGTCAAAACTGTAAACAAAAATTATGAAAATTGTTGTGTGTTTACTATTATTTAGCATTTTTGTACTTTCTCAAACATTCCCTTCGGAACTTTGTATGATGAATAGTTCATGCTTGGGCTCGGGTGTAGTGAAAATCATATATTTTGGGCTGGGTTAATTGACAAACCATGATCTCTATCTTGGAGAACAGCCATTGCTGCTTTACACATATAAAGCCCATTGGGGGCTTGGCTCGTGTGTGTGTGTGTGTGTGTGTGTGTGTGTGTGTGTGTGAGAGAGAGAGAGAGAGACTATGAGACTTTGAGAGGCGGTTAATTGAGTGGGGAATTTGAACAAGTTGGAGTGTGAGATAATGGGCTGGGTTTGTTTGAATTTTGTTGGGTTGTTTGGGTTTCGATTTGAGTTGGGCTCCAAATGTTTCAAATTCAAACACAATTTTTCGAAGAGAAAATTCATTACCAAACAGACCCCACCAACAAAACAAGGTACCACACAAATTTCCAAATTGTTGGCCCTTATGCAAATGTGTTTGGAACTAATCTGATAATCTCTAATGGTAGAAATGGATAAATCTCATTACATGAAAAGATAATCTCTCTCTCTCTCTCTCTCTCTCTTATGTAACATGGTCTTTCTTTAAAAAAAAAAAAACGTTTTTTAGCTATTAAAAAAGGGTATGAGAGTGGATATTTGTGGAGACCGGACTCAACTTATATTTGAACATAATTTTAAATCCAACTAATATTGAATTTAAATTAATTAAGGCAATGGTTCAAATGATCGATGGTCAAGTAATAATGATATTCTTTATAGTACCATACATTTGTGGTTCAAACACCATCTCTCTCTCCTCCACTATATATCCACATATAAAAAAAAAAATCTTAATTAAAACTTGAACATTATTGTAATTATCATATACCTTTTATTAATCCAATTCTCATATATGAGGTCATAACTTCTACACTGTAATAGTCATTTATTATGAAACAAAATGAGAGAAAAATAAATTAAATACAGTTATTTAATTAACACTTAATCCTAAAACTATTAATTGATAATGCTTCACGAAACACACCACTTAGCACTTACTCATCACTTTGACGAGTGCTTTACACTTTGGATATCCTCAAAAGATGTCTTTTCTTCCATTCCAGTTCATCCATATCCTGTAAATACGTGACACATAAACCATATCCTACATAATTTCCAGGTATAAGCTCCAAAAGAATCAAAGCTAATCACATTTTGTAATGATGAGAAACATAAGTTGGTACCTCTATCATATCAATTACAGAACAAAAGTTGCTAAAGGAGCCTTTGTGGCCTATGCATTAAACAGCTCCGTGACCTTATTTAGGCCACATATGTTATCTGGGTTCCCATTGATTTGAGATGACAACATAAAATTAACCTCACTTTTTTCAAAAAGAAAAATTGTCACTGTTTAAAAAGAAAAATTGTCACTTTTCTTTCTTTTTTTCTGCACATAAAAATGGCTTCACAACTTTTGGTCACTGAGCAATAGTTAGTGGGAAGACTTTTTGTTCTGATGTGACTGACTTTGGCCCCTAAGTTTTAGCTGTATATTGAATTTTTGGGGCCAAAAGGAGTAGAACAATAAATGAGAAACAAAAGAAAGACTATTCAAATTCCAAGAGATGCCTCCTTTCATTGTCATTTTGGCCAATGAGATGACTCTTCCAAGCAATGTTAGCCAAAATTATATAGGCAGCATCACACATGTGGCCTACTTTCATTAATGATTTGCTGTTTGATGTAACAATAGCAGTCAATATCTAGATTGCCTCCTGTCAAAAAAATAAAAAAAGAAAAAAAGAAAAAGAAAAAAAATCTAGATTGCCTAAAATCTGTCATTCATGTTTGGGCTCATCTGTATGAAGCTGTGATTTTCTTTTTTAAAAAAATATTAAAAGTATTATTGCTTTTATTATCAAAATTTTTATAAGTTGGTGTGATAATTTAATGAATATGATATCACAATAATTAATTAATAAATTATTTTCGTTCATGTTTAAATTGTAAGACATTATTTTGTAAGGTTTAAGTGGTCAAAAGTTATTATGATTTTTTTAGTACAATTTATGGTGTGTATTTTAAGTTTTTTTTTTTTTTTTTAAAGAGGGAGTTTCAACCTATGGCATCCGCTCTTTATTATCAGACCAAGACACCAATCAGTTTTTGGTGTAGGTGGGGATTGAACCCCAAATCTCTTATTCAACCATCAGAGACTTTACTAGTTGAGCTAGCTGGAACCCACTTATTTTAAGGTAGTACATTGATTATCTCCTTCATATTTTTGTGTTTATTTATTTTTTATTTATTTTTAAAAAGGACCTACATTTGTGAATTCTTTTGGCCGACAATCACGTTAAATTGTAAGGAGCAAACATAAAAAAATCTATAAAAAAAAAAATGCACTTGGTACATACTTTGTCACAACCCAAGTGTGTAGTAACAACTCCACCAATGCATTGTCACAACCCAAGTGTGTGGTAACAACTTAGGCTAATGCTTGTGACTATGCAAGAAACTTAGGGCTTATTTGGTACTGTTATTTTAGTAATGTTTATATTTTTTGAAAATATGTGTAGGTGAAAAAGTGTATGAAAATATTTTTAATATTATTTAAACACTAAAAATTGTTATTTAAACTTACCAACCAAACACCCCTTTGGTTTCCAAAAAATGTTGGACAACAAGGACTCTCCAAGCATATGCGTTAGAAAGAAATTTGTAAAACTTTTGCGTGACTTTTTTTTAATAATTACTTCAGCGAGACTTAAATTTGAGAGTCAAAGCCCTTTCTATAATAATTTTTCAATAGAGTGACAACTTTAATTAAGATAAAGGCATATTATATATATATATATATATATATATATATGTGGGTACTCAAGGTTTTTCATAGTTTATAAGGCAAAAAGTGGGAGAAGTTCTCTTTGATATGTGACACAAAGGTGTCAAGCCGACGAGGTTACAAGGCAAAAAGCCCTTGACCTGAGATGATAATCCTGAGTACCCACATAGATGATTAGTCAAATTATTCCCTTTTATTGTGGGTACTCAGGATTTTCACCTCGGGTCAAGGGCTTTTTGCCTTGTAACCTCGTCGGCTTGACACCTTTGTGTCCTGAGACCTTCCCCCACTTTCTGCCTTATAAGCTATGAAGCGAAGGAGTAGTGTACCATCAATTAATTAATTAACTGATGGTACACTACTCCTTCGCTTCATAGCTTATAAGGCAGAAAGTGGGGAAAGTTCTCTTCAATTAACTGATGGTAAGACAGAAAGTGGGGGAAGGTTTCAAGACACAAAGGTGTCAAGCCGACGAGGTTGCAAGGCAAAAAGCCCTTGACCCAAGGTGAAAATCCAAAGTACCCACAATATATATATGAAACTTTCACAAACATAATTACTCCATCCGTCCCACCTTATTTGTCATCTATTTCATTTTGGGATGTTTCAAAATATTTCATGTTTCTAAAAATAAAAGTCATTAATTTACTAATATTCCTATTATACCCCTATGTTATTTTCAAAACTACTTTTTGATAAATTTATTTAAGGGTAATTTTGAAAACTTATATATTTTTATAAGATAAACAAGATAATAAATGATATTCTCTTAAAAAGTTTGACTTTTTAACGGATGAAACAAAATGAGATAGAAGTAGTAATAAATTTTAGCTTTTGTATCTTCCCAATAGGCAATAGGCAGATTCATCATTCTTCAAAAAAGATAGGCATATTCATTTTTTTTATTTTGGCTCTGAACCCATTAGGCACATTCAGATTCACAAGAATCTGCAATATAATTTTCATCGATATATACAAAGGACGAGTGGTCCATTAATTTCAGAAAATAATATGCACATCAATAACAAGATTATTATTTGAATATGAATTTTTTTTTTTTGGCAGTGATTGATGCTTTGTGGTTCTTAAATAAAATTGTAAAACTACGATTGTGTATTTTTTTTTTTTTTTTTTTTTGGTAAACACGATTGTGTATCCCACCATATGTATGTACATTCTTGTCATCCTCGTCAGCTTTGTCCTTGAATGGCTGGCATTCAATTTTTGCTAGTCTGAGTCTTTTGTGTCCTTTGTGCTTTTTTATTTGTCTGTTTGGTAAAAGATAGAAATCAATTAATTATACCATGTGGGCATTCAATTTTGGATCTAAAAAAAAAGTTTTTTTTGCGAGACAAGTTTAAATAAATATCATGAAAAAATTATCAATAAAATAATATCTTGGTTACTTTAAAATTAGGAATTTAAACGAAGGATTAAGTTCTCTAAGATTAACAAAGCCCATAAATCAATGTTGCATAATTTTCTTTTTGACTTGTCCCCTTCTAGATACAATAGTTTAGGCTGTTTAGTGGTTCATTATATAGCTAAGCTTAGATCAACTCTATGCAAGCAGTTAAGGTTCAAGCTTTTTTCCCAAATGAAACACATTTTTTTGGCCCAAAAAATATATATATATATATATATATATATATATTTTTTTTTTTTTGAGAAATGGCCCGAAATATCTTGAGTGTAAAAATATTGTTGAACTCTCTTGTTCATACACACTATTCACAAATACAATAGAAAACAGAAAAAAAGCTCTTTTGCTTAACTATTTCTCTTTCTCGTAACCTACTGAAAGCTCGGATTTGTGTAAAACAACAAGAGCTTGTTTAGACCCTTAATTTGTTTAGACCCCTAATTAAAAAATACGGCTAGATTGCTTTTACTCTAACTTATCTAAGTGTGGAACAAGAGTAAATGAAGCGTAATAACCGATAGCGACTCTAGTGCATAAACATGAATAACCAAATCATAAAAGTAAAATACAAGAGTAAGGGAAGAGAGATGCAAACACAAGATAACACGCCGATGTGCTATTGAAAAGGAAACCAAAGAACTCAGCGAAAAACCTCTCCGCGTCCCTCCAAGTGGTAAATCGATTCACTAGACAATAAGTTGGGATACACTAATAGCAAGAGACCCCCTAAGCCTAATCTACCCAATGTACCTAGACCCCCTAAGCCTAATCTACCCAATGTACCTAAACCCTCCAAGCTCCTATTCCAACAAGGCTTTTCGGAACTGTGTCTTGTCTAGCTTTCCGAATCCTGTAATATGTCCGATTGTATCCGCCAAGCCTCACCTGCTTCTTTTGGCAAATCCCCAAAGCTTCCTAAGCTCCAAAACACTCTCTACACTCTAAAAAGGTGTGAGTTGTGTTTAGGTACAAATCTCCTCTCAAGGTATGACAATAGTAGAGGGAAAGAGAAGAGGCTACAATGATTTTTCATTAAGGATAAGTAGCTCTCTCTCTAAAAGATGGGTGTGTGTATTGTTGAAAACCTATTTAGGGTTTTTCTCTTTGAAATGCCTCACATACTTTTGTGGATAAAGAAGGTATATATAGTATGGATGAAGGGTAAGAAAGTCACACTTAAAAATCCTTCAGGCAAAGAGTTTTGTAGGTATCTCGCGGGAAGGCCTTACTCACGAGACATTCGCGAAATCCTCCAAGCTGGCATGACTCTTCAGCTTCCAGCATTTGCTTCTCACGTGGCTCTTTCGCGGGTTAGTTTCTAGCGAGACACTCGCGAAATCCACTAATTCTTCATTTTATGCTTGATTTTTCACCAACTTAATACTAAACCCAATACAATTAAATCATACAAAATACAAGGAACAAAATTAAAGCAATTACAAAACTTTTTGTCATGGAATAAAGCCAACATAAAACATAGTTGTTGATCACAACTTTACACCTTCATTTTATTTATTAGTTTAGATAACTCATCTTTATTAATTTAATTTAAATTACATAAAGTTACTCTTTCTTTACTTTATTAAATAACTTGATCATCTCTTTTATAAGCTTTTGTTAATTAAAATTCATTTTAATTTTCACTTACAGTTACTCCTCTTTGAACCCAAAAATTTCTATCAACCCACTCTTCAAATCATCCACCCTTGACCCTTCCCTTCTCTTCTTAACCTAAATTTTTTTTTTTAAAAAAAATTTAAGACCTCATAATTATACTTGTCAATATTTTCTAATATATGTTTTTAATTGAGTTTACATTATATTCTATATTTAATATATAATTACCATAATTATGATATCTTTTTTTTTTATCCACCATAATTATGATATCTAATAATACATAATTACCATAACTATAATATCTATTAATGTATAATTACCATAATTATATATATATATTAATATATATAATAAATATCTATTAATATATAATTAATAGATATCTTAATTATAGTTACCATAAATACCATAATTATATATATAAATAAAATTTCATTAACAAAAGTGTAATTTAATCTTAATTTTTTTTGATAGATTAATCTTAATTTATTTTTATCTTAAAATAATAGAGATATTTTTTTCCCAACCATAAGAGACTTTACTAATATTATTTTGGGATAATTATACTTTACCCATTTGTGGTTTGCCTCTAATTCGATTTGCCTACCCATGGTTTCATTTTTGACACTTTACCCACTTGCGGTTACTTCCGTCTATGCTCCGTAACCCACCTCTGTTAAAATTAAGGGTAAATAGGTATTTTTGCTCAAGTTTTATGTCTCTTTCCTCCCAAAACAAAAAATAGCACAAAAATTCAAGAGAAGGAAGATCAAAAAGTCGTATTTTTCTTGAACATAAAGAACATACCAAAAAAAAAAAAAAAAAAACCCAAATCAACCTACAAGATCACTGACTTAATAAAACATCTTTGAAAAATCATTTCTCCAGTTGGCAAGAGGTGCCACTGAAGCCGAATCAATTCCTTATCCCTCCATAAAAATTGCGTTCTAATCTTACAGCTTAACTCTACGAAACTCAAAATTTGAAATCTGAATATAAATTAATTTTTAATAATAACAAAAACTAACACCATGGTAAAAACCCCAATTGAGAGGCTGTTGTGATTCATCAGAAGAAGAAGGGCAGCGGACATTGAAATGAGCGAAGGCATCGTTGTAGGCCTAGCGGTGCAAGTGGTAGGACTTGAGGATCACACCGTCGCAGTCGAATACTAGAGCATGTAGAGAAGCCGAAGCTGACACTGAGAGCTATTTCTTGGAGGAGTTGAAATGCCCACCAAGTTTGACAAAGACTTTTGCTTTCATGTAAACTATGGGTTTATGGTATTGTAATTAGGATTTTGGAGATGGGCTTAAGTGAAGCAATACGTGGTTTTGGTTTTATGGTTTCAGGTGGTGAGGGAGACATGGGGACTGAGTTTGAGTGGGAAGCGTGTGAATGATTTCACACTGTACACTAACGCTCTTGGGACTGCTTTTCTGCTTTTAAATCTTACCAACTCACCAAAGATGCCAATGATCTCATATTGTCAAGGTTTGTGATTCAGCTTCTGCAGATTTAGGGTATGCATAGCTTCTAATCTTATAGCTTAATGATTTTTTGAAGATGTTTCATTAAGTCAGTGATCTTGTAGGTTGGTCTGGGTTTTTTATTTTTTGGTATGTTCTTCATGTTTAAGACAAATACGACTTTTTGATCTTCTTTCTCTTAGATTTTTGTGCTATTTTTTGTTTTGAGAGGAGAGAGACATAAAACTTGAGCAAAAATACCTATTTACCTTTAATTTTAACAGAGGTAGGTTACAGAGTATAAACGGAAGTAACTTCAGGTGGGTAAAATGTCAAAAATGAAACCACGGTAGGCAAATCGAATTAGAGGCAAACCACAGGTGGGTAAAGTGTAATTATCCCTATTATGTTTAGAGAGATTCAACATATGGAGTTTGCTCCTAATAATAGCTCTTTATAATTAAATCAAAACATCAATCAGTTTTTGGTATAGGTGGGAATTGAACCTCATATCTCTTATATAACAATAAAAATTTTTACCACTTGAGCTATCTGAAATCAGCAAATAATAGAGATTTTTGAAGTATCACCTTTTTAAAATATGTTACAAATTTGCACTAAAAATTAAATGAATTAATGAAAATAATCTCATTGATCAATCCCAAATGAAGACCAAGTAAATGAGCATTACAAATTTACAATCTATTAAAAGACTTTGGCATGTAGCCTTTAACACCACTAAATATCAAAATGTACCCTGCAATAGTGGAGCCAAAAGGTAATAAAAAAAAAAATTATTTTGTGTTCACATTGCTTTTGTCTCTCTGCTCACTACTTCTCCATGTCTCTCCCAATGTCCACCATGCGTTCACACTACTTTTGGTTGCGATTGTGTTTTAGTGGTTGAATGAAATAATATTTTATTATATTGTTTATATTATTTTATTGTGTTAAAAGCTAAAATAAAATCATTATTGTTGGATATGGGAAAGTAAAATAGATAAAGTGACTTCTTGAGGTGCTAAAAAACTAATAATTTGGCTCTATTGCTGTGGATGCTTAAAGTCTAAGTAAACTAGTCCAAACCAAGGTTGTTAAACTCGGACCGAACTGGATGATCCGATCGGTTTAACTGGAAACTAGACTAGAATCTGGTTTTTTATATTACTGAATTGGATTTCTTTGAAATTTTGTGAACCCCTTGAATTGCAGTTGGACTACATGGTTTAGGTAGAACCGGTGGCGATTCAATCACGGTCCAAACTTGTTTGTTAATTAAGAAAAAAAGGTGTAGAATCTAGGCACAGGTGGTTAGACTAAGAGTTAAAGCCTAACCACTAAGCTATGTTTGCAAATTGTTGACAACAATAGAAAAGAAACATACTTAAAGGGAACTTAAGTCCTTTTTTTTTTTTTTTTAAACAACTTAACACAATTCTATTATACTAAATTAAATAAATACTGATTTTATTTTATGTTGTAACAAATGATTATAATATTATATTATATTATATATGTCAATTATCCATTTCTAAAAGTGAATATATAAAAAAAAAATTATAATTAATCCTTCAAAGATATTTAGCTTTACTTAAAAAATTAATCATAATTTTTAATGTTTCCACTCTTTATTATTTTATTTTATTATCTTTCTCATTTAGTTTGTAATAATATACTTAAAAATCATTAAATTACCCTCATTCATGTAGATATATTAGTCAATTTCGCTAATTTTATGACCTTAATATCTATATTTGGGTTTTAATTAATTATTAAAGTAATTATGACATTATTGTAGTTCGACTTTGGTTAAACCTCAATCTGACTTTAAAAACCTTCAACATCTCCCCATACTGGTCCTTTGAATGGTCTGAGTCTGAAAACCATGGTCCAAACTCCAAAGGAAAGTATTACAAGTTACGACTAGAACAAGTAGTAAAGTGTAATTCTGACTAATTCTTATCCAACAACATTTTATTAGCTTATTATAGAAAAATAAAAAATTAATAATAATAATAATTCATGGGATGATTACATTGACTAAAAAAAAACAAGGAAGCACACGAAACAATCTCATAAGAAAAAAAAAAAAGATATATGAAAGTGAAAGTCACGGATTTTTATCAAAATTATCAAATTAACTTGTCTTTATGGTATCTTTTCTGTTTCCAGAACATCAAAGCCCACCTAGGAAAAGGCAAGCCTAATTTCATTCGCACCCAAGATTAGAGATAGCACACTCTTGTCACAATTTTGGTCTAAATTTGTACACGTGTCAATGTATGATTAGATTACCTTATTTACATGTGGCCGACCTCAATTTGACACATGTCTAGTAGGCAGAAAAAAATAATCGAAACATGTGGAAGTTGTAACAAAGTGCGTGGCAAATGTGTGTCATGGTTCTCTTTCTATATTAAGGTGTTTAAACTACAAATAAATACTACCAAGTACCACCCTCACTCACTCGCTCTTCCATCAAAGACCACACACACTATCCTTCTCTCTCTCTCTTTACATGCAAAATAGAGAAATGGTAACTAAGGAGAAGATTTTGCTGTTTTCTCTGGCTGTTTTAGGACAGCTGACCGTTTCATTTGCAGAAGACAGACTTTTGAATCTAGCCAAGTTGAAAATGTTTGTGGATGAGCTTCCAGACATGCCCAAAATCCAAGGCTATGATATGGTTTCTGGGGTTCCCAAATCCAAGTCACTCAAGATTGGCATGTTCAAGAAGAAGTGGGTCAGTTTTTTTCTCTCTATTTTCTCTTTTTGTCACTTTGGAAAGCTGGTTTTCTTTTCCTGCTCTCTTGGATTTAGACAATATTTGAAATTTATACTTCCCTTCTATACAAATTTCTGATTGATTGATTGATTCTATCAGCTAACTCTAATGTTTAAGACACTGTTCCATGTACTAGATTTTGATTGGTTTCTGGAAATTTATGTTGTCCCTTCCGACTCTTTTCTGCTTTTTGATTGAATTATGTGAAGCCACAGAAGTAGTAACCGTTGCTAACATACTTCGAGAATTCGGTTTCGAACATTAAAAGCTAACCTCTATGAGCATTTAAGAGAGATAAATAGCTATGTTGAATTTTAACACTACAATTCTACATCTTTTTTGATAGCTCCCCTACTGTCTAAAACTCAGAGAGAGAGAGAGAGAGAAAGAGAGTGGAAACATGTGTAAAAGTGCTTCTCTTTTTCCTAGACTCCCCCACCAGTACACCTTTGCCAATTTATCAATTAGAACTACTCATGTGCCACTGCCCCACCCCCCCCCCCCCCCCCCCCCCCCCCCCCCCCCCCCCCCCCCCTACCCTTCTTTTGCAGTCTCTTTGCCGCTTTTTCAATAATTCACTTGATTTATTCATACAAAATTAATTTTTCACTTTACTCAAAAGATAACTTTTAATTCTTTTTTTTTTCAATATATATGGATTTTTTTTTTTTAAATATAGACAAAGTGCTAAACACATGCATATAATTATACTTTCTCACTAAGCTAAAATACATTTAGGGCCTGTTCGGTTGGAAGAGTGAAAAAGTGGGAGGATGAAAAATTGTGGGAAGATAGAAAAGTGGGAGGATGGAAAATATTTAGTTTTCCCTAAACATTGTGTCTAATCAAAAGGTTGGAGGGGTGGAAAAATGAGAGGATAGAAAAGTGAAAGGGTATAAATTGACTATTATACCCTTGTTAATAGTAACGTTAAAATGAAAAGAAAGAAAAAGAAATAGGTTCAACGTTGAAATGAAAAAAAAAAAAAAAAAATCATTCAGGTTATACCTGAACGTTTTGTTCCTTTTTTTTTGTTTCATTTCAACGTTCAGGTATAACCTGAACGTTGAAATGAAAAAAAAAAAAAAAAAAAAAGAAACAAAAAAAACAAAACGTTTAGTGACCTGAACGTTGACAAAAAAAAAAAAAAAAACACCTTCAGGTGGGATGGGGGCATTTTAGTAAATGCTCCCATCTCATGGTTTTTCCCCCTTTCATTTTCCTCCCAATTTGGGAGGAAAATTTTTTAAAACCTGGTTTTCCATCCTCCCTTCATTTTCTCTCCAAACAAACAATGGAAAATGTTTGTTTTCCTCCCTTAGTTTTCCATCTTCCCTATTTTCTCTCCAAACAGACGCACTCTTAGACTTTCGTGTAATAAAGTGAAGTTAGTAGTGATTTTATATAAACATAATGTTGCTCTAATCAAAACTTATTGCCAACATAGTAGTAAGAGATATTGTAAATAGATTGGTGTCACTTTTTAGTTTTGGATAAAGAATGGACTGATATTTTGTTGCCTAAATTTTTCAGCCTTACATATCATGAGGAAGATTGAAAATGCTGACAAAAAGTTTGTCGGCTTTTTAAATTTTTTATAAATTTTTTTTCTAAAAATGTTTATTAATGTATGCCCTAAGGGCAAACTATAATAAATCTCTATTATTATTATTATTATTATAAGTTTATATTAAGAAAGTTTTGACACTACTTTTATAAAAAATATAAAAAATTATCAATAATATTTATTATTTTATCATTCTTTTAATAAAATATATATATTTTTTAACACCTTTCAAGAAAATATTTTTAAAAATGAATCGTAAATGTTTTCCATTTATTATATACTCTTAGTTGTATAAATTATCATGCTTCTGGTGGGTGAGCAGTCTATTTCCTATCACTATTAATAGCACTTTTTTTTTTCAAAGCATTTAGTGTAACTATCACTAATTATCATGATTAAAAGAATCTTTTAGGAACTGCCCCTAGATCTTTCTGAACTCACGAACTTAAACCAATGTTCCATTAATTCATCTTAATTCCATTAAGTTTAATTCATTGGAGATTTACTTATTTTGTTAAAATTAAAAATTTTTTTTATTAAAAAAATTATAAATAAAAATAAAAATTAGTTAAAATAATATAATAAGACGCGTTATTAATACCAAATATAATAGAATAATAGAATAAAGTAACAAAAATAATTTTTGACAGTACACACTAAGTTTAACTCTCTTGACAAAAAAGTCATTCTAATGAGGTAATCAATGGTCGTAATTTTTTTTTTTTTTTTGGTTTTTTGCAGAAATTCCACAAAGATCTTCCACCAACACCGGTGTTTGCCTATGGTACAACCAAGCACACCGCAACAGTTCCTGGTCCAACAATCGAAGCCCTTCATGGAGTTGAGACTTATGTGACGTGGCGAAATCGCCTCCCTAAAAAGCACATACTGCCATGGGACCCAACTATCCCCACTGCCATGCCAGAGCAGGGAATTCCTACGGTGGTTCACCTTCATGGTGGAATTGATGAGCCCGAGAGTGATGGGAACTCAAACGCATGGTTCACTGCTAAATTCAAATCAAAAGGGCCCACGTGGACGAAGAAAAAATATCACTACAACAATAATCAGCACCCAGGAAATTTATGGTACCATGATCATGCTATGGGATTAACTAGAGTCAATCTTCTAGCTGGCTTAATTGGAGCCTACATAATTAGTCAACCTAATGTTGAGGCCCCACTTGGACTCCCATACGGTAGCGAGTTTGATCGACCGTTGCTCGTATTTGATCGTGCCTTTCGTACTGATGGTTCCATATACATGAATTCTACAGGAAATAATCCCTCCATACACCCCCAATGGCAACCTGAATATTTTGGTGACGCTATTATAGTAAATGGCAAAGCTTGGCCACGTATGACGGTACGACGTCGTAAGTATAGATTTCGTATTATCAATGCAAGCAGTGCTAGATTTTTTAGGTTCTTCTTTACTAATGGTTTGAGATTCATCCACGTGGGATCTGATTCTGCTTATCTTAATAAACCCGTGATGACCAAAGATATTTTATTGGCTCCCTCTGAGATTGCTGATGTGGTTGTTGACTTTTCAAGGTCAAAGAATGAAACTGTTATTCTAGCCAATGATGCACCTTATCCTTACCCATCTGGTGACCCAGTCAACGAAGCTAATAGCAAGGTCATGAAGTTTATCATCAATGGGCATCACGAGCTTGACACGTGGCGAGTACCCAAGACGTTGATGAAATACCCAAGTCCTGATCTATCCAGTGTGTCGCACACACGGTACATTGCTATGTACGAGTACACAAGTGCCATTGATGAGCCAACTCATCTATATTTGAATGGGAAACCTTATGAGGCCCCAGTGAGTGAGACACCTAAAGTGGGGGCCACAGAGATTTGGAACATAATCAATCTAACGGAGGATAATCATCCTCTGCATATTCATCTAGGATTGTTTAAGACGTTGGATCAAACGGAGTTGGTGAAATTGGATGAGTTCAAAAGTTGCATGACGAAAGTCAACGATGCGATCAAGTGCCAAATAAGCAAGCATGCACGTGGCAAAAAGATAGAGGTGCCGGCCTACGAGAAGGGGTGGAAGAACGTGTACAAGATGAAACCCGGAGCTGTGACTAAGATTCTTGTGAGGTTTTCTTATATACACTCAAATGAATCGTATGCTTTTGATGCAACTTCAGAGCCTGGCTACGTATATCATTGCCATGTGAGTACTCCTCTCTTTATCTATTTATTATTTTATAACTTTAATCATTTTAGAATTAGTAAATACAAAATCTCCTTCATCTAAACAATGAATTTAGGCCGGAATTAGTATTATAAAATTGGGTTTAATAAAAAAACTATAATTCAATATTTTAGGATTTATATATTTAATGTACTAATTTTCGGGAGAAACTTGTGTCTGGTGTCTAGTTTTACTGGACAAGCTAAAATACGGACATGTGTTTAAAATTGGATATGTGTTCACATCTTAACGTAGCCAGTGGAACTGACCACTGGACACAAACCCAATCCCGAATTTTTTGAATTATCTTATTATTTTAAACTTGTCTAGTGCTTTAAATTCGTAAAAATATTCTGCGCAGGTGGTATATAACCTCTCTCTCTCTCTCTCTCATTAAGTTTATTATTGTCTAAACTTTAATAAAGTGGGTTTTTATTTTTAATTATTCGAATATAGGTTTTTGAACTTTTAATTATTGAAAGTTATAGCTGTTTC
This sequence comes from Castanopsis chinensis, assembly GCA_032878915.1. Taxonomy (NCBI): domain Eukaryota; kingdom Viridiplantae; phylum Streptophyta; class Magnoliopsida; order Fagales; family Fagaceae; genus Castanopsis; species Castanopsis chinensis. The sequence goes on from JAVQMG010000071.1 coordinate 1,863,092, forward strand.
ACGTACTTATGCCAACTTACTTCTATAGTTTTGAGTACATTTTCAGCCAATGTTATTAACCTTCAAACAATTTAAATGAAGTGGTACCATATTCCCTTCTCATTTAACGAAAATTGGCTCTTCAAATAAACTTGCAGATCTTGGATCATGAAGACAATGCGATGATGAGGCCCTTGAAATTCTACAAATAAAGTTGCAGAACTTGGGTTATGCAGAGAATGTGAGAATTTGCTATGAGACGCCAAGAGTTTTGTAAATTATAATTCAATTGACATTTTTTGGTGTTTCTAATGGAAATGTTTAGTGTTTAAATCCTCTCCACTATTGAATGTTTTTTTTTTTTTTAATTCTTTAAATTTGAGTTTTAAATCCTCTCAATATATGCAGGATCATAATTCACAACTGTGAAGTGTGAATGATCAATGTATAACTAATCCCGTTTTATGGTTGTGTCGGTTGAGAAGATTAAAAAAAATAGGGGTTCAGAATTGGTTTTGCTCGGGACGTATTTTTATATGCATATTCTACCAAACATTTTTAGGAAATAGAAGATAGTGAAGCTTAAATTGGGAACCTTTGCTGTCTATACATGTACCTTCTAAAAAAAAACAGTAATCTGGAATTTGAAAATATGTTTATAACATTGATGTCAGATCCATTTATCTTTGTAGTTTGTATAGGCAAGAGGTAGCACCAATTGAACATTAAAAAGAAAAAAACTTGGGAAAAAAAAATCATTGTTCATTGTGCTCCATGTCTTCAAATAGCGTGGCGTTGCTAATTGCCCATCAATTGGTCCAGGAAAGGTTATTTTGGAATAAAACTTCATCCAAATTAATGCTTAATTATTTCTATTTTTAGTGCATTTTTATTGTGATCTCTCCCAAATTGAAATTTTGTTTTTCTTTTTTCTTTTTCACCTCTCACATTTGAGATTAGTTTCAAAGTATCCATCTTGTCTATTTCGGTGAGAAACGTGAACGTAGTTTTAATGATGCACCCCAACTATAGGATTTAATTCTCTTGCTTGAGTTGTCATTGCCATATCTAGGCTTGAGTACAAACTCAATGGCACAACATATGGAACTGAAGGACGAAGATGAATTGCTTCCAACCATCATCCCCTATTTGTGTAGGCTAAAAGTGCACCAGTATTCATCGTTTTTCTTTTGACTTATGTCAAGTTTCTGATTAGACTCCTGAAAACAAACTCGGGCCTAAAGCCACCCCTCCAATGGCTGACATGGCATGCAAAAATTATTTGGCATGAATGCAGTAATGAAATGTGAAATTGTTTATCCAACTTAGGCAGGGGTGGCTCAACAAAAATTGAGGCTTAAGATGATACATTTAAATAATGTTTTTTTGTTATTATTTAAATAATATTTAACTAGTTTTTAATATCATAATTTTTTTATAACAAAAATTCATTCTTTTTATATTGTAATATATTTTTTTTTTTTGGTTGATGAAATGCTAAAGCTAGCTATAACAAATTTGACTACAAAAAACTTATAAATGATGTATCAATGAATGTGAATAGTGACACTTTAAGAAAATAATAAACATCTATTCGAATGAATGATGTTAGAGATATTATAAATTTTACAATATGATACTTATAAAGATGTATCACCAATCACAAAAAGTAATTTAAAAATGCATTTAATAGGTTGTTGACGTTTATAAATCAAATTAATTGTCACATTAATTTATAAAGGTTTTGAAATAAAATTTATAGTATTTCTAGCATTTTCCTATCTGAATTTTTTCTCTTGTGATTAGTAACACATATTTATAAGCCCTATGTATTTAACATTGTATTATCTTTAGCAATATTAAATTTTTTGGTACTTCTTAAAAGTAGAGAAAAAAATGTAAAACTAATTTTTTTCCTATATCTCAAATATATATATATGTATATTTCAATTTTCACCCCAAAATTGGGGGCCTTTCTCTAATAGGGGCCAAAACAATAGCCTAAGTGGCCTAGGGCTCGCCCTGAACTTAGAATCAATAACTCTAATATTTGGTATGTATGCAGTGACGTTGTTCTACAACCTCACTTCTATATTCTCTTTAAATATTTTTTTTAAAAAAAAACTACTTAGTGACTAATTGGATCCAGATGATATTTGCTGCGTTTTGCATTTTTGCGTTTTGTCCTCTTTTTATTTATTTATTTTTAGCGTGCATGAACCGTAACTGATACTGTTTATGCACGTTATTATGTTGTGCGAAAGACAAAGTTACTGTTTATGCACTATTCATGGAACCCACAAGCATTTTACTCAGAAAAAAAATATTAAAAATGGGTCTCATAGTACCATTCACATATTTAAAAATTATTTTGCTACAGTATTTTTGGTTTTTAGTTTTCAATTTTTAGCAATAAGTTCTATCTAAAAAGACCCTTAAAGTCTTCGTTTTAAATCTCAAACTAGGTCTACCTAGCTGGGCTGAACATTGCCTAATCAATAACCTTAAAGTTCTTTCACTTTGTGGCATTTAGAGTAGGACCACAGTGTGTGCTAGAAACTCTTCTCGATGTGATGTATCAAAGATTATTACATTAGCTTATAGTTCTTTCACTTTGTGGCATTTAGAGCAGGACCACAGGTTCTGCTAAAAACTCTTTTCAGTGTGATGTATCAAAGATTATTACATTAGCTTAGTAGTTTGTAAATGTCACTTTACTTTTGCTCTATGGAACATATTTTAATGGGACTGATGGAAATATGAAATCAAAGAGGAATCTGCTTACAACAGCTTAGCACAATGCTTCACCTAACTTGGTACTTTCTACCTCGTTTCTGACTCAGTATTGCAGGTAGTGCTAGTTTGAACTGGAAATCCAGAAAGGTATTTAATATTTATTCTCAGTTCTCACACACCAGATACACCTGCCCATGAAGCAGGTTGAATACATATACTTCAGAACTAGATTGAGCCTCTAAAAAGTATGTAATGATTATCCCTACATCATACTTGTTTTTTTTTTTTTTTTTTTTTTTTTAATATTCATGACACTTTTTGAACTTAAGGTATGGAATTGGTGGGCCTCTATGGTCATAATGAGGCAAGAAGTTGCAAATTCAATTAAGACAGCAAAATTTCCTTTGCTATATATTTAAGACCAGTAAGTTAGCTTTCTTTGACTAGAGGCTTTTATATATATATATATATATATATATATATATATATAAATTAATTTCTCAATTTTGTGTCATGTATCTTATTTAAATTTTTTAATTTTATACTAAATAAATTATTAATGCAAAACCTGAAAGTTTATATAAAACACTATATAAATGCTATGCAAAACATGAAGAGTTTATATGAAAAACTTTATAAATGCTGTAATGGGGAAACTGGACTATTACAAAAGCTTAACTCTTTGAATTCTCTCTCTTTAATGGAAATCATGAAATTGTTGATGAAGCTTGTTGTCTTCGCTGCGCCATAATTCTTTACCTAAAGTTCCTTCCCTCTTTCTCTAAGTAAATATTTCTTTATGTTCAATTATTGTTTTTTAATTTGTTTGTTTGCTTCTTCCATTTTTTTTACCATTCTCACTAAGGTTCATCTCTCTCTCTCTCTCTCTCTCTCTCTCTCTCTCTCTCTCTCTCTCTCTCTCCAAATTTCCTATTTAGTTTTGATTCTCTTATTTGGAATACTTATGGGTTTCTGTTGATTAATTTAGGAATTTTGCGACTTTAACAGTTTAATTCTTATTGAATTTTGTTCATTTTTATCATCGCTGTTTATTGTTCCTATGCATAAGCTCGGGTTATAGGCTAGTATAGTTTAAAGAAATTATTCAATTTTTTTTTTTAAATTTATAGATTAATCTTTCCCCCACTGACTATAATTAATAGGAAAAAAGAAAGTATTTTTAATAAATGAATTTATTCAAATATAAATCTTCTATATTTATTTTTTGTGTTTTATTTTATGCTTCACCAATTATGTTATATTGTGTGTTTGATTTTTTTTTTTTTCATTTTAAGTTTTGATTATTCTATAAGAAAAAATAAATGTAACAAGTTATAATTAGTGAAGTATAAAATGGAACAAGGTAAGCGGGGGAGAGTTAAGGATGATATGGCCTTCCTCTTCAAAAAAAAGAAAAAAAAATCATATCACTTTGAAAACAGGGATGGAGAGTTAGGGGGATGGCTCCGCTGCTCGCTGTGTGCGGTGGCTACAGCCTTTGGCTTTACTGCTTTACTAGTAAAGATTTTTGTTTAAAACTTTTTAAAGGGCAAGTTATTTGTTTTGGGAAAAATAGCTTGATTAGGCTTAATTTTTTTGGCTTTATTATTGGTATTTTTTTTTTTGGACGAATTTTTTTTGAGCTTGTATATTTTGTTTCAGATTTAATTTATTAATTTTATTGCCTGTAAAGGTGGAACATGCTAAAAATACAAATTTTTTATAAATATTGAAAAGTAAAAAGTGATGCAGGTGTGATACAAGTGTACAAACTAATAAGAATTTGCTACCTCAATAGTTTGTAAAATTATTGTAAAAAAATTTGTGGCTATAACATTATTCTTGAAAGAATTGATGGCATTATTAAGTGGGGTCAAAGTGTAATTTTATTAAGAAAATTACTAAAATTAGTACCTATTAATATACTAATATATATATATATATATATATTAAATTTAGGGGGCTATTACCCCCTAATCAATGAGAAATTATTATGTACTTTTGGATTAGTAAAAATACGTACTCCCTCATCTAACATAAATAATGGGTCTCATGACATTATTCTTGAAAGAATTGATGGCATTATTAAGTGGGGTCAAAGTCTAGTTCTATTAAACAAAATTACTAAAATTAGTACCTATTAATATACTAATATATATATATATATATATATATATATATATTAAATTTAGGGGGCTATTGCCCCCTAATCAATGAGAAATTATTATGTACTTCTGGATTAGCAAAAATACGTACTTCCTTCTCTCACATAAATAATGAGTCTCATGATGAGATCTATTATTTTTGTAAGAGGAGGGAGTATACATTTATGGTATTCTGGAAGTATCTAATAATTTTCCCTAATCCATATGTAGCTCTGACCATGCTTGAAAACAATAATAAATAAAAAGGTTACATTGAGAGACTAAGGCACGTAACATCTGTCACAACTCTTAAGTATCGATTGTAAGTAAACTTATGTCTTCTTAATTTAGATTGTAAGTAAACTTATATAGTAATCATTCACCATTCATTGCTTCTTTTAAATTGTGGCAGTAGAAGTAGAAGATAACTGGAGTTCTCGCTTGCACGCCTTCATTGATTTACCATAATTCTAGCTACAAATCAAACGTTAAAAAACATATATATATATACATCCCTGTAAAAGAGGTGGAAGAACATGATTACTCTCAAGCCAAAAAGTATTGTCTGACCTAGTGTAGTAATTACTATTGGATCATGTTAACGAATATCTTTAGGATAATGAATAATAACTCATTTTAAGAAAGTTTTGATACTACTTTTATGGGAAATAAAAAAAAATATTGAAATGAATTGTTAACTATGAAAATTTTCTCTAAATGGATTGTTAACTATTACCCTAAGGGCATCCGTTAGTATTTTTCTTTACTATTTAGCTTAATTAAGGTGGTTTACCAAAATATGCCAAATTGCCAACCACATATATAAAAGTCTATAACTAAAACGACAAACTGGTGGCGAAGTGGCTTTCCAATTTCCATAGTGATTAATAGTGAATAGATTAAGTATTTTGTTTTTTTTTTTTGATTGATTCAAATTCCACACCAATTAAAATAATTTATCATATAAATTCCTATTTTTTTAGTTACTCCAGATTTGACCATTTCCATGGTGCTTACTGCCTAATGGTGAATAATTTAAGTATTTTGTTTGTCTGATTGCTTCCACTTCCGGACCAACTATATATATAAAATAATTTATAACATAAAATTCTTATATTTAGTCATTTATTTATTTCTTGTTAAGCTAATTTTGGGTGTTTTGCGAGGAAAATCTTCCTTAGTCAATTGAAATTTGAATCTTTCTCCCAAAAAAAAAATAATAAATAAAGCGTGTGCCTGCCAAACGACCTTGAATACAATTAGTTTGATAATATGCTTTAAAAATGATGAAACGCAATGTCACCAACACTAGACTTTGTTTTGATAGGAAGATCAAAAAGTCGTATTTTTCTTGAACATAAAGAACATACCAAAAAAAAAAAAAAAAAACCCAGATCAACCTACAAGATCACTGACTTAATAAAACATCTTTGAAAATTCATTTCTCCAGTTGGCAAGAGGTGCCACTGAAGCCGAATCAATTCCTTGTCCCTCCATAAAAATTGCGTTATAATCTTACAGCTTAACTTTACGAAACTCAAAATTTGAAATCTAAATATAAATTAAATTTTAATAATAACAAAAACTAACACCATGGTAAAAACCCCAATTGAGAGGCTGTTGTGACTCATCAGAAGAAGAAGAGCAGCGGACATTGAAATGAGCGAAGGCATCGTTGTAGGCCTAGCGGTGCAAGTGGTAGGACTCGAGGATCACACCGTCGCAGTCGAATACTAGAGCATGTAGAGAAGCCGAAGCCGAAACTGAGAGCTATTTCTTGGAGGAGCTGAAATGCCCACCAAGTCTGACAAAGACTTTTGCTTTCATGTACACTATGGGTTTATGGTATTGTAATTAGGATTTTGGAGATGGGTTTAAGTGAAGCAATACGTGGTTTTGGTTTTATGGTTTTAGGTGGTGAGGGAGACATGGGGACTGAGTTTGAGTGGGAAGCATGTGAATGATTTCACACTGTACATTAATGCTCTTGGGACTGCTTTTCTGCTTTTAAATCTTACCAACTCACCAAAGATGCCAATGATCTCAGATTGTCAAGGTTTGTGATTCAGCTTCTGCAGATTCAGGGTACGCATAGCTTCTAATCTTACAGCTTAATGATTTTTTGAAGATGTTTCATTAAGTCAGTGATCTTGTAGGTTGGTCTGGGTTTTTTTATTTTTTGGTATGTTCTTCGTGTTCAAGACAAATACGACTTTTTGATCTTCTTTCTCTTAGATTTTTGTGCTATTTTTTGTTTTGAGAGGAGAGAGACATAAAACTTTAGCAAAAATACCTATTTATCTTTAATTTTAACAGAGGTAGGCTACGGAGTATAAACGGAAGTAACCTCAAGTGGGTAAAATGTCAAAAATGAAACCACGGGTAGGCAAATCGAATTAGAGGCAAACCACAGGTGGGTAAAGTGTAATTATCCCTATTATTTTTAGAGAGATTCAACATATGAAGTCTGCTCCTAATAATAGCTCTTTATCATCAAATCAAAACACCAATCAGTTTTTGGTATAGGCGGGAATTGAACCTCAAATCTCTTATATAACAATAAAAAATTTTACCAATTGAGCTAACTGAAATCAGCAAATAATAGAGATTTTTGAAGTATCACCTTTTTAAAATATGTTACAAATTTGCACTAAAAATTAAATGAATTGATGAAAATAATCTCATTGATCAATCCCAAATGAAGAACAAGTAAATGAGCATTACAAATTTACAATCTATTAAAAGACTTTGGCATGTAGCCTTTAACACCACTAAATATCAAAATGTACCCTGCAATAGTGGAGCCAAAAGGTAATAAAAAAAATTTATTTTCTGTTCATACTGCTTTTGTCTCTCTACTCACTACTTCTCCATGTCTCTCCTAATGTCCACCATGCGTTCACACTACTTCTGGTTGCGGTTGTGTTTTAGTGGTTGAATGAAATAATATTTTATTATACTGTTTATATTATTAAGCTAAAATAAAATCATTATTGTTGGATATGAGAAAGTAAAATAGAAAAAGTGACTTCGTGAGGTGCTAAAAAGTTAAAAATTTGGCTTTATTACTGTGGATGCTTAGAGTCTAAGTAAACTAGTCCAAACCAAGGTTGTTAAACCCGGACCGAACTGGACGATCTGATCGGTTTAACCGGAAACTAGACTAGAATATGGTTTTTTATATTACTGAATTGGATTTCTTTGAAATTTCGTGAACCCCTTGAATTGCAGTTGGACTACATGGTTTAGGTAGAACCGGTGGCGATTCAATCACGGTCAAAACTTGTTTGTTAATTAAGAAAAAAAGGTGTAGAATCTAGGCACTGGTAGTTAGACTAAGAGTTAAAGCCTAACCACTAAGCTACGTTTGCAAATTGTTGCCAACAATAGAAAAGAAACATACTTAAAGGGTACTTAAGTCTTTTTTTTTTTGAAACAACTTAACACAATTCTATTATACTAAATTAAATAAATACTGATTTTATTTTATGTTGTAACAAATGATTATAATATTATATTATATATGTCAATTATCCATATCTAAAAGTGAATATATAAAAAAAAATTATAATTAATCCTTCAAAGATATTCAGCTTTACTTAAAAAATTAATCATAATTTTTAATGTTTCCACTCTTTATTATTTTATTTTATTATCTTTCTCATTTATTTTGTAATAATATACTTAAAGATCATTAAATTACCCTCATTCATGTAGATATATTAGTCAATTTTGCTAATTTTATGACCTTAATATCTATATTTGGGTTTTAATTAATTATTAAAGTAATTATGACATTATCGCAGTTCGACTTCGATTAAACCTCAATCTGACTTTAAAGACCTTCAACATCTCCCCATACTGGTTCTTTGAATGGTCTGAGTCTAAAAACCATGGCCCAAACTCCAAAGGAAAGTATTACAAGTTACGACTAGAACAAGTAGTAAAGTGTAATTTTGACTAATTCTTATCCAACAACATGTTATTAGCTTATTATAGAAAAATAAAAAATTAATAATAATAATAATTCATGGGATGATTACATTGACTAAAAAAAAAACAAGGAAGCACACGAAACAATCTCATAAGAAAAAAAAAAGATATATGAAAGTGAAAGTCACGGATTTTTATCAAAATTATCAAAATTAACTTGTCTTTATGGTATCTTTTCTGTTTCCAGAACATCAAAGCCCACCTAGGAAAAGGCAAGCCTAATTTCATTCACACCCAAGATTAGAGATAGCACACTCTTGTCACAATTTTGGTCTAAATTTGTACACGTGTCAATGTATGATTAGATTACCTTATTTACATGTGGCCGACCTCAATTTGACACATGTCTAATAGATGGAAAAAAATAATCGAAACATGTGGAAGTTGTAACAAAGTGCGTGGCAAATGTGTGTCATGCTTCTCTTTCTATATTAAGGTGTTTAAACTACAAATAAATACTACCAAGTACCACCCTCACTCACTCGCTCTTCCATCAAAGACCACACACACTATCCTTCTCTCTCTCTCTTTACATGCAAAATAGAGAAATGGTAACTAAGGAGAAGATTTTGCTGTTTTCTCTGGCTGTTTTAGGACAGCTGACCGTTTCATTTGCAGAAGACAGACTTTTGAATCTAGCCAAGTTGAAAATGTTTGTGGATGAGCTTCCAGACATGCCCAAAATCCAAGGCTATGATATGGTTTCTGGGGTTCCCAAATCCAAGTCACTCAAGATTGGCATGTTCAAGAAGAAGTGGGTCAGTTTTTTTCTCTCTATTTTCTCTTTTTGTCACTTTGGAAAGCTGGTTTTCTTTTCCTGCTCTCTTGGATTTAGACAATATTTGAAATTTATACTTCCCTTCTATACAAATTTCTGATTGATTGATTGATTCTAGCTAACTCTAATGTTTAAGACACTGTTCCATGTACTAGGTTTTGATTGGTTTCTGGAAATTTATGTTGTCCCTTCCGACTCTTTTCTGCTTTTTGATTGAATTATGTGAAGCCACAGAAGTAGTAACCGTTGCTAACATACTTCGAGAATTCGGTTTCGAACATTAAAAGCTAACCTCTATGAGCATTTAAGAGAGATAAATAGCTATGTTGAATTTTAACACTACAATTCTACATCTTTTTTGATAGCTCCCCTACTGTCTAAAACTCAGAGAGAGAGAGAGAGAGAGAGAGAGAGAGAGTGGAAACATGTGTAAAAGTGCTTCTCTTTTTCCTAGACTCCCCCACCAGTACTTTGCCAATTTATCAATTAGAACTACTCATGTGCCACTGCCCCCCCTACCCTTCTTTTGCAGTCTCTTTGCCGCTTCTTCAATAATTCACTTGATTTATTCATACAAAATTAATTTTTCACTTTACTCAAAAGATAACTTTTAATTCTTTTTTTTTTTCAATATATATGGATTTTTTTTTTAAATATAAACAAAGTGCTAAACACATGCATATAATTATACTTTCTCACTAAGCTAAAATACATTTAGACTTTCGTGTAATAAAGTGAAGTTAGTAGTGATTTTATATAAACATAATGCTGCTCTAATCAAAACTTATTGCCAACATAGTAGTAAGAGATATTGTAAATAGATTGGTGTCACTTTTTAGTTTTGGATAAAGAATTGGACTGATATTTTGTTGCCTAAATTTTTCAGCCTTACATATCATGAGGAAGATTGAAAATGCTGACAAAAAGTTTGTCGGCTTTTTAAATTTTTTTCTAAAAATGTTTACTAATGTATACCTAAGGGCAAACTATAGTAAATCTCTATTATTATTATTATTATTATTATAAGCTTATGTTAAGAAAATTTTGACACTATTTTTATAAAAAATATTAAAAATTATCAATAATATTTATTGTTTTATCATTCTTTCAATAAAATATATATATTTTTTAAAACCTTTCAATAAAATATTTTTAAAAATAAATCATAAATGTTTTCCATTTATTATATACTCTTAGTTGTATAAATTATCATGCTTCTGGTGGGTGAGCAGTCTATTTCCTATCACTATTAATAGCACTTTTTTTTTTTCAAAGCATTTAGTGTAACTATCACTAATTATCATGATTAAAAGAATCTTTTAGGAACTGCCCCTAGATCTTTCTGAACTCACGAACTTAAACCAATGTTCCATTAATTCATCTTAATTCCATTAAGTTTAATTCATTGGAGATTTACTTATTTTGTTAAAATTAAAAATTTTTTTTATTAAAAAAATTATAAATAAAAATAAAAATTAGTTAAAATAATATAATAAGACGCGTTATTAATACCAAATATAATAGAATAATAGAATAAAGTAACAAAAATAATTTTTGACAGTACACACTAAGTTTAACTCTCTTGACAGAAAAGTCATTCTAATGAGGTAATCAATGGTCGTAATTTTTTTTTTTTTTTTTGGTTTTTTGCAGAAATTCCACAAAGATCTTCCACCAACACCGGTGTTTGCCTATGGTACAACCAAGCACACCGCAACAGTTCCTGGTCCAACAATCGAAGCCCTTCATGGAGTTGAGACTTATGTGACGTGGCGAAATCGCCTCCCTAGAAAGCACATACTGCCATGGGACCCAACTATCCCCACTGCCATGCCAGAGAAGGGAATTCCTACGGTGGTTCACCTTCATGGTGGAATTGATGAGCCCGAGAGTGATGGGAACTCAAACGCATGGTTCACTGCTAAATTCAAATCAAAAGGGCCCACGTGGACGAAGAAAAAATATCACTACAACAATAATCAGCACCCAGGAAATTTATGGTACCATGATCATGCTATGGGATTAACTAGAGTGAATCTTCTAGCTGGCTTAATTGGAGCCTACATAATTCGTCAACCTAATGTTGAGGCCCCACTTGGACTCCCATATGGTAGCGAGTTTGATCGATCGTTGCTCGTATTTGATCGTGCCTTTCGTACTGATGGTTCGATATACATGAATTCCACAGGAAATAATCCCTCCATACACCCCCAATGGCAACCTGAATATTTTGGTGACGCTATTATAGTAAATGGCAAAGCTTGGCCACGTATGACGGTACGACGTCGTAAGTATAGATTTCGTATTATCAATGCAAGTAGTGCTAGATTTTTTAGGTTCTTCTTTACTAATGGCTTGAGATTCATCCACGTGGGATCTGATTCTGCTTATCTTAATAAACCCGTGATGACCAAAGATATTTTATTGGCTCCCTCTGAGATTGCTGACGTGGTTGTTGACTTTTCAAGGTCAAAGAATAAAACTGTTATTCTAGCCAATGATGCACCTTATCCTTACCCATCTGGTGACCCAGTCAACGAAGCTAATAGCAAGGTCATGAAGTTTATAATCAATGGGCATCACGAGCTTGACACGTGGCGAGTACCCAAGACGTTGATGAAATACCCAAGTCTTGATCTATCCAGTGTGTCGCACACACGGTACATTGCTATGTACGAGTACACAAGTGCCATTGATGAGCCAACTCATCTATATTTGAATGGGAAACCTTATGAGGCCCCAGTGAGTGAGACACCTAAAGTGGGGGCCACAGAGATTTGGAACATAATCAATCTAACGGAGGATAATCATCCTCTGCATATTCATCTAGGATTGTTTAAGACGTTGGATCAAACGGAGTTGGTGAAATTGGATGAGTTCAAAAATTGCATGACGAAAATCAACGATGCGATCAAGTGCCAAATAAGCAAGCATGCACGTGGCAAAAAGATAGAGGTGCCGGCCTACGAGAAGGGGTGGAAGAACGTGTACAAGATGAAACCCGGAGCTGTGACTAAGATTCTTGTGAGGTTTTCTTATATACACTCAAATGAATCGTATGCTTTTGATGCAACTTCAGAGCCTGGCTACGTATATCATTGCCATGTGAGTACTCCTCTCTTTATCTATTTATTATTTTATAACTTTAATCATTTTAGAATTAGTAAATACAAAATCTCCTTCATCTAAACAATGAATTTAGGCCGGAATTAGTATTATAAAATTGGGTTTAATAAAAAAACTATAATTAAATATTTTAGGATTTTTATATTTAATGTACTAATTTTCTGGAGAAACTTGTGTCTAGTGTCCAGTTTTACTGGACAAGCTAAAATACGGACATGTGTTTAAAACTGAATATGTGTTCGCATCTCAACGTAGCCAGTGGAACTTGCCACTGGACACAAACTCAACCCCGAATTTTTTGAATTATCTTATTATTTTAAACTTGTCTAGTGCTTTAAATTCGTAAAAATATTCTGCGTAGGTGGTATATAACCTCTCTCTCTCTCTCATTAAGTTTATTATTGTCTAAACTTTAATAAAGTGGGTTTTTATTTTTAATTATTAGAATATAGGTTTTTGAACTTTTAATTATTGAAAGTTATAGCTGTTTCACGTACTTATGCCAGCTTACTTCTATAGTTTTGAGTACATTTTCAGCCAATGTTATTAACCTTCAAACAATTTAAATGAAGTGGTACCATATTCCCTTCTCATTTAACGAAAATTGGCTCTTCAAATAAACTTGCAGATCTTGGATCATGAAGACAATGCGATGATGAGGCCCTTGAAATTCTACAAATAAAGTTGCAGAACTTGGGTCATGCAGAGAATGTGAGAATTTGCTATGAGACGCCAAGAGTTTTGTAAATTATAATTCAATTGACATTTTTTGGTGTTTCTAACGGAAATGTTTAGTGTTTAAATCCTCTCCACTATTGAATGTTTTTTTTTTTTTTTTTAATTCTTTAAATTTGAGTTTTAAATCCTCTCAATATATGCAGGATCATAATTCACAACTGTGAAGCGTGAATGATCAATGTATAACTAATCCCGTTTTATGGTTGTGTCGCTTGAGAAGATTAAAAAAAATAGGGGTTCAGAATTGGTTTTGCTCGGGACTTATTTTTATATGTATATTCTACCAAACATTTTTAGGAAATAGAAGAGAGTGAAGCTTAAATTGGGAACCTTTGCTGTCTATACATGTACCTTCTAAAAAAAAAACAGTAATCTGGAATTTGAAAATATGTTTATAACATTGATGTCAGACCCATTTATCTTTGTAGTTTGTATAGGCAAGAGGTAGCACCAATTGAACATTAAAAAGACAAAAACTTGGGAAAAAAAATTCATTGTTCATTGTGCTCCTTGTCTTCAAATAGCGTGGCGTTGCTAATTGCCCATCAATTGGTCCAGGAAAGGTTATTTTGGAATAAAACTTCATCCAAATTAATGCTTAATTATTTCTATTTTTAGTGCATTTTTATTTTGATCTCTCCCAAATTGAAATTTTGTTTTTCTTTTTTCTTTTTCACCTCTCACATTTGAGATTAGTTTCAAAGAATCCATCTTGTCTATTTCGGTGAGAAACGTGAACGTAGTTTTAATGATGCACCCTAACTATAGGATTTAATTCTCTTGCCTGAGTTGTCATTGCCATATCTAGGCTTGAGCACAAACTCAATGGCACAACATATGGAACTGAAGGACGAAGATGAATTGCTTCCAACCATCATCCCTTATTTGTGTAGGCTAAAAGTGCACCAGTATTCATCGTTTTTCTTTTGACTAATGTCAAGTTTCTGATTAGACTCCTGAAAACAAACTCGGGCCTAAAGCCACCCCTCCAATGGCTGACATGGCATGCAAAAATTATTTGGCATGAATGCAGTAATGAAATGTGAAATTGCTTATCTAACTTAGGCAGGGGTGACTCAACAAACATTGAGGCTTAAGACGATGTATTTAAATAATGTTTTTTTTGTTATTATTTAAATAATATTTAACTAGTTTTTAATATCATGATTTTTTTATAACAAAAATTCATTCTTTTTATATTGTAATATGTTTTTTTTTTTTTGGTTGATGAAATGCTAAAGCTAGCTATGGCAAATTTGACTACAAAAAACTTATAAACGATGTATTAATGAATGTGATTAGTGACACTTTAAGAAAATAATAAACATGTAGTCGAATTAATGATGTTAGAGATATTATAAATTTTACGATATGATGCTTATAAAGATGTATCATCAATTACAAAAAGTAATTTAAAAATGCATTTAATAGATTGTTGACGTTTACAAATCAAATTAATTGTCACATCAATTTATATAGGTTTTGAAATAAAATTTATAGTATTTCTAACATTTTCCTATCTGAATTTTTTTTCTTGTAATTAGTAACACATATTTGTAAGCCCTATGTATTTAACATTGTATTATCTTTAGCAATATTAAATTTTTTGGTACTTCTTAAAAGTAGAGAAAAAAATGTAAAACTAATTTTTTTCCTATATCTCAAATACATACATATATATATATATATATATATATATATATTTCAATTTTCACCCCAAAATTGGGGGCTTTTCTCTAGTAGGGGCCAAAACAATAGCCTAAGTGGCCTAGGGCTCGCCTTGAACTTAGAATCAATAACCCTAATATTTGGTATGTATGCAGTGACGTCGTTCTACAACCTCACTTCTATATTCTCTTTAAATATATTTTTTTTAAAAAAAACTACTTAGTGACTAATTGGATCCAGATGATATTTGCTGCGTTTTGCATTTTTGCGTTTTGTCCTCTTTTTATTTATTTATTTTTAGCATGCATGAACCATAACTGATACTGTTTATACACATTATGTTGTGCGAAAGACAAAGTTACTGTTTATACACTATTCATGGAACCCACAAGCATTTTACTTAGAAAAAAATATTAAAAATGAGTCTCATGGTACTATTCACATATTTAAAAATTATTTTGCTACAGTATTTTTGGTTTTTAGTTTTCAATTTTTAGTAATAAGTTCTATCTCAAAAGACCCTTAAAGTCTTCGTTTTAAATCTCAAACTAGGTCTACCTAGCTGGGCTGAACATTGCCTAATCAATAACCTTAAAGTTCTTTCACTTTGTGGCATTTAGAGTAGGACCACAGTGTGTGCTAGAAACTCTTCTCGATGTGACGTATCAAAGATTATTACATTAGCTTATAGTTCTTTCACTTTGTGGCATTTAGAGCAGGACCACAGGTTCTGCTAAAAACTCTTTTCAGTGTGATGTATCAAAGATTATTACATTAGCTTAGTAGTTTGTAAATGTCACTTTACTTTTGCTCTATGGAACATATTTTAATGGGACTGATGGAAATATGAAATCAAAGAGGAATCTGCTTACAACAGCTTAGCACAATGCTTCACCTAACTTGGTACTTTCTACCTCGTTTCTGACTCAGTATTGCAGGTAGTGCTAGTTTGAACTGGAAATCCAGAAAGGTATTTAATATTTATTCTCAGTTCTCACACACCAGATACACCTGCCCATGAAGCAGGTTGAATACATATACTTCAGAACAAGATTGAGCCTCTAAAAAGTATGTAATGATTATCCCTACATCATACTTGTTTTTTTTTTTTTTTAATATTCATGACACTTTTTGAACTTAAGGTATGGAATTGGTGGGCCTCTATGGTCATAATGAGGCAAGAAGTTGCAAATTCAATTAAGACAGCAAAATTTCCTTTGCTATATATTTAAGACCAGTAAGTTAGCTTTCTTTGACTAGAGGCTTTTATATATATATATATATATATATATATATATATAAATTAATTTCTCAATTTTGTGTCATGTGTCTTATTTAAATTTTTTAATTTTATACTAAATAAACTATTAATGCAAAACCTGAAAGTTTATATAAAACACTATATAAATGCTATGCAAAACATGAAGAGTTTATATGAAAAACTTTATAAATGCTGTAATGGGGAAACTGGACTATTACAAAAGCTTAACTCTTTGAATTCTCTCTCTTTAATGGAAATCATGAAATTGTTGATGAAGCTTGTTGTCTTCGCTGCGCCATAATTCTTTACCTAAAGTTCCTTCCCTCTTTCTCTAAGTAAATATTTCTTTATGTTCAATTATTGTTTTTTAATTTGTTTGTTTGCTTCTTCCATTTTTTTTACCATTCTCACTAAGGTTCATCTCTCTCTCTCTCTCTCCAAATTTCCTATTTAGTTTTGATTCTCTTATTTGGAATACTTATGGGTTTCTGTTGATTAATTTAGGAATTTTGCGACTTTAACAGTTTAATTCTTATTGAATTTTGTTCATTTTTATCATCGCTGTTTATTGTTCCTATGCATAAGCTCGGGTTATGGGCTAGTATAGTTTAAAGAAATTATTCAATTTTTTTTTTATTTTAAAATTTATAGATTAATCTTTCCCCCACTGACTATAATTAATAGGAAAAAAGAAAGTATTTTTAATAAATGAATTTATTCAAATATAAATCTTCTATATTTATTTTTTGTGTTTTATTTTATGCTTCACCAATTATGTTATATTGTGTGTTTGATTTTTTTTTTTTTCATTTTAAGATTTGATTATTTTATAAGAAAAAATAAATGTAACAAGTTATAATTAGTGAAGTATAAAATGGAACAAGGTAAGCGGGGGAGAGTTAAGGATGATATGGCCTTCCTCTTCAAAAAAAAGAAAAAAAAATCATATCACTTTGAAAATAGGGATGGAGAGTTAGGGGGATGGCTCTGCTGCTCGCTGTGTGCGGTGGCTACAGCCTTTGGCTTTACTGCTTTACTAGTAAAGATTTTTGTTTAAAACTTTTTAAAGGGCAAGTTATTTGTTTTGGGAAAAATAGCTTGATTAGGCTTAATTTTTTTGGCTTTATTATTGGTATTTTTTTTGTTGGACTAATTTTTTTTGGGCTTGTATATTTTGTTTCAGATTTAATTTATTAATTTTATTGCTTGTAAAGGTGGAACATGCTAAAAATACAAAATTTTTATAAATATTGAAAAGTAAAAAGTGATGCAGGTGTGATACAAGTGTACAAACTAATAAGAATTTGCTACCTCAATAGTTTGTAAAATTATTATAAAAAAATTTGTGGCTATAACATTATTCTTGAAAGAATTGATGGCATTATTAAGTGGGGTCAAAGTGTAATTTTATTAAGAAAATTACTAAAATTAGTACCTATTAATATACTAATATATATATATATATATTAAATTTAGGGGGCTATTACCCCCTAATCAATGGGAAATTATTATGTACTTCTGGATTAGTAAAAATACATACTCCCTCCTCTAACATAAATAATGGATCTCATGACATTATTCTTGAAAGAATTGATAGTATTATTAAGTGGGGTCAAAGTCTAATTTTATTAAACAAAATTACTAAAATTATTTTCTATTAATATACTAATATATATATATATATATTAAATTTAGGGGGCTATTGCCCCCTAATCAATGAGAAATTATTATGTACTTCCGGATAAGCAAAAATACGTACTTCCTTCTTTCACATAAATAATGAGTCTCATGATGGGACCTATTATTTTTGTAAGAGGAGGGAGTATACATTTATAGTATTCTGGAAGTATCTAATAATTTTCCCTAATCCATATGTAGCTCTGACCATGCTTGAAAACAATAATAACAAAAAAGGTTACATTGAGAGACTAAGGCACGTAACATCTGTCACAACTCTTAAGTATCGATTGTAAGTAAACTTATGTCTTCTTAATTTAGATTGTAAGTAAACTTATATAGTAATCATTCACCATTCATTGCTTCTTTTAAATTGTGGCAGTAGAAGTAGAAGATAACTGGAGTTCTCGCTTGCACGCCTTCATTGATTTACCATAATTCTAGCTACAAATCAAACGTTAAAAAACATATATATATATATATATATATATATATATATACATCCCTGTAAAAGAGGTGGAAGAATATGATTACTCTCAAGCCAAAAAGTTTGTCTAACCTAGTGTAGTAATTACTATTAGATCATGTTAACGAATATCTTTAGGGTAATGAATAATAACTCATTTTAAGAAAGTTTTGATACTACTTTTATGAGAAATAAAAAAAACTATTGAAATGAATTGTTAATTATGAAAATTTTCTCTAAATGGATTGCTAACTATTACCCTAAGGGTATCTGTTAGTATTTTTCTTTACTATTTAGCTTAATTAAGGTGGTTTACCAAAATATGCCAAATTGCCAACCACATATATAAAAGTCTATAACTAAAACGACAAACTGGTGGCGAAGTGGCTTTCCAATTTCCATAGTGATTAATAGTGAATAGATTAAGTATTTTGTTTTTTTTTGATTGATTCAAATTCCACACCAATTAAAATAATTTATCATATAAATTCCTATTTTTTTAGTTACTCCAGATTTGACTATTTCCATGGTGCTTACTGCCTAATGGTGAATAATTTAAGTATTTTGTTTGTCTGATTGCTTCCACTTCCGGACCAACTATATATATAAAATAATTTATAACATAAAATTCTTATATTTAGTCATTTATTTATTTCTTGTTAAGCTAATTTTGGGTGTTTTGCGAGGAAAATCTTCCTTAGTCAATTGAAATTTGAATCTTTCTCCTAAAAAAATAATAATAAATAAAGCGTGTGCCTGCCAAACGACCTTGAATACAATTAGTTTGATAATATGCTTTAAAAATGATGAAACACAATGTCACCAACACTAGACTTTGTTTTGATAGGCAAGTCTATCAAATGATGAATTCAATACAAAGGTGAAGTCAATTCAAAATGATGGAGCTTTTCTCATTTTCAAATGGCTTCCCCTATATTATATATTAATCTGCCTAGATGATGCCTCTACTAGTTGTGTTAGGCTTTGAATTAAGTACAAAGCAAAGTTTATAGATGGAGCAGGTAGGAAAGCCTTTAATTTCAAAATGAAGGATTCATACATGTAGGAGATGAAGACTTGGTTTAACATGTTCTGGCCTTCTAGATGGTGATATAGAGTTTATGGATGTAGTTAGTGCTCGGAACATGTCCTAATTATTTGCCACATGACTTGTTGCTATAGGTTGTAGGGGGTGTTAATACCATTGAGTTATCACTGGGATAATTAGTTTCACTAATCAAATAGACATTTTTAGGAACATGGATATTGTTAAATTATTGATGTTAGGCAAAAATTTAGATACGATTCCATAGGTCTCCTGCGTTAACTTCCCAAATTAGAATAAACCATACCACAATATTAACTAATGTAGTAAAAATAACTTCATGTTTTTTAAAGACAAATTAATTTCAATCATGTGATTCATTCTCCAATACAGCCACATGATAGATTTTAAGTAAAGAACCTAAGTTTTTCCCTTAATATTAAAATTTTAATTTCATATTCATTTGATTTTTATTAACATCCAAGGCCGGCACTTGATATTTTGGGGCCTTAGGCAAGATCTAAAATGAAGCATATTTTATATTTATATATTAATTAAATGAATATTATTTAAAATATTTATATATAATATATTTCATTTAAAATATATTTTTCTTTCATTTTGAGATATAAATTGACTAATTAAATTTTTGTATTTTAGTTTTTCTAACATCTCATTTTCTATCGATAGTACAGCTAATCCATTTAATCTTTCTTGAGATATTGTTGATCTTAAATATGATTTTATTAATTTTAATTTTGATAAACTTCTTTCTGTAAAAGCAACTGTAATATGTATTGTTAGTAAAATTCTATAAGCAATACATGTATTTGGAAATGAATCTAACATTCTTTTTTTATATAATATAGTATGTCAATTGGAGTATATTCTTTTATTTGTGAAATTTCTTTAAAACTTTTTAACTCTGAAAATAAATCTAAACCATTAATATCATAATAAACATCATGTTTGAGAAAAAAAAAATTCAAGTTTAAGACACTATTTTTGCAAACTATCATCATCATCATCATCATCATCATCATCATCATCATCATCATCGAGAGAGAGAGAGAGAGAGAGAGAGAGAGAGAGAGAGAGAGAGAGAGAGAGAGAGAGAGAGAGAGAGAGAGAGAGAGAGAGAGAGAGAGAGAGGCGGAGAGCAAGAGTGAGAGAGAGAAAAGATATGAACAAATTTTAGGGATTTGAGATTTTTGATTTGTTTTTATTTGAGACTGTTTTGTAGGTAATATTTTAGACCAGATTTGCATTGTATCCAATTGATTTTTGATTTGTCTAAAGGTTAATGATAATTTTTTTGGGATAATTGATTTTGTTTAGACTCAAGAATTTTTCGGGGTACCATTGTTTACAAGGATGTTCCAGATTTTTTGTTCTTTGGTCACAAAGATGTATAAGATTTTTTGGAGTTTCATCTGAAACTATATATATATATTTTTTTTCTGCTACCCCTTTTATTTCAAAATTTTGGGATCTCCCTTCTACATGAGGCCTTAGGCAATGACCTAATTGGCTTAGTGGAAGGGCTGGCTCTGTTAACATCATAATTGGATTTATTTATTATAATATATTTTACTATTTGATTTAATATAATATTTATTTTTAATTAAAATAATAGTAATGACTAATGAGAAAGAAAAGAAATTATACGTCTAAGATCTGGAGGGGTGTTATTGGAATATGCGTGATGAATTATGTATAGTTCAAGAAATACTGCTAAATATTTAAAATAAAATTATAAATTTTGATGTACAGTTTATATACGTACATTGGTCAATAATTTACAGGTAAGTGTACATAGATTTTAATATATTTTTTTAATATCACGTCCAAATATAATAAGTCCAATTCAACATAATATCTTGAAACTAATATAATAGAGTAAAAAATATTCACATGTCTCGTGACTATAAAGCAATCCTTAGAGCTTTAATTAATTGAAAAATGACTGTTACATACAAGAGAGAGGTGTGCAAATAAGTAAAAAATTACAAGAGGTGAGAAAATATTTTATATATAAATACATGTATCATGTATTTCACAGTATATGAATCTCACATAATATAGACAGATAAAATAAAAAATAAAATTTGAAGCGAGAATAATTCATTCATGCGTACGTAGCATCGCAGGATTTATTTTTTTTATAGGGTAGCAGCCCAGGAATTGAACATGTCTTCAAATAGTATTATCACTATTATTAATTATGGAAAAATAAGGTTACTTTACATTCTCGCCAAGGATTCTTTTCACAAAGCAATATCTAATATCGTCTATCAAACACAAACCCCACCTTTATAGTCCCTCACCCTTCGAATTAATAAATACCCACATCTTTCTCTCATTCTGTATATGCTTAATGCTTGCATGCAACCAATGATAAAGGCCATGGAGAGAGTTTTGCTGCTCGGTTTCTTTTCTTTAGCTTTGTTAGGAGTGTCCACCACATCATCATTAGCCCAAGATACTAGTCCTCTTCTAAATTCATCCAAGTTAGAAATGTTTGTGGATGAGCTTCTAGATATGCCCCAAATCCTTGGCTTTGATTCTGTGTATGGTATTCCCAGATCTAAGTCACTGGAGATTGGCATGTACAGTAAAACATGGGTAAGTGGATTTTGTTTTTTCCTTCTAAATACAGTCTTATTGCTTTACACTTCTTACATGTGTTTTGTATATATAGTTCCTGCTATCTGATTTTCGATTACTTAGTAATTAATGACCTTATCACAATCATCCATATTGCACTTCTAGGCCTTATTGTTGGTTTACCGAAAGAAGGCAAGTGACTAAGTTCTTGCATCTGGAGTAAGTATGCCATGCATGGGATATACATATATTCTCTATCTGAGCATGTAAGCCTTATATGACTATAAGACTCACATACTGTGAGAGAGGGAGGATACTTAAATCCGATGTATGAGATATTTATTACTTGTTTATGTTTTAATCTTCTATACATATAAATACATATATGGTTCCAATTGTGTTGCCCATATTCTTGCTACATGGGTTTCTTTTTAATGTAATATTGGGGTCCTTCTCATCTCCAATATTCTAGTTCATATTTTGTCTGTTGAGATGGTAAATGGCCCGGGTCCTAATCCTCTTTTGCATCAACAACATATTTCATTCAGAAAAAAAAAAAAAAAAAAAAAAAAAAAAAACTGAGTTTTGAAGAGACAGAGGAAAAAAAAAACATACAAATAGTATGCAGAAACAAGAAGCAGAAGCAGAAGCAAATGAATGAAATCCAAATAAGATACTGGGGTGTTCCTTGTTCATATTAGTGTCCAGGGCTGGAATTACAATCATAGAATGGCTAGACAGTTTTCTGTTACAAAGATTTCAACTTCAAGATTTTTGTAACCAAGGAAAATTAGGGACCGTTTGGTATAAGGGTTTAAATATATATTTTTAATTTTTAAATAATATTATATATATTTTTATACATTTTTTTCATTTACACATATTTTTAAAAAATACAACAGAATTAGAGTAATGTTACTAAACGAGAACAAAGGAATTCGGACCACTTAGGCCTTAGCTCCCTACGATGCCCTGTACGGTTGCACCCTCGTGTTTTGCTGTCGATAGTTTATTAGGTGCCTCCTTGGTAACGGTTCTTTGCTAGTTCGGTTAAAATATATATACTATTTTTTTTTTCTTGAACTTTTCTTTACATAGCTGGTCAATGCCTTATTTAATATTCTTTATTAATAAGATTCTATATAATTAAAGTATCAAACACCCTGTTTGTTATTTACCAAAAAACACCCTGTTTGTCTAATCATGTCATTACAGCAAATGACAGGCATGCTGTCCTAGTAGAAGCCTTCCCTAGGTCTTGGTAAATTTAGAAGGAAATTTTTTCCTTAAATCCACTACGTGCTAGTTCAAACTAGAATTTATGCAAATTAGTAGTTACACAATTTATTTAATAATTATTTAATTACTTGTTCGAATGATTTAATATACATGAGTGGTTTTATAAGTTGCCCTAATGAGTTAGAAAAAATTTCTTAATCTAGTTTCGAAGAAAATTTTGTCTAAGATCAATGTGCGATGCACCCCTAGCAAATTAGTTGTAATTTCATTTGCTTTTCTTCACAGAAATTCCACAGAGATCTCCCTCCTACGCCCGTGTATGCCTACGGTGTAACAAAGGAAGCCGCAACTATTCCAGGTCCAACAATCGTGGCCCTTCATGGAATTCACACCAAAGTGACATGGAAAAATTATCTCCCTCCAAAGCACATATTACCTATAGACACAACCATCACAGTTGCTGAACCAGCTGACAAGATAGGAATCCCTACGGTTGTCCATCTCCATGGTTCAATCGGAGAACCCGAGAGTGATGGAAACCCAAAATCATGGTTCACTGCTGGATTCAAAGAAAAGGGACCTGCATGGACCAAAGAAACATATAGCTACAACAACAACCAACAACCTGGAAATTTATGGTATTGATGATAATAATTCGATCAGAAGTTAAGTTTAAATTGTTAAGAAATAATAGATCTTCTTACAGTGGGTCAATCTCTTCCTGAATAAGTGAGATTTTAAGGATTCAAACACGAGATCACCCTAATAAATTATCTAAAAGGATTAAACATTTATAAAATAATGAATTTAATCGGTTAACTAATATTTTATTGTAACAGGTACCATGATCATGCCATGGGATTGACTAGAGTCAACCTCCTAGCTGGATTGGTTGGGGCCTACCATATCAACCACCCCAAATTGGAGGCTCCTCTTGGACTCCCTAGTGGTGTTGAATTTGATCGTACATTAATTGTATTTGATCGCAGTTTTCGTACCGATGGTTCCATATATATGAATTCCACGGGAGATAATCCCTCCATACACCCCCATTGGCAACCAGAATATTTTGGTGATGCTATCATAGTAAATGGCAAAGCTTGGCCGTGTATGACAGTACGACGTCGTATGTATCGATTTCGTATTATAAATGCTAGCAACGCTAGATTCTTTCGGTTCTTTTTCACCAACGGTTTAGGATTCATCCACGTGGGATCTGATTCGGCTTACCTTGACGAAGCAGTGACGACTAATGAGTTTTTACTGGGCCCATCTGAGATTGCTGACATGGTTGTTGACTTTTCCAAGTCAAAGAATGATAGTGCTATTCTAGCAAATGATGCACCATATCCCTACCCAACTGGGGACCCAGTTGATGAAGAGAATGGCACAGTCATGAAGTTTATCATCTTGACACATCCTGAGAATGACAAGGGTCGAACACCCAATAAGTTGATCCAATACCCAGGCCCCAATTTATCTAGTGTGACACATACACGATATATAACTATGTACGAGTATGAGAGTTCCACTGGTAACCCAACACATTTATATTTGAATGGGATATCATTTGAGTCACCAATCACTGAGACACCTAAAGTGGGGGCTACAGAAGTGTGGAATGTGATCAATCTAACGGAGGATAATCACCCATTACACATTCATTTGGCTCTTTTTGTAGCATTGGATCAGACTGAGCTAGTGAATGAGACAGAGTTTAAAAATTGCATGATGAAAATGAACGATGCGATTAAGTGCCAAATAAGCAAGTATGCAATTGGGAAAAGCATAGAGGTGCCAATTGAGGAGAAAGGGTGGAAGAATGTTTTCAAAATGAGACCTGGATTTGTGACTAAGATTTTAGTGAAATTTTCTTACATACATTCAAATGAATCGTATCCGTTTGATGCAACTGCGAAGCCAGGCTACGTATACCATTGCCATGTAAGTATTTTCATTCTCCACTTTTTACTATGTTTTCGTTTTGTTTTATTTTTTGTTCAAAGAATGACAATAATTGTAGAAACAAAGTTTTAATGGGCTAAGGCTCGGGCCTGTTTAACAAATAAGTGATACAATAAACCTAATTTTGTTTAGTAGAAAAAGTAAACTAAAAGAAAAATAAATTTCAAAAAAAAAAAAAATGATGAGTATTAACAAGTGACTTAAGAATAAACGTTAAAAACTGCTAAATATTAACTATGAGCTATAATACAACATTTTTTTTTAAAAAAAGGCGCACTTACTGAAAATTAATTGCGTAGAACGTACAAATTAATTTGTTGTGATCACTAGCTATGATTTTTTTTTTTTTAAAAAAAAAAAAAATTAATGTATGTACAGTTTATTTATTTTTTTACTTGTACTCTTTAAGGCTCTTCGTAAGTGTTAACACTTAACAAAACTCTTAGAATATTCTCCCAAAAAAAAAAAAAAACTCTTAGAAGAATTAAAGCCATTTTTCCACCTGGAAATGATGAACCTCACTCTCCTGGAAATTATTTTTATATATATACCTATGGAGGTCACAAGTTGCAAATGTCAAATGATGAAATGACATCAATGGTAAATCTAATGAGATCCAATAAAACATATTAAATTAAGAGTTATGATTTATGAAAATTATTGTGTTGGTACTCTGTATTATTACTCTTCATGCATATAATATATTAATGTGCGTTTTTTTTATTTTCATAGCTTATGGTCTTATAGATTTCATGGTTGTGTAAGATTCACACTTTGTGAGAGGAGATGCATATTTTTAATACGCATGGTAGAATTAAGAATAAAAATTGTCAATTTCTCACTTTAATCTGCTAGATAAGACTGGATATGAACCTTGCCATAAATTTTATAGTGAAAAATATTGTCTATTTGCGTACTCTAATTTGCTCCTTGTCGCATGTAGATCTTGGATCACGAAGACAACGAGATGATGAGGCCCTTCAAGCTCATCAAATAAGATTGGGCATGAGAAAGATGTGTGAGGATCCTAAATAAGGTTTGTCACTCTGAGCCTCCCTAGTCTTTTTTACTTATCAGTTTGATACAAATATGCCTGAAATTTTGAAAATTCTCTCTCTGTGAATGCAGGATCTTACTTGTTCTCATGCACAAATTTGAATAATTAATAAAGAATCCCTCATCTTGGAGATTGATTTTAATAATCAAGAAATTAAGAATCCCTCGTCTTAGAAATTGTAGTACTAGCATTTGCTGTATTAGTTGTATCAAAAAAGGAAAATAAAGGAAAACAGTTGTACAATTGATTGGTAAGAATGGAAAACGAGTGTACAATTTATTGTGTTTTACAAAACGTTTAAAATAACTAGCTCAATTGTGGGCATTTGGTTTCAATGTTTAAGTTTTAGATAGACCACTTTACGCAACTTTATGTTGAGGGTTATGTACCAAAACAAAAGGACAAGCACCTAAAACCTAAAAACTTTATTTTATCAAACAACAAATTCTAAAATAAAATAAAAGAACAAAAAATTTGAACAATGTTAATATGAAAACCATATAAATTGCAATTATAGTTAAGATATACAAATTGGGATAAATTATTTATGTAAATCTTATATGGGATTCATGCCAAGAGTCTTGTACCTCAACACATCTCTTTCCAATGGAAGTGTCCAGGTTTAAATTTCTTCATTATTAAAATAATAAAAAATAAAAAAGAGGGAAAGCAGAGGGATTCGTGTAAAACCTACATGAGCCCCACGTACTAGTGGTCTAATAGGTGACTTGCAAGAAGGTAGGAACTTAAATTGCAAAGAATGATATGTTTTCATCTATTTAGGAGTATATATATATGTAGGGGGTAGAGACGTTGGAATGCCATGTGGGTCCAGGGCCTGGTCCGAGGACATGGATTCCGCCGGAGGGGTCGCGAGTCAAGAGCAGGGCCTCCTCACACTGGGGTCCAATAGCCCGCCGATCAGACCGCCAGCCTGTCGGATAGGGTCCGAGGAGAAGGTCTCCTCGGACGTAGTCTCAGGATCTGAGCAGGATAGCAAAACGCCCGGGGGGGAGCTCCTAAAGCTCGGCGAGTCATCCTAAACCCCAGCGGGATGCCGAGGTGGGAGACAAGGGAGACGTGCATTGCATAAAGCTGCTGCCACCGCATTAAAGGTCTTTCACCTACCTGCCTGGCCGCATTAATGGAGAAATGACTTCTAAAGGGACGGTGGACAGCCTTAAGGGCATTGGGGAGCGTTTTTAGGGAAAAGACAGATGGGAACCAGGGATGGGGAGTATAAATAGAGAAGGAGGAACCACTAGAAGAGGATCCGGACTTTTCCCAGGAAAAAGAAAGACGCTCTCTCTCTCTCCCCTCCCAAAGAACAGAAGGTCAGAAGCTCCTCGGCTCACATCCGACGAGAGAGATAGTCTACCCATTGGCCCGCTACCTGCAAGAAGTTGACTTGGTCCTCACCCTATGACCTCCTGAAGCCCCAAGTAGTCAAGGCTTTAAGCCCATTCTCTATAAATTCTATTGTAAAGGCCAAGGCCAGAAGAGCTTTCGCCGGCTAGCATTTGGGCCTAAGGCCGACTTTGTGTCCTTACAATTGGCGCCGTCCGTGGGAAGCCTAGACAAAAGGGACTGGAAGGATCATGGAAGGTTCAGGTTCACGTCATGCAGAGTCCAGGGGGTCCTAGCGTGAGGACCAATTTGCACGATTGGAACGGGAAGGAGAGCGCGAAGCCCGCGTGCGCACTGAGCATACGCGCGGGAGGAGCCACGCACGCGACGGAAGTAGAACCTCCCGCGAAAAGATCGTCGAGACCTTGCAAAGGGAGGTTGATCATTTGAGATAGAAGCTGCGCCGGGAGAAACGAAGGCGCACACCATCCCCTTTAAACCAATCCTCGGCGGATACTAGCAGTAGCTCCGACAGTGCCAGGTTGAAGACCCCCCATTGCGAGTCCTCTTCGCAGGAGGACGAACACCGTCGCCAACCTAAGGACAAGAGGACATCCTCCAAAGGCCTAGCCAACAACGCACTGAGCAAGGCGCTCCACCAGATTTCCAAGTCACCCTTCACGCGGAGGATCGAGAAGGGAAAGCTTCCAAGGCGGTTCACTCAGCCAACTTTCACGATTTTCAACGGGAGAACGGACCCAGTGGAGCACGTGAGCCACTTCAACCAAAGGATGGCGGTGCACTTGAAGAATGAGACCCTGATGTGCAAGGTCTTTCCTTCCAGCCTGGGACCCGTCGCGATGAGATGGTTCAACGGCCTAAAGGCGGGCTCCGTCAACTCCTTCGCGGAGCTCACCAGGGCATTTGGCTCGCGGTTCATCACGTGCAGTATGATCCCTCGACCTTTGGATTCGCTGTTGTCTATGGCCATGAGGGAGGGAGAGACCCTCAGGGCATATACCGACAGATATTGGGAGATGTACAACGAGATCGATGGAGACTTCGATGAAGTTGCCATAAGTACCTTCAAGATCGGCCTTCCAAATGAACATGACCTGAGGAAGTCACTAACCAGGAGGCCTGTCAAGAGCGTGCGTCGTCTCATGGACCGCATTGATGAGTATATGCGGGTGGAGGAGGATCAGTTGCAAGTGAAGGCCAGGATGAAGGTTATCCCCCAAGAAAGGAGGGATTTCAGGTTGGACGGGTATAGCAACAGTAGGCCGAGGAGAGAGTTCGTCGGGCAACCTCGTCGGATGCCAACACAGGTGGTTGGCGTTGTGTTTCGGGAACCCATACAGCGGGTGTTTGAGAAAATCCGCCACGAGCCCTATTTCAGGTGGCCCAGCAAAATGACAAGAGACCCCGCGAAGCGAAACCAAAACCTCCACTGCCAATACCATCAAGAGCACGGCCATACGACCGAGAATTGCAAGAGCTTACGGTACTACCTAGAACAGCTGATGAAGGAGGGAAAGTTGAGGCAGTTCGAGCATCAACACGAAGGGCAGAGAGAGCACCCTGGGCCGTCAAGCCAGAGCCATCACGCCCCGAGGCCCCCTCTGGGAACCATCAACCTCATTCTCGCCGCCCCTGGGAGGACTGGCTCGCACCCGTCCCGGGTGATGTCTGTGGCGCGAGCCCATGCTGAGGGCCTTGACTCCGAGGCGAAGAGGATTAGGGGCAACGAGCCCCCAACTTTGGCCTTCTCGGATGCCGACAAGGAAGGGACCATTCAACCCCATGACGACGCCCTGGTCATAATACTGAGAATTGGAGGCTACGATGTAAAGAGAGTGATGGTGGACCAGGGAAGCGGCGCGGACATCATGTACCCCGACCTGTACAAGGGGCTAAACTTGAGGGAGGAGGACCTCTCGGCCTACGATTCACCCCTGATAAGCTTCGAGGGAAAGGTGGTGATCCCCAAGGGGCAGATAAGATTGCCCGTACAATTGGGGCCAGCCGTGGTAGAAGTGGATTTCATAGTGGTGGATGCCTACTCCCCGTACACAGCCATTGTGGGGAGACCTTAGTTGCATGCCCTAGGGGCTGTTTCCTCCACCCTCCATGCCAAGGTAAAGATCCCTTCGGCGGCCGAGTCGAGGAAATTATTGGGAGTCAGTCCGCAGCAAGGCAGTGCTTGACCGCCGCGATTTTACGCAGGCCGGACCCCGAACCCGCGGCTCCGGCTGCTCCGACCTCATAGCAATTAGCCTCTTCTGCCACTCTTGGAATAACATTGGTGGAGGAGTCCGCGTGTGAGGGGTTAGACAGGGTCCTCGTGGACGACGACCCAGAGAGGTTCTTCCAGATTGGGATCTAGCTGCCGACCGAAGAAAAGGAAGAGTTGGTTGCGTTCTTGAGAGGGAACCTCGATGTGTTCGCATGGGATGAGCATGAGATGCTTGGAATCGACCCAAGTTTCATATGCCACCATCTGAACGTTAACCCTACGGCAGTGCCGAAGAAGCAACCTCCTCGGCATTCCTCCGCGGAACACTCTGAGGCCGTGAAGGAGGAGGTCATCAAGCTCAAGAGGGCTGGAGCTATCAAGGAAGTGTTCTACCCCGAATGGTTAGCGCACACAGTCGTGGTGAAGAAGTAAAACAGGAAATGGAGAGTGTGCGTAGACTTCACAGACCTCAACAAGGCTTGTCCCAAGGACCCATTCCCAATGCCACGCATAGATCAACTGGTAGACGTGACAGTCGGCCACCCCCGCATGAGTTTCCTGGACGCCTTTCAGGGGTACCACCAGATACCCTTGGCTTTAGAGGACCAGGAGAAAACCGCTTTCGTGACCCCCACCGGCAACTACCATTACAAGGTGATGCCCTTTGGTCTGAAGAACGCGGGGGCTACCTATCAGAGGATGATGACCCGGATGTTCGAGGCACAGTTGGGAAAGACTGTCGAGGTATACGTAGACGACATGGTTGTCAAGAGCAAGGCCATATCAGACCATGTGGCCGACCTGAATAGCACGTTCAAGACTTTGTGGAAACATAAGTTACGACTGAACGCTTCCAAATGCTCCTTCGGCGTGGGGTCTGGTAAATTCCTGGGATACATGCTTACTCACAGGGGTATTGAGGCCAACCCCGAATAGATCTCAGCGATCTGTAACCTGCAACCGCCTCGAAACCCGAAGGAGGTCCAGAAGCTAGCCGGAATGACGGTTGCTCTTAGCAGGTTCATCTCTCGATCTGCGGACAGATGCTGGCCATTCTTCCAGCTGCTGAACAAATGGAAGGGATTCGAATGGACCGATGAATGCTCGTTAGCGTTCCAGCAGCTGAATGAATACCTCTCTCGACCATCCATTATGTCTCGTCCCGATCCAGACGAGGTGCTGTTCGCATACCTAGCTGTGGCTACCCACGCGGTGAGCCTAGTTCTGATACGGGATGACATTGGCATACAACGGCCGGTCTACTACGTCAGCAAGTCTCTGCAGGAGGCCAAGATCCGGTATTTACCGTTGGAAAAGGCGATCCTAGCCATAGTGCACGCGACGCACCGGCTCCCGCACTACTTCCAGTCTCATACGGTCGTCGTGCTAACCCAACTCCCACTCAGGTCCGTGCTGCGGAGTGCTGACTACTCTAGTAGAATTGCAAAATGGGGAACTTTCTTGGGAGCCTTCGACATCAAGTATTTACTTCGTACATCTGTGAAAGGGCAAGTCCTGGCCGACTTGGTGGCGGAGTTCATTGAGCCTTCCCCAGAGGAACACTTGGGGGGATGGGGTGCAGGTGTAAAGCCAGTTGGCGCAGTCTCGTGTGAAACACCTCCGGTGTGGAAGCTTTACGTGGACGAGGCAGCGAACCAGAGGGGTTCAGGCATGGGAATAGTGTTGACATCCCCCGAGGGAATCATCATGGAAAAATCCTTGAGGCTAGCGTTCTCGGCTACCAACAACGAAGCCGAGTACGAGGCTTTGCTGGCAGGAATGGACGTGGCTCATAAAATGGGGGCAAGAACGGTGCTAGCATTCTCGGACTCGCAACTTGTGGTCGGCCAAGTTGGAGGGAAGTTGGAGGCCAGGGAACCGAGAATGTGGGAATATTTAGCCCGCGCCAAGTACCTACAGGAAAAGTTCGAATCCTTCACGCTATCGCACACCTCTAGGAGCAGAAACACCCACGTAGATTCGCTGGCTACTCTGGCAACCTCCTCGGCACAGGGCCTTCCGTGGGTCACCATTGTAGAAGATCTGCTCAGGCTAGCTGGTCCGGGCTGTCAGTCCGTCCGGGTCCAACAAGTCGGGGCAGAGCCCAATTGGATGGACCCCATAGTGTCATTCCTCAAACACGACACGCTGCCGGAGAACAAGACTGAGGCCGACAAGATCCGCAGGAAAGCTCTCCGGTTCTGGTTATCCGAGGACGACAAGCTCTATAAGCGGTCGTTTTCAGGGCCCTACCTATTGTGTGTGCACCCGAAGGGGACAGAGCAGCTCTTGGAGGAGTTGCATGAGGGAATTTGTGGTAGCCACACGAGCGACAGGTCTTTAGCTCACAGGGCCCTTACGCAGGGGTATTGGTGGCTGAACATGCATAGAGAATCATAGGAGTATGCGAGGAAATGTGACCAATGTCAAAGGTTCGCACCCAATATCCACCAGCCTGGGGGTGCGCTTAATCCGTTGGCCAGCCCTTGTCCATTTGCACAGTGGGGATTGGACATAGTGGGACCCTTCTCGAGGGCGGCAGGCAACAAGCGGTGGCTGCTTGTCGGGACAGACTATTTTACTAAATAGGTGGAGGTCGAGCCGCTAGCAAATATCCGGGAAGTGGACGCAAAGAGATTCCTCTAGAAGAACATCATCACCCGATTTGGGATCCCACGAACTCTCGTATCGGATAATGGACTGCAGTTCGACAGCAAGGCCTTCAGGAGGTACTGTGGAGACTTCGGCATCACAAACAAGTACTCCACCCCGGCCTACCCACAGGGGAATGGCCAAGCTGAAGCAAGCAACAAGTCGATAGTCAATGGGCTCAAACAAAGGTTCAAACAAGGCTCAAACAAGGGTACGACTCCCGCGTGCGATCTAGACCTCTCACTCCGGGAGACCTAGTCTTAAAAAAGGTTGTCGGAACCGCTAAAGACCCCTCGTGGGGAAAATTAGGGCCAAACTGGGAGGGGCCCTACCGTATAACCTCAGTGGCCGGCATAGGATCATATTATCTAGCCGACCTGGAAAACAAGCGTGTAAAACGACCATGGAATGTAAATAACCTTCGAAGCTATTACTACTAATGAAAAGCATGCTTGCCCTGTATTCGGATATCATTATGTTATACTGGTTGTTAATGCTATAATTTCAATCAATTTTTATTAAGTGTTAATGTCAACCTTGGTTAAGTCAGGTCCTCGGACCTTCTACCTTGGGAAAATTTAACACGGTTCAATCAGTTTTTTATTAAGTGTTAATGTCAACCTTGGTTAAGCCAGTTCTTCGGACCTTCTACCTTGGGAAAATTTAACACGGTTCAATCAGTTTTTTATTAAGTGTTAATGTCAACCTTGGTTAAGCCAGGTCCTCGGACCTTCTATCTTGGGAAAATTTAACACGGTTCAATAAGTTTTTTATTAAGTGTTAATGTCAACCTTGGTTAAGCCAGGTCCTCGGACCTTCTACCTTGGGAAAATTTAACACGGTTCAATTAGTTTTTTATTAAGTGTTAATGTCAACCTTGGTTAAGCCAGGTCCTCGGACCTTCTACCTTGGGAAAATTTAACACGGTTCAATCAGTTTTTTATTAAGTGTTAATGTCAACCTTGGTTAAGCTAGGTCCTCGGACCTTCTACCTTGGAAAAATTTAACGCGGTTCAATCAATTTTTATTAAGTGTTAACATCGACATATGCTAAGCCAGGTCCTCGGACCTCTTGCCTTCGGAAAATTTAACATACAAATTGTTTACACCAAGTGTTAATATCGACCTAGGCTAATCAAAGGTTGCAATGCCTTCGTGGTGAGGCCGCGCCTATCCTAATTTCGAACATGCCCGTGGGCACTAACCTATCACCTCGGATGTTGAGTTGCATAGCATTCACATACAACACATGGTGCAATAATGCAAACAACACCGCAATGAACATAATGCATTAAGAAATTACGCTGTAAAGGTAAGATAATGAAATCCATAGATAATAAACTGTTCGAGACTAGACTAGAATAAGGGAGTACAAGTAAAAACAAAAGAACAAAACACAAAAAATAACCGCTACACAAAAATAGCCGAGGAGAGCAAAAATCTGCGCGAAGTGACGAAGGGAGCCCGAGCCCGCCTACCCCTTGATCTTCAATGGAGGTTCCTTTGACGGCTTAGAGTGGGTCTCTTTGGCTTGACCTTCTTCTTCCTCTGCCGTGACCTTGGACGGGTCTTGGGCCTGCTTCTCCTTATCCTTCGGCTTGGGCGGAGGCAGGACTTGGCCGGTAGGCTCGTCCGACACCTCCTTAGGGATGACAACCCCATCGGGGGGCGGGACTTGCCTCTGGGAGGGTAGGGGCTGTGCCGGGGCTGCGATCTCGGCGTCGACCAAAGTTGGAGCAACGTCTTCGACGAATCTGTTATCCTCTGGATACCAGATCTTCTCGGCTGCCCTTAACTCGGTTAAGCTTCTTTCGGGTTGCTCGGCAGGCCCGCAGCATTTAGGGCCTCGGCCCAAACCTGCTGGCAGTACTCCCTGCACAGCTCGCCTAACTCCTCGGTCAGGCGGTTCTCGGTTGTCTCGACCCCGTCAGTGAAAGCAGCCCTGGTAGCGGCCTCCACCGTCTCCCTGATAGTGCGAGCTGCCTCCTCAGCCTGCGCGAGCTCACTTCTCAAGTTGGAGACCTCTTGCCCCGCCTGGGCCAGGGCCTCCTCCCTTTGCTGCAGGAGCTTACGCTGGGCTTCCGCCTGCGCCGTCGCCGACTTCAAGCCTGCATCCAAGCTCCTCCTCTCTTTCTGCTCGAAGGCAAGTTTGGCCGCCAGCTCCGCCTTCGCTGCCTCGACGCGGCCTAACTCCCTTTCGACCTCCACCTTAGCGGCGTTCTCGGCCCCGGCTCGGTCCTGGTAATGTTGCACCAAGGCATCGGCCGCGAAGGTTTCCTGGGTGGCCTACAAAGATGAGTCAAAAAGCATGTAATTAATAGTTGGTTCCCAGGCACGTAGAACGAAGTGGTGGCAAAAGGTTTGAGAGGCAGCACTTACCAACGCCAGGTTCCTTTTGAGAGAAAGGAAGAGGCGTGTCCGACCCATCCTCCCGAGATCCTCCATATCCCGGGGCAGGAGGAGGGGCTACTTCAGAGTGTTGGCTAAGTATGAAGCGTGGCCCCTTTGGTAGTCCCGGATACTCGCGTTTATGGGAATCGGAGCCCCATCTACCTGGAGAGCGGGGAACCAGCTGGACTTCCCTCGGCGGACCTCGGCTTGTCCGTGGAATTCCCCACTCTTGACGGACGAGGCCCTTACTCCACCCCCAGCAACCTGCTGCTGCTGCTGCTGCAGTTGCCTTTGGTGCTTTTGTTTTTTCTCCCTCTCCTTATCGGCCTCCTCGTTCTCGTTCTTTCTCTTATTTGGACGTTGGGAGGAGGAGGGAGTGGGTCGGTCGGAGGGGGAGGTAGAGGTGGGAGTATCTTTGGCTGGGACCCGGAAGCGTCACCCTTGAGGACTTGGGTCCCTCTCTTCTTGGCAAAAAGATCCCTTAAAGACGTCATATCGTCGTCTTCTTCAGAGGAGGCCTCCGGTAGAACGACAACTAAGCCCGGGATGCCGGAATGCCTGTTCGAGGCGCTCTCTTCCTCGTCCGAGATGTCAACCACGTTGCCCCCTAACGGCCTTTCGGCTTCCTCTAGGTGGAACCGATCGATCTCCTCTCCAAAGGACGAGGCGGAGGCTGCAGGCTCTTCCCGGACAATCTGGTCCTCTCGCTGGGCGGCCAAAGGAAGGGCTTCCACGGGCTGACCGTATAGGA
The DNA here is from genome assembly GCA_032878915.1 of Castanopsis chinensis. Classification (NCBI taxonomy): domain Eukaryota; kingdom Viridiplantae; phylum Streptophyta; class Magnoliopsida; order Fagales; family Fagaceae; genus Castanopsis; species Castanopsis chinensis. The sequence goes on from JAVQMG010000071.1 coordinate 1,898,948, forward strand.
TGGTGGAGGGTGCGTCCGGCAAAGCGCGGGGAGCGAGGAACTCCGTGTAGCGAACGTCTATCCGCACTCGCCTCTTGTGGCCGGCAAGAATGGCGTCCTCAACCTAGCCGAAAGCCTTCGAAATGGGGTCGTACCCCAGTATTAGGTGGGCAGCCCTCACTTGCAGGTCGTTGTTCACAAAGACCTCGGATCTCAGAACCTTGTTAAGGTCTGAGACGTTGACGTTTCTCAAGTGGGGAGATGTGTGTTGCTTATCTGCAAGAAAGAAGCAGAGGAATCAAACGGAGTTAGATACTCGCCGCAGAACAAGTAAGAATGACAGCAAGTGACAGCAAAACTACCAAGGGAATTGAAATGGGGCAAAACTTCGCAAACTAAAACTCCTAAATCCTAGGGAGTCACACCTGGTTGTCCCTCCCTCACTGGGCAATGGAGTCCGTCGTACCACCTCCCTGTAACGAGGAGATAATCATCCTTCATGCCCTTATTGGACTTTGGCAGACAGGAGATGAGCCGGACCGCGCTAGACCTCGACTTGAGGTAGTAGCCTGCGTCTTTCATTCAGTGGCATTCATACATGTAGACGACGTCGTGTCATGTGAGGTGGAGGCCCATTTGCTCGTTCAGAGCATCGACACAACCTAAAATCCTAAACATATTGGGTGTGCACTGGTCCGGACATAACCTATGATTGCGGAGGTACTCCCTAGTCACCTCCTTCATGGGGAGTGTCATCCCGCCCTCTAGGAAGGCAATTATGAGGATGACGACTTGCCCCGCTTTCCTAGAGTCCGCTACCGCCCCAGGGGGACAGTACTCCAGGCCCACATCTGAAGGGATGTGATACTTGGCCCGGAATCCTTTCATGCCGGAGGGCGTATCCACTAAACACTTGAACCTACCCATGGAATCGAGGCTAGAGACGTGGATTCGTAAAGAGGGGAAAGAAAAGTTGACAGCTGAGGAGAAACTTACATAAGAAGAGGCGTGCGCACTTTGGGAGCTTGTTGGGAGAGAGAAAGAGGTTGGATGGCTCTGCAGTAAGTTCGCTCTTTGGAAGAAATGATGAATATCACGACTACCGAAGTGTTTTAAGAGATTTGGAGGCGGCGGTTCGTGGGAAACATCCCGCTTAAATTTTCGGGGACAAATCCAGGCTGTTGGATCCCCATCTCATCGTTAAACGTGCGCGACAGGGAGTTACTCAGCGCATTTAATGCAGACGTTGTGTGTTACGAAGCGTCAAGGAGGCGTCCAGAAGGCGCGGGCGTACTCCGCACGTGTGACAATCTGAAAATCTCGTGGAGGGGAGATTCGTGGGTCAAAAACCCGTCTGCCTCCTCGGCTCGGAGTCAAACGATTTTTTGAGGGGCTATTGTGGGGAATAGAGACGTTGGAATGCCATGTGGGCCCAGGGCCTGGTCCGAGGACATGGATTCCGCTGGAGGGGTCGCGAGTCGAGAGCAGGGCCTCTTCACACTGGGGTCCAATAGCCCGCCGATCAGACCGCCAGCCTGTCGGATAGGGTCCGAGGAGAAGGTCTCCTCGGACGTAGTCTCAAGATCTGAGCAGGATAGCAAAACGCCTGGGGGGGGAGCTCCTAAAGCTCGGCGAGTCATCCTAAACCCCAGCAGGATGCCGAGGTGGGAGACAAGGAAGACGTGCATTGCATAAAGTTGCTGCCACCGCATTAAAAGTCTTTCACCTACCCGCCTGGCCGCATTAATGGAGAAATGACTTCTGAAGGGACGGTGGACAGCCTTAAGGGCATTGGGGAGCCTGGGATAAGTTGGGCTCACAATCGGTGGGCTTTTAGCGTTTTCAGGGAAAAGACAGATGGGAACCAGGGATGGGGAGTATAAATAGAGAAGGAGGAACCACTAGAAGAGGATCCGGATTTTTCCCAGGAAAGAGAAAGACGCTCTCTCTCTCCCCTCCCAAAGAACAGAAGGTCAGAAGCTCCTCGGCTCACGTCCGACGAGAGAGATAGTCTACCCATTGGCCCGCTACCTGCAAGAAGTTGACTTGGTCCTCACCCTATGACCTCCTGAAGCCCCAAGTAGTCAAGGCTTTAAGCCCATTCTCTATAAATTCTATTGTAAAGGCCATTTGGGCCGGCTAAGCATTTGGGCCTAAGGCCGACTTTGTGTCCTTACAATATATATATGGGGTTATTTGGTACTGTGAGAGACCACGCCCCTGGTACAAACCTTTCAACGACTTTGGCACATAACCCACATGGAAAGGGTGGAGTCATGTTTGTGCATTTCAAGAGAAAATGGAGGTTCTACTAATGTTATTCTCCCTTCTTGATTTTACAATAGAGTTGCTGCTTATCTTAATAGAGAAAATAAGAAACAAAAAGAATTGAAAAATATATCAACTTTATTAATGATTTGATATTGAAATTGTACACCTCTTTGATAATAACTAAAGATTACATCACTTTGATTCTAGATATAATCTAAAACAAAATACAACACTTTGATTCCTAATTAAAATTACAATCTAGAGAAATCTCAAATTGCTAAGAAGTTGTTCTGAGTTTTTGAGATACTTAGTGCGTTATTGGACTGAAGGTGGAGAGGAGATTTATACTAGATGTATAACGGGTTTAGTCTCCAAGAAATGTGGGACTCCTATAAAATTAGGTTTTCTAAAGAAAAAAAAATGTTAGAATCAAGGTTAAACTAAGAGGGGAGCAAGCTGAACCAAAAAAGGAAGATAATCTGGAGAGTTTGGTCCAAGTGCCGATTGAAAATTGGTCCAAATCCTCTTGGATCTTTTCCATTTTTTTGGGTCCGTCTGTTTTATTTTTAATTATGATATGATTTCCTCTGAATTTTACTTTAATTTTTGATTTTCTTGACTGAAAATAGACTGGTTATAATTAAGAGATCATAATCACCTATGGTTGAAATTGGTTCCATATAAGTGCACTTTACTGTTAAAAAGTGTTTATTTGATATCATTTAATTTTGAGATCCGATTAATGCGCATGAACTGTTGTTTTGACCGTTATGACCTAAATATTTGTTTTAAGAAAAATATTTAGAGATTAAACGGTTAAAATTGCAATCTTGTCCTGGAGACATGAGATGCTGATAATATGCAATGTAATACAAGTAAGGTTAAATGAAAGGTGCATCAGTCCACGCAAAATGGACTACTGTAAAGCTACTTAGCAATAGTAGTCGTACAAATTTACACGACTATTGTAGCTATGTATATGCAACTTTTATTCATGCTTAGTGTCTCTCAAAGATGAAAGATGAGAGTGGATAGTGGTTGTAATGTGTGAAGAGAGAGAAAAAAATTGAAAAAATCAAGAAAATTTGATATTTTAATAAAATAAACATTATATGATTTGATCTAGGTTTTTTTGAAAATTGGTCATGCAAAAAAGAAAAAAGTTGGTTTTTATGTTAAAATAGACAAAACATTTTGCACGAGTAGATGCAAATGCACTTAATCCACAACTGACATGCTTATATTAAAGCCCATCCCCACCCACAACAGAACCAAATCAACTAAATTCACCCCAATCAACCAAGAGGAGTTATCTTATACGCCCGGCATATATAACTCATATGAAATTGACATGTGGGCCCCACAACTAACAATCAACCAAACCATCAAATACAACATAGACTAACATTTAACATGGAAATCAAACCCACAATCACAATAAAGGATGAAAAACCCATATTTTTGAGAACAAAAGTTGAAGAGAAAACTCCTTTGGGCTGTTTCAAATATCTATTTTGCACATTATAGTTAGAAATAATTTTCCTACGTGCCACACACACACGCAAAACTTGTATTTTTTATTACAGATTCTAAGAGTAAGGTTAAGTGTGGGTTTAAACCCTAACAAACTCATGCATACAAAGTCGTGGTCTACCCGCCTTGCACACATCAAGCCATGACAAACTCATACGCTCCTAACCATTACTAGCTCACACATTTAAAGTCATTGTTTAATATTACGCCACATAAACTCTTTATTCCTTAAAACATCATTTTTGGCATCTAAATTCAAGATTATTTACATATTTTTCTTTCATTTCATCATTTCCCCCCCCCCCCCCCCCTTGGTGAGAGTGGGGAGGAACCTAGTCACTACAAAAAACTTAACCTGTTTCAATCCAATTTTTTTGAGGGTTTACTAAGAAGTGGGGAAACAATTACTAAAGAATGGATGCTTATCCATTTGGGAACAATTTATTTAGCTGAAACAAAAATTGTTTTGTTGAAGGACAAAGCAAAGTTATAGATGGAAGAGGTTCGAAAGCGTTTAATATATTAATCAATGAAGAATTCATGCATGTAGAAGATGAAGATTTGATTTACCATGTTCAGGCCTTCTCGTTGGTGATATAGAGTTTATATGGATATATATAGCTAGTGGTCGGAACATGTCCTAATTATTTGCCACATGACGTTTAGTTGTCGGTCGTAGAGGGAGTTAGTACCATTAGGCTATCACTAAAATCCTCGATAACTAGTTTCATTAATGAAACAACAATAATTTTAAACATATATATGCATATTGTCAAATTATTAATATTAGAAAAAAAAATTAAATACAATTTCTTAGTTCTCACGTGTTAAGTTCCCAATTTGACATTCTTGATAACTAGTTTCATTGATCAAACAGCAATTTTAAGCATGTGCATATTGTTAAATTATTAATGTTTGGAAAAAAATTTAAATACATTTTCTTAGGTCTCATGCGTTAAGTTCCCAATTTGACATCAGCCATATGACGATATTAACCAATGCAGTAAAAATAGTATCATTTTTTTTAAGACAAATTAATTTCAATCACGTGGTTTATTCACCAATGCAACTATATGGTAGATTTTATGTATAGAACCTAAGTTATTTCCTTAATATTAGTATATTATATTAATTAAAACTTTAATTTCATATTCATTTGATTTTTATTAACATCATAATTGAATTTATTTATTCTAATATTTTTTTACGATTTGATGTTATATAATATTTTATTTTTATTTAAAATAATAGTAATGAGAAAGAAAAGAAATTATACGTCTAAGATCTGGAGGGGTATTATTCGAATATGTGTGATGTATAGTTCAAGAAATACTGCTAAATATTTAAAATAAAATTATGAATTATGATGTATGGTTTATATATGTACATTATTCAATAATTTACGAGCACGCTTAAATTACATAGATTCAAAATGATTGCATATATTTTATTAATATCATGTCCAAAAAAGTCCAAGTAAACACTATTTCTTGACACTAGTATTGTAGAGTACAAAATATGCCAGGCAATGGCTGATCTTCAAGGCTGGGATTTGATTTAAGAATTGTCTGCAATTAACAAGAATTGATGCAAAGTCAGCAGATGAGCTATCATTGTCAGAAGATAAATTAAGAATTGCTTTAGCATCAACATCTAATTCAACCGCAAGTAGCCCAAGAGACTCTTTAGGGTCTTTTTGTAATAGGGTATATTTAGACTGTTTTTTAATATATTGCCCTTTTATCATATATATGTGTTTGGTGTGTGTGTTCCATGACTTATGTTGTGATTATAACGCAGTCCTTTTAACAAGATCTTTAAATGAAAATTGACTCTTACATACAAGAGAGTAGAGATGTGCAAATAATTAAGAATATGATAAAATTTAAAAGAGAAAAATTTAGTTACAAAATTGGTTATAACTTAATATTACAACTTTACTTAATATCTTTTTATTAGAGGTGAATTTTAACAAATTTACCATTGGATTACATTTTCTTTTTATATCTTCCATACTTGCAAATTTTTTAGAAAATTAAAAATCAATAGTTATGTTATCAATAAATTTTTTAAATTGCAAGTTTTTGTAATTTAAAAATAGTCATAAAACATAATCTTATAGATCATATAGTAAATAATATCTGATTGATACAGAATTTGACATGTGTATTAAGAGTGTAGAGAATATGCAATTCAGCCGTTAGATTTTTAAAATATGCAGTAATGTTAATGATATTAAGTAAGATAGTAGCCAAGGATTACAGCCAATTTTACAGCTAAACTTTATCTAATTAAAAAAAAAAAAAAAACAAAATCACACATAAGATATATGTATCATTCATCTCACAACAGATTAAATGAGAAATAACATTTGTATTACAAAAGTGAAAATCATTTATATTACAACTAATTTTGTAGTTAAACTTTATCTAATAATAAAAAAATTCATACATGAGATATATGTATCATTTATCTTACAACAGATCATATGAGAAAAAACATTTGCGTTACAAAAGTGAAAATCATGCATGCATACTTAGGATATGTTTGGTAACTGTTTTTTCCTCTTATTTTCTGTTTTCAAAAACAATTTGTTATTTTTGAGACTAAATAACTTATTTAGCAACTCAAAATGGATAGAAAACAAAAAATGTTTTCAAAACTCAATTTACGAAGGAAACTGAAAACATGTAAAAAGCTGTTTTAGTTTTAAATTTTCGAAAATCAATGAAAAAATACATTTAATATAATGAATCTATCTCATTTAATGGGTTAGCATTAGAGTTCAAATCTTAGTAACAATATATTTCAGTATTTTTTTTCAAAAAACTTTCTTTTTGATTTCAACTAACCAAATATGTTTTTGATTTTAAAAATACAAAAAAATTGTTTTTTTCATTATATTCCCAAAAAAAAAAATTTAAAAGTAAAAAATAAAAACTGTTACCAAATATATCCTTAACGGCGCGGAATTTTTTGTTTTTGTTTTTGATAGAGTAGCAGCGCAGGAGTTGAACGTCTTTAAATAGTACTATTACTTTTATTATGGAAAAATTAGGTTACTTTACGTTGTCGCCAAGGATCCTTTTCACAAAACAATATCTAATATCGTCTATCAAACACAATCCCCACTTGTATAGTCCCTCTCCCTTTCAATAAATACCCACATCTTTCTCTCATTCTGTATATGCTTAATGCTTGCATGCAACCAATGATAAAGACCATGGAGAGAGTTTTGCTGCTTGGTTTCTTTTCTTTAGCTTTGTTAGGAGTGTTCACCACATCATCATTAGCCCAAGATACTAGTCCTCTTCTAAATTCATCCAAGTTAGAAATGTTTGTGGATGAGCTTCTAGATATGCCCAAAATCCTAGGCTTTGATTCTGTGTATGGTGTTCCCAGATCTAAGTCACTGGAGATTGGCATGTACAGTAAAACATGGGTAAGTGGATTTTGTTTTTTCCTTCTAAATACACTCTTATTGCTCCACACTTCTTACTTGTGTTTTGTATATATAGTACCTGCTATCTGATTTTCGATTACTTAGTCAGTAATTAATGACCTTGCCACAATCATTTATATTGCACTTCTAGGCTTTATGCCTTTATTGTTAGTTTACCGAAAGAAGGTGAGTGACTAAGTTCTTGCCTATGGAGTAAGAATGTCATGCATGGGATATACGTATATTCTCTCTCAAAGCATGTAAGTCTTATATGATTGTGACACTCACATACTGTTAGAGAGAGGATACTTAAATCCGAAATATTTATTACTTGTTTACCTTTTAATCTTTTATATATATATATATAAAGATGTGGTTTCCAATTGTGTTGTCCATATTCTTGCTACACGTTTCTTTTTATTATAATATTGGGGTCTCCAATATTCTAATTCATGTTTTGTCTGTTGAGATGAAGATTGCCTAGGCCCTAGTCCTCTTTTGCATCAATAACATATTTCATTCAGCCAAAAGAAAAAAGAAAAAACAGGGTTTTGAAGAGAGAAAGAGAGGAAAAAAAAATACAAATAGTATGCAGAAGCAGAAGCAAATAATCAATGGAATTCACATAAGATGTTGGGGTGTTCCGTGTTCCTTGTTCATGTTAGTGTTCAGGGCTGGAATCAGAATCCAAGAAGCTACACAATTTTACGATACAAAGATTTCAACTTCAATACTTCTGAAACCGAGGAAAATTAATTTTTGCCAATTGGTACTTTTTATAAATGTTAACCAAAATGGCTAGTTTTGTGCCGAATAAGGGGATTAAGGAATTGGAACCACTTAGGCCTTAGATCCTTACGATGCCTTGAACGGTTGCACCCTCTTGCTTTTGCCATCAATAGCTCGCTTGACATATATATCTAGTTATATACTTTTTTTTTTTTTCTTGAACTTTATATATCTAGTCTTTACATAGCTGATCAATGCCTTATTTAATATTCTTTATTAATAAGATTTTATATAATTAAAGTATCAAACACCCCGTTTGTCTAATCATCATGTCATTACCGCAAAAGACAGGCATGATGTCCTAGTAGAAGCCTTCACTCAGTCTTGGTAAATTTAGAAGGACAAAATTTTCCTTAAACTCACTACGAGCTAGTTCAAACTAGAATATATGTAAATTTTTAGTCATATGAGTTATATAATAATCACATAACTTGTTCAAATGATTTAATATATATGAGTGGTTTTATAAGTTGCCTTAATGGGTTAGAGAAAATTTCTTTAATCCTGTTTTGAAGTAAATTGTCTAATATCAAATGTGCGATGCACCAATAGCAAATTAGTTGTAATTTCATTTGATTTTCTTCACAGAAATTCCACAGAGATATCCCTCCTACACCCGTGTATGCCTTTGGTGTATCTAAGGAAGCCGCAACTATTCCAGGTCCAACAATCATGGCCCTTCATGGAATTGACACCCATGTTACATGGAAAAATTATCTCCCTCCAACGCACATATTGCCTTGGGACACATCCATCACAATTGCTGAACCTGCTGACAAGATAGGAATCCCTACAGTAGTCCATCTCCATGGTGGAATCGGAGAGCCCGAGAGTGATGGAAACCCAAACTCATGGTTCACTGCTGGATTCAAAGAAAAGGGATATGCATGGACCAAAGAAACATATAGCTACAACAACAACCAACAACCTGGAAATTTATGGTAAATGATGATAATAATTCTCTCAAAAACTTAAATTATTAAGAAATAATGGTTCTTCTCATGGTAGATCGATCTCTCCCTTTATATGTGAGATTTTAAGGGTTCAGACACAAGGTCACTATAATAAATTATCTAAAATGTTAAACATTTAAATAATGATAAATTTAATAATTTGACTAATATTTTATTGTAATAGGTACCATGATCATGCCTTGGGATTGACTAGACTTAACCTCTTAGCTGGATTGGCTGGGGCCTACCATATCAACCACCCCAAATTGGAGGGCCCACTTGGACTCCCTAGTGGTGCTGAATTTGATCGTACATTGATTGTATTTGATCGTAGCTTTCGTATCGATGGTTCCATATACGTGAATTCCACGGGAGATAATCCCTCCATACACCCCCATTGGCGACCAGAATATTTTGGTGATGCTATCATAGTGAATGGAAAAGCTTGGCCACATATGATAGTACGGCGTCGTATGTATCGATTTCGTATTATAAATGCTAGTAGTGCTAGATTCTTTCGGTTCTTTTTCACCAATGGTCTAGGATTCATCCACGTGGGATCTGATTCGGCTTACCTTAATGAAGCTGTGATGACCAATGGGTTTTTACTATGCCCATCTGAGATTGCTGATGTGGTTGTTGATTTTTCCAAGTCAAAGAATGATAGTGCTATTCTAGCAAATGATGCACCGTATCCCTACCCAACTGGGAACCCAGTTGATGAAGCTAATGGCACAATCATGAAGTTTATCATCTTGACACATACTGAGAATGACCTGGGGCAAACACCGAATAAGTTGATCCAATACCCAGACCCTGATTTATCTAGTGTGACGCAGACACGATATATTACTATGTACGAGTACAAGAGTGCCACTAATCAACCAACTCATTTATATTTGAATGGGATATCATTTAAGGCACCAATCACTGAGACACCTAAAGTAGGGGCCACTGAAGTTTGGTATGTGATCAATCTAACGAGGGATAATCATCCTTTACACATTCATTTGGCTCTTTTTGCAACATTGGATCAGACTAAGCTAGTGAACGAGACAGAGTTTGGTGATTGCATGATGAAAATCAATGATGCGATTAAGTGCCAAGTAAGCAAGTATGCAATTGGGAACAACATAGAGGTGCCAGCTGAGGAGAAAGGGTGGAAGAATGTTTTCAAAATGAGACCTGGATTTGTGACAAAGATTTTAGTGAAATTTTCTTACATACATTCAAATGAATCGTATCCGTTTGATGCAACTGCAAAGCCAGGCTATGTATACCATTGCCATGTAAGTATTTTCATTCTCTACTCTTTTTTTTTTTTTTTTTTTGAGAAAGAGCTATAATACAAACTTAAAAAAAAATAAAAAAGTGCACTTACTGCAAATTAATTGCATAGAACATACAAATTAATTTTCTGTGACTAGCTATGATTTTTTAAAAATTAATGTATATATGTATAGTTTATTTATTTATTTACTTGTACACTTTAAGGCTCCTCGTAAGTGTTAACTTTTAACAAAACTTTTAAGTATTCTCAAAAAAAAAAAAAAAAACTCTTAGAAGAATTAAAGCCATTTTTCCACCTAGAATTGATGAACCTCACTCTTGAATATCAACTGCAAAATTATATATATATATATATATATATATATATATATATATATTGCGTTATGAAAACATATTAAATTAAGAGTTATGAAAATTGTTGTGTTTGTACTTTGTATTGTTACTCTTCATGCATATAATATATTAATGTGCATTTTTTTTTCATAGCTTATGGTCTTAGGGATTTCATGGTTGTATAAGATTCACACTTTGTAAGAGGAGATGCATATTTTTAATATGCATGATAGAATTACGAATAAAAATTGTCATTTTCTCGCTTTAATCTGCTAGATAAGACTGGATATGAACCTTGCCATCAATTTTATAGTGAAAAATAGTGTCTATTGACGGGCTCTAATTTGCTCCTTAACGCATACAGATCCTGGATCACGAAGACAACGAGAAGATGAGGCCCTACAAGCTCATCAAATAAGATTGGAGAAAGACATATGAGGAACCTAAATAAGGTTTGTCACTCTGAGCCTCCCTAGTCTTTTTTAACTTATCAATTTGATACATATATGCCTGAAATTTTGAAAATTCTCTCTCTCTGAATGCTGGATCTTACCAGTTCTCGTGCACAAATTTGAATAATTAAGAAAGAATCCCTCATCTTGGAGATTGATTTTAGTAGTCAAGAAATTAAGAATCCCTCGTCTTAGAAATTTTAGAACTAGTATTTGCTGTATTTGTTGTATCAGAAAAGGGAAATAAAGGAAAACAATTGTACAATTGATTGGTAAGAATGGAAAACAAGAATATAATTTATTGTGTTTTACAAAACGTTTAAAATAACCAGCTCAATTGTGGGCAAATTTCAATGTTTAAGTTTCTGATGGACCAATTTACGCAGCTTTTTGTTGGGGGTATGCACCAAAATGAAAGGACAAGCACCAAAAACCTAAAAACTTTATTTTATCCAATTACAAAAAATTTGAACAACGTTAACATGAAAACCATATAAATTGCAATTATATTTAAGATACACAAATTGGGATAATTTATTTATGTAAATTTTACACATGGGATTCATGCCAAGAGTTTTGATCTCAACACATCTCCTTCCTAGTATTTTTAATAGAAATCTCTAGGTTCAAATTCTCTCATATTAAAAAAATAAAATAAAAAATAAAAGAGAAGAAGAGCAAAAGGATTTATGTAAAACCTACATGAGACCAACGGTTTTGGCACATAAAATCTAATTATCACCCATGAAAGGGGGAAAAATATTGTAGTACTGGTTCATAGAGATTTTCCCGTGTCCATGTTTTTCAGTAGATGGCAAAAGGGTGATGGGGTACCTTTTTTTTGTGAATTAGTAAATTTATGTTTATCTAGTAGAATTTGAGTTAAATAGAAAATAATTAAGCTGTGTGATTCTCTCGATGCTCGATATCCTAGGCCCCTGGCTCTATAATGGAAGTTTTGGCTCTGTGATGCTAACAATGATTAACTGTACTAACTTATGATTATCTATCCTATGGATAGATGAATGCCTATTCAGCTGGTACTTCAGGAGAGAGGAGAAAGAGGGAGAAAAGGGGTGCTAAGTGCTAACCTGTAAATCTTATTGTTATGTGATTTCAATAGATGCTGCATGTTTCTTTATTATAATGGTATGAGCGATATAACCTTCAAAGAGAGCATTTTTAATCCCCCTCTTTTATGGCAGGGACGACCTTGAGGTGTTCAAGTGGATGAAATCATTGAAATCTTGAGGCGTGCAAGGATGTGTGGACTTTTGTTTTTTTATTTTGACGTATTCACGTTATCATGTTAGGATTTTAGAATCATTGTGGACTTTGTAATATGTGGTCTTTTATATATGTGTGGTTGTAATAAACATTGAAAGAGATTTGGGCTCCGTTATATAATATTGAATTTTGGTATAATCTAGATTTTTTAATGTGGTTCTTTAAAATATATGTGCATTGTTTTTTTTTTTTTTTTTCAAAATAAAAGAAAAACTTTATTTTGAGGGTTAGGAGACCCTAAAAAAAAAAGGTTATTCCTTGCACTAGTTGTGCAACTTAGGACCAATGACAGAACTAAGGAGGCAAAAATAATATCTTGCACACACGTATATACATATATACACATGCACAAAGCATACATAGTACTTATGACATTTGGGAAAAAAAATGACATTCATTTAAATGCCAAGTGATATTTTAAAATCAGAAAATGCATAAAAAGATTGTATATTTATAATATTGTGTCTAATTACTAGGTTTTTTTTTCTCTTCTCATACATAATCTTTTCATCAACTTTATGTACTTTGATAATGTCAATTGATCCAGAGCTCTTCTAATAAATTGCTCCACTTATTCCCTTTTTGTTTGTCTTATATTTCAATTAATGTGATTTTAATTATTTTAGTAAATTGCCATTTTTCATCCAAAAAAAATTGCTGTTTATTTAAGAACTTATCTATTTTTCATTTTTAATTAAAGAAAAATGCTTTTTAAAATTAAGGCGAAAACCAAATTTTCGTTTTTACATTTTCATGCGATTCTCACTTTGGTCTTTAATTTTTATTTCTACCACTTTTAGTCCTTATCTTGGAAAACGTGTCTCGTTTTTGTTCCTGCCATTACATCAGAGACGGAAAATACACACGTGACAAAGAAAGTACACTATTGGCATACTAAAAGCTGATGTGGCCATTAAAATAATAATAAAAAATGTTATTTGGCATTAAAAAAATGACACATCAGCATTTGAGTTAAAAAAATTAATTTATTAATTTTAACTAAATAAAAAAAATAAAAACAGAATTAAAAACAAAAAATCACATTAATTGAGATCTAAGTGTGTTTTGAACAGGAACAACAAAAACACAAACCCAGATAGAAGATCACAAACCCAAAAATTAAAAAAAAAAAAAAATCAAAGTCAATTACCTTTCAAAATTTGATGGTGTAAAGCTAGAGTTTCATTAAAGCTAAATTAAATTAAATTAAACCCTTCTCTAATTCTAATAATAATAGCAAAGTACCTTTCAGTTTCATAGGAATCTCCGATATTAACCAATTGTTTCAAGTTCTCGAACAAGAGCTTTGCGGCTCGGATTGTTTGCTGAATCGCGCAGAGCTCTGAAACTGAGAGCAACTTGCGCAAAGCAACCGAGTTCAAAATCCTCGAGATGTCCTCGATCCCCGAGAAATCCAATGGCGGAGATTCCATCATCATCAATGCCGACGTTGCTGTCGCTGTTTGATTGAGATGCTTGTGGCTCTCCTCCGGTGTTTGGCCTAAGGAGATCTTGGCTTTCTACTCGGCTGAGAATCCCATGGTGGTGGACGTGAACGATGAGAGTTGTTTGCAGAGAAAGGGCCATTCTAGGGTTTTGAGGGTTTTAGATTGGAGGGTCTGGGAGAGAGTTAGTGACTCGGGCGAGTTGGAATGAGCGCTTTCACTTTGAGGAAGAGAATTGGAGGGGCTTTGAGGGCGACGGAGGTGAATAGGAGATTGGTGAGTAGCATGGGGAACGAATTGACTCGGTGAGTTGGGATTGAGAAGTTTGATTTTTTATTTTTTTATTTCTCGGTTTGTGATCTTGTATCTGGGTTTGTGTTCTTGTTGTTCTTGTTCAAGACACACTTAGATCTCAATTCATGTGATTTTTTGTTTTTAATTCTGTTTTTAATTTTTTTTATTTAGTTAATATTAATAAATTAATTTTTTTAATTTAGATGCTGACGTGACATTTTTTAATGCTAAATAACATTTATTATTATTATTTTAATGGTCACGTTAGCTTTTAGTGTGCCAACAGTGCACTCTGTTTGCCACGTGTGCATTTTCCGTCTCTAATGTAACGGTAGGGACAAAAACGAGACGTATTTTCCAAGATAAGGACTAAAAGTGGTGGAAATAAAAGTTAGGGATCAAAGTGGGAATCACGTGAAAATATAGGGACGAAAATATGATTTTCGCCTAAAATTAGATATTAGAAAGACATGCATTAATTGAAATTCCTTGAAAAGTCTCAATAAAAAGTAACAGAGAAAGTATTACATAGTTCACTCAATAAACCAAGACAAAACATCACAATTACTCACTTAATTAAGTATGGACAGAAAAAAGAAAGATAATGGTTTTTTATGTTGAAGATTGATTTGAGCTGAAGCAATATTTGGGGTCTCGGAAAACATAGCCAAGAATGGAAATGGTTTATTTGATTTATTTCTTTAAACTAGTTTCTTGCTAAAGTGAGAGAAAAAGGAAAATAAAAGAGAAAGTTTAGCAGGATACTAGTTAAAAGAAGTAAAAGAAAGATATACATAATTAAAGTGAGAGTTATGGTAATGCTATAGCATGTTATTATTATTCAAGAATGTGTCTTCACAAACTTTGACATAGTGAATACACAACGCATGTTGTGCTTGTTTGTGTAATTTTAGCTCTTCCGCTATCTGGTCGATAGTGTCACAGAAGACACACATTGGAGGTGTAGATTCTTTCATGGTAGGTGTTGGTATGGTAGGGATGTAGATGTAGGTGTAGGTTTTTGGGGTTTGGTTTCTCTCTTTAAGTGTGTGTTTTGTTAAGAAAAGGGATGAGAAGCAGATTGTCAAGAATGAATTAGGTCCAAGCAAATGTAGGAAATTAAAGAAGGAAGGTATGAAGAAGGAAGGTATGAAGTCTGTGAAGTTGAAGAACAAGAAGAGCCTAAACGACAACAACAGACTTAAAGAAAGAAAGATGACCTGCAGCAGAATGGCAGCGTTTTGGAATAAACAATTAAATAGATTGCTTGTAGTTTTGAGCATAGTTTTAAAACCCGGACTGGGCTAGCCGGTCTGACCGGTTCAACCGAAAATTGGATGCCAGTCTAGTCTAGTTAAAACACCCAAAATCGGTCAAAAACCGAAAAATCGGTAAAAAATGAGCAAAAACCGTGGTTGAACTAGAAATTTTTTAAAAACTGTTTGATGTCCGGTTCGGTTTTTAAAACCATGGTTTTGAGAAATTAAGTGAGATGTGTGAGTATCACGTGAGATAAAGTGTATGTTGGTTAGAATTTGGGACGGATGTCATAAGATTATTGGCTTTGTGTTTGAAGGGAAGTTAGTTTCTTTTCCTGCCTAAAATATGTTGCTCTGTTTTGTATATAAACGTAAAGCTTGTACATTGTAAAGTAGTTACTTTCATTTTCTCATTTTCAGTATAAAGAAAATTCTCTGTCTGTGTGTTCTTTCGGTTTTCTCTAGAATCATCCTCTGGTTTCCAGGTTTTCACATGGTATCAAAGTATTAGCAAGATCAACCCAGATTGTTTTCTTTATTTTGCTTGATTCTTGTTTTCTTTCAAGCTTTGAAGTTTCAACAATGGCGTCTATTGAAGAAGCTTCAAATAATCAATCTTCTTCTACCGTGCATGAGAATTCTGTCAGTCCTTGCCTTCTTAGCAGTAGTGATAGCAACACGTTTCAATTGTAGTTGCTGTATAGAATATAGTCGTTGCATTTTTTTTATTCCCAATTTTCCCCTTGTAGTGTAATTGTTGTTTGTAGATGAATTGAAAGTGTGTTGTAGTCGATTTCCTCTAATGTGGGAACATGCATTTATACTTCTAATGTAATATTTTTCTTAATTTCTTCCAATATCTCAATGACCATACTCATTGAACACTTCTATGCAAAACTATCAATTTGGTATTTTTTTTAACAACTTTAGCCTCAATTGAATTAGTTTCTTTGATTTAATATTATTATGATCATGCTAAAATAATGAAATATTAGCCATGTTATTGGCATGCTAAATGTTTCTCCATGCAAATTATGATCACATTTCTATAATGATTTTTCATATTCATAGAGTATTTTAATTATAAAATAAAAAAAAGTTTTAAGAATATGTAATATCAATACTAGTAGGTACCTTAGTTTTAATCTAATAGTCTTTTTCTCCCTTCAAAAAAATATATTGCTACATTAATTTTGAGAGCAAAAGCTGAGAAGAAAAGAGAGAGAGAGTGAAAAAAAAAAAAAAACCTTTTTGGGTTGTTTTCAAATAACTAGTTTCATTTAAAATTGAGGGAAAATAAAAGAGCACCCCAAACTCCTGGGCCTTTATAAAAATGGGCCTTTGGCCCAAACCCAAAAAAAGTAAAATAAAAAAATAAAAAAAAAACCAATCAGACGACATTTTAAAGAACAGGAGATTCTTTATTTTCGTTCCCCTTTTCTGCAAGAGATAGAAATATAAACACTCCGCCAAAAAAAGAAAAAACTAAATGGCAGTCCATCTCGGCCGTCCATTTCACTTTATCGCGAACTCCCAACCTTCCAATAAACTAAGAGTTACCAGCAACTTCAATCCGAACCACTCCGTCAAGGTGAGCTTAACAACTCTTTTTCTCTCTTCCTTTTTAGTAAATAATTGAGAAAGCAGAGGACAGAAATGGAATTTAATGAAAAAAGTTGTGGTTGTTGGGTGTGTTTGGAAACGCAGTTAAGGAGGGAGTACACGAGCGTAATGACAGTCCCGACAGGGATAGGAGCTGCCATTGGTGGATACGCAGGTGACGCTCTTCCTGTAGCTCGCGCTCTCTCCTCCGTCGTTGATTGCCTCATCACTCACCCAAATGTATGTAGTAGTATTAATGCATTGTGCCTCTACGACCTGTCGTTTTTCTTTTGGTTTTGGTAATTTTTGTGTTTTGGATAAAACAGTATCTCCAGTAATTAAAGCCCAGTTTTATTTCTTTGGGCCTGTAATATGGGCCTAGTTTTGGTTTTGGAAGAATGGCTCTTTTGCCTTGTTGGGCTATACTTGATAGATTTAATAGCCCAGCCAAACTTAATTAGCTTGACCAACGGGCCCATAGGTCCTATGGGCCTCAAAGACCACTTAAAGAGATCCTATGGGCCTCGAAGGCCCTTTTAGTATGTTTGATATATATTTTTCCCCCCTAAAAACTAGCCCAAACTAAATCAGCAGTTACGCATTTACAAATTCTAAATTTTAGTTCGTTAAAATTCATTCTTGAATAATCTCACAAGCAATAAATAAATTTAAATTGAAAAATTACATTAAACTAAAAAAAAAAAAAAGCCTCATTGCATGTGTGCGTACGCGCATGTCTCTCTCGTGTAGAATGATCATTTGAATTATTAGATGATTTTTCAAAATGGTTTGGACGAAAACTTTTTTTTTTAATAACATGGCCAATATTACATCTTTTTTTTTGGGCACATTTTGTATGATCGTAAATATGTTGGGTTGTAAATTTGGATAATTTGGTGGCATAAAATAATGGCAGGTGCAACCAAATTTGTGTCACATTATTTATGTAATATCAACAACATTATATTAGCTTTATTTTTTTTGCAGGTGCTTAATGCAGCAATGCTGTACTGGCCCATGCCTAATGTTTTGTACGTGGAAGGTTATGCTCTTGATCGGTTTGCTGAAGGATCATGGGCGCTTCAACCTGTTCACCAAAATAGGGTGTGTTGTTTATGTGTCCCTTTCAATTTGCAGTACTGTATGACCGTATGTGTCATGTCATATTCCCAGCCAAATAATGGGGGGAAAAACAGTGTGACAAGGTGCTGTCAGATTATTTCCTTGACCAGTGGTATTCAATTATGTATTAAACTTGTGATGTGAAGCAGGTGGGGTTGGTTCTTGATGCTGGATTGGAGGAGGAGCTTCGGATACGCCATTTACAAGTGGCTGATGCTGTAAGGGCTTCCCTTGGATTGCCTGTGGTGGAATATATTGTGACTGACACCCCTTTGGAGGTGCCCATTTTTATTTTAGCTGAGATATGCAGTAAGATGTAGTGATTTCACTCACTCAGCTTGTTTTTTAAATAGGGCTATGCTCACTCACCCCTTTGGAGGTACCATTTGCTAAGTGTTCTTGTTTGATGGTCAAGTACTTAGTGATTGATGAATAGGCTGTATCACATATCTGCTTATGATTTTTAACTTCACGAGGACCATTAAAGTCTGTGAAGAAAAATAGGAGCTCTGATTGGTCAGTGACGTGGTAAGCGTCCTGTAATGGAAATGTTTTTCTTATATTCTAGGTTGTTGCAAGTAATATTTTTGTGCGAGTTTTCACATCTTACACATCTGATGGAGAATTGCTTCTTTTTTTTTTTGGCGTTTTTAATATTTTTCTCTTTCATGGTCAAAAAGTCATATATACTTCTAATTATTATGATTTTAGATAAATTCTAAACTACCCAGCCAAGTAATCAGAGTTTTTCTTCCAATGTGAGTGCAAGAATCTGAATGGAACAAATATTGCAGGTAGAAAAGTGGGTTGATCCAAAGAGTGGGCAATCAACAGGGAGGATTAAACACCCTGGCTCATTACTGAGAGCTGTTCGGTCTTTAGTTAACCGATCAGCAGTCAATGCCATTGCAGTTGTTGGACGCTTTCCAGATGATGATGTTGAAGACACAGATGAATATCGACAAGGGATGGTATGACAATAATGGTTTTGTTATGTATTTATCTTTAGGTAAGGCCATCCTGCTGCCACAGTTACTTAACATTGAACATAATGAGCATGTGAAGGCATGTTGTAGGGTAGCTATCTAAATTATTGAACAAGACCTTCATTACAGCCACATCTGCAGTAATGAGAGCCATTGCCATTCATAATTAAATTATATTCAAATATTACAATACAAGTTCTATATAATCCAGGAAGGTTGAATTGAAATAACTTATATGTCTATTTTCCTTTCACACTTGTCCATCATTACTTTTTATAATAAAATTTCAGCTAAATAACATCTCCCCTGGCAGTGGGCAGTGGTTCTTAATGGTTCTTGATGTCAACTTTGTGTCTATGGTTATTTATAGGTGTGGCTCATTGGGTGTTTGAGCGCAAAGCTTAAGCGAGTGCTTTTCCACCCATAGAATGTAGTAAGTTTTTTAGCAAAATGCAAAAATTATATTTCCCATAAAAATGCTTCAGCTTGAACTTTGTTCTAACCAATAGCTCTAAAACCAATTTGTAAATGAAAAACAATAAACATGCATAACTATAAAAGACAAACAGCACAAGACACAAGAATTAATGTGGTTTGGTAACTCCATGACTACATCACAAGCAACACAAACCAAAATCCAATATCAATGGTATGAGTTACAACCATTTCACAGGCTCATGTACCTCACAAATAATAACAAACGGATATTTTTATATTCTAACTCTCACATTTACAACAAAATCTACACCACCACTCTATTTGTGTGGATTATTACACCTACCTACTTATTTTCTTTACCATTCCTACCTGGTATTATTATGCCTTCTTAGTAATCTTCGAATCAATGCATGATTCCAAAACCAAAAGAAACGTCTAAAATTATCCTTTAGTGAGTTGGACTAAAAAACTTCTTAAGCTGATCCCAAGAATTTGAAAGCTCGAATATGTGTGAAAACAGAGCTATTTAGACCCCCAAATTAAAAAATTACGACTCGGTTGATTTTACTCTAACTTAACTAAGTGCGGAATAGGGTAAATGCGAGCGAACAAACAATAAAACTACTCTAAGCCATATTTATCATATATCAACAATAAAATGAAAGCTAAAAGAGTAGGGATGAAAGATGCAAATATAAGATAATACCGAGACATGTTATCGAAGAACTCGGTCAAAAATCTCTTCGCCGCCCTTCAAGCGGTAAATCGATCCACTACAGAATAAGTTGGAGTACACGAATAACAAAAGACCCTCCAAGCGTAGTCTACTCCATGTACTTGAGTCCTCTAAGCTCTTGCTACCAGCTGACTTGACCAAGTCTTATTTTCTCTAGCTTTCCGGATCACGCAATTCAGCCTGATTGCATCCACCAAACAAATGGCTTCTTCCAATGCTTCCTAGCAGCACCAAAACCTCACTTTACATTCAGAATGGGTGTGGTAAGTGTTTAGGCTATTAACCTCTCAAGTATATGGATATGGAGAAGTAGGAGTTTGAGGAAAACTACAAAGGATTGTGGGTATAACAATCTCTAATTTTAAGGGTTTTATCTAGGATTTTCTATCTGAAAAGAACTCCTAACAATATGTGGGTAATGAGAGTATATATAGTGCGAGTGAAGACATAGTGGAGTGGATTTGCAAAACACAATGTTTTGGGGGTATTTCGCGGGAAAGCCTTATCCGCGAGTTACTTGCGAAAACCAGCTGTCACGACTCTTCGCATTCCAGTCATGTGCTCTGCATGTGGCTCACTTCGCAGGATAGTTTCTCTTGAAATCCACTTGCTTTTCAATAAAAGCTTGAATCTTCACACTCTCTCTCACACACAACTCTTACAATAAAATTCCACATAGAATACAGGGTAAACATTATTGAACATAATTACAAACAAATTTGGTACGAAATTAAAACCAACACAAATAGTTGTAAATAACAACTTTACACTTTCAATTTAGTTTGATGATTGGTTTAAGCTGAAGCAATGTTGTTTCATTTTATTCTATAAAGATTCACACTTCGTTACACCTTGTTCTCTTTGCTTTGCAGGGAATAGATCTATTGGCAGGAGTTGAGGCAGTTATAAGCCATTTGGTGGTTCAGGAATTCAGAATTCCTTGTGCTCATGCTCCTGCATTATCACCCCTTCCCCTGAGCTTGTCTCTATGCCCAAAATCTGCTGCAGAGGAGGTCAGGATCTCTTTAGATCATAACCAATAAAAAAGTTACTTTTGAAGCCTAGGGGTGAAGTACTCTCTCTCTTGTTTGTATGTGTGTCTGCCAATACACTCGTGCATTGTATGATACGATGACATCAGCGATTTAGATGCAAATGGTTTTTGAACTAAATAGCATCACCTTGACCCATAAGCAAGAGATAGAGGGTAAGGGCATGGGTTTGATCCTATAGGACACCTATTGTATCATTGTTTAGTTTTGGATAATTTTTTTTCATACTGAATAAATATGCAAATAATGTGGACTATTTACTCTTTTAGTATGCCAATAACATATTCATACTGATTAAATGTAAAGAGAAAAAAATGTACTTAAAAAAAAGGGTGTGATTTGTGAGACCAGCACTACTTTATGAAAGGAAAATTTTTACTGTCATCGGATCGAATTTTCATGAATTAAGTTGTAGATTATCGGAATTGTCATCGGATGGAATATTCATAAATAAGAAGTGGTTTTTCTAAACATGCTAGCGCAGTATATTTATTCTTGAAGAACATAGCCAGCTAAGATGAAATAGAGCTGTGCAGATCAAGCTTGCAAGTTGAAGGATCTGAAAGGTCATGAGAAAAAAAAAAAAAAAAAAAAAAGAAGTTAAATTGGTATGGTTAGAGGTAAAAAATTTTCATGGTCTAGCTGAAGCTTAAGGCTTTTCTGTTTGTCATTTGCGGAGTAGATTTTGGAGATTTGATTGGGAAAGCCTCACTTGTGTTGCAATTTCAGGACAGCGTATAGACACTGGTAAATTAAGATAAAAAGCTAGCCTATTGATCAGTGTCATTTACATGATTTCAATAGTAGCTTATATCCAAATCTAGACTGTCTCCTGTGTCATACCTACCTTGCCTAGAACAGGCTGATTTTTGTTGGTTAACTATTCTCATTCACTCTATCTCATATGTTCTTATATCAAATCCTGTGCAACAGTTAGGACACACATTCTTGCCATGTGTGCTTGCTGGGCTAAGTAATGCACCACAGTACTTGGTCAAGAACAATGAGTCCTTGGAAAAGGGTTGCATGTTGGCAGGTGACGTTGATAGTGTTGTTCTACCTATAGATGCGTGTGGAGGAGATGGTACTCTTGCTTTTGCAAGAAGAAAAAGGAACAAGGTATAAATTCAGACAACTATTTTCACATTTTCTTCTTTTCCTGTTTAATAATGGTGGTTAAATATGCCAAGAACAAATTGGCTTAATCGAAGTTTTGATTCTTAGTCATCCCAGTCGTCCTTATGCCCCCAATAATTTCAATGATGAGCAATCAAGTTTTGGTTTCCAGTTCCTTAATGATTACTAATGTTGTTTTTGATACAGCCACTTATTATTGCTGTGGAGGAAAATGAAACAGTTCTCAATGATACGCCAGAGAAACTTGGAATTAAAGCGGTATGTGTCTTTATACTTTTACACCCTTTTCCTTCTTTTTGTTTTCATTCTTTTAGGTGTTCCCTGAAAGAAATTCATTGAAGAATTAATATTTATGTTCCATGAATCATCATTAGTGTTGTAATTCTCATATTGCCAGAAGGGTAAAATAAAGGCAAAAATGCAATATTTCATATTACATTTTTTGTCCAGTGTCCATTTAGGCACCCTTCAAATTTATCACCAGTGGTTGGGATTTACTTTACCAATAAACTTGCCTAGTCCTTGTGAACTCTATCAATTGAGCCACTTCCATAGTTCAGTTTGCAGCATGCCTAGGAGATGGTATCTCATGAGACATCTCTCTCACAACATGTGTGCCTAGAGTTGTGAGACTGTTCTATAATTTGCTTTTGAAAGTTTTAGAGACATTTGTTTTTCTTTCGTCTTTTAGAGTTACATTAAGAGGGAATACCTACATAACTCTAATGTTCTTTTTAAATGAAGATTTTGGAGAAAATGGCAGTTAAATACTATAATTTGGACAAGACACCTTGGTATATAATACGGTTCTTCATAGTCATGTCTTAGGTAGATTGATATGTTGGTAATTGCAATTTTCTACAAAAATGAGGAAAACGGATAAAGCGGAAGATAAAGAAAAAAAAAAAAAAAAGAATCAATGCCCCTAATAGGCCGTCAAAACCTCCTTAGTGACCATCGGAATCCATTCTTCCATCCAAATGAACTAAAATTTTTATTATTTTTCTGACATGACTCCCTAAGGAACCATATATATATATATATATATATATGGTTATTGAATGGGATTTCACCTCTCATACAGATCAAGGTCTCAAACTATTGGGAAGCCATAGGTGTTATTGCAGCTCACAAGGCAGGAATAGACCCAATTTCACTCAGAAGAAACAGAATAAACAACATTCCATGCAATTCTAATATGCTTTCTAATGGTTATGCGTATTCCAGTATTATGCCCATCACCTGATTAATGCTTGAGACTATTTGTTCAACTTATATTCAAAACAAATGTTCAAAAGTTATCCTTTGGACTAATTTCAAGCTCAAGCTGGTTCACACTATAAGTTGATGTAGCCATCTTGATCATGAAAGAAGAGCCAAAAAGCTTGGCAGGTCACATTGGAGAAACCAACGTGAGGTTAGTCAGCATTTTGTTTTGATGGAACATAAAAACAACACCTAAATGCTTGTGGTTGTTGAGTCCCTTCAATGTTTCAGAACATTTGGACATCTGTTCAGTTGTACACATTAACTTTTCTTAACGTTAGAATAATATGGTGGTTGGTTTTGTAATGTTTTTATCTTGTAGCTGGCAGTGGCCCATATGAAACTTTCTTGATGCTCATTTATATAATTTCTGCAAGAACATTGTTTTGTCATATTGTTTTTGTTTTATCTTCTGTGATGAGTTATTTTGTGAGTCTGTGACCGAGGTTTTCTTAAAAGGTATTCTTAGGTTACAATAAACAAGATAAACTGATGAAAAAAAAAATTCATATAAACGAATTCTTAGGTTACAATATAACATGATTTTCGCTATCGAAAAAATCCAGTGCTAACACATTCTTAGGTTACAATATAATGTGTTCTAGAGAGTCTCATAGTGCACGTTAGCCCTTATGTGCTAACTTGAACTTGAGTCCTTAGCCCTGCTACGAGTGCCACTCCCAATGTGAGCTTCACCCTGCCCTCTTAGAGAGAGCTTTATGCCCCTCTCATGGGTATTGCTGCCCTTAATGGTGGCTTTGTCCATCCCCTTTGTGGGTCTCGAGCTAGCCTAGATTAGTTGTGTCTCCCTCACTGATGATGGTTAAATCACCCTCAAAAGCCGTTAGAGGCAAAAAATGCAATATTTCATTTTCAATTTTAACAAATAAACTACATTGACTATACATTAGGTTCATCTATCCTCAATAAAGGAAATGAACAAAAAAAAATAAAAGAAAGAAAAAAGAATCAAAATGAAGACATTATTTGTACATATAAATCATTTATGGCTTGTTTAGTTGAATTTATTTTCATTGGTTGAGTTTATTTTCATCCTAAAAGGGCCCGTAATTTTTTCTCTAGGGTCCTAGTCTCTCCTAACATATACTATTCTTGTAATTTTTTTTCCTTGTAATTCTTTAGTGATAAATACTATCTTTTTCTCTTCCCAAAAAAAAAAAAAAAAAAAAAACAAAACCCATTTTTTTCATCCAATTTGGAAGAATAAGAAACTAAATTCAACACCCACCCCCCCCGGGGCCAAAAAAAAAAACACTTGCTAGAGCAACCAGCGGCTAAACTGCGCACAAGCATACCTAACTCCACAACTACAACAAACCAAAAACCCACATAAAGCAAATATTCCGACAATATTTAGTACCAACTGTGAGATGAAATGAAAACTAATCACCAATTAGAAAAGGCAAATGCAAGAAAATATGCATCCATTAACAAAATCTTTTCACCTTGTAAAAACAATGAGTAGAATTTTGATGCAAAATTTTTCAAGAAAATAGCAACTATAGCACTACAAAGTCCAAAACAAATCAACCTATCTGGCATTTGGGTACTACTGGGAAAATTGCAATGGTGCACAATAATCGACAAAATTCCCGTCCGGAACTAGTACAAATTAACAGTATGTTAGTTAGCTCAAAAAGAAAAAAACAAAAAGAAAAAAAAAAAAGACAAGAAAAGCAAAATGTTATAGTGACCCATTGAGTTAGACCCTAATGCCCTTCTCACTCCAAAATAATTTTTGGGGGCCTAAAATAAATGTTTGCAACAACAATCACTGGGGTTATGAAAATTAAAGTAAAGCAGGTCATGGATATGGATGAGGGGCCAATTGTCCCACGAAATCTTTTTCACAACACGTTTGTTTCATAATTGTGTAGGTTATATTTTGTGAGAGAGATAGTACATATATAGGGTATATAATTTTTGGGGGGCCTAAAATAGATGTCTGCGACAACAATTACTGAGGTGACGAAAATGAAAGTAAGGGCAGGTCATGGGCATGAATGAGGGGTCAATTGTTCCCATCATCTTTTTCACAACATGCGTGTTTCATAATTGTGTGGGTTTATATTTTGTAAGAGAGATGATACATATATCAAATGCATAAGATAATTATTGTCTCTTTTTATAGTTTGATATATAATTGTGTGGTATTTATACTTTATATATTGTGAGAGAGAAAGATAATTATGGTCTCTTTTCATAGTTTGATATTATTTTTTTATTCAATTTTATTGTTTTTTTATATAGTCAAATCATCATTTAAAGAGAGAGAGAGAGAGAGAGAGGATATTATTTGTACATATAAATCATTTATGGCTTGTTTAGTTGAATTTATTTTCATTGGTTGAGTTTACTTTCATCCTAAAAGGGCCTGTAATTTTTCTCTAGGGGCCTAGTCTCTTCTAACATATATTATTCTTGTAATTTTTTTTCCTTGTAATTCTCTAGTGATAAATACTGTCGTTTTCTATTCCCAAAAAAAAAAAATTCCCATTTTTTCATCCAATTTGGAAGAATAAGAAACTAAATTCACCCCCCCCCCCCAAAAAAAACCTGCTAAAGATGAGATGAGATTCGTGAGAGAAAGGGAGAAGTGATTTGTGTTGTTAATTAGTTTTGGGATGAACTGATCTATGTTATTTGATTTTTGTGTTAAATTGATTTGTGATCAGGGTGTGCAAGATTTAAGTCAAGTTGTGCAAAAGTATTTTTAAGAGTAATTAAATTAATAAAAAAATATTATATATTTGAACCCCTGGACTTACAAGTATAGTCGCCCCTAAGTATGTTAGTTAGCTCAAAAAAGAAAGAAAAGCAATATGCATGTTATAGTGACCCATTGAGTCAGACCCTAATGCCCTTCTCACTCCAAAATAATTTTTGGGGGGCCTAAAATAAATGTTTGCAACAACAATCACTGAGGTTATGAAAATGAAAGTAAGGGCAGGTTGTGGGCATGAATGAGGGTCATCTTTTTCACAACACGTGCATTCCATAATTATGTGGGGTTTATATTTTGTAAGAGAGATGATACATATATCAGATGCATAAGATAATTATTTTCTTTTTATAGTTTGATATATAATTGTGTGGTGTTTATATATTGTGAGAGAGATTGCACATATTATGTGTAAGGGCACAAAATGGCCTTGAGCCCAAATGGGTGGCTGGGCTGGCCCAAGTGGCCTTT
Source organism: Castanopsis chinensis (assembly GCA_032878915.1). Lineage (NCBI taxonomy): Eukaryota > Viridiplantae > Streptophyta > Magnoliopsida > Fagales > Fagaceae > Castanopsis > Castanopsis chinensis. The sequence continues at coordinate 1,925,828 of JAVQMG010000071.1, forward strand.
ACAATAGAATTTGTAGAGAATGAGTTCAAAGCCTAGACCCCCTGGTACTTTAGAAGGATGCGGTGTAAGGTCCAAGTCCACTTCTGTGAGGCGGCTAGCTGATGGAGTGACCCAACTCCCTTCTCGAACGTGGGCCGAGGAGCCTCTGTGCTGAACGGCGCTCTGTTCTTCAAGAGAGAGAGAGAGAGAAAGAGGGAGCCTTCTTCTTCCTCCTTTGCCCTAAAGTCCGGATCCCTTCCTTGTGGCATCCCCCATTCTATTTATACTCCCTTTCCCTGGTTATCACCCGTCTTATCCCTAAAAACGCTCCCCAAGACTATAAAGCTGACCGCCGTCCCTTCAGAAGTCATCTCCGCATTAAAGGCTTCCACCTACCTGCCTGGCCGCATTAATAAGGAGATGACTTCTGAAGGGACGGCGGTCAGCTTTATAGTCTTGGGAAGCGTTTTCAGGGACAATACAGGTGATAACCAGGGAAAGGGAGTATAAATAGAATGGGGGATGCCACAAGGAAGGGATCCGGACTTTAGGGCAAAGGAGGAAGAAGAAGGCTCCCTTTTTCTCTCTCTCTCTCTCCCTTGAAGAACAGAGTGCCGTTCAGCACAAAGGCTCCTCGGCCCACGTTCGAGAAGGGAGTTGGGTCACTCCATCAGCTAGCCGCCTCACAGAAGTGGACTTGGACCTTACACCGCATCCTTCTAAAGTACCAGGGGGTCTAGGCTTTGAACCCATTCTCTACAAATTCTATTGTAAAGGCCACTTGAGCCAGCCCAGCCAACCATTTGGGCCCAAGGCCATTTTGTGCCCTTACAATTGGCACCGTCTGTGGGAAGCCTTGACCGTAGGGACTGGAAGTGCCATGGAAGGCTCAGGTTCACGTCACGCGGAGTCCAGGGGATCCCAGCGGGAGGATCAGTTTGCGCGGTTGGAAAGAGAGCACGATGCCAGTGCCCACACGGAACGTACGCGTGGGAGGAGTCATGCACGTGGTGGTAGTAGGGCCTCCAGCGAGAAAAGTGTTGAGACCCTGCAAAGGGAGGTTGACCATCTAAGAAGAAAGCTGCGCTGGGAAAAACGAAGGCGTACGCCCTCCCCTTCAGACCGGTTTTCAGCGGATGTCAGCAGTAGCTCCGGTAGTTCCAGGTCGAGGACTCCCCTTCGCGAGTCCTCTTCCCAAGAGGACGAGCACCGTCGCCAACCTAAGGACAAAAGGACGTCCTCTAGAGGCCTGGCCAACAATGCACTGAGTAAGGCGCTCCACCAGATTTCCAAGTCACCCTTCACCCGGAGGATCGAGAAGGGAAAACTCCCAAGAAGGTTCACCCAGCCAGCCTTTACTGTTTACAACGGGAGAACGGACCCAGTGGAGCACGTGAGCCACTTCAGCCAAAGGATGGCAGTGCACTCGAAGAACGAGACCCTGATGTGCAAGGTCTTCCCTTCCAGCCTAGGACCCGTCGCGATGAGATGGTTTAACAGCCTAAAGGCAGGCTCTGTCAACTCTTTCGCGGAGCTCACCAGGGCGTTCGGCTCGCAGTTCATCACGTGCAGCAGGATCCCTCGGCCAATAGATTCACTGTTGTCCATGGCTATGAGAGAGGGAGAGACCCTCAGAGCCTATACCGACAGATATTGGGAGATGTACAATGAGATCGATGGAGACTTCGACGAAGTTGCCATAAGCACTTTCAAGGTCGGCCTGCCAAATGAGCACGACCTGAGGAAGTCGCTGACCAGGCGGCCTGTCAAGAGTGTGCGACGGCTCATGGACCGCATTGATGAGTACACGCGGGTAGAGGAGGATCAATTACAGGTGAAGGCTAGGGCGAAGGTTATCCCTCAGGAAAGGAGGGATTTCAGGTCGGACGGGTACAACAACACTAGGCCGAGGAGAGAGTTCATCGGGCAACCTCGTCGGGCGCCAGCGCAAGTACTCGGCATCGCATTTCGCGAGCCCATACAACGGGTGTTTGAGAAAATCCGCCACGAGCCTTATTTCCGGTGGCCCAACAAAATGATAGGCGATCCCTCAAAGCGTAACCAGAACCTCCACTGCCAATACCATCAAGAGCACGACCATACGACCGAGAACTGCAAGAGCTTGCGGTTCTATCTGGAACAGCTGGCAAAGGAGGGAAAGTTGAGACAGTTCGTGCACCAGCGAGAGGGGCAAGAGGAACAAACTGGGCTGGCGAACCGAGGCCATCACGCCCCTAGGCCCCCGCTGGGAACCATCAATACCATCCTGGCCACTCCTGGGAGGACCGGTTCACGCCCTCCCCGGATAATGTCCGTAGCACGAACTTCCGCCGAGGACTCTGCCTCCAAGCCGAAGAGGATCAAGAGCAACGGGCCGCCCCCAATGACCTTCTCGGACACCCACAAGTAAGGGACCATCCAACCCCATGATGACGTGTTAGTTATAACGCTGAGAATCGGGGGATATGACGTGAAGAGGGTGATGGTGGACCAGGGGAGTGGCGCAGACATCATGTACCCTGACCTGTTTAAGGGGCTGAACTTGAGGGAAGAGGACCTTTCGGCCTACGACTCGCCTCTGATAAGCTTCGAAGGGAGGACAGTGGTGCCGAAGGGACAGATCAGACTGCCTGTACAATCGGGCCCGGCAGTGGTGGAGGTGGACTTCATCGTGGTGGACACCTACTCTCCTTACATGGCCATTGTAGGGAGGCCTTGGCTGCACACCCTGGGGGCCGTCTCCTCCACTCTCCATCTCAAGGTGAAGTTTCCTTTTTGCGGCCAAGTCGAGGAAATCCTGGAAAGTCAGTCCGCGGCGAGACAGTGCCTGACAGCAGCAGTTCTGTGTAAACCGAAACCCGAGCCCTCGGCGCCCGCTGCTCCGGTCCCATAGCAATTAGCCTCTTCTACCACAACTAGAGGGGCAGTGGCAGAAGGGCCCGGATGCGAGGGGTTGGACAGAGTCCTTGTCGGCGACGACCCAGAGAGGTTCTTCCAGATTGGTGCTCAGCTGCAGACCGAAGAAAGGGAAGAGTTGGTCGCGCTCTTGAGAAGAAACCTCGATGTGTTTGTGTGGGACGAGCATGAGATGCCTGGGATCGACCCAAACTTCATCTGCCACCACCTGAACGTTAACCCGGCAGCAGTGCCAAAGAAGCAACCTCCTCGACGCTCTTCCTCAGAACACTCTGAGGCCGTAAAGGAGGAGGTCATTAAGCTCAAGAGGGTAGGAGCTATCAAGGAGGTGTTCTATCCTGAATGGTTGGCGCACACGGTGGTGGTGAAGAAGAAGAACGGGAAATGGAGAGTGTGTGTGGACTTCACAGACCTCAACAAGGCCTGTCCTAAGGACCCATTCCCGATGCCACGCATAGATCAGCTTGTAGATGCGACGGTCGGCCACCTTCGCATGAGTTTCCTGGACGCCTTTCAGGGATACCACCAGATACCTCTGGCCTTAGAAGACTAGGAGAAGACTGCCTTCGTGACCCCCACCGGAAACTACCATTACAAGGTGATGCCCTTTGGTCTGAAAAACGCAGGGACCACCTATCAGAGGATGATGACCTGGATGTTCGAGGCTCAGTTGGGGAAAACTGTCGAGGTATACGTGGACGACATGGTTGTGAAGAGCAGGGCCGTATCGGACCATGTGGCTGACCTCGATAACACGTTCCAGACTCTGCGGGAACATAAGTTACGACTGAATGCCGCCAAGTGCTCCTTCGGCGTGGGATCGGGTAAATTCCTGGGCTACATGCTTACTCACAGGGGTATTGAGGCCAACCCCGAACAAATCTCCGCGATCTGTAACCTGCAATCACCTCGAAACCCGAAGGAGGTCCAGAGGCTGGCCGGAATGACAGCTGCCCTCAGCAGGTTCATCTCACGATCGGCAGACAGATGCCGGCCATTCTTTCAGCTGCTAAACAAATGGAAGGGATTCGAATGGACTGAGGAGTGCTCCTTGGCGTTCCAACAGCTGAAGGAATACCTCTCTCGGCCACCCATTATGTCTAGCCCCGATCCAGACGAGGTGCTGTTTGCGTACTTGGCCGTGGCTGCCCACGCGGTTAGCCTGGTTCTAATACGGGACGACGGCGGTATACAACGGCCGGTCTACTACATCAGCAAGTCTCTGTAGGAGGCTGAGATTCGGTACTTACCATTGGAAAAAGCGGTTCTGGCCATAGTGCACGCGACGCGTCAGCTCCCACATTACTTCCAATCTCACACGGTTGTCGTATTAACTCAACTCCCACTCCAATCCGTGCTGCGGAGCGCTGACTACTCTAGTAGAGTCGCCAAATGGGGAACCTTCTTGGGGGCCTTCGACATTAAGTATTTACCTCGTACATCTGTAAAGGGCCAAGTCCTGGCCGACCTGGTGGCGGAGTTCATTGAGCTTTCCCCGGAAGAAAACTTGGGGGGATGGGGCGCCGGCGGAAAGCCTGTCGGTGCGATCTCGAGCGAAACGCCTCCGATGTGGAAGCTCTACGTGGACGGAGCGGCAAACCAGAGGGGTTCAGGCACGAGAATAGTGTTGACGTCCCCTGAGGGGATCACCTTAGAAAAATTCTTGAGGCTAGTGTTCTCGGCCACAAACAACGAAGCTGAGTATGAAGCTCTGCTGGCAGGAATGGACATGGCACAAAAAATGGGGGCAAGGGCGGTGCTAGTATTTTCGGACTCACAGCTGGTGGTTGGTCAGATGGAAGGGAAACTGGAGGCTAGGGAGCCAAGGATGCGGAACTATCTAGCCCGCACGAAGCACTTACAAGCCAAATTCGAGTCCTTCGGGTTGTCACATGTTTCTAGGAGCGGAAACACCCACGCTGACTCGTTCACCACTCTCGCTACCACCTCGGCCCATGGGCTCCCTCGGGTCATTCTCGTTGAGGACATGCTCAAGCCAACTGGGCAGGAAAGTCACACCCCTCGGATCCAGCAAGTCAGAGTTGGGCGTAGTTGGATGGACCCCATTGCGTCCTTCCTTAAGCACGACATACTGCCGGAGGACAAGTCTGAAGCCAACAAGATCCGCCGAAAGGCTCCGCGCTTTTGGCTGTCCAAGGACTAAAAGCTTTATAAACGCTCCTTCTCGGGGCCCTACCTGTTGTGTGTACATCCGGAAGAGACGGAGCAGCTCTTAGAAGAATTACACAAGGGAATTTGCGGTAGCCACACGGGTGGAAGGTCGTTGGCCCACAGGGCCCTTACGCAGGGGTATTGGTGGCCGAACATGCAGAGAGAAGCGCAAGAGTATGCGAGGAAGTGTGACCAATGTCAGAGGTATGCTCCCAACATCCACCAACCTGGTGGTGTTCTTAATCCATTGGTCAGCCCATGACCGTTCGCACAGTGGGGCTTGGACATAGTGGGACCGTTTCCAAGAGCGGCAGGCAACAAGCGATGGCTGCTTGTCGGAACAGACTACTTCACTAAGTGGGTAGAAGCAGAACCCCTCTCGAACATCCGGGACGTGGATGCGAAGAGATTTGTTTGGAAGAACATCGTTGCCAGGTTCGGGATCCCGCGCACTCTAATCTCGGATAATGGACTGCAGTTCGACAGCAAGGCCTTCAGAAAATACTGTGGGGACCTCGGCATCACGAACAGGTACTCCACTCCGGCCTACCCGCAGGGCAACGGCCAAGCTGAGGCGACCAACAAGTCGATAGTCAACGGACTCAAGAAAAGATTAGACGATGCGAAGGGCAGATGGGTGGATGAAGTACCCCATGTGCTGTGGACTTACCGAACCACGCCACGGAGGTCCACGAGAGAGACTCCCTTCACGATGACGTACGGCGCCGAGGCCGTAATACCCGTAGAAATGGGGTTCCCGACGATGAGGGCGCAGTCATTCGCCCCAGATGCTAATGATAGCATGCTAATGAAGGAGCTGGACTTGGTGGAAGAAAGAAGAGAAAACGCCATGGTCTGATTGGCTTGCTATCAACAGAAGCTCAAACAAGGATATGACTCTCACGTGCGGTCTAGACCTCTCGCTCCAGGAGACCTTGTCCTGAAAAAGGTCGTGGGGACAGCAAAGGACCCATCGTGGGGGAAGTTGGGGCCGAATTGGGAGGAACCCTACCGGATAACCTCAGTAGCCGGTGTGGGGGCATATTATCTAGCCGACCTGGATGACAAACCTGTAAAGCGACCTTTTAATGTAAATAACCTTCGAAGGTACTACTACTGATGAAAGGCGTGTCCGCCATATTTTCAGATATCATTGTCTTGTGCCAATTGTCAAGTACCATCATCTCTATCAGTACAAATTACATGTTAATGTCAACCTCGGCTAAGCCAGGTCCTCGGACCTTCTGCCTTGGGAAAATTTAACATACAATTTGTCTCATTTTAAGTGTTAAATGTCAACTGGGGCTAAGCTAGGTCCTTAGACCTTCTGCCTTAGGAAAATTTTAACACACACACACAATTCATTGCCTAAATTACATGTTAATGTCAACCTCGGCTAAGCCAGGTCCTCGGACCTTCTGCCTTGGGAAAATTTAACATACAATTTGTCTCATTTTAAGTGTTAAATGTCAACTGGGGCTAAGCCAGGTCCTTAGACCTTCTGCCTTAGGAAAATTTTAACACACACACAATTCATTGCCTAAATTACATGTTAATGTCAACCTCGGCTAAGCCAGGTCCTCGGACCTTCTGCCTTGGGAAAATTTAACATACAATTTGTCTCATTTTAAGTGTTAAATGTCAACTGGGGCTAAGTCAGGTCCTTAGACCTTCTGCCTTAGGAAAATTTTAACACACATACAATTTATTGCCTAAATTACATGTTAATGTCAACCTTGGCTAAGCCAGGTCCTCGGACCTTCTGCCTTGGGAAAATTTAACGTACAATTTGTCTCATTTTAAGTGTTAAATGTCAACTGGGGCTAAGTCAGGTCCTTAGACCTTCTGCCTTAGGAAAATTTTAACACACATACAATTTATTGCCTAAATTACATGTTAATGTCAACCTCGGCTAAGCCAGGTCCTCGGACCTTCTGCCTTGGGAAAATTTAACGTACAATTTGTCTCATTTTAAGTGTTAAATGTCGGCTGGGGCTAAGCCAGGTCCTTAGACCTTCTGCCTTAGGGAAATTTTAACACACATACGATTTATGGCCTAATTTTCCTGTTAATGTCAATCTCAGCTAAGTCAGGTCCTCGGACTTTCTACCTTGGGAAAATCTAACGCACAACTTATTCTCTTTACCTGTTAAGTCACATGTTAGTGCCCACCTTGGCGGAGCAGGGTTCTCGGACCCTCTGCCTCGGGAAAGTTTGGCACGGATCGATTTTCGTTGAGTGCCAATGTTAGTTTTACTCGCTAAGTGTTGGTGCCAATTTTACCCAGCTTCAGTCAAGCCACAACGGGGGTCAATTCTTAGTTAAGCGCTAGTATCGTGTTTGTTCACTTCAAGAATGAGTGCTTCCCTAGGCCACGCCTAAGTCTCAATCAATGTTACTTTTAACTAAGTCTTAGGCGCTTGGGTCAAGCCCTTCGTACGTTATGAAGCAGGAGAAAACGTAACGCAATTCTCACACATGAAACGACTATTAACAAAGGAGCCATAAGTAAAAGATAATACACGTTCGCAGCACAATTATCACACGTGAAATACTAAAGTCTTTGCATTAAAATTCTGAAATAAGGACTGTACTACAAGGCTTGGCAAAAATAAACAAAAGAAAAGAAGAAAACGAGAAACAAAAACAAAAAAAAAAACTCCTATGGAAAAACGAAAAGGGCCCAGTAGCTCATGTCTCGGTTGTCGGAGGAAGATCCTTCTTGGGCGCTTCGCCATCCAGGGTGACTTGTCTTTCTGCTCCTTTGGCATCGGTTGGAGGGTTGCCCTGTCCGCCTTGCCCGCCTTGGCTCTCGCTGGCCTGCTCTCCCGAAGGAATGGCCTGGATAGGATCCGAGGAGGCAGAAGGAAGTGCAGGGACCACAAAGGAGGTGGGTGTGGCCGCGGCAGGAGGGGCATCGAGTTCGTGGATATCTGGTGGATACCACACGTTCTCGACCCTCCTCAGCTCGTAGGAAGAAGGGGCACCCGCCGCGTCAAGGGCCTCCGACCAGACCTGGGGGCAGTACTCCCTGCACAGGTCCGCCAGCTCCTCGACCAGGCGGGCCTCCGTCTCTTCGACCCCCTTCTGGAAGGAGGCCGCCACGGCTACGTCAGCAGCATCCTTGGCAGCCCGGGCCCCTTCCTTAGCCGTCGCCAGCTCCTTCTTCAGAGCTGCGTTCTCCGCGTTTGCCTTAGCAAGGTTCTCCCTGCAGCCCCGTAGCTCTGTGCGTTGAGCCTCAGCTTAATCAGAGGTGTTCTTCAAGCCGGCCTCGGCACTCCTCTTGGCTTGCTCTTCGGCCTTCAGGGCCTTGCCTAGCTTCACGTTCTCAGCCTCGGCCAGGCAAAGGGCCTTCTCTGTCTCGACTCGGATATTAAGTTCAGCAGAGGCCTTCTTCCGAGCGTCCTCGACCCACTTCTCTGCCACGGCGACCTCTTGGATGGCCTGCATGCACACAAAAGGCATAAGTAGGGAAAAACCCGCGTTCGAGACTAGCACAAGTAAAGTAAGAGTTGATCGGAACTTACCAGACCCAGGTCCCTCTTCAAGGAGAGGAACAGCTGCGGCTGCGGCAACAGCTCAAGGGCCTCCATGTCCTTGGGGAGCAACAGGGGTCTCTCCAGGGCCTCGGCAATGTGCATAGAGTGCCCCTTCTGATACTCCCTTATGTTGGCCCGATCTAGGATGGGGGCCCCGTCTACCTCCAACGGCGGGGACCAAAGGGCCTGGCCTCGGCGCGCCTCGGCGCACCTCAGCCAGCGGTTGGCTCTCCCCACTCTCCACTGAGTGGGCCCGCGACCTACCCTTGGCGGCTCTTTGGTGCTGTTGTTGTTGCTGTTGTTGTTGCTGGTGCTGGTGCTGTTGCTGCTGCTTGAGTTTCTTCTGACGAGCCTCCTCGGCCTCGTCATCTTCCTTCTTCCTCTTCTTCTTGAGGTCAGCGGCGTGAACCTTGGGGTCGGCCGGAGGAGGAGGAGGAGGAGGGGGAAGCTTGGGGGGAATGTCAGACCCGGTGGCGCCCTTCTTGGCCACCTGCGCTCCTCGCGCACCCATGAGTGACCGCAGGCTATTCATATCTTCCTCCTCGGTGTTGCTGTCGACTTTGGAGACTATTAGGCCTTTGATACCCGAGCACTGCGTGGCCTCGTCGTCCGAGACCTCGACGATGCCGCCTTCCTCCTCGGCAGAAACTTTTGGCGGTCGAACCGAGACAGGAACTACGCGCACGGGCGGAGCGTACAAAATCACTCTGGGATCGTCGAGGATGTCGCGTGGGGCGAGAAAGCCGGGCTTTGTGACGTCTATTCGTCTCCGCCTTTTGTTGCAGGCAAGGATCGCGTCTTCAACCTCCCCGAAGGCGGTGGACAGCGGCTCGTACCCCAAGATCAAATGGGCGGCCCTCACTTGTAGGTCCTCGTGCACAAACACCTCGGACCTCAGAACCCTATTTAGGTCCCGGACGTTGACGTCGGCGAGGCTGGGGGAAACGTGCTGCTTGTCTGCGAAAAAGACATCCAAAAGAAGAGTCACGATTATGTTCGGCAACAAAAATAGGCAGTAAGAACAACGGACGGCAAATTCCCAAAGGCAAAGGTAAAAGAACCAAAGCGTAAACGAAAGCCCGAAACCTAAGGCAATCACACCTGGTTTCCCCTCTTGAACGGGGCAATGGATCACATCGTACCATCTCCTGGATGCGACGACGTAGTCATCCTTCATCCCTTTGTTGGACTTAGGGAGACACGATATGAGCCTAACGACGCTCGACCGGGACTTGAGGTAGTACCCTTTGGACGTGAGCGGGTGGCACTCGTACATATAGACCACGTCCCGCCACGTGAGGTTCAAACCCATCTGCTCATTTAGAGCGTCTACACTCCCTAGGACCCTAAACATATTGGGCGTGCATTGATCGGGGCACAGCCGGTGATTGCGAAGGTATTCTCTGGTGACAGGACCCATAGGGAGGGTCATGCCGCCCTCCAGGAAGGCGATGATGGGAATGACCACTTGCCCGTTCCCCCTGGAGTCAGCCACCGCCTCGGGTGGGCAATATTTAAGTTCCACTTCCGGGGGGATGTGGAACTTGGCTCGGAATCCTTCCATACCGGATTCGGAGTCGACCAGACACTTAAATCTACCCATAATGGCCAAGACTAAGGAATGAACCTAGAAGGTGAAAGGGAAATTTGACAGCCGAGGAGAAAAAGGCTAAAGAAATGAGAACTTACGAAGAGAGAAAGACGCGACTTTGAGAATGCTTCAGAAGATGAATGAAAATGTGCGTTTCCAGAAGCGCAATTGCCTTTTGGGAGGTAAAAGTTGGGTGCGCGACTTCCCAGACGCTTAGGGATCCTTGAGAAGCAAACATTTATGAGGCCTGCCTCGCGCGAACTTTCAGGAAGGACCAGAGCCGCACGATCCGCATCTCACCGTCCAACGTGGGCGACAGGGAGTTACTCAGCGCATTAACTGCTGGCACTGTGCGTTACGAGGCGTCACAAGCCATCTGAGAAGGCGCGGGAAAAAGCTCTGCATGCGTCGCATTTAAAGGGTCACGTGAGAAGTACGCTCGTGAGTCAAAAACCCTTTTCCCCTCTCGGATCGAGGTCAAAAGAATTTTTGAGGGGCTAATGTGGGGGCAGAAAGGTCAAAACGCCAACATTGAGCCTTGGGCCTGGTCCGAGGACACGGGCCCGCCCGGGATGTCACGATTAGTCCTGGGTCCACTGAAGCGTAAGGGCCCAGAGGCTTGCCAGACAGGTCATGTCTCGTGTGGGAGAGTCCGAGGAGAACACGACCTCGGACAACAGAAGCAAGGGCCAAGGGACGAGACCCAGTGCCAACGAGAGAGCTTCCAGAGCCCAATAAATTGTCCGGAGCCTCAATAGTACGCCGAGGAGGGGGGACAAGCGGGACGTGCCCTGCACAAGGATACTGCCTCCGCATTAAAGGCTTCCACCTACCTGCCTGGCCGCATTAATAAGGAGATGACTTCTGAAGGGACGGCGGTCAGCTTTATAGTCTTGGGGAGCGTTTTCAGGGATAAGACGGGTGATAACCAGGGAAAGGGAGTATAAATAGAATGGGGGATGCCACAAGGAAGGGATCCGGACTTTAGGGCAAAGGAGGAAGAAGAAGGCTCCCTCTTTCTCTCTCTCTCTCCCTTGAAGAACAGAGCGCCGTTCAGCACAGAGGCTCCTCGGCCCACGTTCGAGAAGGGAGTTGGGTCACTCCATCAGCTAGCTGCCTCACAGAAGTGGACTTGGACCTTACACCGCATCCTTCTAAAGTACCAGGGGGTCTAGGCTTTGAACCCATTCTCTACAAATTCTATTGTAAAGGCCACTTGGGCCAGCCCAGCCACCCATTTGGGCTCAAGGCCATTTTGTGCCCTTACATTATGTATAAGATAATTATTGTCTCTTTTCATAGTTTGATATTTTGTTTGATATTATTTTTTTATATAGTCAAATCATCATTTTTTTTAAAGAGAAAGAGAGAGAGAGAAAGGAAATATTTCATTTTTAATTAAAAAAAGTGTAGGGACAATTAATCCAATACTACATATGTAGGTGCTTATTGGGCTAGAGGTCCAATCTGAGGACATTAAATAGTTCGAGGATGGGGAAATATTGACTCAAGAGGTCGTGATCATCCCGGAAGGTGGTCCGAGGAGGAATCCTTCCTTGGCTAAATAAAGTCGAGGTAGGAAAGCGTTGCCCGCCATCCAAAAGCAATGTTCTAAGAGATCCTGTAAGTAAGGGTATGCATGGTAGACGTACAGGATAAGAAGAAAGACTATGAAATATCCAAGATAAGACTGCTACCACCTCATTAAATACTCTGCAGCTAACCTTATGACCGTATTAATGAGGAAGTGATGCCTGAGCATCAAAGTTCAGCCTTACAGCCACTTCTAAATATTTCAGGAAAGGGCTAATGGGACAAATATCCAAATCAATAATCTAATTCATACGTGGAGGATGTAGAAAGGAAGAAGGATGATATAAAAGGAGAGGGTGACATTCAGGAAATGAGATAGAGAAAAATAGAGAAAGTATTGTAGATTGGATATATTTGTAATCTTCCTTTAAGAAGAAAAAAATATAAGAACTAACTCCTCGGCTTGAGTTAGAGGACAGTTTTTCATCATACAAACTACTCCATCAATATTGTTTTGTGATCTTGAGCCATTACCGTTGTTAACTAAGCCCATAAGAAACTAGATTTAGAACTCACTTTCTACAAATTTATTGTATTGGGTTCTTTGGGCCTATACTCTTTTTACTATTGGGTTTAGGTACAAATTGTGACCTTACAAAAAGGATAAAAGAAAAAGAAAATAAAATAAGTAAGTTTAAATTAAAACCAAATTCTTTATGTTATAGTTTATTATTTTTCATAAACATGATTGCATAAGTGATATTAGTTGAAAATAAGTATATAATAGTTCACAACTTGGTATTGTTTTTTACGTTAAACTTGAAAGTCCTGTATAAAGGCACAAATTGTTATTATACGGTTTAAAATTATTATAATTTAATCATTTTATGAGTTTAACAAAAAATGACAAAGTTATGCTTAATTGATGTTTTTTCTAGTTGCTAGAAATCCTTTTATGAGATTTATATGTATTTTTTACAATGAAATAATTATAGAACAACTTACTCATATATAAAATTTTCATAACAAATAAACATAAGATAATGAATATATTATATCTTTCTATGAGTTTTCTAACAATGGAAAAACCGTTTGATATTCAATTATTCATATGGTGACATTTTCTAATATTGTATGGATTGGTTTAAGTGCATGTATATATATACATTGTGTGTGTTGTGCACATGTACATATGTATCTATGTATGTTTGAAGATGTAATGAGATATATGCATGTTAGCAAGGCAGATTATCTCTCTTATCTTTTGTGTTCTACTTTATGATCTACCAGTTATAACTTGTTATGCATTGTTTTTACTTTCTTTATAAAATAACTAAAATTTTAAAATAAATATACACATGACAAGCTGTGATTAGTAGAGTATATATAGAGCGGTACATAAAAAGTGAGATAAAGGATTTGTATGTGTATACGGTAAATGCCGTATCTACAACATTTTTCACAACACTTTCACAAAAAATTTTAAGTAGCAGAAATATTCGTATTCGGACATGTATATTAGTTATAAAGTTTAGTTATTAAAGTAAATCATTGCTTTGCTACTTTATTAAAAATCAAACACGATCTAATCTTGTTGAATAGACTTTCTATCCACTATAGAAGTCTAGAATTAATAGTTGAGATTCTTTTCCTGTAGATAGGTTAAACCAACCCTTCTAATACAGGTGCAATACGGGCAACTAAACCACAGTCAATGAAAACAAGTGAGAAGGTTTATTATTAATAGCCCATCTGCATGGTGGGTGTTTCCTGATAGTGATTACTTTATCTACTCACTCTTTAGTCCTATTGCTTTTGAATTCTTGCTCGTGATTTGCTTCATTTTGTGGTAGGTATTATATTCTCTCCACTCAAAATTTTTTTTTTTAATAAAATGTTAATTAATTTTACCATTCCTTATCTGTTCAAATTTTTGGTTAAGTAGTTTACAATGATAGTAGAACATGTGTTAAAATTCCCTAGATAATGGAAGCCTGGAAGGAGAATTCAAATAATGATGAAGTAATTGAATTTATCATTTATTATGAGCTTAAACATTTGGGGAAAAGTGATAGTTTGTTATTATTATTATTATTTTTTTATGAAAAATAATAGTTTATTGAAATAGAACCAACATACATAGGAGCAATTAGGCATAATAGTTTTTATTCTAAAAAAGAAAAGACTACAGGCAAAGCCTTGCTTTTCTATTTTGATATTCATTAAAGAGAAAGTAATCAAAGTATTACGTAACTCATATTAGTATGACCAATGCCAATCAATGCCGCTAAGGCTGCGTTTGTTTTAGTGTAAAATATTTTTTGAGTGTAAAATAATTTCAGGTGAAAATATTTTCAGAAAAGGAAAATAATTTCTAGTGTTTTGTTGCGTTTTAAGAATTATATTAGAAAATAATTTCAAGTGTTTGGTAATATTTTAAAAATGCAAAATTTTTACTAGTTTTTCATATTTTCTCAGCCATTTTCTCAATTTCCAAACAAATTTTATATTAGAAAATCTACCAAGGCCCACACACCGGCACCACAAAAAATCTACCACCACCCACACACCAACACCACACAATACAAAAACCACCAAAACACCACCACCCACACCATCACAACAACAATAGAAAAATCAAAGATCAAAGAGAGAAAGATTGAGAGATTGAGGGAAAGAGAGATAGATCGGGAAAGAGAGATCGGTCTTCAGCAGTGGAGAGGATCTTCAGCGACGACGACGAGAACAAGATGCAAGGCTCCGATCTAGATGGTGACGACGTTGGAGCATGGCGTTGGAGCTCAACTTGTACTCGTCGGTGCATGGTTGGCAATTGGAGAGGTGAGTCTTGGGTGTTTGTGGATCGATGATGAGGGAGGGGTGGGCTGGTGGTCTGTGACGGCCAGATCGGTGACGGTGAGCAAGAGGGAGAAGAAGAGTTGAGGAAGAAGAGAGAGAAAAAAAGAAGAAGATTGGCCGGAGCTTGGCTGGGCGGCCATCAGTGCTCTCTCTTCTTGCTCTCTCTCTCTCTCTCTTTCTCTCTCTCTTTGAGTTCTGAAAACTATTTGAAGGTAAAATAAAAACCGAAATGTATTTACGGCTTGAGGGGCTTATTTTATAATCAAACTTAATCAAATTTTTAGTTTGACTGTATTTTCAAATGGTGCCAAATATACATTTGGGTGTAAAATAATTTCTTAAAAATATTTTTAGTCAAAACAAACGTAGCTTAAGTTACAACTTACAAACCTCTTAACAATCATATACTCACAAAATTTTATCCCAAAGGTTTCATAATCTTTTTTTTTTTTTCATCTTTCCTATTACATTGAATACATGCGGGTTTCAGTTAACTTAATTAGTAAAATTGGTATCTTGGTCTGATGAAAAAAAGTTATCATCAAGAGTGAATACCATAAGTTGAAATCTAAAAAAAAAAAACATTACACACATGATTTTCAAAATTAAAGATAGTGATTATGTATAGTTTTCAAAATTACAGTTGCAAAACAGCGTGAGTTAATATATATTGTAAAATAAAAAATAAACAAATTTATTGTATGAAAATTAGGTAAAATTTGTCACCATACAGATCGAGATAAGAACCACAAGAGGCTCAGAGAATCGAAAGCTATGAGAGCCGTTTAAGACATGAGAACAGGGTTTAATTTTATCCACCCAGTAGTAGCCAGTTCTCAATTGCCAGCACTGAGTAATTGCCTTTCTGAATTATTGTCCTCCAATTGTATTCGAATGCGTGCAAGGCTTAGCTTCTTGACAATTTTAAATTACTAGCGGTAGCTTTCATCTCTGTTGATCACTGTAGCACAGAAGTAACAAAACCTTGTCAATCATTCGTTGGAGTTGTTGGCAGTTCCATGTATAATGAGCGCTTGTTGTTAATAATATAAAGGAATATAATAGCAAGAATGGAGAACCTCTCAACCTTTTTCTAGTATCTTTTGGAAGTTTTCGGTGCTGACTAATGAGAAACTACAACCCTATCCACAACTATTTGTATCCTATTCTTTCAGATAGAGAGAGATTTCTACCAAAAACAGATAACAGATAGAGATAGTGCAATGTCATTCCTGAAAATTCTCTCTCCGTTTAAGTTAATTAATTATACATAATTTGAGGATTTAAAATCAAGAGGTTTTAAGAACAGTTATTAATACATAAATTATACTTTAGAAAAAAAAAAAAAAACCATTGTATTAGCATTAGCATGTGATCTCCGCTAGCTACCACGCCCACCATCAATATCCACCTGCATGTACTACGTTTCCACAAAACAAATGATTCTCCCTTAGGTGAGTTTTGGATCATAGTAAGAATTAAAAGTAAATAAAAGTACATTTATATATATATTTTTAAAAAGGTCCAAAAAATAGACTCTATAACAATGTAAATAAGCCGAATAAGAGAAAGAGGGGGGGGGGGGGGGGGGTAAGAACTCAGATTGCATGTGTGTGTAGGGCATCAATCTTAATCAACTTCAATTTAAGTTGTAACCAAAGATCAATATTGATCAACCTTAATGATTTTTAGTTCTTTATATGTAATAATTCTTATAAAGTACATTATTGATTAAGCATGCAAAATTTGTATCAGTAATTAGAAAAGAATTGAATCTCTATTGTAAGATGAAATAGGACATACTAGAAATTACAACAACCAAAAAAAAAAAAAAACGTTACAATGATAATTAACAAAGAGAAATTAGAAAAGACTATATTAAAAATCCAGATTCAGCAATTGTAAAGTATATACTGTCTCTCTTTGTCAACAAGAAGATGGATAAAGTTTTCTAATTTTTTTTTTTGGGATAAGAAAGCATTCTAAACTTTTTTTTTTTAAATATATATACAAGATAAAAATTCTACTCTAACATAATCTAAGTGTATATATATGTGTGAAGCTCCTTTCTAGAGACTTGAACTCTAACTCTTATTCCCACAGTACCCCACAAGTATTTATATTAGCGGAGCAATGAGTTATGTAGCATCAAAAAAAAAAAAAGTGGCGAGTGTTTAAGAGTTCACATGATTATGTGCATTGCACATGACCATTGGATACATGTAGTTTTTTTTTTTACTACCACATAACCTATTATGTAGCAATTGCTACATATTAGTATGCAGTAAAATCTTTCCTTTATTTAATTAGACTTTTAGATTTATCAATAAGGTTGCAAATAAAATTAATTTCAAAAATACAAAACTTGGGAAAATTCTTAGGTAGTCTTAGAGTATAGTGAAATGACACTCTCTCTTCTTACATTCATGGTGGACTTTGCCATGAATTTAATTTGTGGACCCCACTATGAATGTGAGATGAAGGAGTACTATTTTCCGTGCTCTGGAATTACCTAAGGGTTCGTCCGTTTGGGTGGAAAATTAATAAGGAGGATGGAAAATAGAGGAAGGAAAATAAGGTATAAAATTATGTTTTCCACTGTTCGTTTGGGGAAGAAAAATAGGGTATTTGAACGTTCTTTTTTTTTTTTTTTTTTTAACGTTACCTAATCTAATTTTTACATTATAATAATAAAAATTATTATATAAATTTATATATATAATGTGATAAATTTTATAGTATGTAATAAGTACAAATAAATTTATTTCTTACATATTATGTAGCAATAGTATAATAGTCAATTTATATAAATTACATTTTTTATCCTTCTATTTGTCTCTTCAACCGAACAAAAGAGTTTTTTACCCTCTAACTTTTCCACCCCTCCAACTGAACACACAAGAGGGAAAATTAAATATTTTCTATCCTCCTACAATTTTTCATCCTCCCACTTTTCCACTCTTCCAACCAAACGAACCCTAAGAATTACTCCAGAACTTGATGGATACAATGTCCTATTGATGGAGAAATTCCCACATTAATTGCATTACTTTCAGATTAATAAAAGCTTCCAAAAATAGTTGAGATGGTCCCAACAAGATCATAATCATGCTTATGGTTATTGGTTACCAAACATGCAACAATTCAAAAGAAAAGTGAAAGGCACAAAAGAAATAGCATTAATGTGATTATAATTTAAATGTCATTTCTAGTTTAGATATGTTAGAAACGTGTTTAGCGGACAACACAGTTTTAGCAACGGTTAGGCAACTGCTACTAAATCTTTAGAAGCAGTTTTTAACCTTTTGCAGAGGCTAAATTTCCTGTTGGGATGGAAAGTGAAGAAAACAGTGTATTTTTTGTGTTGTAAGCTTTGCTAATGCAATGTGAGAGAGAGAGAGAGAGTTTTCGGTTGCAATCTACTATGTATTTGTAGGATTCCTCTACGTGGTAGATCTCTAATATTTTTGGAGGTTTGATATTTGACACCTACTATGGAATTATTTTTTGTGAGTAACTAATGGATGTGATAAAGTTATTGTTAGATTATATAGGTTTACTTTTGCTTTTAAATTTAGCCCTAGATAATGTTCACCTATAGCTATGGCTATTTTAGTGGCTTAAGGGACAAGTAAGTTGACTTTTAAATTTATAGTTTCTCCATGGGATAATTCCGTAGTGTGGTACTGGTAGGGACGGTTGGATCTATCAAAGTTGAAGCCATAAAATTTGTAAGGTTAATTTGTTCTGAAAATACATGTACCTATAATGAGTTTAGACCTTTAGCACCATAGTATCTCAAAAAGTTTCAAAATTTCAATTTAATTTCATCAAATTTTGACCTTACTTCTTGTTTGCTAGATTGATGTTTTTCCTAACACTCAGCTTTTCCTTCCTCCACTTCTTATTATCACGGCCTAAATCCTTTTAACTGAGTGGAACTTGGGGCTTGTCCTAAATTTATAATAAAACCTTTCACAACTGCACATTTTTAAGAATCATTTAAACTAAATTCAGAGCTAGGACTTTTTTTTTTTCCTAAGAGAAAGAGATTCAAATCATGAATGTTTTTATTGAAAATATTAGAAAATATCATTAGATCTAAAGATCATTTACATTTGCTGTAACATCTAACCTTAAAAGAGGTTGTTTATCAAATTTCAGAATTTTGTTTTTCATTTTTTAACTTTGCACCTTAAACATTCTGGTCATTAGTCGTTGTTTTATAGGTGACCCTGATTCCATTAATAAAAATGTTGAATTTCATGAAGCGCTCTATGAAATTAACAAGACGAAGTAGTCAACCACAAGGGCGCAGTCAGGAATTTTTGCTTGGAGGGGCCAAAGTAAAACTATCATTTTGATTCAACGAAAAACTCAAAATACAGTATATCTATAACACAAGTTTATTGATAGAATTTTTTTTGTCAGTGTAATTCTATAGCACTCAAAAATCAAAATACTAACAAGTTAATCGACCAATTAAGCATCTTAAGTCTTTTTTTTTTCTTGAGTTTCTCCTATTTTTTTGAAAATCCATAAGTCCATAACATTCATATAGAAATCAAATATAAGTATACAACAAAACTGCAGAAGAAGAAGAAGAAAAAGAAGTTGGTATTTCTCAATATTTGCTTAGCTTTAAATAAGAAAACTCTTTGTCAAGAAAGAGGGAGAAACTAATGAAAATGCGATTACGTGAGAGCATCCTATGGAAGAATTAATGAAGAGAAACTGAAGAGAGAGCACCAAGTGATGAGGAGAGTCTTTTATGGAATTGTAAAGTGGAAGGAGATATTGTAATAGTTTTGAGAAAGTGTAAAACTTAAGTACAATGTCCTAAATGTAATACATTAGATTCTTCAATTAAATTCAAGCATATATTTAACATGTCCAATAAAATACAAACAATGATATTATTTGTAAGAATAATTAAATTCAATACATATGAGTTTAATTAAGTAATCTAAAGTATTACTCCTCAATATTATCCTTTCACAAAAATTGAATAACTAAAAACTAAAAAAATATGGACGTGGCTATCATGCTTTAGAGAAGAATGGGAAAGACGAGGGGTTAATTTTTATCATTGCATAGTTGGGATATCGGGTGGGGACTGGGGAGAATTTTATGAGTGATGTGTTGGAGGGGGGGCCAATCTTTTAATATTGTGGGGGCCAGCTCTTAACTCAAAATTATTGTGGCCTAGTTTTACTTATAATTAGAGAGGTTTTAAAAAAATTTAGAGGGGCCATGGCCCCCCCAGTGCATAAGGTGGCTCCGCCCCTGGTCAACCAACCAACCACCATTCATTTTTTGTTTGACAGGTTCCATTTTTGATCCTGTCTTTATATATATATATATATATATATATATATATATATATGTATATATTCTTGTATTATTTTGATACTCAACCAGTCAAGTTTTTGATAAAAAAAGCTAGCTTCTACCTTCCAGTCTAAGTTTATCCCCAGCTTTACGAATCAAGTGCACCGAAATTGTGAAATCATTTGAAATTTTGTCAACCAAATTATATTATATGAAAAAAAGTGCTTAGGTCCAATGAACGTAGCATTTTTATTATTATTGTGTTTTGTTTATAATTGTGATTGTCTATCTTTACAAAATTAGAATGAATTGACTTGGTTTTCTAAGAATGAAACACAGATTACACCATTATTAATGGAAACTTCAGTACTTTAATGGACTTCTTTAACCTTTTAAAGGAAAAGTTGATAGTCCACATTCTTACTTCTTACAGTCTAATGATGGTTTAACTTATTAATTACTATATTAAATTTATAATGGAGATGGATAAGGCATTGCCTTAGTTATGAGGTAAATTCTAAATTTCTTTAGAGGCTCGAGAATCCTACATATAGACAACATTTAATAACTAAAATAATGGTTGATCAAAGGAGTTCTTGCAATGTACTAAAAGTTCACATGCAAACATATGTTAATAAAGGGAAATTCGACAACGCCCTGATTGTTTTTGTGGGTATGATATTTCCACTAGTAATATTTGTTACATGTGTTGGTAATTAACATCACATTGGGTAGTACCTTCATAATTTTTAGTATTTGTAATTTTATTTCCTTAGGTTAGACTGTGATTCGGTTGCTAACAAATTGCATACCTCACTTCATGTTAAATTACCGATTGTCCCAAAAGCTTAAACTATTGAAATATGATAAATTTAATCATTTAACCAATACATCTAATACTCCCTCTCATGTGTGGGCCGAAATTACCTTTTAATAGGTGAGGCTCAACACGTGAAAATTTAAATGGGAAGTAGAGTAGAGAAGACAAGAATCGAACTCAAGATCTCATACTCTGATACCATATTAAATTACCGATTATCTCAAAAGTTTAAACTATTAGAATATAATAAATTTAATCATTTAACCAATACTTCTAGCACTTCACTCGTGGTTATTCAGGAAAATGTAACCTATACTTAGTTCAAAACTAGTTCATGACAATATGTAAGATTGCTTATTATACCTTTGTTACGACTTGTAATTATTAGCTAAAATCATAACAAATTTCTTTTTATTTTGTTGATCTTAAACTCTGTGTTCATGTAATTTTGTAGGAGTTTTAATTGTATTGGGTTTGTGAGGTGAAGTGGTGCAAGTGCTGAAATTGAAGTTGAAAATTGCAAAATTTCACTCCTACGAAGTTGGTTGTGTCAATCGGACTGAGATACGAAATCAAGATTTGAAAAACTATTGCAACAAAAAGGTTTTCCCTCAATTCGTACAATATGAAATAGTAATTCTAATACAAAGTTATTTTCTATTCTAGTCCTTACCCTTACCATATAACTCTCATTTTCCACGAATTTTAGCAAGGGAAATACCTACATTGAAGAGCTAGAGAGAACCCAAAAAACCCAAGAGAAAAAACCCTCTCATAACTCTCCTTCTCCCTCTCACCTTTGCCGATTTCTATGAGAGGAGAATAAAACCATCACGCCTATTACTACCTTTTGAGATTTGGTGTTGATTGGAGCTTGGGAATCATTGGAGCAATTCCAAAACATCTAAGGAAACTTGGAGATTGCAATTAGAGGCTCAATTGCCATCCGGAAACTAGTGAGAAGAAAGATTCGCAAAATTAGTTGCTAGTAGGAGTTGGAGGCTTAAATACATAGTTACTATTTGGCTTGTGACGCCCTAAAAGGTTTCTTTGCCCTGTAATTGAGTTTTTCCTCTTCACAAATACCTTGATGTTCTTGTGGGTGATTGTTTTTTTGTGGTTGGGATTAATTTTATGTTTCTCCATGTATAATTATGTTAATTGACTAATTACATAAGGTTAAATTTTGTAATTTCAAAAAAATTGAAATTAGTCGTAAAGTTTAGAATCTAAATCGAGATTGTGAAACTCTCAACCTTAAAGAAAATGAAACATTACTTTTTTATTTTTTAATAATCATTCCTTGGCCTCCTTGGAAACCAACAAAGCAAAGAATAACTTAATTGTAGCGCACCCTAATCCAAGTCTGTGGTCTACGCGGACTAGCTAGCTTAATTACCTTCTATTAATCTGAATCAACTTGTCTAATTGGTGATAAAGAACATTATTAAAATTGTGGGATTCAATTAAAAGATGTAATCTCTCTCTCTCTCTCTCTCTCTCTCCTGTTTGAAAAACTTTACCTGTCTTTCTTCCATTCCCATGCATGAGAGACACATGCCCATCAAGCAGTCCAAAGTCCAATCATTGGGAGATTTTATGCTTCAAGTCCCTAATTATCAAGCTGTTGACACCGTTCACTTCTTGTTTAATTTTTGTACAAGAGATGGCATTTTATTTTTATCCACAAATCATTGAGTTATTTATTTTCTCTTATTCTCATATTTCTCTTATCTCTTACTAACATACAGCTAGAAATCAATATATATGGTCAGCTTGTAAACATGTGCAAGATTTTTTAGACAAATCTATAATGAGTTAACTTAATTGATAAAGTATTTTATTATCGAAATAGAGATTAAGATTCGAATCCTATTTACACAAACTGCAAAATCTATTGGCGCTTTAGCTGGATGATAAAAAACAATCATTATATAAAGTTAGATTCCAAATGTTGCTATCTTATTGTTTAAAAAAACTATAATGAGAGTTTAAGTCTTTAATTAAGATCTATTTAACACGTACAAGTACAACTAACACTAGAAAGGAAAGCACCGCTTAACTCCAATAATCTGATTAAGTTAGCTGTATTAGTCTCCTATTTACTTAAAAACATAATAAAGACGAATGAGAAGTCCATATCATCTATAACCAATTAAATTAATGGCTAAGCCAGCCTTAATTTGCGGAATCTATTGAATTTAAATTGGTTGAGAAGTGTCCCAGAAAAAGTGGTTACTTTCAACAATGTACAAAACTTTTTGCTTGACCAGAGAGAGCTTTAAATATTTAAATTGAAATTTTTTAAAGGATACTCTGATGAAAGACTTTTTTAACTCCATTTTCCACCGATCAAAACAAAAACAAATTCAACCAACAAAAAAAAAGAGCTTTTTATTTATTATTATTTTTATTATAACCAAAAGATAGATGATATATAAAACCAACAGCTGTTATTATCAAATTTTATACATTATATTTTAAAGCGTTTAACAGAAGGATCATGGCAAGGATCAAAAATTAAATAATAGGAGTAAGTTAGACCCATTTATTTATATCCTCTCTTCTCCTTTTTTCCTCCTTTAATTTCACTTCTTTTTGGTGCATTGGTAAAGTGTATATAAATTTTAATGTACACACAATCTCCATGTGATGTGAGTTCACATTGTTGATGATTATTTCTATAGGTAATTTAGTTATAAATAAAAGAGAAAGGAAGAGGAATTTAACATAAAAAATTTACGTGATTTGAATATATCTTAATATTGAATAATATCGTAAACCATTAGCATTTGCTAAATTTTGAAAATTTATTATATTTAGTTTAGTTGACCAACCTCACCTCTTAAATTTTTACTTGACTATGCATTCAAGTATTAATAGAAGTAGAACTTTTTTTTTTTTTTGAGAAGAAGTCAGTTAGTTAAGTTAGAACATGAAATTTCTAGTGTACTAACAGGTCTAATATCACTAATGGTAGAACTTAGAATAGGATTATCAATTGTCAATCACATCTTGTAATTTTTTTATGGTAGTTAGATTTATACTTATATCCATCTAACTACCATATGAAGAAAGGAAAAAGAAAAAAACATAAATAATTTTACGTGTCGAATTACAATCTTGAATGGTATCGTAAACCAATAAAACCATTAATATTAACTAAATTTTGCATATATATATCATATTTAGTTTAATTATATAGTTGACCAACCTTACACGTCTTAGCCAGATTTTTATTTTGACCATGCATGCAATTATCACTTGTGGTAGAACTAATAATAAGATTGTCAGTTGTCAGTCACATCTCAGTAATTTTTACATGGTAGTTAGATGGTTATATCCATGATGTAATTTATAGAAAGACATTAACAATTTGATAAGCGCCAAGTGTTTTTGGATTTTTCTACAAAGTTAGAAGTTAGAAAAATTGATATAACTTACCTATGTTTTCAACAAAGGTGAACTGATGATTATCCGAGCTAATTTTTTTCCTATTTAACTGTGAATTTCAGCTAGTTTAATTAGTAAAATTTATTATTGTTATTATGAAATGTAGATATGTTATAAATTGAAATTCTATCATATATTTATAAATCAATAAAAAATTCACATTTAACCATTTCTGGTTAACAAATACGAACAATGAACCTTTTTGACATTATCTTATTGTGCTTCATTAAGCATTTTAATGGAGTCTTATTATTATTGTTGTTGTTTATTTTTCAGACTAATTAGGTCTGTTTTCCTGAATTATTATACCAATATTTACTAAGAGAGGTTATTATTACAAGGAATATAGTTTTTTTTTCCTTCTTGAATAATAACAAGTTGGCAAGTTGCCTAAGTTGGTTCTTATATAATCATAATTATGACCATATATATGATGCTTTTACCTTATCCTTATTGCACAAATTTTCGATAATAGAGACAAAGATGAAACCATTTATCACCTCTAATTTTGAGTAACAACCAAACGAATAAGACTTGTATTTGAAGCAAGATAATGACCGGCGGATGGAAATTCTTGAACTTCATAAAAACTAATATCATAAAGTAGTTGTCCTAGCTCTCTCATTGATTACTAATTTTTTATGGGTGCGGTGGCTAAAACCAATACTATGAGTAGAAGTTTTCAGACCTTAGGTAATTTTTGGTTGCTAAGTCATTAATTAGTAGTATTTAAATTTATTTAATTAGTGCTTGTTCAGATAATAAAAGTAAAATTATATAATTTCTATCATAAGTAAAACATACAGTTTAATATTATTTATTTTGTGTCAAGAACTTTGTAACTTAACTAATTTTCACATTTTAATATTTCTAATGGAGATATTTACGGCTCAAATTCGCTCTCTCCAGATTATTGCATGATAAAAAAATGTTATTGTAGAAGACTAAATTTCTTGGTTCGAAATAAATCAAACAAGTAAAAATAATTTCTCAAATACGAATTTGTATTTAATGAAAGTGTGGTACAATTCTCTGTAATTACAAGGATTTGATCCTCTGATTCGATCTCCTTAAAAGATTCGTGATATAGTTTTGATTTGAACACAAAGTATTCTTCAATTTGGCTGAAGGATGGATCGAAGATCTTTGAAATAAAATTACAATGAATTTCTGGCTATGAGCTTGTTAGAAATCCTTTGTTCTTCGCGTTCTTCGTGTTCTTCGTATGTTCTTCGTGTTCTTCGTGCGTTCTTCGTCTTCAAAGGTTTATGGTGGAAGCTTTTCGGGGCTTTAGAGGCTTGAATCCGTAAAGCTTTGTTGATTTGTGATTTGTCGAGGTTTCTGAAGGCTTTCGAGCTTAATTTCAGTGACCTCTAAGATCTAGGAGAGTGATTTTGATGATTTTGCTTCGAATGTTCGTCGTATTCGAAGGTTGAAGTTCCTGAAATTCTTAGAGGCTTTAAGGCTTGATTCCAGCAGAGTTTCAATACTTCTGAATGCTTCTTTGATGCAGCTTGTGCTCTAGATAGCTTGGTGTCCAAATGCCTTAGGAAGGCTTCTATTTATAGGAGTTTGGAGGTAGGTGAGCGACACGTGGCGGAGTTTGATTGGTGACACATATCACAACTTGATTGGTCTGCTTGTGTCATCGCTTACACAGCCGGATTGCTTGAGTCATCGCTTACACAGCCAGATTGCTTGAGTCATCGCTTACACAGCCGGATTCGCTTGCATCATCGCTTACACGCGCCTCCATGTGATTAGCATTTTGCATGTTTTTTCCTATTCCTGTCTTAATGAAATTTAGCAAATTTTTAGTAGCAGTATATGATACTTTGTAATTAGCCATACTTGGCGGACTTGGTGGCATGACGTGTCAGCTTGTGATAGGCCGGGAATTTTCCCTCTCTACAGTTATTTATAATTTATTCCCTTAAATGGGATTGTTGATTATGATGATGATTATTCATTGTTTATGGGTTCAAATTATTAAGGTCTCTAATTTTGACAGTTGGCTATGCTTGACCTCTAGTTAATCCAAATAAAAAAACTTAGTTTGTCCAACACAAAATTTGGCTATCAGCTTTAACAATAGTCCTTGCAAGGACTCTTCACATGCACAGCGCTACATATATACTTGGTTCTCAAGCAGTTAGTACAACATTGTAGTACATTTCCTTTCTATCCATATGTTATGAATGAGATCCAAAAATTAGTCCTACTCTGTTCATAAAAAAAAAAAAAAAAAAAAAAGGTACTACTCCTGTAGTACGAATTTTACTTTTTATTTATTTTGTTTCCCTTTTGATAGGTATAGACTATAGAGAGTATAGTTCCTATAATAATCCCTTCTGAAGACGCAGTTAAAAACTTAGGTTACTGTGTATGGTCTTTAGGTAAAGGGAGTTAGTACAAACAGCCAATTAAAAGACTTGCTTATCATGCGTCCAATATTTCTTTTTTTTCTTTTTTTGGGTAATATATATATATATATATATATATATATATATATATATATTTTGTCTTGTACAAATAAGTCAGTCACCATAATCTTGGAATTTATCCAATGATATTATAGGCGAAAAATGTCTTGACAAAAGAAATATGAAGAAATAATTTTCAGTTAACTTTACTCTACTCTCTTTTAATCTAAACAAATCATTATGGTATGGTTAAATTTTCATCTATCAAATAAAACAAGTATAATTAGTAATTTGAAAATTAGGCCATGTTCTCTCCCGGAATATTTAGGGTCCTCTTTGTTTTAAGGCAAATTTAGAGATTCTATCTCATGGCTAAAAATGAAAATGAATTTTTTAATAAATAAAAATATTGTACATTTTCATGTTATTTAAATTCTCAAACCATCAAATAAATAAAAAATAAAAAATAAAGCACTATTATATTTTAGAGAAATGTTCTTGATAAACTAATTGTTGTTTGTTCATTTAGACCCTTGTATACTCAGAATGTTTAACCTAATTAATTAACCAAATTGTTTCTTAGGTGTATTATTTAGATTTAGGTTAAACACAAACAATCATATCACTAAGTGTAGAAAAGTAAAGAAAATACGATATGATGACTCAAGAAAACCAATAAAACTGTCCAGGTTCAAGGTAAAAAAAATCTGGGGAGGATTTAACCTAAACTATCTCCAAGGCAACAAATTCACTAAATATAATGGAAGTTATACAATAGATTTTTCCCTAACACTCACACAACTTCGAATCCACAACTCTTCTATCTAAATTCATCACACACAAATACCCATGTTTGTGACTCTAAGATCCCACTCAGAGTTTTAAATCATCAGCTATGTATGATCTTGTTGCAGCAATTTCAGATCTACTGGTTCTAATAATGTGTAGATGGAATTTCGGCAATGATGTTGAAAGGATAAGACACAATACCTTTTAGATCTCAAAGGAGTATCTTCAAAATCATAACAAAACGTGGCTTAGGGTTTTCTTTAAATACTTTGTAAAAATAGATCTGAAACCTTAATAACTTAATGGGCTTAATGAGCTATTAGGCCGAAATTAAATTCTATAGATCTATGTATCGATCAGTCGAGCCTTCTTCTCGAATGGTTGAACCTGGTATGTTTCAAATTTCCTGAACTTGCAACTTTTTTTTTCTTGTATTTTGACTTGCAGCACTTTGAGCATTGTCTAATATATCTTATAAACTCTAATATCAATATCTAGATAAGTTTGTGCTTACAGTTTGCTAATTGTTTTAAACTTTTAGAACCTAACTAATGTCAACTATGAAATTTTCTTTTCCTTCGAAAACAAATAGGGTGAAACCTAATAACATTCTCCACAATCCCTGCATATCATAAGTAATCCATAAATACTTCAATTCCCCCCCCCCCCCAAAAAAAAGGTTTCAAAAAATATAAGGAAAGTTTTTTGAATTAGTTTTAAAATGTTGAGGACGAAAACTGATAAAGTTCTTCTCTTAAATCAATAATGTGAATATTGATCAAAAGAACTATGATGATGTTTGTGCTGTCTTCATATGTATGTAGTTAGCTATTATGGGGTGACCGGGTGGGGATCAGGGGACATGTGTCATATGGCAGTTGCACAACCTAGATAATAATTTTGGTGATTTGATTTATAAGGGAAACTAAAGGTCTGAAAGAGAATGAATTCAAGGAAGAAAAAACAGAAAGTTTAGTTTTTAAACGAAAGTATAATCTAAAATGGTTGCTTCTTCTTAAGGCGTGCAGCCATGGTCTTGCCATTATGGCTGTGTAAGGGGAATAGACATCTACTACGATAAAATCCACGTCCACCACCACTGGCCCTGACTACACAGGTAGTCGGATCAACCCCTTCGGAATGACAACCTTCTCTTCAAAGCTTATCAACGAGGAGTCGTAAGTCGTGAGATCCTCAGACTTCAAATTAAGGCCCTTGAACAAGTCCGGGTACATAATATCAGCCCTACTCCCTTGGTCAACCATCACTCTCTTTACGTCGTAACCCCTTATCCTCAGCATGATGACTAGAGCGTCATCATGCGGCTGGATAGTGCTAACCTTATCCTCCTCAGAAAATCCCAAAATGGGCGAAGGATTCCTTTTGATCCTCTTTGGCTCGGAGCTACGGTCCTCAGCAGAGTAATGCAATACTGACATTACTCTGGTAGGGCAAGACCCAGTCCGACCTGGCGCAGCAAAAATGACATTGATTGTGCCCAATGGAGGTCTTGAAATATTACTGCTTTGATTCATGGAACCAGATTGTGTGCCTTATTCATTAGGCCGATTCATGAATTGCCTTAACTTCCCTTCTTTGACTAGCTGGTCCAGATAATTCCACAAGTTCCTGCAGTTTTCCGTGGTGTGACCCTTATCCTGATGATAATTGCAATAGAGGTTCTGATTACGTTTTGTAGGGTCTCCTATCATTCTATTGGGCCACCTAAAATATGGTTCACGACAAATTTTCTCCAACACTTGCTGTACTGGCTCACAAAATACAGCGTTTACTGTCTGAGGAGGAGCCGACCTAGACTGGCCAGCAAAATCCCTCCGTGGCCATTTGCAGTTGTATCTCTCTGTCTTGAAATCCCTGCTCTCCTGAGGGATAATTTTCATTTTTCCCTTGCTCTGCTGCTGATCCTCCTCCACTCGCTTATACTCATCAATACGATCCATAAGCCGGCGAATAATTTTTACGGGTTTCTTGGTCAAAGACTTTCTTAAATCGTGTTCAACTGGAAGGCCGACCTTAAAAGTGTTAACTGCCACCTCATCAAAATTACCGTTAATCTCATTGAACGCTTCCCAGTATCTGTCCGAGTAAGTTTTCGGGGTTTCGCCTTCTCTCATGGTCATGGATAGTAACAAGTCTAGAGGCCGAGGTACTCTGCTGCATGTAACAAAACGAGACCCAAAGGCTACCGTAAGTTCCATGTAGGAATCAATGGAATCTGCTTTCAAGCCATTAAATCATCTCATCGAAACTGGCCCCAAGCTTGAGGGGAATACTTTGCACATCAAGGTTTCGTTCTGCGAATAGACCGCCATGCGTTGGTTAAAATGGCTCACGTGCTCCACCAGGTCTGTTCTGCCATTATAAATGGTGAAATTTGGTTGCGTGAAACAATTAGGAAGTTTTTCTTTCTCGATACGACGTGTGAAAGGTGACTTGGAAAGCTGGTGCAGTGCCTTTCCCATGGCGTCGCTGCCCAAGCCCCTGGGAAGAGGCTTCTTGCTTGCTCTGTCATGAAGACTTCCCTCTTGATATGAGAAAGTTTCGCTAGGAGGAGTTCTTGACCTCAGCTTATAGCCACTGCTCTAGGAGTCGTTTGAGGAAGAATCGGATACAGAAGGCGTCCGTTTTCGCTTGGTGCGACGCAGCTTTCTCTTCAGCTGGTCAATTTCCCTCTACATGGCTCTAGTGCCACCTTCATGGGGGATTCTGCTTCTGCCCTGTGTGTGATTACTGGCAGCTCGCCCTGGATGTACGCTGCCCTCTCGATCTCCCATCGGCTCTAAATGTTGAAAAGGATCTTCGTGCTAAGATCCCCAAGATTCTGCATGCTCTGGATCTGAACCCGCCATCACGTTATCTGCGCTCAAATACAAGAATACCCACAGACGGCGCCAATTGTAAGGACACAAATCACGCTAGATCAAAGTTACACTTTCAGACCAGCCTAATGAGCCATAAACAATGAATTTATAGAAAGTGAGCTTCTAATCTAGGTTATGAGACGGTAGATAACACAAAAGTTAGATCAAATTACAGAACACATGCGTACTCCTCATACATGGATGAAATATTGCTTTTCATATTGATGCCGAGGACAATCTTTGGTATTTCATTACCATTTCTCTCTGTAGTGTGTTTATGTGTGTGTTCCCCCCCCCCCATGTTTCTTCTTCCTTTGCCTTTTATAGGCCTGCATCATTTTCTCCTTTCTTCCACGTGTAGTCTAGATGCTCTTTTTGGATATTTGTCCCATCATTCTTTCTTACTAAAGTCTTTGGCGGTAAGTGTAAGGTTGAATTTTAATGTTCAGGTAACACTTCCTCATTAATGTGGCCAAAAAGGTAGGTATGGGGCCTTCAATGCGGTGATAGCAGCTTTATCCTTGATATTTGTCTATCACCTCCCTTTATCCCCTATTATCTTTTTCTCAGTTTTTGTATCTCAGGTCTTCAGTACGGATGCCCTTGGACCGCTAGGTCACTTGTCTCGTCCTCGGCAACATGCAGCCGAGGACTTGGTCATCCTCGGACGTCATGTTTCGAGGTGCTCTGCTCATGCATGACACTTTTCTTTATTACGTAACTTCGTAGGCGGGACTTGTCATGTCCTCAGACCATTCATGATATTGG
Source organism: Castanopsis chinensis (assembly GCA_032878915.1). Lineage (NCBI taxonomy): Eukaryota > Viridiplantae > Streptophyta > Magnoliopsida > Fagales > Fagaceae > Castanopsis > Castanopsis chinensis. The sequence continues at coordinate 1,956,883 of JAVQMG010000071.1, forward strand.
GTTGGACTTTCCTCCTTGTGAGAGCCTTTGGGTTGGTCCAATACGCATTTTGGGCCCATTGGCACTACAAGTACCATTAGGCTATCACTAAAATCCTCGATAACTAGTTTCATTAATGAAACAACAATAATTTTAAACGTATATATGCATATTGTCAAATTACTAATGTTAGAAAAAAAAATTAAATACAATTTCTTAGGTCTCACGTGTTAAGTTCCCAATTTGACATTCTTGATAACTAGTTTCATTGATCAAACAACAATTTTAAGCATGTGCATATTGTTAAATTGTTAATGTTAGGAAAAAAATTTAAATACATTTTCTTAGGTCTCGTGTGTTAAGTTCCCAATTTGACATCAGCCATTTGACGATATTAACCAATGCAGTAAAAATAGTGTCATTTTTTTTTAAGACAAATTAATTTCAATCACGTGATTTATTCACCAATGCAACAGTATGGTAGATTTTAAGTATAGAACCTAAGTTTTTTCCTTAATATTAGTATATTATATTAATTAAAATTTTAATTTCATATTCATTTGATTTTTATTAACATCATAATTGAATTTATTTATTCTAATATTTTTTACTATTTGATTTTATATAATATTTTATTTTTATTTAAAATAATAGTAATGAGAAAGAAAAGAAATTATACGTCTAAGATCTGGAGGGGTATTATTCGAATATGTGTGATGTATAGTTCAAGAAATACTGCTAAATATTTAAAATAAAATTATGAATTATGAATTATGATGTATGGTTTATATATGTACATTATTCAATAATTTACGAGCACGCTTAAATTACATAGATTCAAAATGATTGCATATATTTTATTAATATCATGTCCAAATAAGTCCAAGTAAACACTATTTCTCGAAACTAGTATTGTAGAGTACAAAATATGCTAGGCAATGGCTGATCTTCAAGGCTGGGATTTGATTTAAGAATTGTCTGCAATTAACAAGAATTGATGCAAAGTCAGCAGATGAGCTATCATTGTCAGAAGATAAATTAAGAATTGCTTTAGCATCAACATCTAATTCAACCGCAAGTAGCCCAAGAGACTCTTTAGGGTCTTATTGTAATAGGCTATATTTATACTGTTTTTTAATATATTGCCCTTTTATCATATATATGTGTTTGGTGTGTCTGTTCCATGACTTATGTTGTGATTATAAAGCAGTCCTTTTAACAAGATCGTTAAATGAAAATTGACTCTTACATACAAGAGAGTAGAGATGTGCAAATAATTAAGAATATGATAAAATTTAAAAGGAAAAAATTTAGTTACAAAATTGGTTGTAACTTAATATTACAACTTTACTTAATATCTTTTTATTAGAGGTGAATTTTAACAAATTTATCATTGGATTACATTTTCTTTTTATATCTTTCATGCTTGCAAATTTTTAAGAAAATTAAAAAATCAATAGTTATGTTATCAATAAATTTTTTAAATTGCAAGTTTTTGTAATTTAAAATTATACATAAAACATAATCTTATAGATCATATAGTAAATAATATCTGATTGATACAAAATTTGACATGTGTATTAAGAGCGTAGAGAACATGCAATTGAGCCGTTAGATTTTTAAAATATGTAGTAATGTTAATGATATTAAGTAAGATAATAGCCAAGGACTACAGACAATTTTGTAGCTAAACTTTATCCAATTCCAAAAAAAAAAAAAAAAAAAAATCACACATAAGATATATGTATCATTTATCTCACAACAGATTAAATGAGAAATAACATTTGTATTACAAAAGTGAAAATCATTTAGATTACAACTAATTTTATAGTTAAACTTTATCTAATAATAAAAAAATTCATACATGAGACATATGTATCATTCATCTCACAACAGATCATATGAGAAAAAACATTTGTGTTACAAAAGTGAAAATCATGCATGCATACTTAGGGTATGTTTGGTAACTGTTTTTTCCTCTTATTTTCTGTTTCCAAAAACAATTTGTTATTTTTGAGACTAAATAACTTGTTTGGCAACTCAAAATGGATAGAAAACAAAAATTGTTTTCAAAACTCAATTTACGGAGGAAACTGAAAATATGTAAAAAGCTGTTTTTAGTTTTGAATTTTCGAAAGCCAATGAAAAAACACATTTAATTTAATGAATTTATCTCATTTAATGAGTTAGCATTAGAATTCAAATCCTAATAACAACATATTTTAGTATTTTTTTTCAAAAAACTTTCTTCTTAATTTCAACTAACCAAATATGTTTTTGATTTCAAAAATACAAGAAAATTATTTTTTCATTATATTTTCAAAAATAAAATTTTGAAAATAAAAAATAGAAACTGTTACCAAATATAACTTTAGGCGCGGAATTTTTTGTTTTTGTTTACGATAGAGTAGCAGCGCAGGAGTTGAACGTCTTTAAATAGTACTATTACTTTTATTATGGAAAAATTAGGTTACTTTACGTTGTCGCCAAGGATCCTTTTCACAAAACAATATCTAATATCGTCTATCAAACACAATCCCCACTTGTATAGTCCCTCTCCCTTTCAATAAATACCCACATCTTTCTCTCATTCTGTATATGCTTAATGCTTGCATGCAACCAATGATAAAGACCATGGAGAGAGTTTTGCTGCTTGGTTTCTTTTCTTTAGCTTTGTTAGGAGTGTTCACCACATCATCATTAGCCCAAGATACTAGTCCTCTTCTAAATTCATCCAAGTTAGAAATGTTTGTGGATGAGCTTCTAGATATGCCCAAAATCCTAGGCTTTGATTCTGTGTATGGTGTTCCCAGATCTAAGTCACTGGAGATTGGCATGTACAGTAAAACATGGGTAAGTGGATTTTGTTTTTTCCTTCTAAATACACTCTTATTGCTCCACACTTCTTACTTGTGTTTTGTATATATAGTACCTGCTATCTGATTTTCGATTACTTAGTCAGTAATTAATGACCTTGCCACAATCATTTATATTGCACTTCTAGGCTTTATGCCTTTATTGTTAGTTCACCGAAAGAAGGTGAGTGACCAAGTTCTTACCTATGGAGTAAGAATGCCATGCATGGGATATACGTATATTCTCTCTCAAAGCATGTAAGTCTTATATGATTGTGAGACTCACATACTGTTAGAGAGAGGATACTTAAATCCGAAATATTTATCACTTGTTTACCTTTTAATCTTTTATATATATATATATATATATAAAGATGTGGTTTCTAATTGTGTTGTCCATATTCTTGCTACACGTTTCTTTATATAATAATATTGGGGTCTCCAATATTCTAATTCATGTTTTGTCTGTTGAGATGGGAGATTGCCTAGGCCCTAATCCTCTTTTGCATCAATAACATATTTCATTCAGCCAAAAGAAAAAAGAAAAAAAAGAAAAAACAGGGTTTTGAAGAGAGAAAGAGAGGAAAAAAAAATTACAAATAGTATGCAGAAGCAGAAGCAAATAATCAATGGAATTCACATAAGATGTTGGGGTGTTCCGTGTTCCTTGTTCATGTTAGTGTTCAGGGCTGGAATCAGAATCCAAGAAGCTACACAATTTTACGATACAAAGATTTCAACTTCAATACTTCTGAAACCGAGGAAAATTAATTTTTGCCAATTGGTACTTTTTATAAATGTTAATCAAAATGGCTAGTTTTGTGCCGAATAAGGGGATTAAGGAATTGGAACCACTTAGGCCTTAGATCCTTACGATGCCTTGAACGGTTGCACCCTCTTGCTTTTGCTATCAATAGCTCGCTTGACATATATATCTAGTTATATACTTTTTTTTTTTTTTCTTGAACTTTATATATCTAGTCTTTACATAGCTGATCAATGCCTTATTTAATATTCTTTATTAATAAGATTTTATATAATTAAAGTATCAAACACCCCGTTTGTCTAATCATCATGTCATTACCGCAAAAGACAGGCATGATGTCCTAGTAGAAGCCTTCACTCGGTCTTGGTAAATTTAGAAGGACAAAATTTTCCTTAAACTCACTACGAGCTAGTTCAAACTAGAATATATGTAAATTTTTAGTCATATGAGTTATTTAATAATCACATAACTTGTTCAAATGATTTAATATATATGAGTGGTTTTATAAGTTGCCTTAATGGGTTAGAGAAAATTTCTTTAATCCTGTTTTGAAGTAAATTGTCTAATATCAAATGTGCGATGCACCAATAGCAAATTAGTTGTAATTTCATTTGATTTTCTTCACAGAAATTCCACAGAGATATTCCTCCTACACCCGTGTATGCCTTTGGTGTATCTAAGGAAACCGCAACTATTCCAGGTCCAACAATCATGGCCCTTCATGGAATTGACACCAATGTTACATGGAAAAATTATCTCCCTCCAACGCACATATTGCCTTGGGACACATCCATCACAATTGCTGAACCTGCTGACAAGATAGGAATCCCTACAGTAGTCCATCTCCATGGTGGAATCGGAGAGCCCGAGAGTGATGGAAACCCAAACTCATGGTTCACTGCTAGATTCAAAGAAAAGGGATATGCATGGACCAAAGAAACATATAGCTACAACAACAACCAACATCCTGGAAATTTATGGTAAATGATGATAATAATTCTCTCAAAAACTTAAATTATTAAGAAATAATGGTTCTTCTCACGGTAAATCGATCTCTCCCTTTATATGTGAGATTTTAAAGGTTCAGACACAAGGTCACTATAATAAATTATCTAAAATATTAAACATTTAAATAATGATAAATTTAATAATTTAACCAATATTTTATTGTAATAGGTACCATGATCATGCCTTGGGATTGACTAGACTCAACCTCCTAGCTGGATTGGCTGGGGCCTACCATATCAACCACCCCAAATTGGAGGGCCCACTTGGACTCCCTAGCGGTGCTGAATTTGATCGTACATTGATTGTATTTGATCGTAGCTTTCGTATCGATGGTTCCATATACGTGAATTCCACGGGAGATAATCCCTCCATACACCCCCATTGGCGACCAGAATATTTTGGTGATGCTATCATAGTGAATGGAAAAGCTTGGCCACATATGATAGTACGGCGTCGTATGTATCGATTTCGTATTATAAATGCTAGTAGTGCTAGATTCTTTCGGTTCTTTTTCACCAATGGTCTAGGATTCATCCATGTGGGATCTGATTCGGCTTACCTTAATGAAGCTGTGACGACCAATGGGTTTTTACTATGCCCATCTGAGATTGCTGACGTGGTTGTTGATTTTTCCAAGTCAAAGAATGATAGTGCTATTCTAGCAAATGATGCACCGTATCCCTACCCAACTGGGAACCCAGTTGATGAAGCTAATGGCACAATCATGAAGTTTATCATCTTGACACGTACTGAGAATGACCCGGGGCAAACACCGAATAAGTTGATCCAATACCCAGGCCCTGATTTATCTAGTGTGACGCAGACACGATATATTACTATGTACGAGTACAAGAGTGCCACTAATCAACCAACTCATTTATATTTGAATGGGATATCATTTGAGGCACCAATCACTGAGACACCTAAAGTAGGGGCCACTGAAGTTTGGTATGTGATCAATCTAACGGGGGATAATCATCCTTTTCACATTCATTTGGCTCTTTTTGCAACATTGGATCAAACTAAGTTAGTGAACGAGACAGAGTTTAGTGATTGCATGATGAAAATCAATGATGCGATTAAGTGCCAAGTAAGCAAGTATGCAATTGGGAACAACATAGAGGTGCCAGTTGAGGAGAAAGGGTGGAAGAATGTTTTCAAAATGAGACCTGGATTTGTGACAAAGATTTTAGTGAAATTTTCTTACATACATTCAAATGAATCGTATCCGTTTGATGCAACTGCGAAGCCAGGCTACTTATACCATTGCCATGTAAGTATTTTCATTCTCTACTTTTTACTATGTTTTCATTTTGTTCTATTTTTTGTTCAAAGAATGACAATAATTGTAAAAACAAAGGTATGAAGGGTCACTAATATTACTATTGCCGCGTGTGTTTTAATAAATATTACTGTTTACTAAAAAAAAAGAGTAGGGATGTCTGTTTATAACTTCATTCTACAACTACAAAGACTAGTACTAGACCATTTTGTAATTGTACTCTAATTATGTAATATATTATCAACCCGATTTAAAATACTAATATTACTATTTTTGTATATGTTCTAATAAGTATTACTATTTGCTTAAAAAAAAAAAGTTATGCTCGGTCAAGGCTCGGGACTATTTAACATAAGTGATACAATGAACCTAATTTTGTTTACTAGAAAAAGTAAACTAAAAGAAAAATAAATTGCAAAAAAAAAAAATGATGAGTATTAACAAGTGTCTTAAGAATAAACGTTAAAAACCACTAAGTATTAACTATGAGTTACAATACAAACTTCCTTTTTTTTTTTTTTTTTGAGAAAGAGCTATTATACAAACTTAAAAATAAAAAAATGTGCACATACTGCAAATTAATTGCATAGAACATACAAATTAATTTTCTGTGACTAGCTATGATTTTTTAAAAATTAATGTATATATGTACAGTTTATTTATTTATTTATCTACTTGTACACTTTAAGGCTCTTCGTAAGTGTTAACTTTTAACAAAACTTTTAACTATTCTCAAAAAAAAAAAAAAAAAAAACTCTTAGAAGAATTAAAGCCATTTTTCCACCTGGAATTGATGAACCTCACTCTTGAATATCACCTGCAAAATTTTATATATAATATATATATATATATATATATATATATATATATATATTGCGTTATGAAAACATATTAAATTAAGAGTTATGAAAATTATTGTGTTTGTACTCTGTATTGTTACTCTTCATGCATATAATATATTAATGTGCATTTTTTTTTCATAGCTTATGGTGTTAGGGATTTCATGATTGTGTAAGATTCGCACTTTGTAAGAGGAGATACATATTTTTAATATGCATGATAGAATTACGAATAAAAATTGTCATTTTCTCGCTTTAATCTGCTAGATAAGACTGGCTATGAACCTTGCCATCAATTTTATAGTAAAAAATAGTGTCTATTGACGCGCTCTAATTTGCTCCTTAACGCATACAGATCTTGGATCACGAAGACAACGAGATGATGAGGCCCTACAAGCTCATCAAATAAGATTGGAGAAAGATATATGACGAACCTAAATAAGGTTTGTCACTCTGAGCCTCCCTAGTCTTTTTTAACTTATCAATTTGATACATATATGCCTGAAATTTTGAAAATCCTCTCTCTCTGAATGCTGGATCTTACCAGTTCTCGTGCACAAATTTGAATAATTAAGAAAGAATCCCTCATCTTGGAGATTGATTTTAATAGTCACGAAATTAAGAATCCCTCGTCTTAGAAATTGTAGTACTAGTATTTGCTGTACGTATTTGTTGTATCAAAAAAGGGAAATAAAGGAAAACAATTGTACAATTGATTGGTAAGAATGGAAAGCAAGTGTACAATTTATTGTGTTTTACAAAACGTTTAAAATAACCTGCTCAATTGTGGGCATTTGGTTTCAATGTTTAAGTTTTAGATAGACCAATTTACGCAGCTTTATGTTGGGGGTATGTACCAAAATAAAAGGACAAGCACCTAAAACCTAAAAACTTTATTTTATCCAACAACAAAAAATTTGAACAACATTAACATAAAAACCGTATAAATTGCAATTATATTTAAGATACACGAATTTGGATAGTTTATTTATGTAAATTTTATATATGGGATTCATGCCAAGAGTTTTGTATCTCAATGCATGCATCTCCTTCCTAGTATTTTTAATAGAAATCTCTAGGTTTAAATTCTCTCATCATATTAAAAAAATAAAAGAGAAGAAAAGCAAAGGGATTTATGTAAAACCTACATGAGCCCAACGTACAAGTGGTCTACAGGTGCTTTGCAAGAAGGTAGGAACTCAAATTCTAAGAATGAGAATGATATGTTTCTCTTTGTTTGGTAGTTTTACATTTTATAAATATATATATATATATATATATATATATATATATTTATTTATTGAGAGACCGCATCCCTAGCCCAAACCTTCCAACAGTTTTGGCACATAAAATCTAATAATCACCCATGAAAGGGGAAAAAAAATATTGTAGTACTGGTTCATAGAGATTTTCCCGGGTCCATGTTTTCCAGTAGATGGAAAAAGGGTGATGGGGTACCTTTTTTTTTTTTTTTGTGAAATAGTAAATTGATGTTTATCTAGTAGAAGTTGAGTTACATAGAAAATAATTAAGCTGTGTGATTCTCTCAATGCTCGATATCCTAGGCCCCTGGCTCTATAATGGAAGTTTTGGCTCTGTGATGCTAACAATGATTAACTGTACTAACTTATGTTTATCTATCCTATGGATAGATGAATGCCTATTCAGCTGGTACTTCAGGAGAGAGGAGAAAGAGGGAGAAAAGGGGTGCTAAGTGCTAACCTGTAAATCTTATTGTTATGTGATTTCAATAGATGCTGCATGTTTCTTTATTATAATGGTATGAGCGATATAACCTTCAAAGAGAGCATTTTTTCCCCTCTTTTATGGCAGGGACGACCTTGAGGTGTTCAAGTGGATGAAATCATTGAAATCTTGAGGCGTGCAAGGATGTGTGGACTTTTGTTTTTTTATTTTGACGTATTCACGTTATCATGTTAGGATTTTAGAATCATTGTGGACTTTGTAATATGTGGTCTTTTATATATGTGTGGTTGTAATAAACATTGAAAGAGATTTGGGCTCCGTTATATAATATTGAATTTTGGTATAATCTAGATTTTGTAATGTGGTTCTTTAAAATATATGTGCATTGTTTTTTTTTTTTCAAAATAAAAGAAAAACTTTATTTTGCGGGTTAGGAGACCCTAAAAAAAAAGGTTATTCCTTGCACTAGTTGTGTAACTTAGGACCAATGACAGAACTAAGGAGGCAAAAATAATATCTTGCACACACGTATATACATATATACACATGCACAAAGCATACATAGTATTTATGACATTTGGGAAAAAAAATGACATTCATTTAAATGCCAAGTGATATTTTAAAATCAGAAAATGCATAAAAAGATTGTATATTTATAATATTGTGTCTAATTACTAGGTTTTTTTTTTCTCTTCTCATACATAATCTTTTCATCAACTTTATGTACTTTGATAATGTCAATTGATCCAGAGCTCTTCTAATAAATTGCTCCACTTATTCCCTTTTTGTTTGTCTTATATTTCAATTAATGTGATTTTAATTATTTTAGTAAATTGCCATTTTTAATAAAAAAAAAATTGCTCTTTATTTAAGAACTTATCTATTTTTCATTATTAATTAAAGAAAAATGCTTTTTAAAATTAAGGCGAAAACCACATTTTCGTTTCTACATTTTCATACAATTCTCACTTTGGTCTTTAATTTTTATTTCCATCGCTTTTAGTCCTTATCTTGGAAAACGTGTCTCCTTTTTGTTCCTGCCATTATATCAGAGACGAAAAATGCACACGTGACAAAGAGAGTACATTGTTGGCATACTAAAAGCTGATGTGGCCATTAAAATAATAATAAAAAATGTTATTTGGCATTAAAAAAATGACACGTCAGTATTTGAATTAAAAATAATAATTTATTAATTTTAACTAAAAAAAAATAAAAATAGAATTAAAAACAAAAAATCACATTAATTGAGATCTAAGTGCGTTTTGAACAAGAACAACAAAAACACAAACACAAACCCAGATAGAAGATCACAAACCTAGAAATTAAAAAAAAAAAAAATCAAAATCAATTACCTTTCAGAATTAGATGGTGTAAAGCTAGAGTTTCATTAAAGCTAAATTAAATTAAATTAAACCCTTCTCTAATTCTAATAATAATAGCAAAGTACCTTTCAGTTTCAGAGAAATCTCCAATATTAACCAACTTTTTCAAGTTCTTGAACAAGAGCTTTGCGGCTCGGATTGTTCGCTGAATCGCGCAGAGCTTTGAAATTGAGAGCAACTCACGCAAAGTAGCCGAGTTCAAAATCCTCAAGATGTCCTCGATCCTCGAGAAATCCAATGGCGGAGATTCCATCATCATTAATGCTGTCATTGCTGTTGCTATCTAATCGAAAAGCTTGTGGCTCTCCTCTGGTGTTTGGCCCAAGGAGATCTTGGCTTTCTACCCGGCCGAGAATCCCATGGTGGTGGACGTGAATGATGAGAGTTGTTTGCAGAGAAAGGGCCATTCTAGGGTTTCAAGGGTTTTAGATTGGAGGGTTTGGGAGAGAGTTAGTGACTCGAGCGAGTTGGAATTGAGTGCTCTCACTTTGAGGAAGAGAATTGGAGGGGCTTTGAGGGCGACGGAGGTGAATAGGAGATTGGTGAGTAGCATGGGGAATGAATTGACTCGGTGAGTTGGGATTAAGCAGTTTGATTTTTTTTTTTTTTTAATTTCTCGGTTTGTGATCTTGTATCTGGGTTTGTGTTCTTGTTCAAGACACACTTAGATCTCAATTCATGTGATTTTTTGTTTTTAATTCTGTTTTTAATTTTTTTTTATTTAGTTAATATTAATAAATTAATTTTTTTTAATTTAGATGCTGACGTGACATTTTTTAATGCTAAATAACATTTATTATTATTATTTTAATGGTCACGTCAGCTTTTAGTATGCCAACAGTGTACTCTGTTTGCCACGTGTGCATTTTCCGTCTCTAATGTAATGGTAGGGACAAAAACGAGATGCATTTTCTAGGATAAGGATTGAAAGTGGTGGAAATAAAAGTTAGGGATCAAAGTGGGAATCGCGTGAAAATGTAGGGACGAAAATATGATTTTCGCCTAAAATTAGATATTAGAAAGACATGCATTAATTGAAATTCCTTCAAAAGTCTCAATAAAAAGTAACAGAGAAAGTATTACATAGTTCACTCAATAACCCAAGACAAAACATCACAATTACTCAATTAAGTATGGACAAAAAAAGAAAGATAATGGTTTTTTATGTTGAAGATTGATTTGAGCTGAAGCAATGTTGGGGGTCTCAGAAAACATAGCCAAGAATGGAAATGGTTTATTTGATTTATTTCTTTAAACTAGTTTCCTGCTAAAGTGAGAGAAAAAGGAAAATAAAAGAGAAAGTTTAGCAAGATACTAGTTAAAAGAAGTAAAAGAAAGATATACATAATTAAAGTGAGAGTTATGGTAGTGTTGTAGCATGTTATTATTATTCAAGAATGTGTTTTCACAAACTTTGACATAGTGAATACACAACGCATGTTGTGCTTGTTTGTGTAATTTTAGCTCTTCTGTTATCTGGACGATAGTGTCACAGAAGACACACGTTGGAGGTGTAGATTCTTTCATGGTAGGTGTTGGTATGGTAGGGATGTAGATGTAGGTGTAGGTTTTTGGGGTTTGGTTTCTCTCTAAGGGTGCGTTTTGTTAAGAAAAGGGATGAGATTGTCAAGAATGAATTAGGTCCAAGCAAATGTAGGAAATTAAAGAAGGAAGGTATGAAGTCTGTGAAGTTGAAGAACAAGAAGAGCCTAAACGACAACAACAGACTTAAAGAAAGAAAGATGACCTGCAGCAGAATGGCAACGTTTTGGGCTAAACAATTAAATAGATTGCTTGTAGTTTTGAGCATAGTTTTAAAAACCAAATTGGGCTAGCCGGTCCGACCGGTTCAACCGGGAATCAGATGCCAGTTTGGTCTAGTTAAAACACCAAAAACCGGTCAAAAACCGAAAAATCAGTAAAAAATGAGCAAAAACCGTGGTTGAATTAGAAATTTTTTAAACATGGTTTGATGCCCGGTTCAATTATTAAAACCATGGTTTTGAGAAATTAAGTGAGACGTGTGAGTATCACGTGAGATTAAGTGTATGTTGGTTAGAATTAGGGACGGATGTCATAAGATTATTGGCTCTGTGTTTGAAGGGAAGTTGGTTTCTTTTCCTGCCTAAAATTTGTTGCTCTGTTTTGTATATAAACGTAGAGCTTGTACATTGTAAAGTAGTTACTTTCATTTTCTCATTTTCAGTGTAAAGAAAATTCTCTCTCTGTGTGTTCTTTCGGTTTTCTCTAGAATCATCCTTTGGTTTCCAGGTTTTCACATGGTATCAAAGTATTAGCAAGATCAACTCAGATTGTTTTCTTTATTTTGCTTAATTCTTGTTTTCTTTCAAGCTTTGAAGTTTCAACAATGGCGTCTATTGAAGAAGCTTCAAATAATCAATCTTCTTCTACCGTGCATGAGAATTCTAGCAATCCTTGCTTTCTTAGCAGTAGTGATAGCAACACGTTTCAATTGTAGTTACTGTATAGCCTATAGTCTTTGATTTTTTTTTTATTCCCAATTTTCCCCTTCTAGTGTAATTGTTGTTTGTAGATGAATTGAGAGTGTGTTGTAGTCAATTTCCTCTAATGTGGGAACATGCATTTATACTTCTAATGTAATATTTTTCTTAATTTCTTCCAATATCTCAATGACTGTACTCATTGATCACTTCTATGCAAAACTATCAATTTGGTATTTTTTTTTAACAACTTTAGCCTCGATTGAATTAGTTTCTTTGATTTAATATTACTATGATCATGTTAAAATAATGAAATATTAGCCATGTTATTGGCATGCTAAATGTTTCTCCATGCAAATTATGATCACATTTCTATAATGATTTTTCATATTCATAGAGTATTTTAATTATAAAATAAAAAAAAGTTTTAAGAATATGTAATATCAATACTAGTAGGTACCTTAGTTTTAATCTAATAGTCTTTTTCTCCCTTCAAAAAAATATATTGCTACATTAATTTTGAGAGCAAAAGCTGAGAAGAAAAGAGAGAGAGAGTGAAAAAAAAAAAAAAAAAAAAACCTTTTTGGGTTGTTTTCAAATAACTAGTTTCATTTAAAATTGAGGGAAAATAAAAGAGCACCCCAAACTCCTGGGCCTTTATAAAAATGGGCCTTTGGCCCAAACCCAAAAAAAGTAAAAAAAAAAAAAAAAAAAAAAACCTATCAGACGACATTTTAAAGAACAGGAGATTCTTTATTTTCGTTCCCTTTTCTGCAAGAGATAGAAATATAAACACTCCGCCAAAAAAAGAAAAAACTAAATGGCAGTCCATCTCGGCCGTCCATTTCACTTTATCGCGAACTCCCAACCGTCCAATAAACTAAGAGTTACCAGCAGCTTCAATCCGAACCACTCCGTCAAGGTGAGCTTAACAACTCTTTCTCTCTCTTCCTTTTTAGTAAATAATTGAGAAAGCAGAGGACAGAAATGGAATTTAATGAAAATAGTTGTGGTTGTTGGGTGTGTTTGGAAACGCAGTTAAGGAGGGAGTACACGAGCGTAATGATAGTCCCGACAGGGATAGGAGCTGCCATTGGTGGATACGCAGGTGACGCTCTTCCTGTAGCTCGCGCTCTTTCCTCCGTCGTTGATTGCCTCATCACTCACCCTAATGTATGTAGTAGTATTAATGCATTGTGCCTCTACGACCTGTCGTTTTCCTTTTGGTTTTGGGTAATTTCTGTGTTTTGGATAAAAGAGTATCTCCAGTAATTAAAGCCCAGTTTTATTTCTTTGGGCCTGTAATATGGGCCTAGTTTTGGTTTTAGAAGAATGGCTCTTTTGCCTTGTTGGGCTATACTTGATAGATTTAATAGCCCAGCCAAACTTAATTAGCTTGACCAACGGGCCCATAGGTCCTATGGGCCTCAAAGACTACTTAAAGAGACCCTATGGGCCTCGAAGGCCCTTTTAGTATGTTTGATATATATTTTTTTTCCCCTAAAAACTAGCCCAAACTAAATCAACAGTTACGCATTTACAAATTCTAAATTTTATTTCCTTCAAAGTTCATTCTTGAATAATCTCACTAGCAATAAATAAATTTAAATTGAAAAATTACATTAAACTAAAAAAAATAAAAAGAGCCTCATTGCATGTGTGCGTACGCGCATGTCTCTCTCGTGTAGAATGATCATTTGAATTATTAGATGATTTTTCAAAATGGTTCGGACGAAAACTTTTTTTTTTTAATAACATGGCCAATATTACATCTTTTTTTTTGGGCACATTTTGTATGATCGTAAATATGTTGGGTTGTAAATTTTGGTAGTTTAGAATTTAGATTGCTTAATATATATATTTATTTGGATGTATATTTTGAGAAATTTACTATTAGATTATATTTTGTTTGATACTTGCAAAATTTCAAAATGATCGAAGATTAAAAATACAAATTCAGTGCACATGTTAAGAATAAAATATTAATCCAATAAGACCATGTATAATTTGGTGGCATAAAATAATGGCAGGTGCAACCAAATTTGTGTCACATTATTTATGTAATATCAACAACATTATATTAGCTTTATTTTTTTTGCAGGTGCTTAATGCAGCAATGCTGTACTGGCCCATGCCTAATGTTTTGTACGTGGAAGGTTATGCTCTTGATCGGTTTGCTGAAGGATCATGGGCGCTTCAACCTGTTCACCAAAATAGGGTGTGTTGTTTATGTGTCCCTTTCAATTTGCATTACTGTATGACTGTATGTGTCATGTCATATTCCCAGCCAAATAATGGGGGGAAAAACAGTGTGACAAGGTGCTGTCAGATTATTTCCTTGACCAGTGGTATTCAATTATGTATTAAACTTGTGATGTGAAGCAGGTGGGGTTGGTTCTTGATGCTGGATTGGAGGAGGAGCTTCGGATACGCCATTTACAAGTGGCTGATGCTGTAAGGGCTTCCCTTGGATTGCCTGTGGTGGAATATATTGTGACTGACACCCCTTTGGAGGTGCCCATTTTTATTTTAGCTGAGATATGCAGTAAGATGTAGTGATTTCACTCACTCAGCTTGTTTTTTAAATAGGGCTATGCTCACTCACCCCTTTGGAGGTACCATTTGCTAAGTGTTCTTGTTTGATGGTCAAGTACTTAGTGATTGATGAATAGGCTGTATCACATATCTGCTTATGATTTTTAACTTCACGAGGACCATTAAAGTCTGTGAAGAAAAATAGGAGCTCTGATTGGTCAGTGACGTGGTAAGCGTCCTGTAATGGAAATGTTTTTCTTATATTCTAGGTTGTTGCAAGTAATATTTTTGTGCGAGTTTTCACATCTTACACATCTGATGGAGAATTGCTTCTTTTTTTTTTTTGGCGTTTTTAATATTTTTCTCTTTCATGGTCAAAAAGTCATGTATACTTCTAATTATTATGATTTTAGATAAATTCTAAACTACCCAGCCAAGTAATCAGAGTTTTTCTTCCAATGTGAGTGCAAGAATCTGAATGGAACAAATATTGCAGGTAGAAAAGTGGGTTGATCCAAAGAGTGGGCAATCAACAGGGAGGATTAAACACCCTGGCTCATTACTGAGAGCTGTTCAGTCTTTAGTTAACCGATCAGCAGTGAATGCCATTGCAGTTGTTGGACGCTTTCCAGATGATGATGTTGAAGACACAGATGAATATGGACAAGGGATGGTATGACAATAATGGTTTTGTTATGTATTTGTCTTTAGGTAAGGCCATCCTGCTGCCACAGCTACTTAACACTGAACATAATGAGCATGTGAAGGCATGTTGTAGGGTAGCTATCTAAATTATTGAACAAGACCTTCATTACAGCCACATCTGCATTAATGAGAGCCATTGCCATTCAGAATTAAATTATATTCAAATATTACAATACAAGTTCTATATAATCCAGGAAGGTTGAATTAAAATAACTTATATGTCTATTTTCCTTTCACACTTGTCCATCATTACTTTTTATAATAAAATTTCAGCTAAATAACATCTCCCCTGGCAGTGGGCAGTGGTTCTTAATGGTTCTTGATGTCAACTTTGTGTCTATGGTTATTTATAGGTGTGGCTCATTGGGTGTTTGAGCGCAAAGCTTAAGCGAGTGCTTTTCCACCCATAGACTGTAGTAAGTTTTTTAGCAAAATGCAAAAATTATATTTCCCATAAAAATGCTTCAGCTTGAACTTTGTTCTAACCAATAGCTCTAATACCAATTTGTAAATGAAAAACAATAAACATGCATAACTATAAAAGACAAACAGCACAAGACACAAGAATTAATGTGGTTTGGTAACTCCATGACTACATCACAAGCAACACAAACCAAAATCCAATATCAATGGTATGAGTTACAACCATTTCACAGGCTCATATACCTCACAAATAATAACAAACGGATATTTTTGTATTCTAACTCTCACATTTACAACAAAATCTACACCACCACTCTATTTGTGTGGATTATTACACCTACCTACTTATTTTCTTTACCATTCCTACCGGGTATTATTACGCCTTCTTAGTAATCTTCTAATCAATGCATGATTCCAAAACCAAAAGAAACGTCTAAACTTATCCTTTAGTGAGTTGGACTAAAAAACTTCTTAAGCTGATCCCAAGAATTTGAAAGCTCGAATATGTGTGAAAACAGAGCTGTTTAGACCTCCAAATTAAAAAATTACGACTCGGTTGATTTTACTCTAACTTGACTAAATGCGGAATAGGGTAAATGCGAGTGAACAAACAATAAAACTACTCTAAGCCATATTTATCATATATCAACAATAAAATGAAAGCTAAAAGAGTAGGGATGAAAGATGCAAATACAAGATAACACCGAGACATGTTATCGAAGAACTCGGTCAAAAACCTCTTCGCCGCCCTTCAAGCGGTAAATCGATCCACTACAGAATAAGTTAGAGTACACGAATAATAAAAGACCCTCCAAGCGTAGTCTACTCCATGTACTTGAGTCCTCCAAGCTCCTGCTACCAGCTGACTTGACCAAGTCTTATTTTTTCTAGCTTTCCGGATCACGCAATTCAGCCTGATTGCATCCACCAAACAAATGGCTTCTTCCAATGCTTCCTAGCAGCACCAAAACCTCACTTTACATTTAGAATGGGTGTGGTAAGTGTTTAGTCTATTAACCTCTCAAGTATATGGATATGGAGAAGTAGGAGTTTGAGGAAAACTACAAAGGATTGTGTAGAGGATTGTGGGTATAACAATCTCTAACTTTAAGGGTTTTATCTAGGATTTTCTCTCTGAAAAGAACTCCTAACAATATGTGGGTAATGAGAGTATATATAGTGTGGGTGAAGACATAGTGGAGTGGATTTGCAAAATAGAATGTTTCGGGGGTATTTCGCGGGAAGGCCTTATCCGCGAGTTACTTGCGAAAACCAGCTGTCACGACTCTTCGCATTCCAATCATGTGCTCTGCACGTGGCTCACTTCGCAGGATAGCTTCTCCTGAAATCCACTTGCTTTTCAATAAAAACTTGAATCTTCACACTCTCTCTCACACACAACTCTTACGATAAAATTCCACATAGAATACAGGGTAAACATTATTGAACATAATTACAAACAAATTTGGTACGAAATTAAAACCAACACAAATAGTTGTAAATAACAACTTTACACTTTCAATTTAGTTTGATGATTGGTTTAAGTTGAAGCAATGTTGTTTCATTTTATTCTATAAAGATTCACACTTCGTTACACCTTGTTCTCTTTGCTTTGCAGGGAATAGATCTATTGGCAGGAGTTGAGGCAGTTATAAGCCATTTGGTGGTTCAGGAATTCAGAATTCCTTGTGCTCATGCTCCTGCATTATCACCCCTTCCCCTGAGCTTGTCTCTATGCCCAAAATCTGCTGCAGAGGAGGTCAGGATCTCTTTAGATCATAACCAATAAAAAAGTTACTTTTGAAGCCTAGGGGTGAAGTACTCTCTCTCTTGTTTGTCTGTGTGTCTGCCAATACACTCGTGCATTGTATGATAGGATGACATCAGCGATTTAGATGCAAATGGTTTTTGAACTAAATAGCATCACCTTGACCCATAAGCAAGAGATAGAGGGTAAGGGCATGGGTTTGATCCTATAGGACACCTATTGTATCATTGTTTAGTTTTGGATAATTTTTTTTCATACTGAATAAATATGTAAATAATGTGGACTATTTACTCTTTTAGTATGCCAATAACATATTCATACTGATTAAATGTAAAGAGAAAAAAATGTACTTAAAAAAAAGGGTGTGATTTGTGAGACCAGCACTACTTTATGAAAGGAAAATTTTTACTGTCATCGGATCGAATTTTCATGAATTAAGTTGCAGATTATCGGAATTGTCATCGGATGGAATATTCATAAATAAGAAGTGGTTTTTCTAAACATGCTAGCGCAGTATATTTATTCTTGAAGAACATAGCCAGCTAAGATGAAATAGAGCTGTGCAGATCAAGCTTGCAAGTTGAAGGATCTGAAAAGTCATGAGAAAAAAAAAAAAAAAAAAAAGAAGTTAAATTGGTATGGTTAGAGGTAAAAATTTTCATGGTCTAGCTGAAGCTTAAGGCTTTTCTGTTTGTCATTTGCGGAGTAGATTTTGGAGATTTGATTGGGAAAGCCTCACTTGTGTTGCAATTTCAGGACAGCGTATAGACACTGGTAAATTAAGATAAAAAGCTAGCCTATTGATCAGTGTCATTTACATGATTTCAATAGTAGCTTATATCCAAATCTAGACTGTCTCCTGTGTCATACCTACCTTGCCTAGAACAGGCTGATTTTTGTTGGTTAACTATTCTCATTCACTCTATCTCATATATTCTTATATCAAATCCTGTGCAACAGTTAGGACACACATTCTTGCCATGTGTGCTTGCTGGGCTAAGTAATGCACCACAGTACTTGGTCAAGAACAATGAGTCCTTGGAAAAGGGTTGCATGTTGGCAGGTGACGTTGATAGTGTTGTTCTACCTATAGATGCGTGTGGAGGAGATGGTACTCTTGCTTTTGCAAGAAGAAAAAGGAACAAGGTATAAATTCAGACAACTATTTTCACATTTTCTTCTTTTCCTGTTTAATAATGGTGGTTAAATATGCCAAGAACAAATTGGCTTAATTGAAGTTTTGATTCTTAGTCATCCCAGTCGTCCTTATGCCCCCAATAATTTCAATGATGAGCAATCAAGTTTTGGTTTCCAGTTCCTTAATGATTACTAATGTTGTTTTTGATACAGCCACTTATTATTGCTGTGGAGGAAAATGAAACAGTTCTCAATGATACGCCAGAGAAACTTGGAATTAAAGCGGTATGTGTCTTTATACTTTTACACCCTTTTCCTTCTTTTTGTTTTCATTCTTTTAGGTGTTCCCTGAAAGAAATTCATTGAAGAATTAATATTTATGTTCCATGAATCATCATTAGTGTTGTAATTCTCATATTGCCAGAAGGGTAAAATAAAGGCAAAAATGCAATATTTCATATTACATTTTTTGTCCAGTGTCCATTTAGGCACCCTTCAAATTTATCACCAGTGGTTGGGATTTACTTTACCAATAAACTTGCCTAGTCCTTGTGAACTCTATCAATTGAGCCACTTCCATAGTTCAGTTTGCAGCATGCCTAGGAGATGGTATCTCATGAGACATCTCTCTCACAACATGTGTGCCTAGAGTTGTGAGACTGTTCTATAATTTGCTTTTGAAAGTTTGAGACATTTGTTTTTCTTTCGTCTTTTAGAGTTACATTAAGAGGGAATACCTACATAACTATGATGTTCTTTTTAAATGAAGATTTTGGGGAAAATGGCAGTTAAATGCTATAATTTGGACAAGACACCTTGGTATATAATACGGTTCTTCATAGTCATGTCTTAGGTAGATTGATATGTTGGTAATTGCAATTTTCTACAAAAATGAGGAAAACGGATAAAGCGGAAGATAAAGAAAAAAAAAAAAAAGAAGAATCAATGCCCCTAATAGGCCGTCAAAATCTCCTTAGTGACCATCGGAATCCATTCTTCCATCCAAACAAACTAAAATTTTTATTATTTTTCTGACATGACTCCCTAAGGAACCATATATATATATATATGGTTATTGAATGGGATTTCACGTCTCATACAGATCAAGGTCTCAAACTATTGGGAAGCCATAGGTGTTATTGCAGCTCACAAGGCAGGAATAGACCCAATTTCACTCAGAAGAAACAGAATAAACAACATTCCATGCAATTCCAATATGCTTTCGAATGGTTATGCGTATTCCAGGATAATGCCCATCACCTGATTAATGTTTTGGACTATTTGTTCAACTTATATTCAAAACAAATGTTCAAAAGTTATTCTTTGGACTACTTTCAAGCTCAAGCTGGTTTACACTATAAGTTGATGTAGCCATCTTGATCATGAAAGAAGAGCCAAAAAGCTTGGCAGGTCACATTGGAGAAATCAACGTGAGGTTAGTCAGCATTTTGTTTTGATGGAACATAAAAACAACACCTAAATGCTTGTGGTTGTTGAGTCCCTTCAATGTTTCAGAACATTTGGACATCTGTTCAGTTGTACACATTAACTTTTCTTAACGTTAGAATAATATGGTGGTTGGTTTTGTAATGTTTTTATCTTGTAGCTGGCAGTGGCCCATATGAAACTTTCTTGATGCTCATTTATATAATTTCTGCAACAACATTGTTTTGTCATATTGTTTTTGTTTTATCTTCTGTGATGAGTTATTTTGTGAGTCTGTGACCGAGGTTTTCTTAAAAGGTATTCTTAGGTTACAATAAACAAGATAAACTGATGAAAAAAAAAAATTCATATAAACGAATTCTTAGGTTACAATATAACATGATTTTCGCTATCGAAAAAATCCAGTGCTAACACATTCTTAGGTTACAATATAATGTGTTCTAGAGAGTCTCATAGTGCACGTTAGCCCTTATGTGCTAACTTGAACTTGAGTCCTTAGCCCTGCTACGAGTGCCACTCCCAATGTGAGCTTCACCCTGCCCTCTTAGAGAGAGCTTTATGCGCCTCTCATGGGTATTTCTGCCCTTAATGGTGGCTTTGTCCATCCCCTTTGTGGGTCTCGAGCTAGCCTAGATTAGTTGTCTCCCTCACTGATGATGGTTAAATCACCCTCAAAAGCCGTTAGAGGTATTTCGAATGTCACTTTTTTTAATGTACAGTTTTTTTATTTTTTAATAATTCATTTTCAATTTTAACAAATAAACTACATTGACTATACATTAGGTTCATCTATCCTCAATAAAGGAAATGAACAAAAAAAAAAAAAGGAAAAAAAAGAAAGAAAAAAGAAACAAAATGAAGATATTATTTGTACATATAAATCATTTATGGCTTGTTTAGTTGAATTTATTTTCATTGGTCGAGTTTATTTTCATCCTAAGAGGGCCTGTAATTTTTTCTCTAGGGTCCTAGTCTCTCCTAACATATACTATATCTTGTAATTTTTTTTCCTTGTAGTTCTTTAGTGATAAATACTGTCTTTTTCTCTTCCCAAAAAAAATAATAATAAACCCATGTTTTTCATCCAATTTGGAAGAATAAGAAACTAAATTCAACAACCCCCCCCCCCCCCCCCCCCCCCCCCCAAACAAAAAAAAAAAAAACACCTGCTAGAGCAACCAGCGGCTAAATTGCGCACAACCATACCTAACTCCACAACTACAACAAACCAAAAACCCACATAAAGCAAATATTCCAACAATATTAAGTACCAACTGTGAGATGAAATGAAAACTAATCACCAATTAGAAAAGGCAAATGCAAGAAAATATGCATCCATTAACAAAATCTTTTCACCTTGTAAAAACAATGAATAGAATTTTGATGCAAAATTATTCAAGAAAATAGCAACTATAGCACTACAAAGTCCAAAACAAATCAACCTATCTGGCATTTGGGTACTACTGGGAAAATTGCAATGGTGCACAATAATCGACAAAATTCCCGTCCGGAACTAGTACAAATTAACAGTATGTTAGTTAGCTCAAAAAGGGGGGGGGGGGGGGGGGGGGGGGGGGGGGGGGGGGGGGGGGGGGGGGGGGGAAAGACAAGAAAAGAAAAATGTTATAGTGACCCATTGAGTCAGACCCTAATGCCCTTCTCACTCCAAAATAATTTTTGGGGGCCTAAAATAAATGTTTGCAACAACAATCACTGGGGTTATGAAAATTAAAGTAAAGTAGGTCATGGATATGGATGAGGGGTCAATTGTCCCACGAAATCTTTTTCACAACACGTTTGTTTCATAATTGTGTGGGTTTATATTGTGTGAGAGAGATAGTACGTATATAGGGTATATAATTTTTGGGGGGCCTAAAATAAATGTCTGCGACAACAATTACTGAGGTCACGAAAATGAAAGTAGAGTCATGGGCATGAATGAGGGGTCAATTGGTCTCATCATCTTCTTCACAACATGCGTGTTTCATAATTGTGTGAGGTTTATATTTTGTAAGAAAGATGATATATATATCGAATGCATAAATAGTTTGATATATAATTGTGTGGTGTTTGTACTTTATATATTGTGAGAGAGAAGGATAATTATTGTCTCTTTTCATAGTTTGATATTATTTTTTTCTTCATTTTTATTATTTTTTTATATAGTCAAATCATCATTTAAAAAGAGAGAGAGAGAGAGAGAGAGAGAGAGAGAGAGAGAGGATATTATTTGTGCATATAAATCATTTATGGCTTGTTTAGTTGAATTTATTTTCCTTGGTTGAGTTTATTTTCATCCTAAAAGGGCCTGTAATTTTTCTCTAGGGGCCTAGTCTCTTCTAACATATATTATTCTTGTAATTTTTTTTCCTTGTAATTCTTTAGTGATAAATACTGTCGTTTTCTCTCCCTAAAAAAAAATCCCCATTTTTTTCATCCAATTTGGAAGAATAAGAAACTAAATTCACCCCCCCCCCCCCACAAAAAAAAAAAAAAAAAAAAAACCTACTAAAGATGAGATGAGATTTAGGAGAGAAAGGGAGAAGTGATTTGCGTTGTTAATTAGTTTTGAGATGAACTGATCTATGTTGTTTGATTTTTGTGTTAAATTGATTTGTGATCAGAGTGTGCAAGATTTAAGTCAAGTTGTGCAAAAATATTTTTAAGAGTAATTAAATTAATAAAAAAATATTATATATATATAATTTTTTTTTCAAGTTAGGGGGTTCATTTGAACCCCTAGACTTACATGTGTAGTCGCCCCTGAGTATGTTAGTTAGCTCAAAAAAGAAAAAAAGAAAAAAAAAGAAAGCAATATGTTATAGTGACCCATTGAGTCAGACCCTAATGCCCTTCTCACTCCAAAATAATTTTTGGGGGGCCTAAAATAAATTTTTGCAACAACAATCACTGAGGTTACGAAAATGAAAGTAAGGGCAGGTTGTGGGCATGAATGAGGGGTCAATCGTTCTTGTCATCTTTTTCACAACACGTGTGTTCCATAATTGTGTGGGGTTTATATTTTGTAAGAGAGATGATACATATATCGGATGCATAAGATAGTTATTCTCTTTTTATAGTTTGATATATAATTGTGTGGTGTTTATATATTGTGAGAGAGATTGCACATATTATATATAAGATAATTATTGTCTCTTTTCATAGTTTGATATTATTTTTTTACATAGTCAAATCATCATTTTTTTTTAAAGAGAAAGAGAGAGAGAAAGGAAATATTTCATTTTTGATTAAAAAAAGTGTAGGGACGATAAATTCAATGTTGCATATGTATGTGCTTATTGGGCTAGAGGCCCAATCCGAGGACATTAAATGGTCCGAGGATGGAGAAATATTGAACCAAGAGGCCGTGATCATCCCGGAAGGCGGAAGGTGGTTCAAGGAGGAATCCTTCCTTGGCTAAATAAAGCCGAGGTAGGAAAGCGTTATCTGCCATCCAAAAGCAATGTTCTAAGAGATCCTATAAGTAAGGGTATGCATGGTAGACGTATAGGATAGGAAGAAGGGCTATGGAATATCCAAAATAAGGCTGGTACCACCGCATTAAATGCTCTACAGCTAATTCTCTAGCCACATTAATGAGGAAGTGATGCCTGAGCATCAAAGTTCAGCCTTACAGCCACTTCCAAGGACTTCAGGGAAGGGCTGATGGGACAAGTATTCAAACTAGAAATCTAATCCATACGTGGAGGTTGTAGAGAGGAAGAAGAATGTTATAAAAGGAGGGAGACACATTCAGGAAATGAGATCGAGAAAAATAGAGAAAACATTGTAGACTAGATATTTTTGTAATCTTCCTTTAAGAAGAAAGAAATATAAGAACTAGCTCCTTGGCTTGAGTCCGAGGATAGTTTTTCATCATAAAAACTAGTCCATTAATATTATTTTGTGATCTTGAGCCACTGCCGTTGTTAGCTAAGCCCATGAGAAACTAGATTTAGAACCCACTCTCTACAAATTTATTGTAATGGGCTCTTTGGGCCTATACTCTTTTTACTATTGGGCTTAGGTACAAATTGTGACCTTACAAAAAGGATAAAAGAAAAAGAATAAAAGAAAAAGAAAATAAAATAAGTAAGTTTAAATTAAAACAAAATTCTTTATGTTATAGTTTATTATTTTTCATAAACATGATTGCATAAGTGATGTACGGACACAAGTTGCACTGGACCTTAATAATACAAAGGGAACCAGTCCAAAGAGCCCGAAACAATAAATTTATAGAGAGTGAGC
The DNA here is from genome assembly GCA_032878915.1 of Castanopsis chinensis. Lineage (NCBI taxonomy): Eukaryota > Viridiplantae > Streptophyta > Magnoliopsida > Fagales > Fagaceae > Castanopsis > Castanopsis chinensis. Next base: position 1,981,431 of record JAVQMG010000071.1, read on the forward strand.
TTTAAATCTAGGTCTATGGATGTTGGGTAACATGCACTTTGAGCCAGATCACAGGCTGCATGCATAACACATTTATGTAACTGAAAGCCCTTTGTATACAAGTGCCGAGGACAATAACTGGGTATTTCATACAATTGTGTGTTGTTTGTTGTGTCGTCTGTATTGTCTCTTCCCTCCTCATTTTCTCTATCATTCGCCTTTTATATTACCCTCCTCTTTTTCCTCTTTCTTCCACGTGTGGATCAGAGGCTTCATCTAGATACTTGTTCCATCACCTTTTTTCCAAAGTCCTTGGCAATAGTTATAAGGCTGAATTCTAATACTTAGGCATCATTTCCCCATTAATGCAGCCAGAGAAGTAGTTGCAGAGCCTTCAATGCGGTGGTAGCAGCTCTACCCTAGATATTTCATGTCCTCTCTCCTTATCTTTTACCTTCACTTCCTTTGCCTTCGCGCTCAAGATGTTCAGTAATGATGCCTTTGAACTGCAAGATCACCCTTCTCCTCCTTGGCCACTGGTAGTCGAGAACATTCCCATCCTCGGATGTCATGCCTTATAATGTTTTAGCCAAACATTACCTCTTCCTCCTTTTACGTTATTTCATGGGCGGGTCTTCCTACGTCCTCGGACCAATTACACTGTTGGGTTGAGTTTTCAATCTTACAAGCATTCTTAGGCTAGCCCAACATATAACTTGGGCCCATTGGCCCTACAATAGCCCCTAAAAATCTGCATTTCTACTTCCTTGGGAGAAATGAGGATTTCGACACACATTCTGAATAACCCACAGTTACTAGGTATTATCATGACAAGAATGATGTCTCCTGAATTTCCACCTACATGCTTCTGGCACTTCAGTATGCAGAACATATTTTAATTAAATGTTGACGGCTTCTTGTTCTCCATGCTCAACCACGCGATGTCCATCCAACGGCTGAGTATTGCGTAGGGACATAGGTAGGAAACTTCCCACTTTATAACTCCCCTTGATATAAATATTACCAATTTAAAACTCTCTACCTACTCCAGAGATTGTACAATGAATCTGCCTATCCTTGTACTCTACACACGTCCTCATACTTATCAAGATCTAGGATGAGGCGACTTTACTTTTCCCAGCCTTCATTTTTCATTACTGTTACTCTTTCTTTCTTTCTTTCTTTCTTTCTTGCTATTCTGTGTTTCTTTATCCTCGGCTATCTATACCTTCTTAATCTTTCCACCACATCCACCCTCTACTCTTAAAAAATGGGTAGGTTTGCACCTTTAGTGGATAGTGCTGAGAAAATAGAGCAATTCAAAATTAATTACGGAATCCCACAGGGCGTGTTTGTCAAATACTGTGAGGAAGGAGAGTGGCACTCAAAGAGGGAAACCGGTGAGGCAGTCATCCCCATGATAGCTTTTATAGAGGGAGGGATGAAAATACTAATGAGACCGGTTACTAGAGATTATCTGAGAGCAGTTAGATTATGCCCTACACAATGCGCCCCAAATATGTTTAGGATTTTAGGTTCTGTAGATGCCCTAAATGAAAAGATGGGATTAGGACTCACCAACCACGACGTAAATTGGATTTACAACCTCCACCACCTAACGGGACAAGGGTATTACTTGAAGTCTAGGTGTGCAGAGGTTAGACTAATCCAGTGCCTCCCTCACTCCAACAAGGGCCTAAACAAAGATTTCTTAATAATATCTGGGGATTGACATGACGGTCTCCCCTGTCCGACAAGGGAGGGGAAACCAGGTGAATCTCTAAAACTTATTTGGAATGATACCATGCCATATTAGATTTTTTTTATTTTATTTTTATTTACCCTTTTTTTTTCTTATTCTACCTTGTTCCTCCTTTACATAAATTTGCAGACCCTTATGCAATTGCTCGTCACGCAACTGCTCGTTACGCAATTGCTCACCTTGTCGACTTCGCACGCCTAGACAGGGTTTTGAAAGCTGAGGTGCTTGTTCATTCAGACAATCAACTCTGGGTAGCACACCTAATCCTCAGATACGATCCAATTTCACAAGCTTTTCAGGTGCCGAAGTGTGTAATCAAGGCAAAAGACCCTCGGCTATCTCGGATTAGCGTTGCAGTTGACAGCTTTCTTCTTCCCGAGGGTGCTCCCATTCCACAAGGCACTCTCATCACCGAACCAGTACGACTCGTACCAGAAGGCATTCCGCTCACTACTTTTTCGACACAACCCACATTGGGCGAAGGATCCTCTTCTCAGCCAATTATAAAGGAAGAAGAAGAGGTTATTGAAGTCTCAGACTCTGAAAGTGAGTTTGAAGTATTTAATCGACTCCCTTCCCCTAAAGATCAAGTTGTTGTCCTCAGCACGTCCTCGTTAACCCTACAAGACATCACTCAACAACCTGATGCCATGGGTATTCAATGTAAGTCGAGACAAAGCCTTAAAGATGTATTGGAGGCTCAGGTAGGAACCCAAGAGCCTTCTAAGGTGGCTTAAGCGAAAGCTAAAGACAAAGGCATCGAGAAAGTCCCTCCATTCAAGCTTTCTCTTCCTCTGCAAACCTAGCCCCAACGCGTTGACCCATCAGAAGGGGAAAGACGCGATTAAGGGAGGAAAAGACCCCCTTGTCAAGGACATAGGACCTGAGAAAGGAAGGAAACAAGCTCGCACAACACAGACAAGGTCGGACAAACGGACCGAGTCTCATGCAGCTGTGCATGCCCCAATCTGGGCTCCCCAAATGACTATGGACGACCACGCAGTCACCATTGACGCGTCTCTCAGGACCTCCGACGAAGGTATAGCTGCATGCATAGCAGATGCATTGGAGTAAGCATTACTGCTGCCTGAGAACATAAGTGAGCTTAGAAGGATAAGAGATCAAAATATCTTCATGACATTGAAGAAAGAACTCTATGGTAAGGATATTAGTTAAATGCTTGTTTATCTTTTTTTTTTTTTTTTTTTAATTTTTTATATCATCCATTTCACTCTCTTTTAACAAAAAATTTTAATTACACATCATTACTTTACTGTACTCTACATGCAGGCCGTTCAATTTGCTCACAGGGTAGAGGAAATTGTTGCCAATACCTACAAATCCTTTAGGGCGGAAGATTTGAGGCTCAATAATACCCAGAGAATCCTTGAATTAAAGGAGAAGAAGCTGCACGAGGTCTTAGTTAACTTGAGCAAAGCAGAAAGTGAAAGATCTGGCTTAGAGGCTCAGTTAAAGACTACTGAAAAGCAAGCCGAGGACCAAAGACTATAGCTTAGGCAAGCAAATGAGAATTTTGCCGCAGCAAAGAAGTTGATTGAAGGTCTTAAGCAAGATCTGAGGAGATCCGAGAAGGCTAAGCAGGAAGCTATTAAGGCCAAAGAAGAGGCTATTACCAAGGCTCAAGAGGTTGAAAACGCAGTGGACCAAGCTGAACAAAGTGGTTATGAAGTGGAAGTGGCGGAAACCACTGAAATTTTTAAAGTTCAGGTGCCGAAAGTATGTAGGGACTATTGCCTCGAAGTGTGGAAGGAAGCATTATCCCAAGCTGAGGTTGATGCTTCCTCCCCTCTCTAGAAGGCAAAAAATGCCTATATTCCCTCGGTCATCTGAGTCACCACTTCTGTCAATGCCAAAGATGATGTTGGTCCCCTTGGAGCAGGGGTACAGCTAGGTGAAGCTGCCGTGGATCCTGTCTCTCTTGAACACCCACTCTCTACACAAGTCGGGTAAACCAAAAGGGTAGCGCATGAGGATATACAACTTCCTAATGAACCCAAGGAGTTACCCCAAGACAAAAAGGCTAGTGAAACGCTGGAGATTGTCTTGGCGACCTTGCCTATAGTTACCAAGGAAGGTCCAAAAGGCAAAGAGATAGCTGAGGGGTCCTCGGCTCAAATTGCAGCTCTTGCTGATCCCAAAGACCAATCAAAGATAAAGCATTGATCAACTTTTGTTTTTTTTGTTAATTTCCTTTTTATTTTAGTTTCCTTTCTATTTCCTTTTGATGTAATCCAACAATTTTCTTGTGGATGTATTTGCAAAGATTTTCAATTAATGAAAAGAACCAGTTCTTTGTATCGCAGTTTTGAGTTGTACTTACTACTAATATGTCGTTCTACTTATCATTTGTGCAGCATGATAGAGTAACAGTTTATATCCCTTATACTCATTGATAGTTACAAATAGATAAATAGGCAAGGACAATAGAATGTATAAGACCACTATACTTGCAAATGCTTTAAGTGATGCTCGTGAATTTCCATTCATTTCTTAGAATGAATAACACCCTTATGTAAAAAATTAAATAGTATATAAACCAGTTCTGTCAAGACGCATTCAAAAATTAACAACATATCAATGCATAAAAGGTATTAGCATAAGGAATGTTAGGTTCTCAGAAATGAATTATATGTGAATCAAGAGCAACTTAGATTTGATACCCAATAACTAATAAAAAATCAAGTTCTATAAAGCATACAATCTGAGGAACCTTTTACAGCCAAGTGTCTATTTGGTACTAGGTAAGATGTCAATTTTCACAAGGCATATGGTCCGAGAGGCCTACATAACAAAGTTTCTGTTTGACATTTAGTAAAACTGGGTTGAAAAGTTAATTTCTCCAAAGTAGATGATCCGAAAACTGGACGTAACTTTGGTTCTGTTTAACACTTAATGTTGAGATGTTAATTTCCCCAAAGTAGATGATCTCAGTACCAGACATAACTTTGGTTCTGTTTAACATTTAATAAAGATATCAATTTCCACAAGGTATGTTGTCCGAGGAACCTACATAACCAAGTTTCTGTTTGATACTTACAAATATAAATACAACATCTTGTGTATCATAACAACAACAAAACAAAAGCGGCAGAAATGCCTTTCATTAATAATAGTATCTTCGAAAATTACTTACATTTCAAGGATGTTTTACGACTTTTTCATCTAGACCTACAAGATAGTAAGCCCCTATACCAGCTACTGAAGTAATGCGATAAGTTTCTTCCCAGTTAGGTTCCAACTTTTCCCATGCTGGGTTCTTGGTAGTACCCAGGACTTTCACTAATACCAAATCTCCTAGAGCAAGTGGCCTTGACTTCATATGAGAATCGTATCCCTATTTCAGTTTTTGTTGATAACAAGCTAACTGGATCATTGCATTCTCCCTCCGTTCTTCAACCAGATCTAGGCTTCTTTCTAGTAATCTGTCATTATTACCGGGAGTGAAGGAACTCGTTCTCATCGTCAGGAACCCAGTTTCTAAAGGGATCATAGCCTCGGCACCATAAGTCATTGAGAAGGGTGTCTCCCCCATGGATCTTCGTGGCTTGGTTCGATACGTCCACAAAACGTACGGCAATTCCTCCACCCATCTGCCTTTGGCATTGTCTAGCCTTTTCTTAAGTCCATTAACTATATAACTTTGTTGACTGTCTCGGCCTGCCCATTTTCCTGAGGATAAGCTAGAATAGAGTACCTATTAGTTATGCCAATGTCACAACAATACCGTTTAAAAGCTTTACTGTCAAATTGCAAATCATTGTCTGATATAAGAGCATGAGGAACTCCAAACTAAGTAACAATATTCTTCCAAACAAACTTCTTCGCATCAGTATCTCTGATATTAGATAAGGGTTCAGCTTCCACCCACTTAGTGAAATAATCTGTTCTAACAATTAACCACCTCCTATTCCCAGATGCCTTTGGGAAGGGTCCTACGATGTTCAAGCTCCATTGCGCAAAAGGCCATGGACTTGTCAAAGGGTTAAGTGCACCTCCAAGCTGATGAATGTTAGGCACAAACCTTTGACATTGGTCACACTTCTTCGCACAGTTCTGAGCTTCTCGTTACATATTAGGCCACCAATACCCTTGCGTGAGAGCTCTGTGAGCTAAAGATCTTCTTCCTATATGACTTCCATAAATTTTCTTATGCAATTCTTCTAAAAGTAATTCTATTGTATCAGGATGTATACACAGTAAGTATGGTCCTAAAAAAGAACATTTGTATAGTTTTTGGTCCTCGGACAACCAAAATCTAGGTGTTTTCCTACGCACCTTATCCGCATCGGCTTTTTCCTTTGGCAAGACATCATCCTTAAGGAAAGACACTATAAGATTCATCCAGCTGGGTCCTAGCCTGATTTGATGAACTCGGATGATATTTCCATTGATTCTAGTAGGCTTACACAGGTCTTCAACAAGAATGACCCGAGGCAAACCTTGCGTTGAGAACGTGGCGAGGGTGGCCAATGAATTCGCATGTGTATTGCTATTCTTAGGAAGATGTAACAAAGTAAAGGATTCGAATTTAGATTGTAAATACCTGACTTGAGTTAGGAATTCCTGCATTTTTGGATCTCTAGCTTCCACCTTTCCTTCTACTTGGCCTACAATTAATTGCGAGTCCGAGAACATTTGCACCACCTTCCCTCCCATTTTTCGAACTATATCCATTCTTTCTACCAGAGCCTCATATTCGGCTTCATTATTGGTAGCTGAAAATCTTAATCTTAGGGATTTTTCCAGCTAAGCCCCTCTGGAGTTATCACTACCAACCCCACACCAGATCCCCTTTGATTTGCAGCCCCATCAACATAAACTTTCCACACTGAAGGCTTCTTACATGTGATTACGCCAACTGATTTTTCATCAATGTCCAAGCTCTTAACATTATCTTCTACTAAGGGTTCAGCGAATTCTGTGACCAAATCAGCTAACACTTGGCCTTTCACCGAGGTGCGAGGCATATACTTGATGTCAAAAGTCCCCAAAATGGTACCCCATTTAGCGATCCTACTTGTGTAATCAACGTTCCAAAGTACAGCTTTGAGAGGAAGTTGAGTCAAGACTACTACCGTATGAGATTGAAAGTAATGGGGGAGCTTATGTGTAGCATGCATCACGGCCAAGATTGCCTTTTCTAATGGCGAATAACGCACCTCGGCCTCATGTAAGGACTTACTCACATAATAAACTGGTTTCTGTATGTTTCCATAAACTCGTATCAGCACCAAACTAATAGCATGGTTAGCCAGAACAATATATGCAAACAGAACTTCGTCAACTTCGGGCCGAGACATGATGGGTGGGCCTGAAAGATACTCCTTAAGTTGCTGAAAAGCGGTGGCACATTCCTCGGTCCATTCAAAGCCTTTCTATTTATTCAACAACTGGAAAAAAGGTCTACACCAGTCTGCAGACCGCGAGATAAATCTATTGAGGGCAGCAGTCATTCCTGTCAACCTCTGCACTTCTTTTAGATTCTGAGGTGGCTGTAAGCTAACGATTGCCTTGACTTGAGCGGGATTGACTTGAGCGGGATTGACTTCGATTCTCCTATATGTTACCATATAGCCCAAAAACTTACCAGACCCTACTCCAAATGAACATTTGGAAGTATTAAGATGTAACTTGTACTTTCTCAGCGTTTGAAAAGTATCATCCAAGTCTGATATATGCGCAAAAATCGTTTTGCTCTTTACTACCATGTCATTCACATACACTTTGTTAGGACATATATGGTTCAAGTCTGTGAATATATGTCGCTATTTTATGTAATTGGCTTATCCTTAGACAAAACGCACTTTACTTGTAATTGGGTAGATTTAGGATGGGTTAAACACTTCAAGAAACTTGGGTTCAAGATTAAGTGTTGAAGCCGTCAAAATCTGTCCGAGAAACAAGCAAGGAAGTGCCAGTTTTTAAAGCTCGACACCTACCTCGACACATGCATCTATCGAGCTTTAAGAAGTTGTTTTTCCCTGAGCCTCGACAGCTTCTCGACACCTCTCGACACCTCTATCTGTCGAGAATTAAAGAAAGCAGATTTTCAGTTCTGTTTCAAGTCCAATCCGTGAGTGTGTCTTTGGGACTTCTTTTCTCTTAACCCTAGACATATAAAAGGATTATTTTAAGGGCCGTAAAAAGGATGCAAGTTGCACATTCATTCAGAACTTCCTGTTCATGCAATTTGTGATCTGAAAGACAAAGTTCGTGCCCTAGTTCATCTATGATGATTTGAAGAACTTTGCAGCCAACAATTATCTCTCTCTAGTTGGTATTTGAAGTCGCGTACTGGGATCCGCACATCTGGTTAGTCACGTACTTGGGAGCCGTGCATTGAAAGGAGAAACTGTCACTACAGAACAATTCCAATTGGGTATTGGGGTAAGAGTTCAACTGTAAGTTGGTGAGGTACTGGGATTCCTTGCTTGTAACTGCTTGTTGTGATAATAGTAGAGTTTCGGGAGTGGTGACCTTAAATCACCCGGTAGGGTTTTTGCAGTAAGGTTTTCCCCATTCGTAAACAAATCACCGTGTCATTTAATTTCCGCTGCTTAACTTAGTTTGGTGATTTGTTTGTGCTATCACGTGATATTGCATGATTAATTTGATTAATTAATAACTGGGCTAATTAATTAATTTAAGTTATCACAAGGGGTCAACGCGTTTGTGGCCTGGCACACTTCAATTGTTTTTCCCAATTGGGGCTCAAATATCCTCGTCATCATTCTTTTATAGGTAGCCTCTGCATTCTTTAGACCGAAAGGCATCACTTTGTAATGATAATTCCCTGTGGGCGTGATAAAGGCTGTTTTCTCCTGATCCTCCAAGCCAAGGGTATTTGGTGATAACCTTGAAAAGCATCTAGAAAACTCATCCGAGGGTGCCCAACAGTAGCATCCACCAGCTGATCTATGCGAGGCATTGAGAATGAATCTTTAGGACAAGCCTTATTCAAATCTGTGAAGTCCATGCACATTCTCCACTTTCCATTCTTCTTCTTCACTACCACTGTATGTGCCAACCATGCTGGATAAAACACCTCCTTGATAGCACCCGCCTTCTTGAGCTTCAGTACCTCTTTCTTAACAGCATCAGCATGCTTCTTAGACGAGCACCGAGGTGGTTGCCTTCTCGGCACTGCTGTCGGATTAACATTCAAGTGATGGCAAATGAAATTTGGGTTAACCCCTGGAGCTTCGTAAGCATTCCATGCGAATACATCAATGTTTAGTTTCAAAAACTTGACCAACTCCTCTTTCTCCTGAAGCGGCAGTTAAACTCATACCTGAAAAAACTTCTCCACATCATTATCGGTAAGTATCTTCTCTAGCTCCTCACACACAGGTTCCTCGACCTTGGCCACCTTTGGCGTGGCCAATGACGTTGATTGCTACAAACCTCCCCTAACTGAGGCCGACGACTCCTGCCCGGCCTGATGCATAATTGCTGCCGTTATACACTGTCTCACCATAGACTGGCTTCCGATGATTTCTTTGATAGATTCCCCAAATGAAAATTTCACCTTAACATGCAGAGTTGAAGAAACGGCACCTAGGGCACGCAACCAAGGCCTTGCCACAATAGCCGTGTAAGGAGAATAGACATCTACTACAATGAAATTTACATCTATAACTACTGGACCTGACTGCACAGGTAGCCGAATTTGCCCTTTCGGAATGACGGCTTTCCCCTCAAAACTTATCAATGGCGAATTGTAAGCGGTAAAATCTTTAAGCTTCAAGTTGAGCCCGTTAAATAAGTCAGGGTACATAATGTTGGCCCTACTCCCTTGATCAACCATTACTCTCTTCACATCATAGCCTCCTATCCTCAACATGATAACCAACGCGTCGTCATGTGGCTGGATAGTTCCAACTTTTTCTTCTTCAGAAAAACCTAAGATGGGTGAAGGGTTCCCTTTGATCCTTTTCTGCTCGAAGCTAAAGTCCTCGGCAGGAAGTTGTGATACTGATATTACCCTGGTAGAGCAAGAACCAGTCCGACTTGGAGCAGTGAAAATAACATTTATCGTGCCCAAAGGAGGCCTTAAAGTATTGCTACCCTGATTCACCGAACCAGCATGATTCCCCTGCCCATTAGGCTGATTCATAAACTGTCTCAGTTCTCCCTCTTTAGTCATCTGATCCAAATAATTCCATAGGGTCCTACAATTTTCTGTGGTGTGACCCTTCTCTTAATGGTAGTTACAATGGAAGTTCTAATTACATTTTATATGGTCCCCTACCATCTTATTAGGCCACCTAAAGTATGGCTTATGATGAATCTTCTCCAACACCTGTTGCACAGGTTCGCAAAACACAGCACTCACTGTTTGGGAAGGAGCTAAACCAAACTGACCGGCAAAATTCTTCCGAGACCATTTGTTATTGTACCTTTCCGACCTAAAATCCCTCATTTCCTGAGGGATAACCTTCATCTTCCCTTTACTTTGCTGCTGATCCTCTTTAACTCGTTTATCTTCATCAATACAATCCATGAGCCGACGTACACTTTTTACAAGCTTCTTGGTCAGGGATTTCCTTAAGTCGTGCTCAATTGGAAGGCCGACCTTGAAAGTGTTAATTGCCACTTCACCAAAATCACCATTAATCTCATTAAACATCTCCTAGTATCTATCTGAGCATGTTTCAGAGTTTCTCCCTCTCTCATGGCCATAGACAATAACGAATCCAGTGGTCGAGGTACTCTGTTGTAAGTAACAAAACGAGATCCAAATGCCATAGTGAGCTCCATGTAGGAATCAATAGAATTTTCCTTCAAGCCATTAAACCACCTCATTGCAACAGGCCCAAAGCTAAAGGAGAAAACTTTGCACATTAGAGTTTCATTCTTAGAATAGACCATCATTCGTTGATTAAAATGACTCACGTGCTCTATGGGGTCTATTCGGCCATTGTAAATGATGAAATTTGGTTGGGTGAAGTGGCGAGGAAGTTTCTTTTCTTAATCTTCCGCGTGAAAGGTGATTTGGAAAGTTGGTACAACGCCTTTCCCATGGCATCACTACCCAAGCCCTTGGAAAAAGACTTCTTGCTCATCCTATCGTGAAGATTCCCTGTCTCATACGAGAAAGATTCACTAGGAGGGGTTCTTGACCTGGGCCTATAACCGCTACTTTGGGAGTCATCAGAAGAAGGATCAGAAATAGAGGGTGTTCGTTTCCGTTTCACACGACACAGCTCCCTTTTCAAATGATCAATTTCCCTCTGCATGGCCTTAGCATCGTCTTCATGGAGGATTCTGCTTCCACCACGTGAATGACTCCTAGCAGTGTGCCCTATATGCACGCTATGCTCTCGATCTCCTTCCCGCTTCAAATGTTGAAAATGATCTTGATGTTGGGACCCTAAAGATTCTGCATGGTGTGGACCTAAACCTTTCATCACATTACCTGTCCCAGAACACAAGATTCCCCACAGACGGCGCCAATTGTACGGACATAAGTTGCATTAGACCCCAATAATACAAAGGGAACAGGTCCAAAGAGCCCGAAACAATAAATTTATTAAGAGTGTGCTTTAAATTTAGGTCTATGAATGTTGGGTAACATGCACTCTAAGCCAGATCGCAGGACGCAGGACGCATGCATAACACATTTATGTAACTGAAAGCCTTTTGTATACAAGTGTCGAGGACAATAACTGGGTATTTCATACAATTGTGTGTTGTTTGTTGTGTCATCTGTATTGTCTCTTCCCCCCTCCTTTTCTCTACCATTCGCCTTTTATATTACCCTCCTCATTTTCCTCTTTCTTCCACGTGTGGATCAGAGGCTTCATCTAGATACTTGTCCCATCACATTTTTCCCAAAGTCTTTGGCGGTAACTATAAGGCTGAATTCTAATACTCAAGTGTCATTTTTCCATTAATGCAACTAGAGAAGTAATTGCAGAGCCTTCAATATGGTCGTAGCAGCTTTACCCTAGATATTTCATGTCCTCTCTCCTTATCTTTTACCTTCACTTTCTTTGTCTTCGCGCTCAAGATCTTTAGTAATGATGCCTTTGAATTGCCAGATCACCCTTCTCCTCCTCGGCCACTGGTAGTCGAGAACATTCCCATTCTTGGACGCCATGTCTTATAATGTTTTAGCCAAACATGACATCTTCCTCCTTTTACGTTGTTTCATGGGCGGGCCTTCCTACGTCCTTGGACCAATTACACTGTTGGGTTGAGTTTTCAACCTTACAAGCATTCTTAGGCTGGCCCAACATATATCCTGGACCCATTAGCCCTACAAGTGATATTAGTTGAAAATAAGTATATAATAGTTCACAACTTGGTATTGTTTTTTACGTTAAACTTGAAAGTCCTGTATATATGCACAAATGGTTATTATACGGTTTAAAATTATTATAATTTAATCCTTTTATGAGTTTAACAAAAAATGACATAAAGTTATGCTTAATTGATGTTTTTTCTAGTTGCTAGAAATCCTTTTATGAGATTTATGTGTATTTTTTACAATGAAATAATTATAAAACAACTTACTCAGATATAAAATTGTCATAACAAATAAACATAAGACAATGAATATATTATATCTTTCTATGAGTTTTCTAACAATGGAAAAACCGTTTGAAATTCATATGGTGACATTTTCTAATATTGTATGGATTGGTTTAAGTGCATGTATATATATACATTGTGTGTGTTGTGCACATGTACATATGTATCTATGTACGTTTGTAGATGTAATGAGATATATGCATGTTAGCAAGGCAGATTATCTCTCTTATCTGTTGTGTTCTACTTTATGATCTACCAGTTATAGCTTGTTATGCATTATTTTTACTTTCTTTATAAAATAATTAAAATTTTAAAATAAATATACACATGACAAGCTGCGATTGGTGAAGCATAGAGTGGTACACAAAAAGTGAAATAAAGAATTTGTGTGTGTATACGAGAAATGTCGTATCTACAACATTTCTCACAACACTTCCACAAAAAAATTTAAATAGGTTAAACCAGCCCTTCTAATACAGGTGCAATACGGGCAACTAAACCACAGTCAATGAAAACAAGTAAGAAGGTTTATTATTAATAGCCCATCTGCATGGTGGGTGTTTCCTGATAGTGATTACTTCATCTACCCACTCTTTAGTCCTATTGCTTTTGAATTCTTGCTCGTGATTTGCTTCATTTTGTGGTAGGTATTATATTCTCTCCACCCAATTTTTTTTTTTAATAAAATGTTAATTAATTTTACCATTCCTTATCTGTTTAATTTTTGGTTAAGTAGTTTACAATGATAGTAGAACATGTGGTAAAATTCCCTAGATAATGGAAGCCTGGAAGGAGAATTCAAATAATGATGAAGTAATTGAATTTATCATTTATTATGAGCTTAAACATTTGGGGAAAAGAGATAGTTTGTTATTATTATTATTATTATTATTATTATTATTATTATTATTATTTTATGAAAAGTTTATTGAAATAGAACCCACATACATAGGAGCAACTAGGCATAATAGTTTTTATTCTAAAAAAGAAAAGACTACAGGCAAAGCCTTGCTTTTCTATTTTGATATTCATTAGAGAGAAAGTAAGCAAAGTATTACGTAACTCATATTAGTATGAACAATGCCAATTAATGCCACTAAGGCTGCGTTTGTTTTAGTGTAAAATATTTTTCAGGTGTAAAATAATTCCAGGTGAAAATATTTTCGGGAAAGGAAGGTAATTTCTAGTCTTTGGTTGCATTGTAAGAATTATATTAGAAAATAATTTCAAGTGCTTGGTAATATTTTGACAATGCAAATTTTCTACTAATTTTTCACATTTTCTCTGCCATTTTCTCAACTTCCAAACAAATTTTATATCAGAAAATCTACCAGCGCCCACACACCAGCACCACAGAAAATCCACCACCGCCCACACACCAACACCACACAATACAAAAATCACCAAAACACCACCACAACAGCAACAACAAAATTCAGAGATCAAAGAGAGAAAGATTGAGAGATTGAGGGAAAGAGAGATAGATCGGAAAAGAGAGATCGGTCTTCAGCGGTGGAGACGATCTTCAACGACGGCGACGAGAATGAGATGCAAGGCTCCGATCTAGATGGTGGCAACGTTGGAGCTCAACCTATACTCATCAGTGCATGGCTAGCGATTAGAGAGGTGAGTCTTGGGTGTTTGTGGATCGATGATGAGGGAGGGAGAAGAAGAGTTGAGGAAGAAGAGAGGGAAAAAAAAAAAGAAGAAGCTTGGTCGGCGCGTGATCTGGGCGCTGGGGCGGTGTGATCTGGGCGGTGGGGGCGACACGATCTGAGCTAGCCAGAGCTTGGCTGGATGGCCACTGGTGCTCTCTCTTCTTGCTCTCTCTCCCTCTCTCTCTCTCTCTGTCTCTGAGTCCTGAAAACCATTTGAAGGTAAAATAGAAATGGAAATGTATTTACGGCTTAAGAGACATATTTTATAGTCAAACTGAATCAAATTTTCAGTTTGACTATATTTTCAAGTGGTGCCAAACACACACCCAGGTGTAGAATAATTTCCTGAAAATATTTTTTAACCAAAACAAACGCAGCCTAAGTGACAATTTACAAACATCTTAACAATCATATACTCACAAAATTTTATCCCAAAGGTTTCATAATCATTTCTTTTTCATCTTTCCTATTACATTGAACACATGCGGGTTTCAGTTAGCTTAATTAGTAAAATTGGTATTTTGGTCTGATGATAAAAAGTTATCATCAAGAGTGGATATTATAAGTTGAACTTTAAAAAAAAAAAATTAAACGCATGATTTTCAAAATTAAAGATAGTGATTACGTATAGTTTTCAAAATTACAGTTGCAAAACAGTGTGAGTTAATATATATTGCAAAATAAAAAATAAACAAATTTAATGTATGAAAATTACGTAAAATTTGTCACCATACAGATCGAGATAAGAACCACAAGAGCCTCAGAGAATCGAAAGCTATAAGAGCCGTTTAAGACATGAGAACAGGGTTTAATTTTATCCACCCAGTAGTAGCCATTACTCTATTGCCAGCAGTGAGTAATTGCCTTTCTGAATTATTGTCCTCCAATTGTATTGGAATGCGTGCAAGGCTTAGCTTCTTGACAATTTTAAATAACTAGCTGTAGCTTTCATCTTTGTCGATCACTGTAGCACAGAAGTAACCAAACCCTGTCAATCATTCGTTGGAATTGTTGGCAGTTCCATCTATAATGAGTTCTTGTTGTTAATAATATAAAGGAATATGATAGCAAGAATGGAGAACCTCTCAATCTTTTTCTAGTATCTTTTGGAAGTTTTCGGTGCTGACTCATGAGAAGCAACAACCCTATCCACAACTATTTGTATCCTATTCATTCAGATAGAGATAGAGATAAAGAGATTTCTACCAAAAAAAGATAACAGATAGAGATAGTGCAATGTCATTCCTGAAAATTCTCTCTCCTTTTAAGTTAATTAATTATATATAATTTGAGGATTTAAAATCAAGAGGTTTTAAGAACAGTTATTAATACATAAATTATACTTTAGAGAAAAAAAAAACCCATTGTGGTGGATTTAAAATAATATTGAAAAAGAAAGCACATTTTTAGTGAATTTAATCAATAGAACAAATTTTCTTTTTATATTTGATTCAATTTATTTAAACTCAAAACTAAAAAATTTGGAACTTATTTATCATTTTCACTATGGAAAAAAAAAAAGACCAAAAAAAAAAAAAAAAAAAGATACGAGAAACAAGAAGGCCCATCTATTGTGATGCCCACCTTGACTTTGCTACTTAGAATTGCATTATTAAGAAAAAATATTCATTACGAGGTGGCACTTTCAATGGGTCTTCTTTCACTTTGGTATTCAATTAAATTGATAGTGGCCGGGTAGATAGCATTAGCACGTGATCTCCGCTAGCTACCACGCCCACCATCAATATCCACCTGCATGTACTACGTTTCCACAAAACAAATGATTCTCCCTTAGGTGAGTTTTGGATCATAGTAAGAATTAAAAGTAAATAAAAGTACATTTATATATATATATATATATATATATATATATATATTTTTAAAAGGTCCAAAAAATAGACTCTATAACAATGTAAATAAGCCGAATAAGAGAAAAAGGGGGGGGGGGGGGGGGAAGAATTCAGATTGCATGTGTGTGTAGGGCATCAATCTTAATCAACTTCAATTTAAGTTGTAACCAAATATCAATATTGATCAACCTTAATGATTTTTAGTTCTTTATATGTAATAATTCTTATAAAGTACATTATTGATTAAGCATGCAAAACTTGTATCAGTAATTAGAAAAGAATTGAATCTCTATTTTAAGATGAAATAGGACATACTAGAAATTACAACCAAAAAAAAAAAAACGTTACAATGATAATTAACAAAGAGAAATTAGAAAAGACTATATTAAAAATCCAGATTCAGCAATTGTAAAGTATATACTGTCTCTCTTTGTCAACAAGAAGATGGATAAAGTTTTCTAATCTTTTTTTTTTTTTTAATAAGAAAGCATTCTAATCTTTTTTTTTTAAATATATATACAAGATAAAAATTCTATTTTAACATAATTTAAGTGTATATATATGTGTAAAGCTCATTTCTAGAGACTTGAACCCTAATTCTTATCCCTACAGTACCCCACAAGCATTTATACTTGTGGAGTAATGAGTTATGTAGCATAAAAAATAAAAGTGGCAAGTGTTTAAGAGTTCACATGATTATGTGCATTGCACATAACCATTGGATACATGTAGTTTTTTTTTTAACTACCACATAACCCATTAGGCAGCAATTGCTAAATATTAGTATGCAGTAAAATCTTTCCTTTATTTAATTAGACTTTTAGATTTATCAATGAGGTTGCAAATAAAATCAATTTCAAAAATACAAAACTTGGGAAAATTCTTAGGTAGTCTCGGAATATAGTGAAATGACACTCCTTCTTCTCATATTCATGGTGGACTCCGCCATGAATTTAATTTGCGGACTTCGTCATGAATGTGAGATGAAACAGTACTGTGGGGGCAGAAGTATCAAAACACCTACTTGAGCCTTGGGCCTGGTCCGAAAAAGTTGACTCCTCCAAATGGCTGCAGGGCGGGAGTAAGGCCGCCTAACTTAAGGTCCCAGGAGCCCACTGAGCGGGTTATTGGTTGGCCGATTGGGAAGAGTCTGAGGAGAGGGGTTTCCTCGGACAACTGAAACAAGGGTCATAAGATGAACCATGATGCCTAGGAAGGAACTCGTGAAGCTCAACAAGCAATATTACACTTCAACGAAATGCAAAGGGGGAGAACAGGTGGGAAGTACTCTGCATAAAGCTGCTACCATTGCATTAAAGGCTTCACACCTACCCATTTGGCCGCATTAATAGGGAAGTGATCCCTGAGGGGACGGTGATCAGCCTTATAGCCATTGAGGGAAGTTTCCAAGAAGACAATGAATGGAAAAGGGATCTGCATTTATGGCTCCATGAATAAGAACATGAAAAGGAGGAATATAAATTGAAAGGGTGAGGGCATTGGAAGGGGATCTTGACTCCTTTAAGACAAAGGCTTTTTTTTTTTTTTTTTTTCTCCCAAGCAGAATAAGGGGAACGAATACAGAGACTCCTCGGCTTACGTCCGAGGAAAGCCAGAATCGCACCACCAGCTCATTGCAAGCAACTGTGGACTTAGCCCAAACACCACTGCTTTCCATTGTCCTAAGAAGTCTAGGCTTCAAGCCTACTCTCTACAAATTTTATTGTTTAGGCCACTTGGGCCTGCCCTGTCACGCACTTGAGCCCAAGCTTGATTTGTGTCCTTACAAGTACTATTTTTCGGGCTCCGGAATTACCTAAGGGTCCGTCCATTTGGATGGAAAATAAGGAGGGTGGAAAATAGAGGAAGGAAAATAGGGTAGAAAATATTATTTTCTACTGTTCGTTTGGAGAAGGAAAATAAGAAGGAGAGAAAACCGGGGAAAAAGTTTTCTCTCTGGGTCCACATTTTTTTTTTCCTTACAAATTGGAAGGAAAATTTGGAGAGAAAAGTGTTATGGTAGCACCTTTACAAAAATACCTTCTTCCCACCTATTTTTTTTTTTTTTCAATGTTCTCTTCTCTCTCTCTTATTTATTTATTTTTTTTTTCTTCCAACGTGACCTGATCTTCAACTTTTTTTTTTTTTTTACATTATAATAATAAAAATATAGATATAAATTTATATATATGATGTGATAAATTTTATATTATGTAATAAGTATAAATAAATCTATTTCTTACATATTATGTAACAATGATATAATAGTCAATTTGTATAAATTACATTTTTCATTCTTCCATTTTTCTCTCCAACAGAATAAAATAGTTTTTCACCCATCCACTTTTTCACCCCTCCAACCGAACACACAAGAGGGAAAACTAAATATTTTCCATCCTCCCATTTTTCCGTTCTCCTACAATTTTTCATCCTCCCACTTTTCCACTCCTCCAACTGAACGGACTCCCTAAGAATTACTTCAAAACTTGATGGACACATTGTCCTATTGATGGAGAAATTCCCACATTAATTGCATTACTTTCAGATTAATAAAAGCTTCCAAAAATAGTTGAGATGGTCCCAAAAAAATCATAATCATGCTTATGGTTATTGGTTACCAAACATGCAACAATTCAAAAGAAAAGAGAAAGGCACAAAAGAAATAACATTAATGTGATTATAATTTAAATGCCATTTCTAGTTTAGATATGTTAGAAACGTGGTAAGCGGATCACAGCACAGCTTTAGCAACGGTTAGGCAACTGCTACTAAATCTTTAGAAGCAGTTTTTGACCTTTTGCAGAGGCTAAATTTCCTGTTGGGTAAATTTCCTGTTGGGATGGAAAGCGAAGAAAACAGTGTATTTTTTGTGTTGTAAGCTTTGCTAATGCAATGTGAGAGAGAGAGAGTTTTGGGTTGCAATCTACTATGTATTTGTAGGATTCCTCTACGTGGTAGATCTCTAATATTTTTGGAGGTTTGATATTTGACACCTACTAAGGAATTATTTTTTGTGAGTTACTAATGGATGTGATAAAGTTATTGTTAGATTATATAGGTTTACTTTTGCTTTTAAATTTAGCCCTAGATAATGTTCACTTATAGCTATGGCTATTTTAGTGGCTTAAGGGACAAGTAAGTTGACTTTTAAATTTATAGTTTCTCCATGGGATAATTCCGTAGTGTGGTAGGGACGGTTGGATCTATCAAAGTTGAAGTCATAAAATTTGTAAGGTTAATTTGTTCTGAAAATACATGTACCTATAATCAGTTTAGACCTTTAGCACCATAGTATCTCAAAAAGTTTCAAAATTTCAATTTAATTTCATCAAATTTTGACCTTGCTTCTTGTTTGCTAGATTGATGTTTTTCCTAACACTCAGCTTTTCCTTCCTTCTCTTCTTATTATCACGGCCTTAATCCTTTTAACTGAGTGGAACTTGGGGCTTGTCCTAAATTTATAACAAAACCTTTCACTACTGCACATTTTTAAGAATCATTTAAACTAAATTCAGAGCTAGGACTTTTTTTTTTTCCTAAGAGAAAGAGATTCAAATCTTGAATGTTTTTATTGAAAATATTAGAAAATATCATTAGACCTAAAGATCATTTACATTTGCTGTAACATCTAACCTTAAAAGAGGTTGTTTATCAATTTCAGAATTTTTTTTTTTTCATTTTTTAACTTTGCACCTTAAACATTCTGGTCATTAGTCGTTGTTTTATAGGTGACTCTGATTCCATTAATAAAAATGTTGAATTTCATGAAGCGCTGTATGAAATTAACAAGACGAAGTAGTCAGTCAACCAACCAACCACCATTCATTTTTTGTTTGACAGGTTCCATTTTTGATCCTTTTATATATATATATATTTATATATATATATATATATATATATATATATATATATTCTTGTATTATTTTGATACTCAACCAGTCAAGTTTTTGATAAAAAAAGCTAGCTTCTACCTTCCAGTCTAAGTTTATCCCTAGCTTTACGAATCAAGTGCACCGAAATTGTGAAATCATTTGAAATTTTGTCAACCAAATTATATTATATGAAAAAAAGTGCTTAGGTCCAATGAACGTAGCATTTTTTTTATTATTGTGTTTTGTTTAGAATTGTGATTGTCTATCTTTACAAAATTAGAATGAATTGACTTGGTTTTCTAAGAATGAAACACAGATTACACCATTATTAATGGAAACTTCAGTACTTTAATGGACTTCTTTAACCTTTTAAAGGAAAAGTTGGTAGTCCACATTCTTACTTCTTACAGTCTAATGATGGTTTAACTTATTAATTACTATATTAAATTTATAATGGAGATGGATAAGGCATTGCCTTAGTTATGAGGTAAATTCTAAATTTCTTTAGAGGCTCGAGAATCCTACATATAGACAACATTTAATTACTAAAATAATGGTGGATCAAAGGAGTTCTTCCAATGTACTAAAAGTTCACATGCAAACATATGTTAATAAAGGGAAATTCGATAACGCCCTGATTAGGGGTGGCAATTTTTATCCATATCCATGAACCCGCCCATTACTCACCTTATTTGGATAAGTCTTAACCCAACCCATTTAAGTATTTGGGTTAAATGGATAAAACCCATTTGGTTATTTAATTAGATGGGTCTAAATAGATAAATCCACTAATACGCACTAAACCCATCTAAAATTTAAATAAACAACATAAAATCTAAATTTCTAAAAAATAACCAAAATACCCCTGAAATCTAAAAAATGACCAAAACACTCCCAAAACCCAAAAAATTACCAAAATACGCCCAAAATCAAAAAAATGACCAAAATACACCCAAAACCTAAAAAATGACCAAAATAGCACCAAAACCCAAAAAAATGACTAAAATACCCTCAAAACCTAAAAATGACCAAAATACCCCCGAAACTAAAAAAATTACCAAAATATTCCAAAAACCTAAAAATGACCAAAATACCACAAAACCTAAAATTTACCAAAATACCCACAAAACCCAAAAAATGACCAAAATACCCCCGAAACCTATAAAATGACCAAAATACCCCTGAAACCCAAAAATGACCAAAATACCCCTGAAACTAAAAAATGACCAAAATACCCCTGAAACTTAAAAAATTACCAAATACCCTCGAAACCCATAAAATGACCAAAATACCCCCAAAACCTAAAAAAAAGTCCAAAATACCCACAAAACCCAAAAAATGACCAAAATACCCCGGAAACCTAAAAAAATGACCAAAATAGCCCCAAAACCAAAAAATGACCAAAATACCCCCGAAACCCAAAAAATGACCAAAATACACCCAAAACCTAAAAACTGACCAAAATACCCCTGAAACCCAAAAATGACCAAAATACTCCCGAAACTAAAAAAATTACCAAAATACTCCCAAAACCTAAAACATGACCAAAATACCCCCAAAACTCAAAAAAATGACCAAAATACACCTGAAACCCAAAATGACTAAAATACCCCTGAAACTCAAAAAATTACCAAAATACTCGTGAAACCCATAAAATTACCAAAATACCCCCAAAACCCAAAAGAATGACCAAAATACCGCAAAACCCAAAAAAATGACCAAAATACCCCTGAAACTAAAAAAATTACCAAAATATCCCAAAAACCTAAAAATGACCAAAATACACCTGAAACCCAAAAATGACCAAAATACCCCCGAAACTCAAAAAATGACCAAAATGCTTCTAAACCCTAGAAATTTACTAAAATAACCAAAAAATATAAAAATTATTGAAATAACCCTAAAACCAAAAAGATGCCAAAAATACCCTTAGAATAACCTTAAAATACCCTTAAATGATCAAAATAACCTCGAAACTTAAAAAATTACAAAAATTCCCTCAAAACCTATAAAATGACTGAAATTCTCTTAGAATATAAAAAATGATCAAAATGACCACAAAACATAAAAAATTACCGAAATTCCCTCGAAACCTATAAAATGACTGAAATACTCTAAGAGCCGTTGCTTAATTGAAAATATCCTCGAAACATCCAAAATACCCTAAACCTCTCTTTCGGTAATTTTAGATGTTTTAGGGATATTTTGTTATTTTTTTAGGTTTTGGGGTTATTTTGTTCTTTTTTTAGGTTTTGGGGTATTTCGATCATTTTTTTGGTAATTTTTGTTAGGTTTTGGGGTTATTTTGTTTTTTTCTTTTTTCTTTTTAGGTTTTGGAGGTATTTTGGCCATTTTTTAGGTTTAGGGTGTATTTTGGTAATTTTTAGGTTTAGGGTGTATTTTGGTAATTTATAGGGTTTGGGGGTATTTCGGTCATTTTTTTAACTTTGGGGGGTATTTTGGTCATTTTTTAGGTTTTGGGGTTATTTTAGTCATTTTTTAGGTTTTGGTGGTATTTTGGTAATTTTTCAGTTTCGAGGGTATTTTTGGTAATTTTAAGGTTTTATAGGTATTTCGGTCATTTTTTAGGTTTAGGGATATTTTGGTCAGTTTTTGGATTTTGGGGATATTTTGGTAATTTTTTGGGTTTCGGGGATATTTTGGTAATTTTTGAGTTTCGGGGGCATTTGGTCATTTATGGCTTTGGGGTATTTTGGTCATTTTTTTAGGTTTTGGGGTATTTTGGTCATTTTAAGGGTTTCAGGAGTATTTCGGTCATTTTTTGGATTTTAGGGGTATTTTGGTCATTTTTTGGATTTCAGAGGTATTTTGGTTATTTTTAGGTTCCGGAAGTATTTTGGTCATTTTTTGGGTTTTGGGGGTATTTTGGTCATTTTTGTGGTTTTAGGGGTATTTTGGTTATTTTAGAGATTTTGGAGGTATTTTGGTTATTTTAGTGGTTTTTAAGCATATTTGGTGATTTTACAGATATTGGGGGTATTTTGGTCGTTTTATAGGTTTCATGGGTATTTTGCTCATTTTGGGGATAATTTTGGTTGTCTAAGGGTATATTGGTAATTTTGGAAGTGTAAGGGTATTTGCATCATTTTAGGTATTTAAAGGTTTTTTGGAGATCAAGAAGGTATTCATGTAGTTTTAGAGGTATTTGGGTCATATTGGGTTAAATGGATGGGTTATTAATTAAATGGGTTGGGTTGGTAATGGATAATTAATTTATATATAAACGGGTCATAAATGGATAAATGGGTAATTACACACCCAACCCATTTATGACCCAACTCATTTATGACCCAACCCGCCCATTTGCCACCCCTAGCCCTGATTGTTTTTGTGGGTACGATATTTCCACTAGTAATATTTGTTACATGTGTTGGTAATTAACATCACATTGGGTAGTACCTTCATAATTTTTAGTATTTGTAATTTTATTTCCTTAGGTTAAACTGTGATTCGGTTGCTAACAAATTGCATACCTCACTTCATGTTAAATTACCGATTGTCCCAAAAGTTTAAACTATTGAAATATGGTAAATTTAATCATTTAACCAATACTTCTAATACTCCCTCTCATGTGTGGGCCGAAGTTGCCTTTTAATAGGTGAGGCCCAACACGTGAAGATTTAAATGAAAAGTAGAGTAGAGAAGACAAGAATCGAACTCAAGATCTCATACTCTGATAGCATATTAAATTACCGATTATCTCAAAAGTTTAAATTATTATAATATAATAAATTTAATCATTTAACCAATACTTCTAACACTTCACTCGTGGTTATTCAGGAAAATGTAACCTATACTTAGTTCAAAACTAGTTCATGACAATATGTAAGATTGCTTATTATACCTTTGTTACGACTTGTAATTATTAATTAGCTAAAATCATAACAAATTTCTTTTTATTTTGTTGATCTTAAACTCTGTGTTCATGTAATTTTGTAGGAGTTTTAATTGTATTGGGTTTGTGAGGTGAAGTGGTGCAAGTGCTGAAATTGAAGTTGAAAATTGCAAAATTTCACTCCTACGAAGTTTGGTTGTGTCAGTCGGATGAGATACGAAATCAAGATTTGAAAAACTATTGCAACAAAAAGGTTTTCCCTCAATTCGTACAATATGAAATAGTAATTCTAATACAAATTTTTTTTTCTATTCTAGTCATTACCCTTGCCATATAACTCTCATTTTCCATGAATTTTAGCAAGGGAAATACCTACATTGAAGAGCTAGAGAGAACCCAAAACCCAAGAGGAAAAACCCTCTCATAACTCTCCTTCTCCCTCTCACCTTTGCCGATTTCTATGAGAGGAGAATAAAACCATCACGCCTATTACTACCTTTTGAGTTTTGGTGTTGATTGGAGCTTGGGAATCATTGGAGAAATTCCAAAACATCTAAGGAAACTTGGAGATTGCAATTAGAGGCTCAATTGCCATCCGGAAACTAGTGAGAAGAAAGATTCGCAAAATTAGTTGCTAGTAGAAGTTGGAGGCTTAAATACATAGTTACTATTTGGCTTGTGACGCCCTAAAAGGTTTCTTTGTCCTGTAATTGAGTTTTTCCTCTTCACAAATACCTTGATGTTCTTGTGGGTGATTGTTTTTTTGTGGTTGGGATTAATTTTATGTTTTGCCATGTATAATTATGTTAATTGACTAATTACATAAGCTTAAATTTTGTAATTTCAAAAAAATTGAAATTATTCGTAAAGTTTAGAATCTGAATCGAGATTGTGAAACTCTCAACCTTAAAGAAAATGAAACATTACTTTTTTTTTTTTTAATAATCATTCCTTGGTCTCCTTGGAAACTAACTAAGCAAAGAATAACTTAATTGTAGGGCACCCTAATCCAAGCCTGTGGTCTACGCGGACTAGCTAGCTTAATTACCTTCTATTAATCTGAATCAACTTGTCTAATTGGTGATAAAGAACATTATTAAAATTGTGGGATTCAATTAAAAGATGTAATCTCTCTCTCTCTCTCTCTCTCTCTCTCCTGTTTGAAAAACTTTACCTGTCTTTCTTCCATTCCCATGCATGAGAGACACATGCCCATCAAGCAGTCCAAAGTCCAATCATTGGGAGATTTTATGCTTCAAGTCCCTAATTATCAAGCTGTTGACACCGTTCACTTCTTGTTTAATTTTTGTACAAGAGATGGCATTTTATTTTTATCCACAAATCATTGAGTTATTTATTTTCTCTTATTCTCATATTTCTCTTATCTCTTACTAACATACAGTTAGAAATCAATATAATGGTCAGCTTGTAAACATGTGCAAGATTTTTTAGACAAATCTATAATGAGTTAACTTAATTGATAAAGTATTTTATTATCGAAATAGAGATTAAGATTCGAATCCTATTTACACAAACTGAAAAATCTATTGGCACTTAAGCTGGATGATAAAAAACAATCATTATATAAAGTTAGATTCCAAATGTTGCTATCTTATTGTTTAAAAAAACTATAATGAGAGTTTAAGTCTTTAATTAAGATCTATTTAACACGTACAAGTACAACTAACACTAGAAAGGAAAGCACCGCTTAACTCCAATAATCTGATTAAGTTAGCTGTATTAGTCTCCTATTTACTTAAAAACATAATAAAGACGAATGAGAAGTCCATATCATCTATAAACAACTAAATTAATGGCTAACCCAGCCTTAATTTGTAGAATCTATTGAATTTAAATTGGTTGAGAAGTGTCCCAGAAAAAGTGGTTACTTTCAACAATGTACAAAACTTTTTGCTTGACCAGAGAGAGCTTTAAATATTTAAATTGAAATTTTTTAAAGGATACTCTGATGAAAGACTTTTTTAACTCCATTTTCCACCGATCTAAACAAAAACAAATTCAACCAACAAAAAAAAAGAGCTTTTTATTTATTATTATTTTTATTATAACCGAAAGATAGATGATATATAAAACCAACAGCTGTTATTATCAAATTTTATACATTATATTTTAAAGCGTTTAACAGAAGGATCATGGCAAGGATCAAAAATTAAATAATAGGAGTAAGTTAGACCCGTTTATTTATATCCTCTCTTCTCCTTTTTCCCTCTTTTAATTTCACTTCTTTTTGGTGCATTGGTAAAGTGTATATAAATTTTAATGCACACACAATCTCCATGTGATGTGAGTTCACATTGTTGATGATTGTTTCTATAGGTAATTTAGTTATAAATAAAAGAGAAAGGAAGAGGAATTTAACATAAAAAATTTACGTGATTTGAATATATCTTGATATTGAATAATATCGTAAACCATTAGCATTTGCTAAATTTTGAAAATTTATTATATTTAGTTTAGTTGACCAACCTCACCTCTTAAATTTTTACTTGACTACGCATTCAAGTATTAATAGAAGTAGAACTTTTTTATTTTTTGAGAAGAAGTCAGTTAGGTAAGCTAGAACATGGAATTTCTAGGGTACTAACAGGTCTAATATCACTAACGGCAGAACTTAGAATAGGATTATCAATTGTCAATCACATCTTGTAATTTTTTTATGGTAGTTAGATATATAGTTATATCCATCTAACTACCATATGAAGAAAGGAAAAAAAATAATAATAACATAAATAATTTTACGTGTCGAATTACAATCTTGAATAGTACCGTAAACCAATAAAACCATTAATATTAACTAAATTTTGAATATATATATCATATTTAGTTTAATTATATTGTTGACCAACCTTACACGTCTTAGCCAGATTTTTATTTTGACCATGATTGCAATTATCACTTGTGGTAGAACTAATAATAAGATTGTCAGTTGTCAGTCACATCTCAGTAATTTTTATATGGTAGTTAGATGGTTATATCCATGATGTAATTTGTAGAAAGACATTAACAATTTGATAAGAGCCAAGTGTTTTTGGATTTTTCTACAAAGTTAGAAGTTAGAAAAATTGATATAACTTACCTATGTTTTCAACAAATGTGTACTGATGATTATCCGAGCTAATTTTTTTCTTATTTAACTGTGAATTTCAGCTAGTTTAATTGGTAAAATTTATTATTGTTATTATGAAATGTAGATATGTTATAAATTGAAATTCTATCGTGTATTTACAAATCAATAAAAAATTCATATTTAACCATTTCTGGTTAACAAATACAAACAATGAACCTTTTTGACATTATCTTATTGTGCTTCATTAAGCATTTTAACGGAGTCTTATTATTATTGTTGTTGTTTATTTTTCAGACTAATTAGGTCTGTTTTCTTGAATTATTATACCAATATTTACTAAGAGAGGTTATTATTACAAGGTATATAGTTTTTTTTTTCCTTTTTGACTAATAACAAGTTGGCAAGTTGCCTAAGTTGGTTCTTATATAATCATAATTATGACCATATATATGATGCTTTTACCTTATCCTTATTGCACAAATTTTCGATAATAGAGACAAAGATGAAACCATTTATCACCTCTAATTTTGAGTAACAACCAAACGAATAAGACTTGTGTTTGAAGCAAGATAATGACTGGCGGATGGAAATTCTTGAACTTCATAAAAACTAATATCATAAAGTAGTTGTCCTAGCTCTCTCATTGATTACTAATTTTTTATGGGTGCGGTGGCTAAAACCAGTACTATGAGTAGAAGTTTTCAGACCTTAGGTAATTTTTGGTTGCTAAGTCATTAATTAGTAGTATTTAAATTTATTTAATTAGTGCTTGTTTAGATAATAAAAGTAAAATTATATAATTTCTATCATAAGTAAAACATACAGTTTAATATTATTTATTTTGTGTCAAGAACTTTATAACTTAACTAATTTTCATATTTTAATATTTCTAATGGAGATATTTACGGCTCAAATTCACTCTCTCCAGATTATTGCATGATAAAAAAATGTTATTTATAATTTATTCCCTTAAATGGGATTGTTGATTATGATGATGATTATTCATTGTTTATGGGTTCAAATTATTAAGGTCTCTAATTTTGACAGTTGGCTATGCTTGACCTCTAGCTAATCCAAATAAAAAAACTTAGTTTGGCCAACACAAAATTTGGCTGTCAGCTTTAACAATAGTCCTTGCAAGGACTCTTCACATGCACAGCGCTACATATATACTTGGCTCTCAAGCAGTTAGTACAACATTGTAGTACATTTCCTTTCTATCCATATGTTATGAATGAGATCCAAAAATTAGTCCTATACTATTCATAAAAAAAAAAAAAAAAAGGTACTACTCCTGTAGTACGAATTTTACTTTTTATTTATTTTGTTTCCCTTTTGATAGGTATAGAGAGTATAGTTCCTATAATAATCCCTTCTGAAGACGCAGTTAAAAACTTAGGTTACTGTGCATGGTTTTAGGTAAAGGGAGTTAGTACAAACAGCCCATTAAAAGACTTGCTTATCATGCATCCAATACTTCTTTTTTTTTCTTTTTTTGGGTAATATATATATATATATATATATATATATATATTTTTTTTTTTGTCTTGTACAAATAAGTCAGTCACCATAATCTTGGAATTTATCCAATGGTATTATAGGCGAAAAATGTCTTGACAAAAGAAATATGAAGAAATAATTTTTAGTTAACTTTACTCTACTCTCTTTTAATCTAAACAAATCATTATGGTATGGTTAAATTTTCATCTATCAAATAAAACAAGTATAATTAGTAATTTGAAAATTAGGCCATGTTCTCTCCCGGAATATTTAGGGTCCTCTTTGTTGTAAGGCAAATTTAGGGATTCTATCTCATGGCTAAAAATGAAAATGAATTTTTTAATAAATAAAAATATTGTACATTTTCATGTTATTTAAATTCTCAATCCATCAAATAAATAAAAAATAAAAAAAGCACTATTATATTTTAGAGAAATGTTCTTGATAAACTAAATGTTGTTTGTTCGTTTAGACCCTTGTATACTTAGAATGTTTAACTTAATTAATTAACCAAATTGTTTTTTAGGTTTATTATTTAGATTTAGGTCAAACACAAACAATCATATCACTAAGTGTAGAAAAGTAAAGAAGATACGATATGATGACTCAAGAAAACCAATGAAACTGTCCAGTTTCAAGGTAAAAAAAATTTGGGGAGGATTTAACCTAAACTATCTCCAAGGCAACAAATTCACTAAATATAATGGAAGTTATACAATAGATTTTTCCCTAACACTCACGCAACTTCGAATCCACAAACTCTTCTATCTAAATTCATCACACACAAATACCCATGTTTGTGACTCTAAGATCCCACTCAAAATTTTAAATCATCAGCTATGTATGATCTTGTTGCAGCAACTTCAGATCTACCGGTTCTAATAATGTGTAGATGGAATTTCGACAGTGATGTTGAAAGGATAAGACACAATAACTTTTAGATCTCAAAGGAGTATCTTCAAAATCATAACAAAACGTGGCTTACGGTTTTCTTTAAATACTTTGTAAAAATAGATCTGAAACCTTAATAACTTAATGGGCTTAATCAACTATTAGGCCGAAATTAAATTGTGTAGATCTGTGTATCAATCAGTCGAGCCTTCTTCTTGAATGGTTGATCCTGGTATGTTTCAAATTTCCTGAACCTGCAGCTTCTTTTTTCTTGTATTTTGACTTGCAGCACTTTGACCATTGTCTAATATATCTTATAGACTCTAATATCAATATCTAAATAAGTTTGTGTTTACAGTTTGCTAATTGTTTTAAACTTTTAGAACCTAACTAATGTCAACTATGAAATTTTCTTTTCCTTAGAAAACAAATAGGGTGAAACCTAATAACATTCTCCACAATCCCTGCATATCATAAGTAATCCATAAATACTTCAATTCCACCCCCCCCCCCCCCCCCCAAAAAAAAAGGTTTCAAAAAATATAAGGAAAGTTTTTTGAATTAGTTTTAAAATGTTGAGGACGAAAACTGATAAAGTTCTTCTCTTAAATCAATAATGTGAATATTGATCAAAAGGACTATGATGATGTTTGTGTTGTCTTCATATGTATGTAGTTAGCTATTATGGGGTGACCGGGTAGGGATCAGGGGACATGTGTCATATGGCAGTTGCACAACCTAGATAATAATTTTGGTGATTTGATTTATAAGGGAAACTAAAGGTCTGAAAGAGAATGAATTCAAGGAAGAAAAAAAAGAAAGTTTAGTTTTTAAACGAAAGTATAATCTAAAATGGTTGCTTCTTCCTTTATTATGACAAGATTAAAGAAAAGAGTCAAAATTAAAAAATCAAATGCATGTCATGCATTTTTGGTTTTGCCTTTTATTTTAAATATAAGATCCACATTATGTTGTGTTTTTCTAAAAGTTAATTCCTTGGGGAAAAGGGGTTTTTTGGTTTAGAGAATCAAAGAGGGCAGGGTTTAAATATATAATTTTAATATGTATAAGATAACCTTTTTTATTATTTATTTAATTAATTTGGGGGTAAACCAACCCGCCTCCTCAATCAGGGCTAGCTACAGCTATATGGAACGTAAGAAATGGGTAAGGGTTAGATAACACAAAATCTTAATACAGGCGACAGAGTTTTAATTGATAAATTATCTTGTCATCGAATAAAATATTTGGGGCTCAAATTCCAAATTTTATCATATTATAAAGAAAAAAAATGTGACAAAGCCTGGCCAATTTAGGTGTTGCATAAATGTCTCTTTTTTTGGGTCAATTTTATTTTAATTGAGAAAAGAAATGAAGTCATAAATAACATACATGTCAATTTAATGAAATGAAAGAGAAACATAAATATAAAATAATCCAATAAATTAAACTAATATTTATAATTTGTGATTAGTAGGCTATACATGTGCACCTTGAACTTGTAATTTCATTGGGACCTATTTAATACAATTGGAGATCTGAGACGATAACTTTAATTGAGTCTTTTTATATTTAAATATCATTTAAATAATATTTAGTTAATCTTATTATCATAATTTTTTATTTAAAATTCATTATTCTGACTTTTTAATATAATTAATTCACTTAATAGTGATTGATTTGGAGTTTTAGTAATCCACAATTTTTTTTGAAAAATGATAAAGGTATTACAAATTTTACTTCAAAAAGCTGACAAATTGATGTAAGCATGAATTATTTCTAATGATTTGTGACAAATCAATTTGTAAGACTTGTGGAGTAAAACTTGTAGTATCTTCAATATTACTCATCAAATTTTTTAGTCTTTTTAAGAATATATATATATATATATATATATATATATATATATATAACTCATATTTTTAATAAAAAAAATATCACATATTGATATTTTTGGGGGCTCTCTTCTCTAACCTAGACCGCTGCCTTTAGTGGCCTATGCGTATGGCTGACTGTGATCTCTGATTTTATCTACCACCTTATTCTTGTCTCGCCTTATTCTTACAAGAGGAGGATCTACCATTTAAACTAAATGAGAGAATATGATTCAATATCATGAACCCTTATGCTATGTTTGGATGTTGGGGGGAAGGAGGAGGAGTAGAGTAGAGGGAGGGAGAGTAATTTAATTACCTTATTTGGATATTTTTTAAGGAAAGATGGGGAGTAGTTTGGAGGGGTTTGAACTACTTCTAACCCCTTATTTTTTATTCCCCCAAATTGGAGAGATTTGGAGGGAGAGTGGAGTATAAAAATATTTTACCAAATGAATTATCAAATTTAACTTACCATATTAACAAAATTATACATGAAAAAACTAATTATTCCCATCCTCCTTACTTAATTTTAAAACCATTCAAAGAAGGTGGAGAATAACTATTCTCCTCTACGGCTCTACTCTACTCTCCTCTCCTCTCCACTACTCTTCTTCCCACTTCTCTCCTCTATCTCAAAACTTCCAAACATAGCACTAAAGACGATCTATAGACCAATGGAGATAAGCCAAGACTGATAGGTAGTGACTCTTCAATTGTCATAGATTACTTATCCAGCCAACAACTACAAGGTCAATACTCTTTTATTTATTTATTTTTGAGTATGTTACGTACACCAAAAAGTGACTTTTTTTTTTCCATAAAAAATGACTTTTTTTTTTTATCTGTTTGTATTTTTGACAAACCTTATGCATCAAAAGGTGTGCTTATAATTTCTACATAGTTTTGCGAAATTTCGAGAGAAATCTATATAATTTCAATAACAAAATGTAAATAAAAGGTAGAGATTTCTCTCCTTTTACTCTTTCCTCTCTTCTTTTTATTTTTTTTTATTTTTGTTTTTTTATAGCTTTTTTCTTTTTCTTTTTACCCAAATTCCTCCTATTGTTGGGTTATAGCATGAAAGATTTTATTTGTTTTTCTTCGACTAGTGAGTTATATAATTTATAAGCCTGGCCCCAACTCCATTGAAAGGAAGCTTCAAGTATAGGTCTCTCATCCTAGATCTTTAATTAGAAATGAAAATTTTGCCCCGCCCTACTTAACCCGCCCCTCCCCACTTCGCCCCGCGCGGGTTTTCCCCATCCTGCAAAGGTGGTAGAGCGGGAATGGGGCAAGATTTTAGCCCCGCACTATGGGGCGGAGTGGAGATGGGTTTAAGCCTTTTAGACCCGTCTTGCCCCTCCCCATCCCCGCCTCACCCCACCTTGTGTTGCTAAGGGTTATAATTATAAATTTTTCGTATTCTAAAACCCTACTATTTAAAAAAACATATCAATATTAGTTTATTTTATTTTATCTAATGTGATTCTTTGCCTTTATTTTGTTATATGTTATACTAAGAGGTTCTTTTTGTGATTGTCTTGTTAAAAACTTGAATATATTATTCATTTTTTTCTAAAAATTGATTTGATTTGATGAGATAAATTTAATTGTAATTTCAAGTATATTTTTATTGATGAAATATGTTTTATCAATAAAAAAAATTGATAAAATAAATTAACAAAAATATTAGTTGTAATTTCAACTAGTATAATGTTTTATTAAAAAAATTGTACTAGTTGTAAAGCAAATTAACAAAAAATAGAGTTTCACAGGGTGAGGTGGCTTTGCAAGACCCCAAGGGGAGGGGACGAGGTGAGAAAGTTTTCCCCGTCATGCAGAGCAGGGCGAGGCGGGAATGGGATAAAACAAAACCATGTCGGGCGAGGACGAAAACCCCATCCTTTGGCCCCGCCCCGCCTCATTTCCACTTTAATATTGTGCCAAGAAAGTTTATCATCTAAATTAGTTGGCGTCCTAAACAACAAAAAAAAGGGTTGGTTTATAGGTTGAATACCCAAAAATAAAATAAAAACGCCAAATAAAAAAAAATACTCATCACCTTTTAACAAACGGAATTTTTTTTTTTTTTTTTTTTTTTTTTTTTTTTTTGACATCATTGAGTTTTCCATAATTTTTATCCCTTTGCCAATATCATTCTTTTTCAGAACATGTGGTTAGGTTTAACCAAAACTACTATCATACACAAAAAAAATTTCATTAATTAAGCTATTTTCAAATGAACTTCTAATTAAATATCCAGGGTAAAGTATTTTAAAGTTCATTTAGTAGAATACCAAACGTTTGACACTTTCACAAACGAGTTTTAAGGTGGTTCTTAAAGCTGAAAATAACTTTATATAAGGTTAAAATTAAATTTCAGAGATTTTATGACTTCAAAAAATTATTCACTATAATTGGTCAAACACTCAAAATTTTAGCCAACATTTTTAGTGGAAAAGTCTATGTGCCCGTTTGGTGTTAATGTAGGAAGTAAAGTTTTAGGTGTCTGACAAATCTTTCTTCTTCTTCTTCTTTTTTTTCTTGTTGAGAATCAGACAATTGAATTGATAAAGAGCTTTAGAGTGAGAAATGACAATAGAGAACATAATAAATTTGTTTTGTATAAACAAATTGTTTTGTATAAAAAAATGCTACTAAAATTAACTCTTTTAAGTGCAATGTTACTCAACCATTAGAAATGAGAATGGGAAAATATTTTAGTTGCTGGATGAGTTTTCCAATCTTATTTTGAAAAATTTGAAGCATTTTCCTACTTTGAATATTTTATTAAATAATGTTAAATATGTGATATCTTAAGTTTATGGCCAATATATTTCGGAACCATGAATATTTCTTATGCTAAATCTGAACCATAGAATTGTTGTTCTTCATTTCTCCCTGCTTTCTTACGCTAGGAAAGGAAAATTAAATCTTCTAGACCACTACATGTGATTTTTAATTCAATATCATGATTGTGGAGCCAAATGCACATTTTCACCAAGCAGGAGGGGTTGTTTGCTAACTGCTAATTCGTAAAAAGTCTTAAAGTTATAGCTGGATGAGAACTATGGGAAACTATCAGTCAACTTGGAAAGCATGTGACTGTGCCAACTTATTCCTTGTTCTTCCTCTGCTTCCCCACCCCCCCCCCCCCCCCCATTTTTTTTAGGTTGTAAGTCTTTTTCTGTACTCTCAATATTATCTAACATTACTTTTTTTTTTTTTTTTTACATTAGTTAATTTGGTTAGAATTACAGTACTTTAACCTAAATTCATATCACTAAAAACACGTTTATTATGTACTAAACAACATATCAAGTTAATGATTATAAGTAAAAAATAACAATTGTGAAAAAATATATCCTAAACTTATTGATATTATCCATCTATGATGATAGCTTCGGAAAATGATTTAAATAAATCAAAGACAATTCTATTAGCTAAATACTAAATAAAAAGGACCCCCCCAAAAAAATAAAAAAGAAACAAAGAAAAAAAATAAAAAGTTAAAACTAGCTAGATGTGTACGACAAAGACTTATACTTAACGGCAACTAACTAACACAACGTTGTCAAACTGATCTGCCATTTCTATTTCGCTCTCTCTCTCTCTAAATTCAAAGACTATCGTACCCATGCAAGTCACGCTTGAGCAAACCACCGGTCCAAGTCAACCTTGTTAACTCTCACATACGAACAAAGAACCCTAATATATATACACCTCCATTTCTCATCTCCAACCCAATTTGTGTTCTTGGGTTCTCTCGCTCTGTCTAAATTTTGCATCATCTTCTTCCATCCTCTTCCATTTTCTTCGGTTAATTAGAGACAAGTTTGTATAATGAGGAAGCCTTGCTGTGATAAGCAAGACACAAATAAAGGAGCATGGTCTAAGCAAGAAGACCAGAAGCTCATAGATTACATTCGGAAAAATGGTGAAGGTTGCTGGCGTACCCTCCCTCAAGCTGCAGGTATGTGTTATCTCAAATTAACACCTCAATAACGAAGAAAAGAGCAAGGGTGATTCAAGCTAATAGTCCAATGGTATCACCACCTTTTGTGATGCCACTTGGTGTCTGGAGTTCAAATCACACCTCTTCTTCTTCCTAATTTCTTACCAGAATAAATAAATAAAAAATAAAGATTATATATGTGTATATATATATATATATATATATATATATATGAGTTTTATTAATATTTATGAATATTGCCTAATTTCTTCATATTTTTGTTGTCCAGGGCTTCTTCGTTGTGGCAAAAGTTGTAGGCTGAGATGGATAAATTATTTACGTCCAGACCTTAAAAGAGGTAACTTTGCTGAAGATGAAGAAGATCTTATCATTAAGCTTCATGCACTCCTAGGCAACCGGTGAGCTATGCTATCATTATTCATCTTCTTTCATATTTTTTTCCCCCCTATTTTTGTTTTTCTTAACCCATAAAATAATACAGACAAAGTATTTTGTCAATGCAATATCTCCAAAAAGTTGTCCAATTTAGCAAGAATTTATTGTTGTTGTGGACGCCAATGGTCCCTTATCCATATGGACAATTAGTAGCAGTTCTTTTTGTTGGATTTAATTCAAAGTCTAATTACCTTACTTACACTTCATAAAAATAGAGACAAAGAATTTATTGTTATCCCCACCAATTTATTAAATAAAAACAACTTTTGTCAAACATAATTTTCAGCATGACACTAATGCATCGTCTATAATTTATGCTAACATACTTAAATTATTTGGTTGTAAAATGTTCTTTGGTTAAAATTTCTGCTAATGTACTTACAAGTTTTGAATCAATGATGATTGTTTAGGTGGTCACTTATAGCTGGGAGATTGCCAGGGCGTACAGATAACGAAGTAAAGAACTATTGGAACTCTCACCTAAAAAGAAAGTTGATGAACATGGGTATTGATCCAAATAATCATAGGTTGAGCCACATTAATGTCTCTCGCCCTCAAACCTCGAATGCCTCGGCTGATGCAACGTCTATTCATCGGTTGAGCCACATTAATGTCTCTCGCCCTCAAACCTCGAATGCCTCGGCTGACGCAATGTCTTTTGGTTTAAAAACTCATGCCAATCATCAATCAGAGAAATCCCAAGTTGAAAATTGTGATCAAGTTTCCGATGCTGGAAGTTGCTTAGAAGATGATTCTTGTGGCTTGCCTGATTTGAACCTTGATTTGATGATAACTATGCCTTCTTTGAATTCACTTGCTAATGTGGAAGAGGAGCAAAAACTTGTTGAATCCAATACATCAAGCGAACTAGAATTCACTCATTCTCCAACGCTTGTTCTATTTAGATAATCAATTTGTGAAGAAATTCAACAAAATTTCAACTGTATTAGGAACTCATTTTAATTGTAAAATCTTAAATTTTTTGGAAGAGATAATGAGTCCAAGGATTTGCAGAAATTAAGGCAATGAGTGTTGCCAAATGAACAAATTAAGGAGAGGCATCCCCAGAAGTCACTGTCCGTCCCTAGTTTTTAGTTTACAGGCCATGAGGTCATGCACACTGGGCACAAAGATCGTATATCTGATTACCTAAAGAGATTATTTTCTTGTAAATTTGACCATTCATTGTCGAGATATATATATATAGTGTCCATTGCCTCAGCATACTTGTAGTAATAATATTATGCAATATATATGTTCTGATGATGTAGATTCTGAATAAGAAAATTTGAATTTATGCAATATATCCATGGCTGTGATCTTTTGTTTTTTCCTAGTGTTAGTTTGATATTGTGATTCAAGTGTTGTCTTACATTTCGATAATTTAATTTTTATTTCATCTGATTTTGTTTATGATGTAAATATTCTTCTGTAACTTAAAAAAAAAAATTGTACATTTACTTTGAGAGGATGTAAATAAATGCAACCAAACATTACCTAAAATTTATGATTAGTTATTTATTTATTTTATGCTAGCAATTTATTTCCTGAAATGATTTTTTTCCTATGAAAAATCCAGAAGGCAATGGACGCCATGCAAATTTTAGGAGACTTACGGACATAGATTGATGGATATATGATTGATTCTCCGAGAAAAGCCACTGAATATCCCTTACAGAACCAGCAATGGATAAATATGATATTAAAAGAAATTCCTAGGATTCCATTAACGTTAGAAGTCTTGGGAAGCTATCCATATATAAAAGAATTAATTTCTGCAAACCCAGTTGCTTAGTTAATTTTTTATTCTACCAGAACTGGATCACGTAATAAATCTTGAAACCATTCTCGCAATAAGTTTAGATACACAAAAATTTACATGAAGCTTTTTTCACAACTATTGAAATGGTTTATTGTAATTTGCACTAATAAAAGTAATATTAGTAATGAACTATGTAAGAGTAATATTGCTTCAATCATAATTTATCACTTCTCTGTTTTCAAATAAGATAATAAACAATTTTGCGTTCCTAACATTTTATCATTGGTTAGATCTAAAAAGTTACCATTAATGGCAAGAAGTAAGGGATTTGGGGGGGCGGAGTTTTAAAGAACTACCAAACATTCAAAGAAGTCTTAAGGCTTAATTAGGAAATTAATCAAAGTATGATTCTAATTTGTGCATAGTACCCCTTTTGTGGAATATAAATTCTTAATTATACTTCCTGTGTTCTACTTTATGTTCTATATATAAAAAAAAAAAAAAAAATCAAATACATAACATATCCTGATTAATGAAACATAAAATATAACACACAAAAAGTACAAATGATTTATATCTACGATTTATATTCCCTTCCGAGCTAGGTAACATGCATAGTCGCATGTGAATCAAGCTACCAACTAACCTGAGATCGACGTTGCAACATTTAGACATTTAGACTGCGGTGGGGCTTTGGCCGCCCAGGCCTGTATCTCAAGACTACTTTGGGGCTATTCAGTCAATATTTCAATGTCCTTATTGTAAATGTACATATCATAATTAATTGCGAAACAACGTGACAAAATTACTTTTTACTTGCTACATTAATGTTAACCTATAAAAGTAGCTAAATATATTGACTTTAAAAACAGAAACCCAACAACTAGTGGGGAACCTTTTTTTTTTTTTTGAAAAAATAACTAGTTGGGAACTTAAGAGTAGGAAATAACCTCGAATCTAAGCCACAATTATTGAAACGGGTTTTATTTTTCATATCTATATTGAGTATTCACTTTGTTATCTGGTATGAGCAGTAATATAGTTTGGAAATGGCATTGGTATATCTAAGCATGAGTCCTCAACGGTAATATTATGCTTGTTATATCATCATATGTACATATTGATTTTGCTTTTGTAACTTTACATTTGATAAAAGAGTTCGACTATCAAGTGATGATTGTAATGTTTCTATTGAATTTTCTTTTAAGCTTATAGGTTTGTACGATACGGTATCTTATGTATTAGTTATATGTATTATCTCTTGTACATTATGCGGATCTCATAAATGAATGAGATCTATATAATAAAAGAGAGATCTTGCATGTATCTAAATTATCAAATATATAATTTCCTTTACAAAGGCAAGCAGAGATAATTCTTTTATATGAGTGAAAGAGTTTATGAGATTAGGAATTGAGGATCCTGTTTATTTCCCTTAAGAAGAGGGTTGTGGTTTGGAGCATCAAATATTGTAGTCTCAATAATAATACTGCCAATAGATTTTTTGTTTTTTAAACAAGTATTGAATATAGAAAGTAAAGAACAATTTTGTCATCCGAATTATCCCATACTAATGAAGCTATGGATAAAACTAAAAAGCCTATGGCAATCTAGTGGAATAAAATCCTTTAATTACAGTAACTCTACTTAAAGTTCCTAAAATTTTATATATCCATTTGAAAATGAATGAATTGAATTTTATCACATTGGTAATTTAAATTTTAATAACGTGGTAAAATTTAATTCACTCATTTTAAAATGAGTGATGAAATTTTAGGAACCCTAAAGTCTAACCCTTAAACTCGATAGGAGCTCAATCCAGTGTACATGAGCCTCACCGATTAGACTGTACATAAATTTGGGTCTAAAATATCCTATTCCACAGTGATTAATGAGCATGCACGTTGAGCCATCTACCATTCAATATGAATTGAGGAGATATTTGTGATCAAGTTTTGTTTAAAGTTTATTGCTTTAAGATAGGCATTTTGTGGCCAGAGAAGAAGGAGATCCAAGAGCATAGTCATATCTCGTTTAATTTGGAAGCGGTCACTTGTTGAGTTGGCTCTTGTCCGGCTTTACTCCCAGCTACTAAAGTTTTGGCAGTGATGGTAATTTATCATTTTCATTACAAAAAAAAACAAAAAAACAAAAATGTAAATGATTAAATTTCTCACTTTCTAAAGTTTTTCATTGATGATAATTCATCATGCAATTAGAGTATCAGGTTTTATGTTCAATTTGAAAAGAACTGAATTGGACAAGCCAAGGATGGCCGTACCCTATTGGATATTTGGATGTGTACCATTAATTAAACCTAATTTATCATAATATCCGAACTAATACTCTTGAGTTCAAATTATGTTTTTACTTTCGCTATCTTGTATTAGAAGTTTAAAATTTTATATATTAGACCCACTTATTAAGGAGAGTTTAGACCACACATAATGGTAAGGGTTAGAGCTTAGAAATAGAATAGCAATTAAGTAATTAATCTAATGCTTTCCATTAGCTTAAATGTTTGGGACAATTTTATTTTCTTATTTTTCATTTTTATTTCTTATTTCCAAGGATTATGAAAGCTCAACATACAATTAGTCTTTTTAAGAATATGCTAACATATAAATGGTTCAAGTAATAGCCTAATAGTGATGACATTCTTACTAGTGTCACATTTATGTAATTTGAGCCACACCTTTCCTTTCCCCACTATCTAATTATAACAAAAATGTACATTTTAACCATGTTGCCATTTTTCATGATGCAAATATGTTTGATTTGAACCCTATTGCCAGTTTCGAGAACAATTGCTGGACAATGTGTTTGGCAAAACTAAGGAAAACTATATCTTTTATATAACACTGTGCAACTATATCAACCTTTTGTCATTTTTATTTAAAAAAAAAAAAAACATTTTGTCCTTTTGTTAGAGAGTTGGAAAAGGAAAGTTCTACAAGATAAATGCATATCTTGGATATGATTCCTGCATAACCCTAACGACAATTATTCATTAAAACATTAAAACAACTTTTTGGTAGTTTAAACAATTACGTATGCTGGTGATAAACAAATTAAGCACATACCTGTAGTCCTATAATTACCTTAGTGTGTTGTTACGTAATAACTTTTTGCTAAAAGTTTATTTGTTTATTTGCTAAAAGTTAGTAGTTTATAATTAACTACTAACTAGGTTTGGCCAATACATAATTAATAGTTTACATTACATGAGTTGTATTAATTTTTATATGACTTTTGGGACATCTGCACCTTGAGTTCTTATCTTGCCGATGCCTGTATCTTAAATGCTCATTGAACGTTATCCTTTGAAGCTATTCTTTAAACTGACTTTAGGACATGTTCACCTTGAGTTCTTCTCTTGCCCATGCCTTGCTCGGCTGTATATACTTTATACCAGCCAATACTTTTTTTTTTCTTTTCAAATTGCAACCCATATTATGTATAGTATATTTGCTAATTCTTTGATAAAACATAAGAATAAGGTACGCTTCAAGCATATTAATGCATGTTAAGGTGCTCACTGATCAGTTTTACAAGACATATAAATTGTTCTTTTGCTCAATGTTATTTAAGGACTGCCTGTGTATGATTCTTCAAACCTTGAAGAATTGTGATTTTTTATTTATTTATTTATTATTATTATTATTTTTTTTTTTTTTTCTGGCAAATGGAACTTTCAAGTTTCAACAATGAACGTCCCATCCAAATGATCGAGGTTTAACTTTCTACGCTCCACAGGTGCATTCTTATATTGATTTAGATCTAGGGTAAAGTACATAGAGACACCTAAAAACAAAGAAGTAAACACAAATTTAAAAAGAATTAAAAGAAAGCCTAGGGGTTCGTACCTATATAGATATATGATTTAACCTAAAGGTACACTTTTTATCTATATTTAGTACCAAGTTAGTGATTGATTTTGACTTCACTGCAATGGGAAGGAAAGCTAGAGAGAGCTACAATTTTGTTTGGTGGAAATTTGGCTTAGATATATGAGGAAACCTAATAGAATACTTGCGTACCCAGCGCCAAAGGGCAAAGAGTAGTAGTTGCATGTATAGTATTACTGACACGTGTTCTAGTCATACAGAGCTCTTACAAAATATAGCTAGATGCATGTGAGACAAAATGGGTTTTCCATATTTTCTTACCTAGAAGTCAAAACTTTGTTTGGTAGTTCCTATTTCTATTTTGGATATGGCACCGATCAATTGAAAAGACTGCCAGCTCCAGAGTCCAGAAGACAATGAGTTATACATAAAATTTAATTAATGGGCCTTTTAGATTTAAAAATAAAATTATTATACATTTGCATGCATGCATCAGTGCTAATGCATCATTTCTTTTTCTCTTTAATTATTCTCTTATATACCATATATATAGCTCTTTAAACTTTAAAGCAAAGCATATATTTAATATATGTTTTAAAAAAATACATAATCAATCTCTTTAATAGAGATCTTTATTTTTCAGAAGTTTTTTTTTTTTGTTAATCTTGCATTTAGAGAATTGAAGATAAGGACACCATATTTTATTTTATATTTATTATTTTTAAAAGAAAGGATAATTTTCATTTTAGAGGTTAGGAATTAGAGTCCTCATCTCATTTGTAAAGTATTATAAAAAAAATTAAGGTTTTTCTTTAATTCTTATTCTTGTTATATTTTTCTTAAAATGATTTGTATTTGTTTAGATATGTAAAGCAATGTTTGTTAATTTAAATTACTTAAAATTGAGACAGTTCATAAATTTCATAATTTCTAAAACTATTAATATAGTATAATTTTGTAATCTCTAATTTATTCAACAAAAAATCTTGATCTAATTTTGTCTTCAATATTAATTAATGAGTAGTATGATTTAAAAGATAATTTATAGTTTACAAGCTAGCTTGATAAAAAAAATGTTTGAGTTACGTAAGGATTATCAATATTTATTTTTGTTAAATAACATAATTGTGTGTGTCTGTATGATAATAGGTTATTATTATTATTATTACTATTATTTTAAAGAGTTTCAACCTAATAGGTTGTTATTTTAATTCAAAATTTCTTAACATATTTTTAACTTGGCCCCTTGAAAACCTTTTTTGACTTTACCACTGGCTAGCTGATAGAATAATTGGACACTTATTGCAAATATGATGTTTAAAGGCCTTTTTAAGAGAGGACCAAGTTTCCAATAAACCAAGTTGGGAAATTTTCATTACTAGTAGTTGATAAGATTATTAATATGCATTAAATCATATAATTCATTAAATCAATAATAAAAAAAAAATTCCAAGGATGAGT
Organism: Castanopsis chinensis; assembly: GCA_032878915.1. Taxonomy (NCBI): domain Eukaryota; kingdom Viridiplantae; phylum Streptophyta; class Magnoliopsida; order Fagales; family Fagaceae; genus Castanopsis; species Castanopsis chinensis. The sequence continues at coordinate 2,023,803 of JAVQMG010000071.1, forward strand.
CTAGGAAACGCAGCCTCAACATCTGTAAAATGCAGCTCCACCTATGGTCTATAGCCACGTTTAGTAAACGCGGCTATAGACCAGTGGCCAAGCTGCGTTTTCCATAAACGCAGTTCAAATACAACCCTGTAACTGCATTTTTATAAAACACGGCTCCAAAATACGTAACGCGTTTGTTGTAGTGCAACTAACCACTTGACCAGTATTAGTATTTAGGTATTGACATTGATCTACCCAATGAGATTCTCTGATAACGAATAACCACTTGACTAAATCAATATTAATTAAAAACTAAAACTGGAATTCAATTTCCATTTGCACCAAAAATCATTTGGTGTTTTAGTCTAATGATAAAATGTGCAATAATCAAAAATAGACATCATAGATTGAAACTCTATCCGAAAAAGAAGAAAACACGCAAGCAAAATATAGGTCTCATAATTTGTCAAAACGAGCAAGTTTACCACATACAAAAAGAGTGAACTTTCATATATAGTTAAATGACATTTTCTTTTCAAAATTAATAACTTCATGTGTTTACCACTGACAAGTTTACCTTTCGTACTTAATAAAATAAGCTCTAGAACTCCATCAAGGTTAATGCCGCCAAGAAATTGTACCAATAAAATAATTTGATGAAAACACTGTCCTAGATATGCCAACATCCTTATTTTCAGTTCAGACGCTTCAAGTTGGTTGGCCTTAAGTTTGCCTCCTAGTACAAGACTCATAACAATCTGTCTACTAGATAATGTCCAGAAGATTCCTTAAAGTCCATCTACTATGATAGTCTGAATAAATATAATGCAAATACAGTTAGCTTTTTGTCCAATTGAGCTTCAATAATTCAAATGACTGTTTCAAAATTTGTTAGTTTGAAAAATGTTGCGTCTAGCTTCCTCTTTTCCATCATAGTCTACCCTCTCAAATTTACATGGAAATCTCTCTAACTGTTTAGCTGGCTAATAATTTACAGATTACTGTTTAGGAAAGTATCATCCAAGATCTAAGTCTCGGGAACTGGCCCACAAAAGCAAATAACAATAATAATAATAATAATAATAATAATAATAATAGGAGAAATAGTGGAGTTACAAACATACATACATAAAAATAAAAATCATATTTTAAGTACTTAGGAGCCGTTTGGTAATGTTGTTCTAATAACGTTGTTTGTATTTTTTGAAAATATGTATGAGTTAAAAAGAATGTAGAAATATGTGTAATATTGTTTAAAAATTGAAAATTTTAGCTTAAACTACCTTGCCAAACGGCTCCTTAGTGTTTTAAATCTTTATTCTATTAATCACAACTTGTCATTGTACATTTAATTTTTCTTTATAAATTAGCCAAAACACATAAGATTAAAAAAAATAGATGTATAACATATTGCAATTGATTAAGCATAAAGTAAAATACTAGCTACTAAGAGAATAACGTATAATTTTTATTCATATGTATAGAAAACCCAGAGTCATGAATCTCTATACTAGCTACTTAAATTGATATGCATTAATTAAAGTACATCAGATCAAGAAACGCATCCATTTGCAGACTGCTGATACTATATACACTGGCAAAAAGAATCAAATTAAAACTCCTGTCTCTCCTATTTGATAGTATAACATTGCCTTCTACATTTCTAATATTTAATTTTACTTTTCTTTTTTAACTTTATTCTCGAAAGTACCTGTGATGGCCGATAGGTGATACCTTATTTCTTCAAGTAGGTAGACATATCTACTAGTTCATGTTCATGTTTTAGTGTATTGGAAGTAGAAAAATGGTATATATTTAATCTCGTAAAGTTTGCATTAATAATGGCAATGATTGGCACATATATAGCTTACCTTGATGACCACCCTTTTTTAACAGGTTGACCAAAATTAAGCACAAAGGTGCGTCATGCGCATGATGCACAACTGTCAAGTATGACATTTTAATTTCCTATTTGTTAGGAGAATTACATAGAGGGATTACTGCATTAGTAAGTGAAAGATAACATTTGAGAATTTGAAGTGGATTCCAATTAGTTCAATTGGTAAAAATTTTTGTCATCGAATAAGAGACTTAAGATTTGATCTCTGCTTACATCAAAAACCAATTGATATCTTGTTTGATAATAAAACACAATCATCAGAAACGAATGTTATAGGTTAAGAACTATCTCTTAAAAAAACATGTGAGAATTTGTAACTAGGTCTAACTTCCTTTTTTTTTGAAGAAAAAAAAAGGTCTAACTTCCTAGCATAATTAATCTTATGACAATTTATTACTATGGAAATTAAATAAACTTGTTGAGTCAAATTCTTGGGTACTCATAAAGTATGGATAAATGATGTTCTCCCTTTTCACATTCATGGTGAACTCCACTATGAATTTAATGAATAGACTTCATCATAAATATAAGTGGAGAGAACGTCATTTTTCGTACTCCAGAAATACCTAAGTGTTACTCGTTATTAAATACTATATGCTTAACCTCTTTTGAAAACTACCAATTTTACCATGTCATATCTAGAAATGAATTATGAAAATAAATTGTCAATTTACTTTGTACAAAAATAAAAAGTTTCGAAATAATTAAACTGATGCAAGGGTGATCATATGATGGATCTATGGTGTGTACAGATGTATGTGGAGTATAAAGTGGGACTCTATATATAGTGGGCCAAAGAATATTCATTCCACACAGATATTATTGGTAAGGTCATAATGGGGGGTCAATTATTAACATAAAATAAGTGTGTTTTGAAATAAACAAAACCTCGAGTAATGAACCTTGGAAATTTACAATTCACTTCTTTATTTTTATTTAATTTTAGGCAGAATCTGCTTGGAGATGACGAAACCGTTATACTATATACAACTTTGCTTGTAACCAAAGATAAGTATCATAGTGTTTTATAACCTCGTAGTAGTAGACGGGGCTTGAAAATTTTTTTAGGTGCATGTGAAGCAAAAATTGGGTCATGTATTATCAACTAATCTTCTTAACTACAAGTCATCTTCTTTAAGTAGTAGCTGTGGTCGTTTGGTACTTACCTTAGCTTTAGCCACTCTTGCAGAGAAAATTCCGAGTTAGGAGGACCAGTGAACCAGACTAGTTATAGCTACGACTTTTACGATATAAATTCCAGACCCCAATTTTATGTGTTGGGGTACTGACCAGGACATTTCACCTATGGATTCACAATCACATGTAATGGTTCTTTGACATTGATAGATAAGGACTTATGAACACATTCTCTTGGGTATGTTTATTTTCACCTCAAATCAGGGAAAAAAAATATATATATATATATATAGGGGTTTTTACTACTTTTTAAAGCTTCACTATATAGGTATAGTTATATATTAATTTACATAATTAATAAACTAATGAAAATATACTCGGACAAACGATATGGTTTTTTTTTTTTCTTTTTTGAGTGTTTCTCCCAGGTTACCCGAAGGCCAGTAATATCTATAAAATAATACTAGGTTCATCCATATTTGTTTTGAATAATTTTACTAAATGACACTTTTTTTACGTTTAATGCCCATGATTGTTTCATTTTGGTACCTTAAGTTTTAAATTTTATATTTAGTCTACCAAATTTGATTTCGTTTTAAAAATGATCACTTGGTCCATGTACGTGGCTAATCTAGAAATTCAAAAAAATAAAATAAAGTAAAATAAACGTCATTTTGTTGGCACTTAATAGATAAACATGAACGGAATGATATTTTAAAAATGTAGTCAAACTTAAATACTTAGATTCATTTGGATACATCTTATTTTGCTGAAAACTGAAAACACTGTAATAAAATAATTTTTAAATGTGTGAATAATACCGTGAAATCTATTTTTAATGAAAAACGTGTTAAAAAGTAAGATTTGTGAGTCTCGTGAACAGTGCACGGGGCCCACTGGTGTGCACTGTCCACCGCTTATTTTGTTGGTATGAACAATGCACTCATAGAAAAGTCAAAAATCACGGCTCAAAAACAAAAATGCAGTCACAAAACGCAGTTTCATCCTGTTTTAAACGCCACCATAATGGACCAAAATAAACTTTTAAAATTGTCTAATAATGTTGTTAAGTGTTTGGTATGAGTCGCTCTGCATTTGTTGGGGCAAGGTTATTGGGCAAGATCTTTTTTTTTTTTTTTTTTCCTTTCATTTAACAAAATTACTCCCAAAAAGAAAAAAAGGGACTAAGTTAAAGGCTAATCATTTTTGGATTAACTCAAGCAATTGTCATTAGTTTGCATAATGTTTTTAACTTTTTATTGAACAAAACCTACAGCATTTCATGTGTAAGATATTGGGGCCCAGACCAGCCCACGTGGTGTGCCCATCGATGGGCCTAGCCTGACTCAAGAAAAGTAATTTTGGGATTATACTCACGTAGTAATACCCCAAAAAGTTCCGTTTGGTGCAAGAGTTTAAATACATATTTTCAGTTTTTAAATAATATTACATGCATTTTCACATAATTTTTCACTTCCACGTATTTTTAAAAAATACAAATAATGTTACTAGAACAATGTTACCAAACGGCCCCTAATTTCACAAATATCATTTCGAAATCCAACTTGATAGTTACCATAAAGTTTTAATTTTAATACTTCTAGAGCTTGAGGCCCAAATCACTTACCTAATTAGGGTTACTATTGATGTAAATTGTGCTTCTACGTAGTATAACATGGATCCATTTGAACAGCGTCTATTTCATAGGCCTGTACCTCTATGTCCTTGTTCTCAGGATCCATTTAACAAAATAATGTTAATTATAAATGTGGTGGATATTCTGATATTACATTTTTTGTAGTTAGTATCATTTGAAGACAACTTGGCAAACACTTATTCATATCTATATAATATCTAAAAGTTTAAGCGTAAAATTTATTGTTGCTACGCTTTTGTTGTGCTATATTAACGTCTAGAGGTGTCCATGGGTTGGGTCGAGTTGGGTCGATTTTTGACCCAGCCCGAATCTGACCCACCAGCGTCAAGTGGACAAAAGAATGACTCAAAACCTACTGCCAACGACAATCGGTCGGGTCAGTTTTGGGTTCAGGTGGAGATTGGGTCTATTCAGGTGGAGATCAGGTCATCGCCGAAGCTACAAAATCATCACCAGAATCTGCAAATCATTTGCCGAAAAATGTAAAAACTCACCAGATCTGCATTAAAATTGCCAAAATCTGCACCAAAATCGCTGAAATCTACTGGGAATGGACGGATCTGGCTAAATCTCACCAAATATGGTTGAGAATTCGTTGGATCTCCTTGGATTTGGGCGTGATTTCGCCGGATTTGTATATTACCTTCATCGAGTCGGGTGGCTAGAGTTTTGGAGAAGAAAACCCACCACTCGACCTGCGGGCATCGGGCCTTGGGCGCAGAAACCAGAAACCAACCGATGGGAGCATCGGTTCGGGTGGAACTCGGGTGGAGATCGGGCGGGTTGGTTGGTCCGGCGGGTCACGGTCAAGTCTGGACACCCCTATTAATGTCCCATTTCGGTTTGTCTTAGTTCATTAGGTCCAATTCGGTCTATTTCAGTCCATTTTTGTCCTTTCAGTCTACTTCGGTCTATTACGGGTCCACTTGGTTCACTTCATCTAGTTCGGTCCAATTCGATCCATATTGGTCTACCTATGTCCATTTCGGTCCACTTTTGACTATTGTGGTCCACTTGGTTCACTTCGGTCTACTTTGGCCCATTTCGTTTTACTTTGGTCTATACAGTCCATTTCAGGCCACTTCTATTTATTCAATTCACTTTGGTTCATTTAGGTCCATTTCGGTTAGTTTCAGTTTACTTTGGTCCATTCGGTCTACTTCAGTTCAATTCAGTCCATTCGGTTCAGTTTGGTCAATTTCGGTTTATTTGGTCCACTTTAATGATGCTTTGAGATGAGAAGTTTGTGTAGAAAAAGGAGCTACCCATTGACAATTATATCACGTTTTCAGTGTAATGTTATTAAGTTCTTGATAAAATTACATTTTTTTTACATTATTAAAGTCTTATATTTCTTTTCTAATATAAGTGATGAATTTATTTATACATGCTTCCTTTTTAGGTCATTCAAGATGTATAGAGGATGAACTATTTACAAGGAGTACTAGAACAAATTCCAACCACATATTAAATTATTTACAAAATATCCCGTCTTATATAATAATTGAATGTAAAATGCATTGTGTTTCCATAAGAAAAAAAAAAACTTACAAAATTCTTACAAATAAAAAAATATTGATAACTTAATTTAGAAAATCTAATATATTGTATCGACTATACTTTATTAGAAAATAATTACATCATTTTAAGAAGGGTTTAAGACTATTACTTATAAGTCTCATGAGAGACTTCCTCTTATAATCACTATGATTATTTTCATTTTGGTACCTTGAGTTTGAAAATTTATATTTTGATCCACCAAATTTGATTTTATTTTCAAAATAATCATTCCATTCATGTTTGTGAATGATCTAACTATTAAGTGCCAACAAAATGACATTTATTTCATTCTTGAACAGCCAAATTAGTCACCTACATGGACGGAAGGATTATTTTGAAAACGTAATTGAACTTAAATACTTATTGGACTAAAATAAAAAATAAAGAACTTTTAAAATTGCCTAATAATGTAGTTAAGTGTTTGGTACGAGGTGCTCTGCATTTGCTGGTGCAAGGTTATTGTGCAAGATCTCTCTCTCTCTCTCTCTCATTGAACAAAATTACTCCTTCAAAATAAAAAAGAAAAGAAAAGGAGAGAAAGGATAATATTTATATTTGTTATATAACCTAATATTTATATTTGTTATTGAGAGAGCTTCAATGTTATTATTATTATTATTTAAGTAAAAGTGTTGTTATTTAGATTCAAAATTTTTTGACATATTTTTAACTTGGCCCCTTGAAAACCTTTTTTACCACTAGCTAGCTGATAGAATAATTGGACACTTATTGCAAATATGATGTTTAAAGGCCTTTTTAAAAGGACCAAGTTTCCAATAAACCAAGTTGGAGAAATTTTCATTACTAACAGTTGATAAGATTATTAGAATGTGTTAAATCATATAACTCATTAAATCATTTAACCACTTGACTAGTATTAGTATTTAGGCATTGACATTGACCTACCAGATGAGATTCTTTAATAACTAATAACCACTTGACTAAATCAATGTTAAAAAGAGAAACTGTGATTCAATTTCTGCTTATACTAAAAATTGACTGGTGTTTTAGTCTAATGATAAAGAACGCAATTATCAAAAGCAAATATCATAAATTAAAACTCTATCCGAGAAAGAAGAAAATGCAGGCAAGGTATTGGTTTCACAATTTGTCCCTCCTGCTCAAAACGAGCAGTTTTACCAAACATAAGAAAGTAAACTTTCATAGTTAAATGACATTTTCTTTTCAAAATTAATAACTTCCAAGTGTTTACCACTGACAAGTTTACCTTTTCTACTTAATAAAATAATCTCTAGAACTCCATCAAGGTTAATGCCGCCAAGAAATTGTACTAATAAAATAATTTGATGAAAAGACTGTCCTAGATATGCCAACATCATATCCTTATTTTCAGTTCACACACTTAAAGTTGGTTGGCCTTAAGTTTGTCTCCTGGTACAAGATTCATAACAATCTGTCTTTTAAGATATTTAAACATCCAATTTGGAGCTACATATAGGTCCAGTACTCTTTGTTTACAAATATAAAATCAATCATATATGGTACTGCAAAATTTCTAGATAATGTTCAGAAGATTCTTTAAAGTCCATCTACTATGATAGTCTGGATAATCATAATGCAAATACAGTTAGCATTTTGTGCAATTGAGCTTCAATAAAACAAATGATTGTTTCATAATTTGTTGGTTTGAAAAATGTTGTGTTTACCTACCTCTTTTCCATCATAGTCTTCCCTCTTAACTTTACATGGAAATCTCTCTAATAATTGTTTAGCTGGCTAACAACTTATAGATTTCTGTTTAAGAAAGTATCATCCAAGATCTAAGTCTCAGGAATGGCCCACAAAAGCAAATAATAATAATAATAATAATAGTAGTAGTAGGAGGAGGGCCAAAATTGGAAATTAATACTGTTTGTCAAATAATATAATTAGTAAGCATTGTTTTCAAACTATATATATTACTAACATCTCAAGCCTCAAAGACTCGATTTAGACCTATAAATCGAGTCTCAAAGACTCAATTTTCATAGTCTGACCACGTCTGATGCGGCATTTTTTCTATATGACGTCCACTTGAAAATCGAGTCTTTGAGACTCGATTTATAAACCAAAAAAAAAAAATTATAATCATTCATACTCCAACAAAAACACTATATTAGACCAATTTTTAGACAAAATCCAAATAAAAAAAATACCCACAGATGTTCATACCCAAACCCCAGCTTTCAAACCCAAATCAAAAATAAAAAATCACCAAATCTTTGTCACCCAAAAAGAACCCAATCCCTAAACCAACCAAGACCTGAACCAACAAAGGAGGAGGAGAACGATTGGTGGTGTTTCTGGTGTGATTTGTTACCTGTGGTAGTTGCAGAGGTCGTGGGTCTCGTTCCCTCATTACTAAGAAAACTCTCTCTTCCATGGCTGTGGAGCACCAAAGCTAGCGTCCGTAGCACCCGATCGGAGCCTTCAGTGAGGAACTAGCAACAGCAGTGGTGAGGAAAAGCTCGAAAATTCCTAGACAACTGTTTGGCGCATTTTTAAACCCAATGCATTGCGTAGGTCTGGCACGGTGGTGCGGTGTTGGTGTGGTTTGGCTGGATCGGGTTCCAGGTCACTCTGCGCGGAGTGGACCTGCGAGTTTTGGTACTAGGCTTGTGGTACTGAAGATCTGAGTCTGGAGAAGGGTTTAGGGTTTTGGAGGAAAAACTCGCCGCGAATGTTGCCGGCAGTTGTGGCTTGCCGGTGATCTTCATCTTTGAAAGCTAGAGTAGCCCATTTAGAGAGAGAGAGAGAGAGAGAGAGAGAGAGAGAGAGAGAGAGAGAGAGAGAGAGAGAGAGAGAGAGAGAGAGAGAGAGAGAGAGAGAGAGAAGGCGTTCAAGTTGGTGTGTGTAACAGTGAAACTGTGTGTGTGTGAAAGTGAAATAGGAAAAAAGTATAGCTGAGAACATGTGGGCTTATAAATCGAGCTTTAAAAACTCGATTTCAGACTATGAAAATCGAGTCCCACAGACTCGATTTAAACTCGAGGTGTTAATAAAAAAATATAGTTTGAGAATAGTGTCTGCTAATTATATTGTTTGACAAACAGTGTTAATTTCTAATTTTGGCCGTAGTAGGAGTTACAAACATACAAACATGAAAATAATACTCATATGTCCGGTAGTGTTTCAAATTTTTATTCCATCAATCATAGCTTTTCAAATTTTTATTCCATCAATCACAGTTTGTTACTGTACATTCAATTTTTCCTTCTAAATTAACCAAAATATAATATTGAAAAAAATAGATGTATAACATATTGCAATTGATCAAGTATAAAGTAAAATACTAAGAGAATAACGTTCGATTTTTATTCATTAGTATAGAAAACCCAGTCATGAATCTCTATACTAGATTACTAGCTTCTTAAATTGATGTGCGCGCAATAAAGTACATCAGATCTCTCAGCAAAAAAAAAAAAGAGTACATCAGATCAGGAAACGCATCCATTTTCAGACTGCTGATATTATTTATACTGGCAAAGAGAATCAAATTAAGACTTCTGTCTCTCCTATTTGATAGTATAATATTGCCTTCTACATTTCTAATTTTTTTTTTTTTTTTACTTTATTCTCAAAGGTACCTGTGATAGCCGATAAGTGATACCTTATTTCTTCAAGTAGGTAGACATATCTACTAGTTCATGTTCATGTTTTCGTGTATAGGAAGTAGAAAAATGGTATATATTTAATCTCGCAAAGTTCGTATTAACAATGGCAATGATTGGCACATATATAGCTTACCTTGATGACCACCCTTTTTTAAGAGATTTTTTTTTTTTTTTTTTTTTGATGCACCTTTTTTAAGAGATTGACCAAACTTAAGCACAAAGGTGCATCATGCACAACTGTCAAGTATGACATTTTAATTTCCTATTTGTTAGGAGAATTACATAAAGGGATTGCTACATTAGTAAGTGAAAGAAAACATTTGAGAATTTGAAATGTATTCCAGTTAGCTCAATTGGTAAAAAATTTTGTTATTGAATAAGAGATCTAAGATTTGGTCTCTGTTTACATCAATAACTAATTGATTTCTTATTTGCTAATAAAACACAATCATAAAAAACGAACGTCATAGATTAAGAACTATCTCTAAAGAAAAACATGTGAGAATTTGTAACTAGGTCTAACTTCCTTTTTTTTAAGAAAAAAAAAAAGGTCTAACTTCCTAGCATAATTAATCTTATGACAATTTATTACTATGGAAATTAAATAAACTCGCTGAGTCAAATCCTTGGGTACTCATAAAACATGGATAAATGATGCTCCCCATTCTCACATTCATGGTAGACTCCACCATGAATTTAATGAATAGACTTCACCTAAAAGGAGAGAACATCATTTTTCGTACTCCGGGAATACCTAGGTATTACTCATTATTAAATACTATATGCTTAACCTATTTTGAAAACTACAAATTTTACCATTTCATATCTAGCGATGAATTATGAAAATAAATTATCAATTTACTTTGTACGAAAATAAAAAGTCTCAAAATAATTAAACTGATGCAAGAGTAATCATATGATGGACCTATGGTGTGTACAGATATATATGGAGTATAAAGTGGGACTCTATATATCATGGGACAAAGAATATTCATTCCACAGAGTTATTATTGGTAAGGTCATAATGGGGGGTCAATTATTAAAATAAAATAAATGTGTTTTGAATAAGGGTCATCAAATAGCCCACGGCCCATAACCCGACTCAAAAACCTGATGGCCCACCGGGCTAATGGGCGGCCCAACCCATTATTATTAAGGCTCATGGACAGCCCACTAGCCCAGTGAGTCAGGTCGTGGCCTAGTTTTTATGCCCATGGGTACCTAGTGGACTAGCCCAGTAGCCCAACCCGTTGCCCAGCCCATTGGCCCAGCCCAATAACTTATAATTCATAACAAAAATATAAGAAGTGTATGAAAGATTGATCTTGAGATATTATAGAGCAATTTCTTAAGCTCTCAACCACTAAGATACTCAAAGTAATTGTGCTAAATTTAGTTTACTAAATATATATTTTTTCAGTAGTCTAGCAAATTTAAATTAACCATTTGACATTTTTTTTATTAAAGATAAAATAAAAAACTATTTAAAGCCTTAATAAAAAAAAATTAAATAGGTTTCCATCAACAAAACGAAAAATTAAATAGATTTGAATGTAAAAAAATTTGTAATTAAGTATTAAATTCTTTAATTCTTTCCTTTAAAAAAATAGATTGATTATTTCCTTATAAAAAATTGATTCTTTCCTTATAAAAATAATAAAATAATATGCTAACACAAGCCCATGAATAGCCTATTAGGCCCAACCCGATAGCCCAGCTCGCTAAAGACAAAATGGGCATTGCCCATAGGCAGGATCATGGGCTAAGGTTTTCTCTTTCAACCCAACCAGACCCGGCCCGTTAACTAGTTAATAACCCATTATACCCAGTCCATTATGCCCCTGGGCCAAGTGAAAATTGGCCGGGCTGGCCCGACCTGGCCCATTGACGACCCTTAGTTTTGAAAGAAACATAACCTCGAGTAATGAACCCTTTGAAATTTACAATTCACTTCTTTGTTTTTGTTTTTTAGGCAGAATCTGCTTGGAGATGACGAAACCATTATACTATATACAACTTTGCTTGCAGCCAAAGATACGTATCATAGTGATTGATAACCTCGTAGTAGTAGACGGGGCTTGAAAATTTTTGTAGGTGCATGTGAAGCAAAAATTGGGTCATGTATGATCAACTAATCTTCTTAACTACAAGTCTTCTTCTTTGAGTAATAGCTGTGGTCGTTTGTTACTTACCTTAGCTTTAGCCACTCTTGCAGAGAAAATTCCCAGTTAGACGAAGGACCAGTGGACCAGACCCCAATTATAGCTAGTACTTTTACGATATAAATTCCAGACCCCAATTTTATGTGTTGGGGTACTGACCAAGACATTTTACCTATGCATTCATATGTAATGGTTCTTTGACATTGATTGATAGACAAGGACTTATGAACGCATTCTCTTGGGTTTGTTTATTTTCATCTCAAATCAGAATATATATATATATATATATATATATATATAGGGGTTTTTACTACTTTTTAAAGCTTCACTATATAGGTATAGTTATATATATATTAATTTACATAATTAATAAACTAATGAAATTATACTCGTCCAAACGATATGATTTTTTTGTTTTTTTTTTTTTTTTGAGTTTATCTCCCAGGTTACCCAAAGGGCAGTGACAGTGAAGGCTCAAATTTAATTTAATTTAAAAAAAAAAATCATAGATGATATTGCTAGGCGTGATATTGGGCTCCATTCTTTCTTGAAGGGCTACAATAAGTTTTTGAGAAAATTACGTAAGTGATGAGCCAAGCAGAACTAATTTGTGAGTAAAAGAATACTAGTGCCGCACATTTGTGGCCATGAACTTGTGAGATCTCTAATTGTTCATCACATGTCACCAACTTCATTTATTTTTCAAGAGAAATTTCCCTAGTAAGTACAGGTTTTTCCCATATATAATATGACAGGCTACTAAAATATCTATAAAATAACACTAGGTTCATCCATATTTGTTTTGAATAATTTGACTAAATGACACTATTTTATGTTTAAAGCCCACGATTGTTTCATTTTGGTGGCTTAAGTTTTAAATTTTATATTTAGTCTACCAAATTTGATTTCGTTTTAAAAATGATCATTTTGTTGGCACTTAATAGATAGACATGAATGGAATGATCATTTTAAAAAATGTAGTCAAACTTAAATACTTAATGGACCAAAATAAAAATTCTAAAACTAATAATGTTGTTCAGTGTTTGGTATGAGGCGCTCTGCATTTGTTGGTGCCAAGTTCTTGTGCAAGATCTCTTGTTTTGAGCTTTTTTTTTTTTTTTTTCATTTAACGAAATTATTCCCAAAAAGAAAAAGAAAAAGAAAAAGAAAAGGACAAAGTTAAAGGCTAATCATTTTTGGACTCGCTCAAGCAATTGTCCTTAGTTTGCATAGTGTTTTTAACTTTTTATTGAACAAATCCTACAGCATGTGTAAGATATTGGGGCCAGACCAGACCACGTGGTGTGCCCACCGATCGGCCTAGCCTAACTCAAGAGAGCTAATTTTGGAATTATACTCGGGTTGTAATAGCCCCAAAAAGTTCTAGTTTCACAAATATCATTTCGAAATCCAACTTGATAATTGCCATAAAGTTTTAAATTTATACTTCTGGAGCTTAAGGCCCGACTCACTTACCCAATTAGGGTTACTATTGATGTAAATTGTGCTTCTACCTAATAGATGTGTATAACATGGATCCATTTGAACACCGTCTATTTTATAGGCCCATACCACTATGTCCGTGTTCTAAGGATCCATTTAACAAAAGAATGTCAATTTTAAATGATATTATATTTTGCATCGGTAGTATCATTTGAAGATAACTTAGCAAACACTTATTCATATCTATATAATATCTAAAAGCTTAAGCGTAAAATTTATTGTTGTTATACTTTTATTGAACCACATTAATATAGCAGTTCGGTTTGTTTTTGTTCATTAGGTCCATTTTAGTCTATTTTTGTCCTTTTAGTCCACTTCGGTCTATTACAGATCCACTTAGTTCACTTCAGTCAACTTCGATTCATATTGGTCCATCTATGTCCATTTCGGTCTACTTCAGTCTATTATATCCACTTGGTTCACTTCGGTCTACTTTGGCCCAAATCATTTCACTTTAGTCTATTTAGTTTATTTCGGTCCACTTTTGTCCATTTGATTTACTTTGGTCCGTTCAGTCTACTTCTGTTCAATTTGGTCCATTTGGTTTAGTTTGGTCTATTTCGATTTATTTGGTGTGATATTTTGAGATGAGAGGTTTGTGTAGAAAAAGGAGCTACTCATTGACAATTATATCACATTAGTAAGTTGTTGATAAAATTACATTTTTTTTACATTATTAAAGTCTTATATTTTTTTCTAATATAAGGGAGTGTTTGAATACCGCTTATTTTGCTGAAAACTGAAAATATTGTAACAAAATAATTTTTGAATGTGTCAATAGTGTTGTGAGACTCATTTTTAATGAAAATTTTGCTAAGAAAAGAGGTTTGTGGATCCCGTAGATAGTGCACGGGACCCACTAGAAAAGCATAAAAAGCACTAAAACGTGCTTCTAAAAAAAAACGCATACGCATACGCAAACGCAGACGCAGAAGTAGTGCTGAAAAGTACTATCCAAATGAGAGTACTAAGTGATGAAGTTATTTATATATGCTTCACTTTTAGGTCTTTCAAAATGTATAGAAGATGAACCATTTATAAGGAGTACTAGAAACAAATTCTAACCACACATTAAATTATTTACAAAATATCTCGTCTTTTATAATAATTGAATGTAAAATGCGTTGTGTTTCCTTTTGAAAAAAAACTTACAAAATTCTTACAAATAAAAAATATAGATAACTTAATTTAGAAAATCTAATATATTGTATCGACTACACTTTGTTAGAAAATAATCACATCATTTTAAGAAGGGTTTAAAACTAATACTTATAAGTCTCATAAGAGACTTTCTCTTATAATCATTATGATTATTTTCATTTTGGTACCTTGAGTTTGAAAATTTATATTTTGATCCACCAAATTTGATTTCATTTTCAAAATAATCATTCCATTCATGTTTGTGAATGATCTAACTATTAAGTGCCAACAAAATGACATTTATTATATTCTTGAACAGCCAAATTAGTCACCTACATGGACGGAAGGATTATTTTGAAAACGTAATCGAACTTAAATACTTAATGGACTAAAATAAAAAATAAAAAACTTTTAAAATTGCCTACTAATGTTGTTAATTGTTTGGTATGAGGTGCTCTGCATTTGTTGGTGCACGGTTATTGTGCAAGATCTCTCTCTCCCTCTCTCTCTCTCTCATTGAACAAAATTACTCCTTCAAAATAAAAAAGAAAAGAAGAGAAAGTACAATATTTATATTTGTTATATAACATAATTTGAGTATGTCTGTATGATAATAGGTGGTTGTTGTTGTTATTATTATTATTATTATTGATGAGAGAGTTTCACTGTTGTTATTATTATTTTTTTTTTTAGTAAAAATGTTGTTATTTAGATTCAAAATTTTTTGACATATTTTTAACTTGGCCCATTGAAAACCTTTTTTTACTTTAGCACTGGCTAGCTGATAGAATAATTGGTCACTTATTGCAAATATGATGTTTAAAGGCCTTTTTAAAAGGACCAAGCTGTTTCCAATAAACCAAGTTGGAGAAATTTTCATTACTAGTAGTTGATAAGATTATTAATATGTATTAAATCATATAATTCATTAAATCAACTAACCACTTGACCAGTATTAGTATTTAGGTATTGACATTGACCTATCCAATGAGATTCTCTAATAACGAATAACTACTTGGCTAAATCAATATTAAAAACTAAAATTGGAATTCAATTTTTTCTTGCACCAAAATTCGTTTAGTGTTTTAGTCTAATGATAAAAAATACGATCATCAGAAAGGGATATCATAGGTTGAAAATCTATCAAAAAAAAAAAACTCATAGGCAAGATATGAGTTTCACAATTTGTCACTCATGCTCAAGACGAGCAGTTTTACCAAAAAAAAAAAAAAACTTTCACAGTTAAATGACATTTTCTTTTCAAAATTAATAACTTCATGTGTTTAACATTGACAAGTTTACCTTTCTACTTAATAAAATAAGCTCTAGAACTCCAATCAAGGTTAATGCCACCAAGAAATTGTACTAATAAAATGATTTGATAAAAACACTGTCCTAGATATGCCAACATCCTTATTTTCAGTTCACACACTTCAAGTTGGTTGGCCACTTGACCTTAAGTTTGTCTCCTAATCCTAGTACAAGACTCATAACAGTCTGTCTTTTAAGATATTTAAACATCCAATTTGGAGCCACATATAGGTCCAGTACTCTTTGTATACAAATATAAAATCAATCATATATGGTAATGCAAAATTTCTAGATAATGTCCAGAAGATTCTTTAAAGTCCATCTACTATGATAGTCTGGATAATTATAATGCAAATGCAGTTAGCATTTTGTCCAATTGAGCTTCAATAAAACAAATGACTGTTTCATAATTTGTTGGTTTGAAAAATATTGTGTCTACCTACCTCTTTTCCATCATAGTCTTCCCTCTCAAATTTACAAGGAAATCTCTCTAATTGTTTAGCTGGCTAACAATTTATAGATTACTATTTAAGAAAGTATCATCCAAGATCTAAGTCTCAGGAACTGGCCCACAAAAGCAAATAATAACAATAATAATAATAATAATAATAATAATAATAATAATTGTGGGGGCAAAGATGTAAAGACATGCCTTTGGGCCTTGGGCCTGATCTGAGGGCATTAACTCGTCCAAGGATGGCCTGATGACGACAAAGACACTGAACTTAAAGGCCCACAAGCCCACTGTGGGAGTAGAGGCTAGTTAGAATAGTCCGAGGAGGGATGTACTCTCGGCTAACTGAGGTAAAGGTCATAAGATACACCATGGTGCTTAGGGGGGAACCCAAAAAGCTCAACAAGCAAAGATGTACTCCAAAGGAATGCAAAGAGAGAGAGAGAGAGAGCAAGTGGGAAGTGTCTCGCAGAAAGCTACTGCCACCGCATTAAAGACTTCACACCTATCCCTCTGACCGCATTAATGAAGAAGTGACATCTGAGATGACGGTAATCAATCTTACAGCTATTGGAGGAAGTTTACAAGAGGGCGGTGGATGGGAAAAGGATCTGCATTGATTACTCCATGAATGGAAGGACAAAGAAGGAGAATATAAATAGAGAGGGAGAGAACGCAGAAGGGGGGATCAGTTGTTTCTTAAAAGAATAAGAGAATCCAATACATAAGGTCCTCAGCTCACGTCCAAGGAGAGCCTGTGCTATACTGAAGTTTCATTGCTAGCAATTCGTGGACCTAGCCCAACGTCTTTGCCTTTCATTGTTCCAAAGCAAACTTAGGTTTCAAGCCCACTCTCTACAAATTTTATTGTTTAGGCCTCTTGAGCTTGTCCCCGACACGCATTTGGGTCCAAGCCTGATCTGTCTCCTTACAATAATAATAATAGGAGAAATAGTAGGAGTAACAAACATACATACATAAAAATAAAAATCATATGTCAAGTACTTAGTGTTTCAAATTTTTATTCTATCAACCACAACTTATCACTGTACATTTAACTTTTCTTTATAAATTGACCAAAACATAATATTGAAAAAATAGATGTATAACATATTGCAATTGATTGAGTACAAAGTAAAACACAAAGTACTAAGAGAATAACGTATGATTTTTATTCATATGTATAGAAAACTCACAGTTATGAATCTCTATACTAGCTACTTAAATTGATATGCATTAATTAAAGTACATCAGATCAAGAAACGCATCCATTTGCAGACTGCTGATATTATATATACTGGCAAAAAGAATCAAATTAAGACTCCTGTCTGTCCTATTTGATAGTATAATATTGCCTTCTACATTTCTAATATTTATTTTCACTTTTTTTAAAAAAACTTTATTCTCAAAAGTACCTGTGATGGCCGATAGGTGATACCTTATTTCTTCACGTAGGTAGACATATCTACTAGTTCATGTTCATGTTTTCGTGTATACGAAGTAGAAAAATGGTATATATCTAATCTCGCAAAGTTTGCATTAATAATGGCAATGAATGATTGGCACATATATAGCTTACCTTGATGAACACCCTTTTTTAAAAGATTAACCAAAATTAAGCACAAAGGTGTATCATGCACAACTGTCAAGTATGACATTTTAATGTCCTATTTGTTAGGAGAATTGCAGAGTCGGATTACTGCATTAGTAAGTGAAAGATAACATTTGAGAATTTGAAATGAGTTCTAGTAAACTCGATAGGTAATTTTTTTTGTCATCAAATAAGAGATTTGGGGTTTGATATCTACCTACATCAAAAATTATTGATATCTTGTTTGATAATAAAACACAATTATCAAAAGTGGATGTTATAAGTTAAAAATTATATCTAAAAAAACATTTGAGAACTTGTAACTAGGTGTAACTTCCTTTTTTTTTTCTACAAAAAATGTCTAACTTCCTAGCATAATTAATCCTGTAACAATTTATTACTACGGAAATTAAATAAATTGGTTGAATCACAACTAATTCATAATAATGTGTGTTTCTCAAAAAAAAAAAAAAATCATAATGATTAAACTACCGTCTTCTTAACTTATTTTGAAAACTATAAATTTTACTATGTCATATCCAAAAAATTATTAGGTACTCTTAGAGTATGAAAAAATGGTTCTCCCTTTTCTCACACTCATGGTAGACCTCACTATGAATTTAACGAGTGGATCCCACCATGAATATAAGAGGAGGAAGTATCATTCTCCGCATTCTAGAAATACCTAAGAATTACTTGTTATAACTAGCAATGAATTATGAAAATAAATTATCAATTTAGTTTGTACAAAAATAAAAAGTCTCGAAATTAAACTGATACAAGAGTGATTATATGATGGATCGATAGTGTGTGTGTGTGTGTGTGTGTGTGTG
Organism: Castanopsis chinensis; assembly: GCA_032878915.1. Classification (NCBI taxonomy): domain Eukaryota; kingdom Viridiplantae; phylum Streptophyta; class Magnoliopsida; order Fagales; family Fagaceae; genus Castanopsis; species Castanopsis chinensis. Next base: position 2,042,644 of record JAVQMG010000071.1, read on the forward strand.
GAGTATTTGGTGGAACTCTATATATAATGAGACAAAGAATTTTCATTCAACACAGTTATTATTGGAAAATTACAATTCACTCCTTTATTTTTGTTTTTTAGGCAGAATCTGCTTGTAGAGGGCGAAACCGTTATAGGTATCATAGTGATTGATAACCTCGTACTAGTAGACGGGGCCCGAAAATTTTTCTAAGTGCATGTGAAGCAAAAATTGGGTCATGTATGATCAACTAATGTTCTTAACTACAAGTCTTCTTCTTTTTCACCAAAAATAAAAGTCTTCTTCTTTGAATAATAGCAGTGGTCGTTTGGTTCCTTATTTAATACTTTCTCCCCAAGATATTGGGGCCCAGACCAGCCCGTGTTGTGTGCCCACCGATGGGCCTAGCCCGACTCAAGAGAACAAATTTTGGAAATCCAACTTGATGTTTACCATGAAGTTTTAATTTTTATACTTCTCGAGCTTGAGGCCCAACTCACTTCCCCAATTAGGGTTACAAAGGAGGGTCTGACTAAACTATTGATGAAAATTGTGCTTCTACCTAGTATATGTGTATAACATAAATCCATTTGAACAGCGTCTATTTCATAGGCCCATACCTCTATGTCCTTGTTCTCAGGGTCCAGTTAACAAAAGAATGTCAATTATAAAAGTGGAAGATATTCTGATATTACATTTTGTGTAGTTAGTGTTCGTTTGACATGATTAATTTTGTCAATTTATTTTATTATTTAGTTTATTTTTACTACTATTTATGAGTCTCACTACACTTTTTAGTATTATTCATGGGTCTCATTGTACTATTTCAGCTAACTTTTAGTACTATTACAATACTTTCAGCAAAAAGTATTCAGTTTTAATAAAATAAGCGGATCCCAATCAAACACTTAATATCATTTGAAGACAACTTGGCAGACACTTATATATATAAATATATATATATATATATCTATATCTATATAATATCTAAAAATTAAAGCGTAAAATCTATTGTTTCTACCCTTGTTGAGCCACATTAGTGTGGCATCTAGTTTGTTTTGGTTCATTAAGTCCAATTCAGTCCATTTCAGTCCACTTTTGTCCTTTCGGTCCACTTCGGTCTATTACGGGTCCATTTGGTTCACTTCAGTTCACGTCGGTCCAATTTAGTCCATATCAGTCCAAGTATGCCTATTTCGGTCCCCTTTAGTCTATTATTGTCCACTTGTTTACTTCGGTCTATTTCGGTCCAAATCTTTCCACTTTGGTATATATGGTTCATTTCAGTCCACTTATGTCCATTCAATCCACTTTGGTACATTTAGGTCTATTTCGGTATACTTTGGTCTATTCAGTCTACTTGAGTCCATTCGGTCCACTTTATCCATTCAGTTCAGTTTGGTCCATTTCGATTTATTTGGTCCACTTTAGTGATGCTTTGGGATGAGAGGTTTGTGTAGAGAAAAGGAGTTACCCATTGACAATATCACATTTCCAGTGTAATGTTTAGTAATTTTTTGATAATTTTTTTTTTTTTACATTATTAAAGTCTTTTTTTTCCCTAATATAAGTGATGAATTTATTTATACATGCTTCCTTTTTAGGTCATTCAAGATGTATAGAGAATGAACCATTTACAAGGAGTGCTAAAAACAAATTCCAACCACATATTAGATTATTTACAAAATTTCTCATCTTATATAATAATTTCTCATCTTATATAATAATTAGATTATTTACAAAAAAACTTACAAAATTGTTACAAATAAAAAATATAGATAACTTAATTTAGAAAATATAATATATATTGTATCGACTATACTTTGTTAGAATATAATCAATCATTTTAAGAAGAGTTTTAGACTAATACTTAAAAGTCACATAGAAGACTTCCTCTTATAATCATTAAAATTGTTTTTATTTTGGTACCTTGAGTTTGAAATTTGATATTTTGATCCACCAAATTTGATTTCGTTTTCAAAATAATCATTCCATTCATGTTTGTGATTGATCTAACTATTAAGTGCCAACAAAATGACATTTATTATTATTATTTTCTTGAACGGCAAGATTAGTCACCTACATGGACGGAAGGATTATAATTTGAAAACATTCGAATTTAAATACTTAATGGACTAAAATAAAAAATAAAAAACTTTTAAAATTGTCTAATGATCTTGTTAACTATTTGGTATAAGGTGCTCTGTGAAGAGGAAAAAAAAAATGACATGACGGAAATGAAGTGGACGGGCCCTTTATAGACGGATGCATATGACACGTGGCAGGTACTGGGCTCCAATGTCTTTTTAAAGAGAGTTAACTTGCGGCACACGTTAGCACTACTATGGTTTACTTGACCTACACGCCTAACCCTAACAAAGAAGACTCCTATAAGGAAAAAGATTAGCCACGAGTTACACTCCTAGAAGGAAAGGACTCCGTAACCAAGGCATAGATTTCAACTCTACACTACTATAAATACTCCAAACCCCTCACAAACCAAGGTACGCATAATCGACTCAACTCTAGCACTCTAGTATTGAAAATAGGTTTTCTAACTTGACCTTCGGAGGGTTTTTGGCCGACACCACACCGGTGCTCTCTGTTAGGTCCTTTCTTTTTATTGTGTAGGTTTTATTGCGCTCTCGTGAGGACCACGTAGCTTACTGGTATTTTTCGGTATCATCAGTTGGCGCCGTTTGTGGGAAAGACAAACTAGGGTGATCAAACGTCACCTTGCTCCTGAGACAAAAAAGTTGCATGGCTCTCACTAAATCGATGGCAATAACCAATAACCAGGGTGACGAACTGCACGCTACAACGCTGGAAAGACAGGTTCAAACACTGACAGCGGCAGTCGAACGCCTGACCAAACAGAATCATGACTTAGAGGAACAGTTACGTCAGAAAAATGCACATCCCAGAATACAAGAGGAAGACAAGGAAGGAACAAGCGCTAAAAGGAGGAACCTCGATGGACCCAAGGGCAACAACGCTCCAAGCAGGCTGGAGAGGTGGGATACCAATCAGCCAGCCCTTTCTGAGACTTTACCACCCCATATCGCCACAAAGATGCAGGAGATGCGGGAACGAATGGATGTGATGATGAATGCCCTCAAAGGACGAATATCTAGCGACCTCGACGACCTGGTCCACCGAACCAATTCGCCCTTCACGTCACATGTCACTTCGTGCCCTCTTCCCCCGAAGTTTTGTATGCCCCAGGTGGAGAGCTACGATAGAACCAAGGACCCCTTAGACCATTTAGAGTCCTTCAAGACTATAATGCACCTTCAAGGGGTGCCAGACGAGATTATGTGTAAGGCCTTCCCTACTACGTTGAAGGGATCTGCAAGGGTCTGGTATGGCAGGTTGACGCCTAACTCAATTAGCACCTTTAAGGAATTAGGCGCTCAATTTGTGTCACACTTTATCGGGGGCCACTGGTACAAGAAGTCCACGGCATGTCTGATGAGCATCAAACAACGAGAAGATGAGAGCCTAAGGTCGTATATAATGAGGTTCAACAAAGAGGCTATTTCGATAGACGAAGCAGACAATAAGATACAAGTAGCAGCATTTACTAACGGGCTATGAAAAGGTAAGTTCCTCTTCTCCCTGCATAAGAATGATCCAAAGACTATGTCCGAGATGCTTTACAGGGCGACGAAGTACATGAACGCGAAAGATGCACTAATAGTAAGAGAAGATAAGCCTAGGAAAAGGGAGAGGCAGGAGGAAGCACGATTAGAGGGGGGACGAAAGAAGGCTAGGACAGAAGAACAAAGGGAGGATAGACATCCGAAACCACCCATGGGGAAATTCACCAGCTTCACCCCTCTGACGGCCCCGATCGACCCAAGTACTGATGCAAATAAAGGATGAAGAGGCCTTAACGTACCCCAGTAAGCTGAAGGGGGATCCCAATAAAAGGTCAAGAAGCAAGTACTGCCGCTTCCATCGTGACCACAGCCACGACACATCTGACTGCTAAGACCTGAAACAACAGATTAAGGCGCTTATAAGACAAGGGAAGCTACAGAGGTTTGTCAGTAAAGAAGGGACGAATCCGCCACAGGACCAGCCCCCCCGATGGGAGAACGAGCGCCCAAGATCACCCATTGCAGACATAAGGATGATCGTCGGAGGTACCACAGGACCGTCCAAAAGGGCTCGTAAAACTTACCTACGGACGGTATAGAATGTCCAGATAACGGGCCTGACACCAAAGGTTGCACGGATCGATATCCCAACTATCGGTTTTTCAGAAGAGGATGCCGACACCTTCATCATCCACATGACGATGCGCTCGTGGTCAGCATACGGGCTGGGGATTACAACATGCATCGGGTACTGGTTGATAGCGGAAGTTTAGCGAACATCCTTTATTACCCCGCGTTCTAACAGATGGGGATTAATAGAGAACAGCTTGTTCCAACTAATGCTCCACTCGTCGGATTCGGGGGGACAAGAGTTTATCCCCTTGGTGCCGTCACATTGTTCGTAACAGTAGGAGATCATCCACAACAAATCACCAAGGATGTGGTTTTTCTGGTTGTTGATTGCTCATCTGCCTGTAACGCAATCCTTGGATGACCTACTCTTAATGCATGGAAAGCTGTAACTTCGACCTACCATTTGATGATTAAATTCCCTACCGAATATGGGGTCGGAGAGCTACACGGGAATCAGGCAGTAGCATGAGAATGCTATGTTGCCATGACTGAGATGGACAATCACGTACAAACACTAAATGTCAAAAGACAGCGGGCTGCGGCTGAAGCAGTAGAAGAACTAGAAGAAGTAACACTTGATGACTCAAGGCCTGGACGGACCACGAGAATTGGTACAATGGCCAGTCAATCGGTACGGCAAAGCTTAACCACGTTCTTGAGAGAAAATCGGGACGTATTTGCATGGAGCCATGAGGACATGCCGGGGATCGATCTGACAGTAATGGTACATAAGCTGAATGTGTTGCCTTCATTCTCTCCTATCCGACAGAAGAAACGAGTATTTGCTCCAGAAAGGGACCGGGCTATCGTCGAGGAAGTCCAAAAATTGTAAGAAGCAGGTTTCATATGTGAAGTACACTATCTAGACTGGTTAGGGAATGTAGTAATGGTCAGGAAGGTGAATGGGAAGTGGAGAATGTGTGTTGACTTTACGGATCTAAATAAGGCCTGCCCGAAAGATATTTATCCTCTACCACGTATTGATGCCCTAGTAGATTCGACTGCAAGACATGAGCTTTTAAGTTTCATGGACGCATTCTCCAGCTACAATCAGATCAAGCTCGATGAAATGGATTAAGAGAAAACGTCGTTTATTACTAGTCAAGGGCTCTTTTGCTATAAAGTAATGCCCTTTGGGCTTAAGAACGCTGGGGCCACGTACCAAAGACTGATGAATAAGATGTTCGTAAATCAGATTGGAAAGAATGTGCAGGTTTACGTGGACGACATGCTGGTAAAAAGTGTTCGTGAATGCAACCATTTGGGGGACTTCCAAGAAACTTTTAACACCCTTCAATCCTACAACATGAAGCTAAACCCCAGCAAATGCGCATTCGGGGTCACGGCAGGAAAATTCTTGGGTTTTATGGTGTCCCAAAGGGGTATCGAGGTCAACCCAGAGAAGGTAAAGGCAATAATGGTCTTAGCCCCCCCGAAGACACTGAAGGAGGTCCAAAGCCTGAATGGCAAGATAGCCGCCCTAAACAGATTCGTCTCAAGGGCAACGGACAAATGCCTCCCGTTCTTTCGCACGTTGAGGAAATCATTTGAATGGACGGACGACTGCCAGAAGGCTTTTGAAGATTTGAAGACCTACCTCTCCTCTCCGCCATTACTTAGCCCGTCTAAGCAAGGTGAAGAACTATTCCTATGTGTAGCCGTCTCCCTAGTAGCTGTTAGCGCAGCTCTCATCAGTGAAGAGGATAGGATACAAAGACCGGTATACTTTACAAGCAGGATGCTCAGAGGAGCAGAAGAGAGATACCCACCGATGGAGAAATTAGCCTTCGCATTGGTGACCGCGGCCCGAAAACTGAAACCGTACTTTCAAGCGCACATCATAAACGTCATGACAAACCACCCACTAAGAAGAGCAATGAGTAATCCCGAGGCAGTGGGACGAATGGCATTGTGGGCGATTGAACTAAGTGAGTATGACATTCGTTACCGACCCCGACCCACGGTAAAGGGACAAGTCCTGGTGGACTTCATCGCAGAGTTTACCGACATAGAGGACCAGGGGGCAGGTGAGCTTCCCGTATGAAGGGTTCATACCGACAGATCCTCTAACAAACATGCAGGTGGAGTCGGTGTAGTAATCCATACAGCCGAAGGGGACAAGATCAAGTGCATGATCCGTTTGTGCTTTACAACAACAAATAATAAGGCAGAGTATGAAGCGCTAGTAGCAAGATTGGACCTCGCTATAGCTGCAGGAGCTGAAAGAGTGGTTGTCTACTCTGATTCCCAAGTTATCACCAGCTAGATTAATGGAAATTACGAGTGCAGGAATGAAAGGATGAAGAAGTATCTCGACGAAGTAAAAAGCCAAATGAGTGACCTCTAAATCGAATTGATTCAAGTTCCAAGGGAGGAAAATCAAGAGGCTGATCAGCTTACGAAGGCAGCTTCTGCAGAACCAATGACCGTTCTCAACCAGGTATTATCCTTCGTCCAAATCCTGCCACTAATAAATGGCATTGGTGTGCAGGAGTTAAGTAGTGAGCATTGTTGGATGACTCCCATTACTGCGTACTTGAAGGACGACCATCTCCCGGACGACAAGGAGGCCGCGAGGAAGCTGAGGGTTAGAGCCTCCTAGTTCGTAATCATGAAAAACGTTCTATACAAAAGGGGCTTTTCTCGACCCTATCTGAGGTGTTTGGCTCCTGACGAAGCAGACTATGTCATGAGAGAGATCCACGAAGGGATTTGCGAAAATCACTTAGGATCAAGGTCTTTAATGCACAAGCTTCTCAGGGCAGGATACTACTGGCCAACAATGCAGAAGGACGCCAACACATATGTCAGATCCTGTGACAAGTGCCAGCACTTTAGCAATCTCATAAGACAACCAACGGAAGAGCTCACACCCATGACGGCCCCATGGCCGTTCGCACAATGGGGACTGGACATCATGGGTCTATTCCCAATTGCGATCAGGCAATTGAAATTTGTAGTAGTTGAAATTGATTACTTCACCAAATGGGTGGAAGTTGAGGCCTTAGCCACTATCACGGAGAATAATATCCATAGCTTTGTATGGAGAAATATTATTTACAGGTATGGCATATCGAGAGTGCTGGTTTCAGATAATGGGAAGCAATTCGACAATGACGCATTCAGGAATTTCTGCTCCCAGCTAGGGATAAAGAACCACTACTCGTCACCTGCACATCCACAAGCCAATGGACAAGTTGAGGTCACAAACCGATCCTTGCTGAAAATCATCAAGACTCGTCTTGAAGGGGTAAAGGGTATATGGCCGGACAAGTTACCAAGTGTTTTATGGGCGTACAGAACAACGGCGAGAACACCGACAGGAGAAACACCGTTCTGTTTGGCATATGGTACTGAGGCGGTCATACCGGCAAAAATAGGGCTTACAAGCTACCATGTTGAGCACCACAATGAGCATAGGAACGATGAAGCCATGCATATACAACTTGATCTAGTGGACGAAGTTAGGGAAATCGCAAAACAAAGGTTAGCACGGTACCAGGACTTAATGGCGAAATATTACAACTCTAAGGTTAAGCACAGAGACTTCTAGGTTGGAGATCTTGTCCTAAGGAAAGTACTCAGCACTACAAAGGACGCCACCCAAGGGAAGCTTGGACCGAACTGGGAAGGACCATACAGGATCACAGTATGGCACAGGAAGGGAATATACTACCTAGAGATCCTGAGCGGAAAGAAGCTAAGCCACCCATGGAATGCAGAGCACTTGAAGAAGTATTATTAATAGAAGACGACAGCAGCAGCACTACTACACTCCTCACTTCCAGTTTATCTTTTCCTTATAGTTATAGTTCTTAGTTCCTACAATTCTTTCAAAATGCCTAAAGGCGACTTTCTTATTTTTGAAAAACAAAGTTCTACGTATCCATTATAATAATAAGAGGAGTTTTTCAGAACAAACGGAATGTTTTACCAACTTGCATGATAATTAATAAGTCCACAAAGTGTACGGAGCATCCAAAAATTGGATAATAACTACAAAGTCCACAATGTGGACGGATCATCCAAAAGTTGGATAGTAATTACAAAGTCCACAAAGTAGACGGAGCATCCAAAAATTGGATAATAATTACAAAGTCCACAATGTGGACAGATTGTCCAAAAGTTGGAAAATAACCACCAAGTTCACAAAGTGGACGGAGCTTCCAAAAGGATGTTATTTACTACTAAGTCCACAAAGTGGACGGAACATGCAAAAGAAGGATGATGCTACTAAGTCCACAAAGTGGACGGAACATCCAAAAGAAGGATGATACTTATAAGTCCACAAAGTAGACGGGTCATCCAAAAGAGGGATGATGTTTGCGGTCCACAGGGTGGACGGATAATCCAAAAGTTGATGACATTTACCAAGTCCACAAAAGTGTTCAAAGAATCCAGAAAGCTTACAAGGTGGATGGATGATTAATTAAAGGATACACAACAATGAAAAGCAATTAAAGCATTCATGAGAAAAACATGCGACGGATGAAATTACTTGAATAGATTGTTTACAAAAAATATATACATATGACGGTTTAGAAATTACATAGCCAATTGTTCTTACATAAAATTAAAAAAAAAAAAAAAAAAACTATTCTTCAACTTGGGGGGCATCAGCTGGGTTGCCAGGACCGTCAGGAGTAGGTTGACGGACATCATCAAGGACGGGACCAGTGCCACTGTCCCCTAGGGCCCCATCTTCGTCAGGAACTTCACCAAAACATTCGGCAGTCCCCTCAGGGTCGATAGGGTAAGCTGGTGTTTGGCCTCTGACATTAATGTTGATGTGGGAAAGGTCGAGGTCCAAGAAGGATGGATGCAGTCGTCAAAACCGTCAACAAAGGACGTACCTAGTTCCGTTAAAAGAGCATCTGAGTCTCGATACTCCTAGACGGCCTCAACCTTCGCCTGACGGATGTTCTCGTCATTGGCCTTCACCTTCTTTTTAAGGTACTCAACCTCTTTCTCCAAGCTTTCACGTGCTCGCTCGGACAATTCTAGTTTCTTCTCATGACAGAGCCTCTAGAGCTTCAGCTCGTCAAGCTCCTCCCCCGTCGTCCTGGCCTTTGCGCGAACGCGCTCCAAGGACTTCTCACGAGCCAGGCAACGGTCCATTAGCCCCTTTGCCATTATAACCGTTTGCATCAAAGCAAACAAAAAAGTTAGCGCATAAGCATGACGAGTCAAAACAAGACAGTTAATGGACGGGTGTATTACCTGAGCAAGGCTAAACAAAGCCGTCTCTCCCATGGCTTCCGTCACATGGTTGTCGATGTTCTCATAGTCCTCTTCTTTTATGATAGAGGTTAATTGAGTAAAGGCGTACTGAGGGTCCTCTCTAAGTAGGACGGGAGTTTTCTCTGTGATGGGGTCAGGGTTGGTCATGAGACCTTTACCCTTACTCATGCCCAGCTTGGGGGGCAGCTTGGTTGTAGCCTAGACGGCTGGCAGACCCGTTACCAGCTTCTGCTTCTTGCTAGGACGGTTTGCCTTCTCTGGACCCCTTTTTGCAGACGGATGGGACGTCTTGGGTGGAAGATCACCCCTAAGCTTTTTCTTGTTAGCAACTTGTTGCTTGATAAGTGCGCGCCTCCTAGCGTCGTCCATTTCTATAGAAAAGTGGACGGTAAGAAGACGTTAAGGACATAAAAAGTTCAATAAAAACACTTAGTCAAAACAAGCTTACATTTGTGTATTCCCGCGTCGTATTTAAGTGCAGCAGCAGATGGCTCCGAACCGTTGCAGTACCAATGGATGGTGTCCAAGGTGACGAGTTTCGCCCACGTCCTCTCCGACAAGTCAGTCTTCTGAAAAATTCTTTCAAGGAAATCGAATTGCTTGGTAGTAATGTCTGGACGGCTACGCGCCAAAAAATGGACGGTTAGAATGACAACCCATAGCAAAGTAAGATAGAACGGACACAAAATGAGACACATACCGGACAGTGATAGTATGCCCCATGTCTTATCAACGGGCATAAACTCCTGGTCTTCGAGACGACCCATCCAATCGTCCCCTTGGAGAAAGAAATATCTACTTAACCAGTTACGATTGGAGTCTGGGGTCTCGGACACTAACCTAAGTACCGGACTTCTCGCCACGAAACTATACATACCCTTCTACTTAAAAATCTCATCCGGACGGTAACAGTTGAAGAGCTCCTCCATTGTTAACCGTCTTGTCCCATGAGACATGACGCCATATAAAACTTCAATGCTCAGGAAAACTCTCCAGGCGGTTGGTGAGATCTGGGTGACAGACAAACCCAAATACTGAAGAAGGCGACGGTGCAAGGCACTCAAGGGAAGGCGAAGGCTTGCTTTGAGCATCTGCTCATACACGCTGACATCTTCAAGACCCTTATAGTAGCACCTCTCGAACTTGAATGGTAGATAGATGGGTATGGTGTTTGGTATTTGGTATTTTTCCCTAAGGGAGTTGAAATGTTGTGGACTGATGGAAGAAGTGAAGTTGTTCACCGTCCACGTGGGGAGCTGGATGAATTCCCTTAACCCATCTTTGCCTATCACAGACTGGACGAGATGATTTACACCGTCTACAGCGTCATTAGAATCATAGTCTGACCCGTCTTCATCTCGCCCTTTTTCTTCCACGTATGAAGGAGAGCTGGATGACGGTTCCCTCTCTTTGACGGAGGTTCCCGGGTCTGCCTGACCTGACGGGTACACCTCCTCATAGCCCACTCCTTCACGGACAAAAGACTGACCGCTGGAAGCCTCACTAGACATCGGACATCTACAAACGATGGTAAAGGAAACCTAAGACTCTAGTTCTACATTGACGACGGACCAACATACGAAGTAAAAGATAAAGAAAAGAATGAACAATGATACTCACAGTTGGACGGATCGAAGAGGCGACGGACGAATACTGGGTAAACTGTGGAGCTATTGCTTTGGAAGGTGACGGTTGCATGAGGAGGACGGTTGTGCTCTGGTCAGCAAAATTGTTTCCAAAATGTGAAAATGACAAGGATAGGTGATGTATATATAGGATGAACGACACAACAAATGAAGAGACTCCTCAATTATAGAAAGCCATCAATCAAGGCTTGCCATGTGTTCTTAGCGCATTTATGATCCTAATCCAGTCTAGCTGTTAATCCACGGGAAGAGTATGACGGATTCATAAGAATAAAGCAACTCATTCCATGGACTCGTCAGGAATAGGTGACAGATTCATGGAATGGGGGGCAATTGAAGAGGAAAAGAAATGACATGACGGAAATGAAATGGACGGGCCCTTTATGGATGGATGCATATGACACGTGGCAGGTACTGGGCTCCAATGTCTTTTTAAAAAAAGTTAACTTGCGGCACACGTTAGGACTACTATCGTTTACTTGACCTACACGCCTAGCCCTAACAAAGAAGACTCCTATAAGGAAAAGGATTAGCCACGAGTTACACTCCTAGAAGGAAAGGACTCCGTAATCAAGGCATAGATTTCAACTCTACATTACTATAAATACTCCAACACCCTCACAAACCAAGGTACGCATAATCGACTCAACTCTAGCACTCTAGTGTTGAAAATAGGTTTTCTAACTTAACCTTCGGAGGGTTTTTGGCCGGCACCACACCGGTACTCTCTGTTAGGTCCTTTCTTTTTATTGTGTAGGTTTTGTTGCGCTCTCGTGAGGACCACGTAGCTTACTGGTATTTTTCGGCATCATCACTCTGCATTTGTTGGTGCAAGGTTATTGTGCAAGATCTTTTTTTTTTTTTTCCTCTCCCTTTTTCGTTGAACGAAATTACTCCTTTCAAATAAAAATGAATAGAAAAGAAGAAGAATGGACAAAGTTAATGCCTAATCATCTTTGGATTCGCTCAAGTAATTGTCCTTAGTTTGCATAATGTTTTTATGCGATCATAGTCATATCCCACCAATGGGAAAGATATTGGGCCCAGACCAGCCCATGTGGTGTGCCCACCAATGGGCCTAGCCCGACTTAAGAAAACTAAGTTTTGAATTATACTCGCATTGTAATAACCCAAAAAGTTCTGGTTTCACAAATATCATTTCCAAATCCAACTTGATAATTAACACGAAGTTTTAATGTTTATACTTCTGGAGCTTGAGGCCCAACTCACTAACGCAATTATGGTTACAAAGGAGGGTCGGACCATACTATTGATGAAAATTGTGATTCTACCTAACATAGATCCATTTGAACAGCGTCTATTTCATAGGCCCATACTTCTATGTCCTTGTTCTCCGGATCCATTTAACAAAACGATGTCAATTATAAATATGGTAGATATTCTGATATTATATTTTGTGTTATTACTTATTAGTATTATTTGAAGACAAATAGGCAAACACTTATCTCTTTTTATATAATATTTAAAAGCTTAAGTATAGAATTTATTATTGTTACATTCTTGTTGAGCCACATTAGCATAGTATTTCAGTCTATTTTAGTATATTAGGTCTAATTTAGTCCACTTCGGTCCACTTTTGTCTATTCGGTTCCCTTCTGTCTATTATGGTCCACTTCGTTCACTTCAGTCTACATTGGTTGAATTCGGTCCACTTTTAGTCTATTCTGTCTACCTCTGTCTATTGTGGTCCACTTCGTTCACTTCAGTCTACATTGGTTGAATTCGGTCCACTTTAGTCTATTTTGTCTACCTCTGTCTATTATGGTCCACTTAGTTCACTTCAATCCACTTTAGTTTGTTCGGTCCATTTAAATCTACTTCTGTCCATTTGGTCTACTTTGGTTCATTCGGTCTACTTCAGTTCATTCATTCCACTTCAATCCACTTTGGTTTATTTCGGTCTAGTTCAGTTTACTTTGGTCTATTCGGTCTACTTTGGCTCTGTCCATTCCATTCAGTTTGGTCCATTTTAGTCTATTTGGTCCACTTCAGTGATGCTTCAGAAGGAGAGGCTTGTGTAGAAAGAGGATTTGCTCATTGACAATTATATTACATTTTTCAGCGTAATTTTGGTATAAGTTCTTAATAAAATTACATTTTTCTTATATTATTAAAGTCTTGTATTTTTTTTTCTAATATAAGTGATGGATTTATTTATATCTGCTTCATTTTTAGATCATTGAAGACATCTAGAGAATAAACCATTTACAAGGAGTACTAAAAACAAATTCCAATCACACATTACATTATTTACAAAATATCTTCTTATATAATACTTGAATGTAAAATGCATTATGTTTCCTTAAAGAAAAAACTTACAAAATTTAAAACATTTACAAATAACAAATATAGATAGCTTAATTTAGAAAATTTAATATATTTTATCAACTTTACTTTGTTGGAAAATAATTATATCATTTTAAGAAAACTTTAAGACTAACACTTGTAAGACTCATCTACTATTTTTATTTTTCAATTATAAAAAAAAAATATATAACCAAAACAAATTTATTAATGTGTTGGAGGGATGTGTCATTAATGTTGATATAATAAATCCTCTTATTACAACTGAAAAAGAAAGGGGAAAATTAAAAAAGGAAAAATAAATATATAAGCATAAGAGACTTCCTTTTATAATTAAGATAAAAGAATAAGTATATAGTGCATCTAGTCAAACTCAAATGGGAGCATGATAATGGCTGAGGTTGATTGTTGTCTTCGTAATTCCTATAGCTAGATCCACTCACAAAAAACTATTTAACAATAATAATGTTGAAATTGTTCATTTCCAACGAATAAAATAATTCGATTGCCGTTCACCTTGCAAAGAACTATGTTAGAATAATTGTGGTCACACAAGACGTGCTCACAACGTATAATTGGTATGTGACTAAGCAATGAAAGTATGAAACGAGAGTTACAAGAAGAAAAAACCTTATTTGAACAAATAGGAATTGGCATGCATGTAGTTATATATTTTCTTTAGTTTGTATCTTGTGCCTTGTGCCCATAGGATACAAAAATTTTAGGGAGTTCCAGACTTCCTCAAATGTTGTAAACCTACTCAGCCAAAAAAAAGTACAATAATAATAAGGCAAAGTTGTAAACCTTTTCCTATTTTTCATTTTTTTTTGGAGATTAAAAAAGAAAAACCTTATCCTTAAATATATATATATATATATATATATATATGTGGGGGGTAACGGCGCCCAGGCACCCTGTGGGCTTTGGGCCTAGTCCAAGGGCGCGAGTTCCGCTAGGTGGGCCGCATGACGGGAGCAAGGCCCTCTAACACTGGGGCCCAAGGGTCAGCCTACCCAGCCACCAGAGACGAGCCGAGGATGAAGTCTCCTCGGACGTGGAGTTGAGAGCAGGACACTGCAGCAGAGCACCTGGGAAAGCGTCTCCGGACCTCGGCAGGCCACCCCACGCCCCAATGATACGCCGAGGGGGGGGGACAAGGGGGACATGCACTACACAGTGTCCCTGCCACCGCATTAAAGACTTCCCACCTACCCGCCTGGCCGCATTAATGGAGAAACGACTTCTGAAGGGACGGGGAATGGCCCTGAGGGCATTGGGGAGTGTTTTCTGGGAAAAGACAAGTAAGAGCCAGGAGTGGGAGGTATAAATAATGGGGGGGGGAGATACCATGAGAGGGGATCCGGAATTTTCAGGGAGATAGAGGAGGAAGGTTCCCTCCCTTGAAGAACAGAACGACAACCACCACGGAATCTCCTCAGCGCGCGTCTGGGAAGGGAATTAGTCCACCCTACTAGCCAGCCACGTTTCAGTAGCGCATTTGGATCTTACATTGCGCCCTTCCATAGTATCGGGAAGTCAGGGCTTAGAACCCATCCTCTACAAATTCTATTGTAAAGGCCAACTGGGCCGGCCCAGTCATCCATTCGGGCCCAAGCCAATTTTGTGGCCTTACAATTGGCGCCGTCTGTGGGAAGCTTTGACGGAAAGGGACTGGAAGTGCCATGCAAGGTTCAGGTTCACGTCATGCGGAGTCTAGGGGGTCCCAGCCAGAGGACCATCTTGCGCGGTTGGAAGGAGAGCGCGAAAACAACGTCCACACGGAACACAAGCGTGGGAGGAGCCATGCACACAGTGGTAGTAGAACCTCCCGCGAGAAAACTGTTGAGACCCTGCAAAGAGAGGTTGATCATTTGAGAAGGAAGCTACGCCGGGAAAAGCGGAGGCGTACGCCTACCCCTTCAGACCGATCCTCAGTGGACGCCGGTAGTGGCTCCAACAGCTCTAGGTCCAGGACTCCCCCTAGCGAGTCTTCTTCCCAGGGGGATGAACGCCGTCGTCCACTCAGAGACAGGGGGGCGTCCTCCAGGGGCCTGGCCAATAGTGCATTGAGCAAGGCGCTCCACCAAATTTCCAAATCGCCCTTCACTCGGAGGATTGAGAAGGGAAAGCTCCCAAGAAAGTTCACCCAGCCGACCTTCACAGTTTACAACGGGAGGACGGACCTAGTAGAGCACGTGAGCCACTTCAGCCAGAGGATGGCGGTGCACTCGAAGAATGAGACCCTGATGTGCAAGGTCTTCCCCTCCAGCTTGGGGCCCGTCGCGATGAGGTGGTTCAACGGCCTGAAGGCGAGCTCTGTCGATTCCTTCACAGAGCTTACCAGAGCATTTGGTGAACGGTTCATCACCTGCAGCCGGATCCCTCGGCCCCTGGATTCGCTGTTGTCCATGGCCATGAGAGAGGGAGAAACCCTCAGGGCATACACTGACAGGTATTGGGAGATGTACAACGAGATCGATGGGGACTTCGACGAGGTGGCCATAAGCACCTTCAAGGTCGGCCTGCCAAACGATCATGACCTGAGGAAGTCGCTAACCAGGAGGCCTGGCCTGTCAAGAGTGTACGACGTCTTATGGACCGCATCGATGAGTACACACGGGTGGAGGAGGATCAACTGCAAGTGAAGGCGAGGGTGAAGGTTATCCCTCAGGAGAGGAGGGATTTCAGGTCGGACGGGTATAGCAACAGTAGGCCGAGGAGAGAGTTTGTCGGACAGCCACGTCGGATACCAACGCAGGCGGTCGGCATTGTGTTCCGCGAACCCATGCAGCGGGTGTTTGAAAAAATCCGCCACGAACCTTACTTTAGATGGCCCAGCAAAATGATAGGAGATCCCTCAAAGCGAAACCAGAACCTTCACTGCCAGTACCATCAAGAGCACGGCCATGCAACCGAGAACTGCAAGAACCTACGCTACTACCTCGAACAGTTGGCGAAGGAGGGAAAGTTGAGTCAGTTTGTGCACGACCAGGGGAGGGCGGGGGAACATCATGGTCCGACAGGCCAGGGCCACCACGCACCAAGGCCTCCTCTGGGAACCATCAACACCATCCTCGCAGCTCCTGGGAGGACGGGCTCGCGCCCTTCAAGGGTGATGAACGTGGTGCGAGCCCATACCGGAGGCTCTGGCCCCGAGCCAAAGAAGATCAAGGGAAATGAGCCGCCCACGCTGGCCTTCTCGGACGCCGACAAGGGAGGGACAATCCAACCCCACGACGACGCCCTGGTCATAATGCTAAGGATTGGAGGCTATGATGTGAAGAGGGTGATGGTGGACCAGGGAAGCGGCGCAGACATCATGTACCCCGACCTGTACAAGGGGCTGAACCTGAGGGAAGAGGATCTCTCTGCCTACGACTCGCCCCTGATGAGCTTCGAGGGAAAGATGGTGATCCCTAAGGGGCAGATCAGATTGTCAGTGCAGTCGGGGCCGGCAGTGGTAGAGGTAGACTTCATCGTGGTGGATGCCTACTCCCCGTATACGGCCATTGTGGGGAGACCTTGGCTGCACGCCCTAGGGGCTGTCCCCTCCACCCTCCACTTGAAGGTGAAGTTCCCTTTCGGCGGTAGAGTCGAGGAAATCATCGGAAGCCAGTCTGCGGCGAGGCAATGCCTGACCACCGCAATACTACGCAGGCCGGACAACGAAGCCGCGGCCCCGGCGGCTCAGGCCTCATAGCAATTAGCCTCCTCTGCCACCGCCGGAGCAGCAGTGGTGGGGGAGCCGGCGTGTGAAGGACTAGACAGGGTCCCCGTGGACGATGACCCGGAAAGGTTCTTCCAGATTGGGGCTCGCCTGCCGACCGAAGAAAAGGAGGAGTTGGTTACGTTCTTGAGGAGGAACCTCGACGTATTCGCATGGGACGAGCACGAGATGCCCGGAATCGACCCAGGCTTCATATGCCACCATTTAAACGTAAACCCGGCGGCAGTACCAAAGAAACAACCCCCTCGGCGGTCCTCGGCGGAACACTCCGAAGCCGTGAAGGAGGAGGTCATCAAGCTCAAGAGGGCTGGGGCTATCAAGGAAGTATTCTACCCCGAATGGTTGGCGCACACAGTCGTGGTAAAGAAGAAAAACGGGAAATGGAGAGTGTGTGTGGACTTCACGGACCTCAACAAGGCCTGCCCCAAGGACCCGTTCCCGATGCCGCACATAGATCAACTGGTGGACGCGACGGTCGGCCACCCCCGCATGAGTTTCTTGGATGCCTTTCAGGGGTATCATCAGATACCACTAGCACTGGAGGACCAGGAGAAAACTGCCTTTGTGACCCCCACGGGCAATTACCATTACAAGGTTATGCCATTCGGTCTTAAGAACGCAGGGGCTACTTACCAGAGGATGATGACTCGGATGTTCGAGCCACAGCTAGGAAAGACCATCGAAGTATACGTGGACGACATGGTCGTGAAGAGCAAAGCCGTAACAGACCATGTGGCCGACCTGGACAGCACGTTCCAGACCCTGCGGGAACACAAGTTGCGACTGAATGCCTCTAAGTGCTCCTTCGGCGTAAGTTCTGGTAAATTCCTAGGCTACATGCTTACTCACAGGGGTATAGAGGCCAACCCCGAGCAGATCACCGCAATCTGTAGCCTGCAACCCCCTCGAAACCCGAAGGAAGTCCAAAAGCTGGCAGGGATGACGGCCGCCCTCAGCAGGTTCATCTCCCGCTCCGCGGACAGGTGCCGACCCTTCTTCCAACTACTAAACAAGTGGAAGGGATTTGAATGGACCGAGGAGTGTTCCCTGGCGTTCCAGCAGCTGAAGGAGTACCTCTCTCAACCGCCAGTTATGTCCCGCCCCGATCCAGATGAAGTCCTGTTTGCGTATCTAGCGGTGGCTGCCCACGCCGTCAGCCTGGTCCTGGTAAGGGAGGACGCCGGTATACAAAGGCCGGTTTACTACGTGAGCAAGTCCCTGCAGGAGGCTGAAATCCGGTATTTGCCATTGGAAAAGGCGGTGCTAGCTGTGGTGCACGCCACTCGTCGGCTCCCGCACTATTTCCAATCTCATACGGTCATCGTTCTGACCCAACTCCCACTTAAGTCCGTCCTGCGAAGCGCAGACTACTCCAGCAGAATCGCCAAATGGGGGACCTTTTTAGGGGCCTTCGACATTAAGTACTCCCCTCGCACGTCTGTAAAGGGGCAAGTCCTAGCCGACCTGGTTGCGGAGTTCACTGAGCCCTCCCTGGAAGAAAGCCTAGCGGCAAGCGGCTTAGACAGAAAGCTATTCAGCGTAGCCTCATGCGAGAAGCAACCGGTGTGGGAAGCTTACGTGGACGGAGCCTCAAACCAAAGAGGTTCGGGCGCTGGGGTAGTCCTGATATCGCCAGATGGGATCATCATCGAGAAGTCTCTGAGGATAGCGTTCCCCGCAACCAACAACGAGGCCGAGTACGAAGCCTTGCTGGTAGGAATGGACATGATCTGGAAGATGGGAGGAAAGGCGGTCCGTGTGTTCTCGGACTCACAGCTGGTGGTCGGCCAGGTGGAAGGGAAATTGGAGGCGAGGGAGCCGAGGATGCAGGAATACTTAGCGCGCGCCTTGCGCCTACGGGCCCAGTTCGAGTCCTTCTCACTGTCGCATATTTCCAGAAGCGGGAACACTCACGCAGACTCCCTGGCGACTCTCGCAACCTCATCGGCACGTGAGCTCCCTCGGGTCATTCTCGTTGAAGACCTTCTTAAGCCAGCTGGAACGGGCTGCCAGACCATGCGGGTCCAGCAAGTCAGAACAGGGCCCAGTTGGATGGACCCCATAGCGTTGTTCCTGAAACACGACACGCTGCCCGAGGAAAAGACAGAGGCCGACAAGATCCGTAGAAAGGCTCCTCGGTTCTGGCTGTCCGAGGACGGCAAGCTCTACAAACGCTCGTTTTCGGGGCCATACTTGCTGTGTGTGCACCCGGACGAGACAGAGCAGCTCTTGGAAGAGTTGCACGAGGGGACTTGCGGAAGCCACACTGGCGGAAGGTCACTAGCCCACAGGGCCCTTACGCAGGGGTACTGGTGGCCGAACATGCAGAGAAGCACAGGAGTACGCGAGGAAGTGCGACCAGTGTCAGAGGTATGCGCCGAACATCCACCAGCCTGGCGGCGTTCTCAATCCTCTGGTCAGCCCTTGGCCGTTCGCACAATGGGGCCTGGACATCGTGGGTCCGTTTCCAAGGGCAGCGGGCAATAAGCGATAGCTGCTTGTCGGGACGGACTACTTCACTAAGTGGGTCGAGGCCGAGCCGCTCTCGAATATCCGGGACGTAGACGCGAAGAGGTTCGTCTGGAAGAATATCATTACCAGATTTGGGATTCCCCGCACCCTCATCTCGGACAATGGGCTGCAGTTTGACAGCAAAGCCTTCAGGAAGTATTGTGGAGACTTCGGCATCACGAATAGGTACTCCACCCCAGCGTACCCGCAGGGAAACGGCCAGGCTGAAGCCACGAACAAGTCGATAGTCAATGGGCTCAAGAAAAGGCTGGATGACGCGAAGGGCCGATGGGTGGATGAGGTACCGCACGTGTTATGGACTTACCGAACCACGCCACGGAGATCCACCGGCGAGACTCCTTTCGCGATGACGTACGGCGCCGAGGCTGTGATTCCTGTGGAGATGGGGTTCCCAACGATGAGGACGCAATCCTTCGCCCCAGAAGCCAACGACAACATGCTACTGGAAGGGCTGGACTTGGTGGAAGAAAGGCGGGAAAACGCCATGGTCCGACTAGCCAGTTACCAGCAGCAGCTCAAACGGGGGTACGACTCTCACGTACGGTCCAGACCTCTCGCCCCGGGAGACTTGGTCTTAAAAAAGGTCGTAGGGACGGCAAAGGACCCATCGTGGGGGAAGTTAGGGCCGAATTGGGAGGGTCCCTACCGGATAACCTCAGTGGCCGGTCTGGGAGCATATTACCTAGCCGACCTGGATAACAAGCATGTAAAGCGACCTTTCAATGTAAATAATCTTCGAAGATACTACTACTAATGAAAAGTGTGGCCGCCGTGTATTTAAATATCATTGTATCACGCCAATTGTCGAATACTATTATCCCTGTCCCTCCCACCAAATTTTAATTAAGTGTTAATGTCAACCTTGGCTACGCCAGGTCCTCGGACCTTCTGCCTTGGGAAAATTTAACACTGACCAAATTTTAATTAAGTGTTAATGTCAACCTTGGCTACGCCAGGTCCTCGGACCTTCTGCCTTGGGAAAATTTAACACTGACCAAATTTTAATTAAGTGTTAATGTCAACCTTGGCTACGCCAGGTCCTCAGACCTTCTGCCTTGGGAAAATTTAACACTGTCTAAATTTTAATTAAGTGTTAATGTCAACCTTGGCTACGCCAGGTCCTCGGACCTTCTGCCCTCGGACCTTCTGCCTTGGGAAAATTTAACACTGTCTAAATTTTAATTAAGTGTTAATGTCAACCTTGGCTACGCCAGGTCCTCGGACCTTCTGCCTTGGGAAAATTTAACACTGTCTAAATTTTAATTAAGTGTTAATGTCAACCTTGGCTACGCCAGGTCCTCGGACCTTCTGCCTTGGGAAAATTTAACACTGACCAAATTTTAATTAAGTGTTAATGTCAACCTTGGCTACGCCAGGTCCTCGGACCTTCTGCCTTGGGAAAATTTAACACTGACCAAATTTTAATTAAGTGTTAATGTCAACCTTGGCTACGCCAGGTCCTCGGACCGTCTGCCTTGGGAAAATTTAACACTGACCAAATTTTAATTAAGTGTTAATGTCAACCTTGGCTACGCCAGGTCCTCGAACCTTCTGCCTTGGGAAAATTTAACACTGACCAAATTTTAATTAAGTGTTAATGTCAACCTTGGCTACGCCAGGTCCTCGGACCTTCTGCCTTGGGAAAATTTAACACTGTCTAAATTTTAATTAAGTGTTAATGTCAACCTTGGCTACGCCAGGTCCTCGGACCTTCTGCCTTGGGAAAATTTAACACTGTCTAAATTTTAACTAAGTGTTAATGTCAACCTTGGCTACGCCAGGTCCTCGGACCTTCTGCCTTGGGAAAATTTAACACTGACCAAATTTTAATTAAGTGTTAATGTCAACCTTGGCTACGCCAGGTCCTCGGACCTTCTGCCTTGGGAAAATTTAACACTGTCTAAATTTTAATTAAGTGTTAATGTCAACCTTGGCTACGCCAAGTCCTCGGACCTTCTGCCTTGGGAAAATTTAACACTGACCAAATTTTAATTAAGTGTTAATGTCAACCTTGGCTACGCCAGGTCCTCGGACCTTCTGCCCTGGGAAAATTTAACACTGACCAAATTTTAATTAAGTGTTAAATATAGATTGGGGCTGAGCCAGGTCCTCAGACCTCCTGCCTTAAGAAAGTTTTAACGCATTCACAA
Source organism: Castanopsis chinensis (assembly GCA_032878915.1). Classification (NCBI taxonomy): domain Eukaryota; kingdom Viridiplantae; phylum Streptophyta; class Magnoliopsida; order Fagales; family Fagaceae; genus Castanopsis; species Castanopsis chinensis. The sequence continues at coordinate 2,064,479 of JAVQMG010000071.1, forward strand.
TTTATCATTTGTTGTAGTTACTTAATTTTATTTTTCACAATTTATCATCCCCACACCGCAAACAAAGCAACAACAACTAAGCATAATGCACTAAAGATAAAACAGTTACACAATAGCGATAAAAAGGGCAAAATCCATACATGATAAGCTGTTCGAAATATTACAGAGAAAGGGAAATACACCCTAAAAACAAAAGAAGTAAAAACAAAGCGGAATGGAACAGCTGCACAAAAATAGCCGCCTGGAGCGGAGTGATGGAGGGAGCCTGAGCCCGCCTACCCCTTAATCTTCAATGGAGGTTCCTTCGGCAGCTTGGCACGATCCTCGACGATTTGGCCTTCTTCTACGCTTGCCTCGGCCACGGATGAATCTAGGACCTGCTTCCCCTTGTCCTTTGGCTCAGGCGGAGGGGGGGCTAAGCCGGCGTGCTCGTCCGGGACCCCCCTGGGTCGGCAAGTCCATCGTGGGGCTGGGCTTGCACCTGGGAGGAGAGGGGCTGCTCCGGGGCAATGATCTCAGCGCCGACCGGAGTTGGAGCAACATCCTCAACAAACCTGATATCCTCTGGATACCAGATCTTCTCAGATGCCCTCAGCTCGGAGCCGGCAGGGAGTCCCGCGGCGTTTAAGGCCTCAGCCCAAACCTGCTGGCAGTACTCCCTGCACAGCTCGCCTAACTCCTCGGTTAGGCGGTTCTCGGTCGCTTCGACCCCCTCGTTGAAGGCAGCCTTGGTCGCGGCCTCCACCGTTTCCCTGACAGTGCGAGCCGCCTCCTTGGCCTGCGCAAGCTCCCCTTTCAAGCTGGAGACCTCCTGCACCGCCTTGGCCAGGGCCTCCTCCTTCTGTTGCAGGAGCTTGCGCTGGGTCTCCGCCTGCGCTGTGGCGTTCTTGAGGCCAGCATCCAGACTTTTCCTCTCCGTCTGCTCCAAGACCAGCTTGGCACCCAGGTCGGCCTTCTCCGCCGTGACTCGGCCAAGGTCCTTCTCTACCTCTGCCCTTGCCGCCTGCTCGGCCCCGACCTGCGTCTGGTAGTGCTCGACCAGAGCGTCGGCAGCAAAGGCCTCTTGTATAGCCTGTGTAAAAGGCATCAGTGGAAGTTTGTTAGGTGCAGGTTATCCCAGAAATTTGTTAAAGGACATAGGCAACAGTGCGGAGCCGAGATGCTTGAAGCTTACCAGGCCTAAATTCCTCTTGAGAGAGAGAAAGAGACGCGTGCGGCCCGTCCTCCCCAGCTCCTCCATATCCCTTGGTAGGAGTAGAGGCTTTTCCAGCGAGTTGGCCAGGTGAAGGGCGTAACCTCTCTGGTAGTCTCGGAGGCTCGCCTGGGCCGAGATGGGAGCCCCGTCCACCTCTAAAGGGGGAAACCAGCTGGGCTCACCTCGGCGGACCTCAGCTTGCCCGCGGATTTCCCCACTTTCTATAGAAGAGGCTCTGCCCCCTCCCTTGGCAACTAGCTGTTGCTGCTGCTGTTGTTGCTGCTGCAGCTGCCTATGGTGCTTCTGTTTTTTCTCTTTCTCTCTGTCTGCCTCCTCGCTCTCATTCCTTCTTTTCTTTTGACCGTTGGGAGGAGGAACGAGGGGGTCGGAGGGAGGGGGAGGCGGAGGCGGGAGTATCGCCGGTTGGGACCCTGAAGCATCGTCTCGGGGGGCTTTTGTCCCCCTCTTCTTGGCAAAAAGCTCCTTCAATCTCGACATTTCTTCCTCTTCGTCCGAGGACACCTCCGGTCTTGCAACTATCAATCCCGGGATACCAGAGTGCCTGTCCGAGGCGGTCTCTTCTTCGTCGGAGATATTGACCACGTGTCCCGCCAACGGTCTCTCGGCTCCCTCTAGGTTGAACCTATCGATCTCGTCGCCAAGAGATGATGTTGAAGTTACGGAGTCTTCTCGGACTGGCTGGACTTCGTGATGAGCGGCTAAAGGGGTGGCCTGAACAGGCCGGCCGTACAAGATGGTGGAAGGCTCGTCTGGTAAGGCTCGGGGAGCAAGAAAGCCCTCGTAGCGGACGTCTATCCGAGCTCGCCTTTTGTGGCCGGCGAGAATAGCGTCCTCGACCTCGCCAAAGGCTTTGGAGAGGGGGTCGTACCCCAGAATCAGGTGAGCAGCTCTGACTTGGAGATCGTCGTTCACAAAGACCTCGGACCTCAGGACTCTGTTGAGATCTTGGACGTTGACGTTGCCCAAGTTGGGAGACGTATGTCGCTTATCTGCAAGAAAGGAGGAGAGAAGGCAAACGGAGTTAGACACGCCCGACAGAAACGAAAAGAACGGCAACAAATGACAACAAAGCTACGAAGGGAACTAAAATAGGGGAAGGTCACGAAAGCTAAAGCTCTTAAACCCTAGGGAGTCACACCTGGCTGCCCCGCCCTCACCGGGCAATGGGGACCGTCGTACCACCTCCCAGTAACAAGGAGATAGTCGTCCTTCATACCCTTGTTGGACTTTGGCAGACAAGAGACCAGCCGGACCGCGCTAGACCTCGACTTGAGGTAGTAACCTACGTCTTTCAGCCGGTGACACTCATACATGTAGACGACGTCGTGCCATGTAAGGTGGAGGCCCATTTGCTCGTTAAGAGCGTCGACGCAACCTAGGATTCTAAACACATTGGGCGCGCACTGGTCTGGGCATAGCCTATGGTTGCGGAGGTACTCCCTGGTCACCTCCTTCATGGGGAGGGTCATCCCGCCCTCTAGAAAGGCAATAATGGGGATGACGACCTGCCCCGCTTGCCTGGAGCCCGCCACGGCCCCAGGGGCACAGTATTCCAGTCCCACATCGGTAGGAATGTGATACTTGGCCCGGAATCCTTCCATGCCGGAGGGCGTATCCACTAAACACTTAAATCTACCCATGGACTCGAAACTAGGGAGGTAGACTCGTGAAGGAATGAGAGGGGAGCTGACAGCCAAGGAAAAACTTACACAAGAGAAGAGACGCGCGCTTGGGGAGCTTGTTGGGAGAAAGGAAGGAGTTGGATGGCTCTGCAGTGAGTTTGTTCTCTGAAGCAAATAATGAGTATCCCGTCTACCAAAGTGCTTTAGATGATTGGGAAGTAGCGATTTGGGGGAAATATCCCGCTCAAATCTTCGGGGCAGATCCAGGCCGTTAGATCTCCATCTCACCGTAGAACGTGCGCGACAGGGAGTTACCCAGCGCATTAAATGCAGGCGTTGCGCGTTACGAAGCGCCAAAGAGGCGTCCAAAGGGCGCAGGCATACTCCGCACGTGCGGTGATTTAAACGACACGTGGAGAGAAAGTTTGTGGATCAACAACCCGTTTGCCTCCTCGGATCAGAGTCAAACGAGTTCTTGAGGGGCTATTGTGGGGGGTAACGGCGCCCAGGCACCCTGTGGGCTTTGGGCCTAGTCCAAGGGCGCGAGTTCCGCTAGGTGGGCCGCATGACGGGAGCAAGGCCCTCTAACACTAGGGCCCAAGGGTCAGCCTACCCAGCCACCAGAGACGAGCCGAGGATGAAGTCTCCTCGGACGTGGAGTTGAGAGCAGGACACTGCAGCAGAGCACCTGGGAAAGCGTCTCCGGACCTCGGCAGGCCACCCCACGCCCCAATGATACGCCGAGGGGGGGGGGACAAGGGGGACATGCACTACACAGTGTCCCTGCCACCGCATTAAAGACTTCCCACCTACCCGCCTGGCCGCATTAATGGGGAAACGACTTCTGAAGGGACGGGGAATGGCCCTGAGGGCATTGGGGAGTGTTTTCTGGGAAAAGACAGGTAAGAGCCAAGAGTGGGAGGTATAAATGGGGGGGGGAGATACCATGAGAGGGGATCCGGAATTTTCAGGGAGATAGAGGAGGAAGGTTCCCTCCCTTGAAGAATAGAACGACAACCACCACGGAATCTCCTCTGCGCGCGTCTGGGAAGGGAGTTAGTCCACCCTACTAGCCAGCCACGTTTCAGTAGCGCATTTGGATCTTACATTGCGCCCTTCCATAGTACCGGGAAGTCAAGGCTTAGAACCCATCCTCTACAAATTCTATTGTAAAGGCCAACTGGGCCGGCCCAGTCATCCATTCGGGCCCAAGCCAATTTTGTGGCCTTACAATATATATATATCACTCTTTATTCTAGATTATCTAATACTTTGCTACTGTGCCCATTCACATAAATAGTTATTGTTAAGTTCTAAGACTTTAGAGACTAATGTATTAGAACTTCAATATGTATTATGTTGGCAAACCATGATCAAAATATAGAGTCTAGATTTAGGCTTGCTCAAAGTGTGTTTAATTGTAAAATTGGAATAGAGTGATTGTGGGATTTATTGGACAGAATCTACAAGGCTCGATCGATCAAAAATTAGACTCGATCGATCGAAATTCGTGCTGATTTAATTTTCTGCAGAAATTCCAATTCAGCCCAAGCCCATGTGACGTGTAGGGTTAAGTGTTTTACTTCACATATAAAAGGAAAAACCCTAGCTACATTTTAGAGGTCTTTGAAGTGCTGTGTGTTGAATCTTCTATGAGATCTAGAGGTATTTACCTTCATACACACACTTTGAACTATCAAGATCAAGATTTGCATCAAGAACTTGACGGTTGCTTCAATTGCTGAATAAAGAACTTTAAAGAAGATATTAAACCTTTGAGTGGAGTCTCAAATTTACAAGTAGGTGAACTTGTGGTTGCTGTAGATCAAGGAAAGAAATAGTCTATGGACTCGGAGTTGTCACATAATCGTGGTAGTAAGTTTTCTACACAAGGTAGCAATAGGATGTTAGTGGTCTAAGTCTTATTGTACAAACTTCAATTCTATCTTAGTGGATCTATTTTTACTTTGAAGATAGTTAAGTTAAGTCCTTCCCAGGTTTTTTACTAGTTAGGTTTTCCTAGATTATCATATCATTGTGTTATTTATTTTTCCGCATTATTTACATGATATGGTATTATTGTGTTAATCTGGATTTGACTAATTTATCTAAGTAATCACTTGGCTAAGTAATTAGGTTAAACCACTTGTGTTAAGGGGTTTAAAAATGTACAGTTATTTTAAAGTGAAATCTCCAAGCTGTATATATTGTTCTTTAACTAAAAATAATATTTTGTCGGGGTAATCTTTCCTCATTGCAGTATAAAGGCCTTTATACAATAATTTTATCTTCAATAATATACATAAACTCAAAATATTATTTGTAGGTCCATCATCTGATTGTTAAATTGTGTCCACTTATATGATTTATGCTTTCCACTTGAGTGAAACCATACTTATTCTTTCTTTGTTTCTTTTATTGAATTCCCCCCCAATATTTTCACTTTATCATTCACTTCTATGGGTTCTTTTAGTAGTTTTTCCCCATGAAAGCTACTTACATATTCAAAATTTTGAATTCCTCATAATCACATATAAAGTAATCAACTATAATTGATGACTAAATTATTTGTGCAGCTCTACAGAACAATTGGAAGAACAATTGAAAGGAAAAATTGTGTTATGTAGTAATCCAAAAGAGAAAGATTTGGTAGAAATTAAAACTGTAGCATGTATATTATATCGATATGAGGACCATCCACCATTTGCTGAACCTCCTTATGAAGTGCCATCGGTTTATCTCCCTCATAAAGTAGCCAAAGATATTGATGATTTCTCAAGGTATGCTAATCTTTAAATTAAAAATTGATCATACTACAAGATAAATTGAGTTTAACTTTATTTTATTTTGTTTTTACAGTGAAAATTGTGATAGTGGAAAAACAATCAAGGCAGCAATTGGTATAAAGGGTTGACAACCCTGACCCTAATAAAATTTTTCATCTTTTAGCATAGAGGGAGGGCCTAGTTCAATTAAGATAATTTAATTTAAAGAGATTCTTAATAATCTATAGTACAAATTTCTTTTTAAAAAGATAATAATCTTTCATTATGTTTTCCATCAAGCCTGACATATGCGCCCCCGGAGTTGAGGTTTGTGTACTTAACATTCATCATGAATTAAATGATTAATATTGTATAGTAGATGGAACTTCTTTTACTTGCCCACTTGTTGCAGCAAAAGCAGTACTAATTAAAAGAAAACTAGCAGCAAAAACGGTACTAATTAGTTTTCTCCAATATTCCAATAAGTTTACAAAAAATCTTTTAACTTAATTAGTTGGCCCCTAATTTCCAATAGAGGCATTCATGATTGATATCTCCCAACTATCGATATATAAAAAAATTTTTGAATAAATTTCCTTGTAAAAAATTGTAATCTTTTTTTATTTTATAGACAAAATAGAAATCACACTATATATATGTGTTCACAAATTGAAAATTTCATGATATAGTGGTTAATATAGATAAGCATATTTCATGCCTGCTAAAAAAATGCATATATCTTTCAATTATTGTTTCTCATATAAATCGTAGAAAAATTATATTAAAATTTCATTATGCTATAACAAAATAAATGCACTTATTTTATTACATACATACATACATACACATATATATTATATTATATTATATTATATTATATTATATTATATTACATGTGACTAAAAGGAGTTAGGAAATATAAAGGACTAAGATTTATTTTAGTAAATTGACAAATATTCAATTTTTATGGTTTTTGTGTCAATTGTTGTCAAAGCAACTAAACATGAATAAGAATATCATATTCTAAATCTATTATTATTATTCCAACTAAAAATTATCTCTTTTATAGGGTTTATAAAATTAATCATATAAATTGATTTGATATAAATAATTAATGCACAACTATAGATAATTAATATAAGCATTTACTCTATTGGCTAATTTAATGAACAAACACTTTGATATTAATGCAAATTTTGTTGATTTAGAACCCTAAATAAAGAGAACTTCGAGGAATGTACCACATGGCACAACCTCATACTCTTTAACATGAGGTCCTTGCTTATATATTTATACTATATATAAGAGGATTCCCCTCTTTCAATTGGATTTTTATATGGTTCAAAAATACCCTCATTACTGAAGGGCAACTTCATTTAGAAATAAAATTATAAATGTAAAATAACAAATTTCATTTTGAAATAAAAAGAGAGAACTCTTAGGGTACGTTTGGTACATTGAATGTAGATTATATTAGGAATAGTAATCTTTATTACTAGGAATAGAAAACATTGTAATGAAATAACTATTAACATTCATAAGTTTGGTTATTACATATGGAAAGCTTGTAAATGATGATGTATAAGGAAACTTTATGTTTTTAGAAATATATTAATTTTAAAACTTATTATATGTACTAAGCAATAGCTATTACATTCATTTTAAAGAGGAATAGTTATTCTTCAATTTAAAGAATAGTTATTCTAATGTAATAACTAATATATGTAATAAAAATGCAACCAAATGACCGAATTGTTATTACACATGAATAACTATTCCATTACAAGAGTTATTACAACATACCAAATGTATCCTAAGTATAAAGGCCTATATATATCCTCCATCTGTCGCATCAAATAATTTACACAATGAAATGACATCTTTGTATATTTTATTTATTAAAATATTTAACTTTTTTTTTAGATAGTTTTAACTTATGGCGTCTGCTCTTGATGATAACTCTTTATTATCAAACTAAGACACTAGTCAATTTTTAGTGTAGGCGAAGATTGAACCTTAAATCTTTTATTCAAAATATTTAGTACTTAATTTAAAGAATAGTTATTTCAATGTTATAACTAATAAATGTAATAAAGATGCAACCAAATGACATAATTTTTATTACACATGAATAATTATTCCATTACAAGAGCTATTACAACATACCAAATATACCCTAAGTATAAAGGCCTATATATATCCTCCATCTATCGCATCAAATAATTTACAAAATGAAACAACATCTTTGTATATTTTATTTATTAAAATATACAGTTCTTTTTTTAAATAATTTCAACTTATAACATCTACTCCTGATGATAATTCTTTATTATCAAACTAAGACACCAGTCAATTTTTAGTATGGGCCTGTTTGTTTTCCCATCTCAAACTCACATTTTTACATTTTAAACAACATTACACATATTTTCACACACTTTTTCACCCACATGTATTTCAAAAAACTACAAAAATCTCATCTCAATTTTTGGTATTCATTTATAATATGGTTCAATGTTTGACATATGGTTATTGGAGGTTAGAGAAAAAAAATTCTTCGACATTGTTCGTTTGGATTTGGATTGAATATGACGTGGTTCAATGTTTTGTAATGTATATCCACCTAGAAAAAAAAATGTAATCTGAAATTGAATAACACCGCTGTAGAGAACTAGACAAACAACTCGTTGTTGGAGCCACGACAGCACTAGTTCATATCCAAATTAAACATATCGATTTAGTACCGTAAAGAGCGACTTAGAAATTTTCAAAGGTAGATAATAAGACCAAAGACACTGACAGAGAAAATTGTCTGCAATCTCCAATCTACAATTAGTGGATCCCACATTGTTACAAGAAATAAGTTTTTGTTTGATGGAAAATCTTGATTATTTGATCTGTACGACTGTATCTCATTTTCGAAGACAACTACAGAATATATATATATATATATATATATATATATTAATATTTTTTAGATAATTTACGTGGATAATATTTAAATAGATTTAGTCAAATAAATAAAATAGATTTTACTACATCATTAATATTTAAATAGATATTAAAATGATAATATTTAAAATTCATTTAAATGTTGATGACATTGTAAACTATAATCATTCATTTCTATTAGGTTTTAGTTTGGTGAATTCCATGAAAATAACGTGTTTTGTCGCCTGTTCACTTATCATCAAATTTATGTGTGTTTATCGTTTAATTGCTTTGCAGACTAATTTGGTGCTTCTTAGTATTGTAGCTTATGGCATTGTAATTGTGATTATATAATTGGCTTGATTGGTAATAAATTGATAAATTTTAAAAACTCTATCGTAGAGTTACACTAAAAATTCTTAATCTTAAAAATACATAACATATCCATTTTATTTGTGTGCTTGCGTGTGTGTAATGTTAGATTTGTAATGAAAGAATTAAGATATTTTATTCACGAACCACACATATCATCTATGTACAAGCCCCAAATATTAGAAATTGTTACCACTACTTCTCAAAGGAAAAAAAAAATTAATACCATTAGGGATTTAAGCATAGCTAAGTGAAAATAATATCTTTTGTTGTGTCCCATATTCATGATTTGAATCTCATGATTCATCTCTCCTTTTCCTTCTATCTACATGAGGGAAAAAACAACTACCATATTGAAATATTTGGCTAAAATTATAAATACTTGAGAGGCCTTCAAATAAATTGGACCAAGAGTGCTTAATGCCCAAGAAAATTTTGGACAAACCTATTAAAAAAATTTTTGGACACAACTATCTTTAATGTAGCCAATCTTTCCCATCGAATTAAATGATATAACACAAGTAGATACCAGTTTAAATGTTGTATATATACATTCTTGCTGCCTGCCTGTCTGTTTATCGTGGTCATTTTACACTCTGCAAGAATCCATTTGGAGAGAAAGAAGTGCAGAATTTAAATTGGAGTGGGGCCTTTTGGAAATAGAACCAAGAAGCAAAAGCAATATGCACTTTTCAGATCAATGCAATGCAAGCCACATATAATTATTTCAAAATCTTTTTATTGCAAATTTGCAAGCCACAATGTTATTTGGTAGTGTAACTAAAACAACAGTTATCAGTATTTAAATAATATTATACATATTTTTATACACTTTTTCACCCACATGTATTTTTAAAAAATACAAATAATGTTACTAGAATAACATTACCAACTCCCACTATATATATATATATATATATATATATATATATATATATTTACAACTAGACAAGGTGAAAAGTCATAAACTTATAGTATGTATGCACGTACAACTCCCAATATTAAAAAAATAAAAAAATTATTGACCAATTGAAATTTATTATTTCTGCAATTTATTTTAAAAATATATATAAAATAAATTGCGTTCATAGATTTATTCTAGACTTTTAATATGACTTATTAAGTGAAGACTTTTGTAACTCGACGGTATTACTTCTTTTATTTTGAATAGGAACTAACAGGTGAGTGCAATATATTGTTTTTCCACAGTATAAAACTTCTATGTTTGACAAAACTTCACAAAAATTTAAGAAGAAGTAACAACTAACAAGTGGCAACAAATATTGCAAAAATAAGTTTAGTTCCTATCAAACAAAAGTATTGTTACAATTAAACAATAACTAGGGGTGTCCAAGTAAACCGGCGACTCGCCCAACCCGTCCGACTCGCCGCCACCCGATTCGATGACTCCTGCAGTCGGACACGGTTTCCGACTTTGCTAACCCAACACCCAGTGGGTCGGTTATTGGTTTTTCAGTTCAAAACCCGTGAAACTCGACCCAAAGTGAAGTCATTCAAAATCCAGCCATTTTTTCCAGATTTCGGCAACTTTTTTCCCAGATACCGGCCCCTTTTTCCAGGTTTTGGCCACTTTTCACTTAAATCCGTCTATTTCTGGAACAATAAACACTGGATCCGTCGATTTTTTCCACAATAAACATTGGATCCATCGATTTCTGGCACAATAAACACCGGATCCGTCAATTTCTCATCACGATTTGGCAAAAATCTAGCCGGATTCAACAGGATCTCACTGGATCTTGATGGATCTGGCAAGTTCTCGCCGGATCTGGTGAGATCTCGTCACGTTTAGAAAGATTACGGTGAAATTGGGTTCACCCGAAACCGACCACCACCAGCTGGCAACCCAAGTCGACGAATCCGTTACTGTTACGAGTCGGTTGCGGGTTAAGCAAAAACCTGACCCACCCGACCCATGGATAGTCCTAACAATAACTAATTTTTAGTCCAAAAAACTTTGGAGTTGTTTAGGGATTTTCAAGAGACTAATCATGGCTGATAGTTGACTACGTTACTAATTTTTGTCATTCATTTCTATATAAAATAATATGATCTCTATTAACTCATAAATTAATATGCCATTTTTTTACTACTTTTATTATTGTTATTTTAGGTCATCTTTTACCCTTTTGTTTTTTTCATTCATTCTACTTGAATCAATAACTTTTCCTTATTGAAGTATTCATTGGTTGCTTCTACACATGATCAAACAATCTCAAGTGATATCTCCTCACACTTTCATTATTATGGGCTAATGACCAACTTTATCTTTAAGTGAATTTCTTCATTTTGAATTATATCTTTCCTCATATTTCCACTAATCTATTTTAATATTCTCATTTTATAAACATGTTACTTTTTAACAATCCAAAATTCAATACCATGGAATAATAAGTGGTCTTATAACAATCTTATAAAATAATGGTTACGACTAATTAGTTTCGAATCTAACTAATTTTAACAAAATAATAAAATCCTTAGGCTACCAATCATGCATATAAAAAGAAAAACTTAGCTTTTTATTTTTTGTTCTTTGGGAGGAGGTGGGGGGACCAGGGGTTGCTTTGTTGCAGAATTATAAGAACGCAAAACCACTATACTTATAGCACAACTACTGGCTATACAAAGTGATATATGGTGTAAGACAAATTTGGGCAGACTCAGAATAATAATTTAGTTTCTTACGAATATTATCTTCTTCTTTTTTTACTTGATTGCAGATTGGGTGCACGATCGAATAATAATAAAAAAAAAAAATAAAAAAAAAAAAAAAAACCAAACGAAGAAGAAATGTGTGATTGTACATTTTTTTTTTTTTTTTAAAAAAATTTTGATGTTTTTATTAGTTAATGAGTGATTAAATTCAGGATATGAGATCATTTGCTTCCCATGTTTGGAATTTTGACTATTTTATTACTATAATTCTTCTAGTATCACAATTTTTGTATAGCTTTGATGTGAGTGATTGTAATTAGGGGCTGCAATTCGTGTTCTCAGGTCAAGTTCGTGTCAGCTTGAGCCATGAGTGTTTGGTTATATGAGTTAACCCAAACCTGATTTATTCAGTAAATATATCAATAATCCTCAACCCTAACCAGACCTGTTAATTAAACAGGTTGACTTGACACGGCACGTTTAACCCTTTTAAGTAACGAGTCATGTAAAAGTCAGTACAAATGGCTTGTCTAATAATTTGTTTGATTAACCTATTATCAATTCTCATATATCTAAAATTAAAATTCAATTACTACTATAATATAGTAATAAACATATAATTGAACCTCAGTTCTCTTATTCAAAATATTTAGCACTTAATTTGCAAGAGCAGACCAGGAAATTGGTTTGGTATGCATTTATAATATGGTGTTTGACATATAGTTATAGGAGGTTAGAGAAAAAAATTCTTCGACATTGTTCGTTTGGATTTGGATTGAATATGATGTAGTTCAATGTTTTGTAATGTATATCCACCAAGAAAAAAAATGTTATCTGAAATTGAATAACATCGCTGCAGAGAACTAGACAAACAACTAGCTGTTGGAGCCACGACAGCACTAGTTCATATCAAATTAAGCATATCGATTTAGTACCGTAAAGAGCGACTTAGAAATTTTCAAAGGTAGATAATAAGACCAAAGACACTGACAGAGAAAATTGTCTCCAATCTACAATTAGTGGATCCCACATTGTTACAAGAAATAAGTTTTTGTTTGATGGAAAATCTTGATTATTTGATCTGTACGACTCTATCTCAATATTTTCGAAGACAGCTATATAAAATTAAAAAAAAAAATAGATTTTTTAGATAACTTACTGTGGAGCTGCAAAAATCTTATTTATCTATCTTCAAATAAATAAAATAGATTTTACTACATCATTAATATTTAAATAGATATTAAAATGATAATATTTAAAATTCCTTTAAATGTTAATGACATTGTAAAGTATAATCATTCATTTCTATTAGGTTTTAGGTTGGTGAATTTTATGAAAATAATGTGTTTTGTCACCTTTTCACTTGTCATCAAATCTATGTGTATTTATCGTTTTATTGCTTTGCAGACTAATTTGGTGCTTCTTATTATTGTAGTTTATAGTATTGTAATTGTTTTCACATAATTGGCATGATTGGTAATAAATTGATAAATTTTAAAAACTCTATGGTAGAGTTACACTAAAACACATAAAGGATCTTAATCTTAAAAATACGTAGCGTATCCATTTCATTTGTTCACTTGCATGTGTGTAATGTTAGATTTGTAATGAAAGAATTGAGAAATTTTATTCATGAACCACACATATCATCTATGTACAAGCCCCAAATATTAAAAATTAATACCAATAGGGGTTTAAGCGTAGCTAAGTGAAAATAATATCTTTTGTTGTGTCCCATATTCATGATTTGAATCTCATGATTCATCTCTCCTTTTCCTTCTATCTACACCAAGGAAAAAACAACTACCATATTGAAATATTTGGCTAAAATTATAAATACTTGAGAGGCCTAGCTTCAAATAAATTGGACCAAGAGTGCTTAATGCCCAAGAAAATTTTGGACAAACCTATTAAAAAAAATTGTGGACGCAACTATCTTTAAATGTAGCCTACCTTTCCCATCGAATTAAATGATATAACACAAGTAGATATCAGTTTAAATGTTGTATATATAGTTATATACACATCCATTCTTGCTGCCTGCCTGTCTGTTTATCGTGGTCCATCTTCCATTTTACACTTTGCAAGAATCCATTTTGGAGAGAAAAAAGAGCAGAATTGAAATTGGAGTGGGGCCTTCTGGAAATAGAACCAAGAAGCAAAAGCAATCTGCACTTTTCAGAGCAATGCAATGCAAGCCACGTATATTTATTTCAAAATCTTTTTATTGCGAATTTGCTAGCCACATAATGCTGTTGGGTAATGTAACTAGAATAACAGTTTTCAGTATTTAAACAATATTACACGTATTTTTACAATTTTTTTATCCACATGTATTTCTAAAAAATACAAACAACATTACTAGACATGGTAAAAATTCATAAAAGTTATAGCATGTATGAACGTACAACTCCCACTATTATAAAAAAAAAAAAAATTATTGATCAATTGAAATTATTATTTCTGTAATTTATTTAAAAATATATATATAAAATAAATTGTGTTCATAGATTTATTCTAGACTTTTAATATGACTTATTAAGCGAAGAATTTTGTAACTAGATGGTATTACCTATTTTATTTTGAATAGGAACTAACAGATGAGTGCAATATATTGTTTTTCCACAATATAAAACTTCTATGTTTGACAAAACTTCACAAAAATATTAAAAAGAAGTAACAACTAACAAGTGGTAACAAATATTGTGGAAATAAGCTTAGTTCCCATCAAACAAAAGTTTTGTTACAATTAAACAACAACTAATTTTTAGTCCAAAAAACTTTGGAGTTGTTTAGGGATTTTCAAGAGATTAATCATGGTTGATAGTTGACTACATATACTAATTTTTGTCATTCATTTCTATATAAAGTAATATTGATCTCTATTAACTCATAAATTACTATGCCATTTTTTTACTACTTTTACTATTGTTATTTTAGGTCATCCTTTACCTTTTTTTTTTTTTTTTTTTTTTTTCTACTTGAATCAATAACTTTTCCTTATTGAAGTATTAATTGCTTGCTTCTACACATGATCAAACAATCTCAAGTGATTTCTCCTCACACTTTCATTATTACAGGCTAATGACCAACTTTATCTTTGAGTGAATTTCTTCATTTTGAATTATATCTTTCCTCGTATTTTCACTAATCTATTTTAATATTCTCATTTTATAAACATGTTACTTTTTAACAGTCCAAAATTCAATACCATGGAATATAAGTGGTCTTATAACAATCTTATAAAATAATGGTTATGACTAAATAGTTTCGAATCTAACTAATTTTAACAAAATAATAAAATCCTTAGGCTACCAATCATGCATATAAAAAGAAAAACTTAGCTTTTTATTTTTTGTTCTTTGGCATGCAGGAGGTGGGGGGACCAGGGGTTGCTTTGTTGCAAAATTATAAGAAAGCAAAACCACTATACTTATAGCACAACTATTGGCTATACAAAGTGATATATGGGTGCACGATCGAATAAAAAAATAAAATAAAATAAAAACCAAACGAAGAAGAAATGAGCAATTGTACATTTTAAAAAATAAATAAATAAATTTGACGTTTTTATTAGTTAATGAGTGATTAAATTCGGGATATGAGATCATTTGCTTTCCAAGTTTGGAATTTTGACGTTTTTATTACTATAGTTCTTCTAGTATCACAACTTTTGTACAGCTTTGATGTGAGTGATTACAATTAAGAGTGGCAATTCGTGTTCTCAAGTCAAGTTCGTGTCGTATTGAGCCATGAGTTTTCGGTTATATGGGTTAATCCGAACCTGATTTGTATAGTAAATGTATCAATAATCTTCAACCCTAACCAGACCTGTTTATTAGACAGACTTGACATGACATGTTTAACCATTTTAAGTAACAAGTCATGTAAAAGTTAATACAAATGGTTACAACCACGGTACAGTAATAAACATATAATTGCAACCATAAATTAAGCAATAATAACAAAATAATAATAATAATAACAAAAGCTAATACTTATATAAGCTAAACGGGCCAAACGAGTTAACCAAGTTTGCATGTTGAACACAAACTGTTTATCGGCCTAAATATGATCCTGAATCTATTTAGCTGTGTCAGATTTTACCATCCTTAATTGCAAGTTATTGTCTATTATTTTCACATAAACCCATCATTTTTTTTTCCATCACTTACAATCGAGCTCATCAAAATTAAGCTGTAAAGCTCTTGACATTTTTTGTAATAGTCTATTGCTTATGTTAACAACATCATCAACAACAATAATACTACTACTATTCTTCTAGTATCACAACTCTTTTACAACTTTGACATGGTCCTTGTGACTAGCTACTTACGAATTTCACTTAAACCTATCATTTAATCCTTCATCCCTCACAAGTGATCCCACCAGAATTATAGGAAGGGTTCAACTTATGTCTACTGCATCATCCGTGCACTAGACGTATTGAAATTTGAACACAAAACACAAGTTCAAACTAAATACGCGTTCAAATTTCAACATATCACTGCATTACTGCATAATTGTACGCAAGCTGTATCGTTAAATAAGAAAAGTCGGCAAAGTTTCGTTGGTAGAACTCCTAATAAAAAAAAAATAAAAAATACAATGTCCCTTGATGCTCAAAACTATGCTCAAGTCTTACGTGGCACGACCTAATTGGTCAGAAACCACCCTTCGCTATAGAAAACAAAAATAAAATAATAGATTATGGGGCATCGCAGTTCACAGGCTGGCATGGTTGGAAAAAGTAGCACCGTTGTGATAATTATTATTTTATCAATAAAAATAAAAAAAGTAAAAGCGCGGAGAGAATTTAGTTGAGTTGTAATACAATTCATCGGATTCCAAATCCAACTGTATTTTCTTGTTTCTTTCTAATACACTTTCATCCTCTTTCTCTATTTTATTTCCGAGATTCTCGCTTTCACCAACTCACACTTTTTTTTTTTTTATTTAAAATAAAAATCAATAATCAAAACGCTTATTAGCTTGTTTAGGTAACAAAAACCAAATGTATTAAGCTCTCACAGCGAGAGAGAGAGAGAGAGTGAGTGACTGACTCGGAGGGGTCACGTGAGTGGCACGTGACGAGATGGATGCTTCCGGCGAAGTGTTGCTGGTGCTTGAGCTCGTCAGGGAAGTTAGTGCTACCGGCATTGCCGTTGGCGGTGGAAACGACGGCGTGTCGTTTAGGAAGGACTGTACGGATCTGGTGCGGAAGATTTCGCTGCTCTCGCATTTGCTTGAGGAGATCAGAGAGTTTCGTTCTCGGCCGGTGGATGTGGATGTGGAGTCGGAGTCGGAGTCGGAGTGGTCGTCGGATCTGGTTGTGGCTCTACGAGCTGCTAAGCGGCTTTTGTCGCTCGCCGGGAACTTCCGCTCCAAGAGTTCTTCCGTGAGTTTCATGGTTTTCTTTGTGTATGCATGTGATTGTATATAGTGTCTGTTACTGTTTGGTTGCTCGGAAAGTAAGAGAGAAAGAAAAAAAAAGAAAATTTCAAGCTCTTGAAAAAGTTATACTTGACGCATTAAAGCCAGTAGAGTTGAGTAAACTTGAGTTGAGTTGAGTTTTTTCTTTTTTTGGAATCTCGCATTCTGGATTTTTGTTTTGTTTTTTGATCGTTTCCTGCATTTTCTCGGCAAACAAACGTAGCGTTTGTGTGAATTGTCAGGGAATTTGCTTGCTTTTTTTTTTTTTTTAATCTATTTTTTGTTTTTGGAAATTTAGATCTATGCTTCAGGTTTTTTTAAATTTTTTTTTTTTTGTGGTGATAGTGACAATGCGATGGTTTTTCCGTACGATCTACTGTGAGAGTAAATAGATTGATAGCAAAGTTGAGCTTTGATTGCACAGTTTCTTTTCCAAAATTGACGTGTTTGGATTTGTTGATGATCAAACAAAGAAAAATCAACATCGCTGTTGGTTTGAAGTAGGTATAATTTAAAGAACAGTGAAAAAAAAAAAAAAAAAGCTCTATGATAAAACAATGTTACCAAAGTCAACTGGTATTTCTTAGTGCTTTTTTTGAGTCAACCCAACAAAGCACCTAAACTAGGTAGATCTATTATTTGTGCTTAATGGGCATGCCAAATTTTATACACATTGGAAATTTTGAATCTATTGCATGTAATTTCAAAAAATACCCACATGAAATCGTTATTGATCTCTAATCATCTTGATATTTTACATGCATGAAGAGTATAAGGATATATAAAAACTCATTCAACAGAAAGCCTATTTATAGCTAATTCTATGTCTTTGCAATGGGAATAATAAAGTGTAATTTTTTATTTAGACGCAAGTTGTTTGAGTTGCATCCTTATTCTTGCTAAGACTCTGTTGTTGTTGTTGTTGTCATGTGCATCCTTAAAAGAATGTCTAGGTACCTCTCTGAAATTTGCTATATCTTGATTTAAGGATGGAGCTACCTGTAGAATTGCCTCCCTATTTCAATCTGTGACATGGAAATTGGAGAAAGCATTGAACAGCATTCCATACGATCATTTTGACATCTCGGAGGAAGTTCAAGAACAGGTACGAGTTGAGAAATCTATGGTGCTTTTCTTATCATTTGGACTTGTACTTTATAGTTTTTCTTTTACTAGAATGGCAGAAATGAGTGCGTATAGCTGACCCCGACTAATCTGTCAGGGATCCATAGCTGACCCCAAAATTTTGAGACTAAGGCTTTGTTGTTGTTGTAGGTGGAGTTGGTGAGATCACAATTGAGAAGAGCCACAGAAAGATATGGGTCCTTGAATTCGAAAATGTTATCTCATGTCTTAGCCCAGCTGCTGAATGAAGAAATTGATCACGGGCAATTGTGCAATAGGTTGATTAGAAGTCTCCATATTCAGAATAACGGTAGTATTGACCGTGAAGTTTCATTGAAGATGGGTGCTGTTCCAGAAAGCAATGGTTCAAAAAGCCATGGTATAAATATAATAAGTTCTAAATCCAGAAGGCTCGGAAACACTTCTGATCATTCTGAAGCCTGTCTAGTAACTGACATTGATGCTGATGGACAAGACAATTCACCCAACAAGAGTTTAGATGAAATCAAGAAGCCTGATCCAATTGCAATTCCTGATGATTTTCTTTGCCCTATATCCTTGGAACTCATGAGGGATCCAGTTATTGTGGCCACAGGGCAGGTATATTACATTTAAAATTATATTTTGACATATGTTGTTTTAAAAGAGATTTTCTTGAAATTATGGAACTCTGTTCCCTTTCATATCCCCTGCCTTCTGATATATCTCCCTGTTAATTGTTCAGACATATGAGAGATCTTTCATACAGAGATGGATAGACTCTGGGAATGCAACATGTCCAAAAACTCAGCAAAAGCTCGAAAATTTTTCTCTCACCCCAAATTATGTTCTGAGAAGTCTAATTACTCAGTGGTGTGCCAAGCATAATATTGAGCAGCCAACAGGACTAACAAATGGAAAAATAAAAAAGAGTGACGGATCATTTCGTGATGTTAGTGGAGACATAGCAGCCATTCGAGCTCTTGTCCGCAAGCTCTCTAGCCGGTCTGTTGAGGAGCATAGAACGGCTGCAGCTGAAATCCGATCACTATCTAAAAGAAGCACAGATAACAGAATACTAATTGCAGAATCTGGAGGCATTCCAATTCTGGTCAACCTTTTAACCTCAGAAGACGTGTTAACACAAGAAAATGCAGTTACATCCATTCTCAACCTCTCTATATATGAAAACAACAAGGGACTCATAATGCTTGCCGGAGCTATCCCTTCAATTGTCCAAGTCCTCAGAAATGGAAGCATGGAAGCAAGAGAGAATGCAGCAGCTACCCTTTTTAGCTTGTCACTTGGAGATGAGAACAAAATAATAATAGGTGCATCAGGTGCAATCCCAGCTTTGGTGGCATTGCTCCAAGATGGAAGCGCTAGAGGGAAGAAAGATGCTGCAACAGCGCTGTTCAATTTGTGCATTTATCAGGGAAACAAGGGTAGATCTGTTAGGGCAGGGATCATCTCTGCATTATTGAAGATGCTTACAGATCCGAGCAATTGTATGGTTGACGAAGCTCTAACTATAATGTCCGTTCTTGCTAGCCACCATGAGGCAAAGGTTGCTATTGTAAAGGCTAGCACTATTCCTGTCTTGATAGACCTTTTGAGAACTGGACTACCTCGCAATAAAGAAAACGCGGCTGCAATTTTACTTGCTTTGTGCAAGAGAGATTCTGACAATCTTGCCTGCATAAGTAGGCTTGGTGCTGTCATACCCTTGACAGAGCTTGCTAAAAGCGGCACCGAGAGGGCCAAACGAAAGGCCACTTCATTGTTGGAGCATCTTCGAAAGTTACGACAGCTCTAACAGGTGTAGTTGTAATAAGGAGAAATTTTTTTATTTATTCCATTGCTTCCATTTATTTGACAATGAATTTCAGGCGTGACAACTGAGAATAGGAGCTTGAGATATTAATGACTTTCTCATTGCTTCTACTTATTTAATGTTTATTCCCTCTTGTATGAGTGTGTATATTGTTCATTCCTTCTGTACGAGTGTGTAAAAAATTCATTTGATATAATGTTTATCGCAAAATTCTTCACTGGCAATTGCAGTTTCATGTTTGATCTTTTGTTGTGATATTGAAAAGCTGTTAGGATATGCCAATGCTCAACAGTAGGAACATAAATGATTATGCTAAGCGATTAGGAAATGATTTTGCAAAAATGAAAGGGACCTATAGATTGGATTCATGTATCCAAAGAGAAATCCAAGGTTTCTTTGCCATATCTTGGCTGCTGGTTCACTGCTAGGCTCCCTTTCATCTTTGCATATAAAAAATTTGATGACAATTGGCTGCACTGTTTTTGATTTGCACTCCAAAGGTGCACTGTACCAAAGAGTGCAGCCCTTAAATTTATTAAAGCACTTTTGTTACATAAACCACATTCTGTTCCTATTAAAATAATTGCCTCCTGGTTGTTGAGCTTTTATATAAACTTAAAGCATAATCTCAATGGTTGAGATTGCCACTTCTTTGCGTTAGTCCAATCGAGCTACATTTTCAGCCCATAATTGCTATTTTAATAAATGAAAAGTGGATGCCGACTGTTTACTTTTGGTTTTGGGGAGTAAGATAATGAAGGAAAAAACAATTTCTTGATTGCTTCTTTCTTTTCTTTTTTTCCCATTTTCTTTATGCACATTTTGAAGTCAAGTTATGGTCTTAAAATAAGTGTAGGAGACATGAGGGTGTAAGGTACTTGAGTAACAGACCAATAAAAGATAAGGAGATAATGAATTCGGTTTAAAGGTTAGTCACATCAATTAAAGATAAGATAATGGAAAGTGTCAAGTCCTATTTAGATCCCAATAATTATGCAGTGGATTTATTAATTAATTATGAATTAACTCAATTATGTGATCCACAATATTAATATTATTAACCACAATTAGCAACACGCCAAATCATAAAGCAATAAACATAAATCGATAAAAATAATATAATTATGAGAAATTTAAATCTAAATATAATTATAATAGTAAAAAAAAAAAAAAAAAAACCTTCTTTTGAAGAACACATAAAACCATATGAAAGTAGATAGAACAGAATGGTAAAAGAAATAAAAAATACGTATAGTTTACATTTCAAGAAAATGTTTAAGTTAATAAACTGGCTTAATAATTAAGCCAATTCACACACAGTTTTTTAAAGTTTCATATCTTTAAGGTAAAGTTGCTCCTACATGATTTATGTTTCAAGTCAAATAAACCAATAAAATTAAGTTATTCCATGCAAACTTAATGTAGTGTATTTTTGGCATTGTTGTAGAAAGTAGAGGTTTAGTTGTAAAGCTTTAATTGTAGAGCTTTTGTGATAAAAAAGTTTTAATTGAAAACCTCTTTAACATTTTAATTGTGCAATATATAAATACAAATTTAAAATTTTGGATTTATAAAGATTGAAAAATAAATTGTAAAACTTTTTTTTTTTCTAAAAGTTATAATTTAAATTTTATTTTCTTTGTTTGCTGAAAAACATTTTAGAACTCTGAAAACTCTTTTTCTAGTAGTGACTAGACAAGCTCCAAGAATTAGTTGGATGGCTGCCAAAATTCTAGCTACGAGGATAAGGTATCAAATTATCAATTGACAATACTGCGTTCATAACCTGTTGGTGAAGTGAAGGCATACAAGACTAACAAAGTGGGGCTTTTCCTCTTTTCCTTTTTTCCTCTCGTGTTGTTTGTAAGTTTTGGCTCAATTTTAATGCTTTTGGCTGTACTTTACCTTCAATTTCCATCAGTTTTTTTTTTTTTTTTTTTTTGAATTGCTCTTTAATTGTGCCCATCTAATTTTCAAATTCGTAGCTCAATATTCTTTTGGTTTGCATTTTTCTTCTTTTGGGATTTACACTTTTACAAGTTACAAGAAGTGGGAAAAGAGAATTTGAACTAAAAGATGCCGAAAATCATGAGTAAAAATTAAGTACAAACAGCTGGTGTTGAACCCAAAATACAGCTGGGTGTTATTGAAGCGAAAATTTCTGATCATGTTTTTGTCTGTGTGTAAAAGTTTTCTTAATTTTTGTCAAATTCATTGACACTTTTGATTTAAGTCTTTGGACCACAACAATATATGTATGATAGATAGATTAATAACAGTAGTAACAAATTGATGAACAGAACAAACTACTTTTCTCAGTCAGTTGAGTATCAATTCTCGTCCAAGAAAAGGTTAGAAAACTTGGGCAGCTTCGACTTTGATGAGCGGACCATCATTTTAGACCTTATGTTTGATTAGTCTTCAAAAACTATTACGTTGTTGAAGAGAGCTAAGTAAGTTAGTCCCACCAATATTGAATCAACATGATAAATAATACTCTATGTTAAAAGTCACAAACATATTACTTTACGTAGTTTTCATGTGAAAAGATACATATAATATCACGTAAAAAAAAAATTGATCTTCCAATAAGCACCACGAGTTAAGTCAAATTTCACATGTATTAGTAGGAATATTAACAAAGATTGTGTGAATTCACGCCGTGATCACCGTGAATCAATTATGTTGTTGAAGAATGAAACAAAAATGATTAGGTAATCATCTTTCAAACCCCCACATATCACGGGGCTAGTTTTCGGGGTTCAAAATGTCCTTTGAACATTTGATAGATGTGGTTGTTGAAAACACTATATTGAGGACAATACAATGTTATTGAAAGAAATCAACGAGTTCAATAGGTGCCCTTCTGTTTTTTTGAATTAATAGAATGAAAGTGAAAGCCTACGTATATGTTATTTTGTCAAAACGTTGGCTAATTTTCAAAATTTTCCTTCTTTTATTGACGAAATATATTAACCAATAACAACCCACACTACAAGAAAAATGTCTTTTAGCAACAAAGAATTTTTTATGGACCCAAAAAGCCCTCTCAAAAAAATCATATTTTTGATGGCAAAATAATGATTTCTCAAATACTTGGTAAAATGTGAAACATTTGTGACCAACAAGAAAAGCTATCACAATTATATGTTGTAGCAGCCACAAATACTAATATTTTGGAGGGAAATTTTCCCTCCATCTTATTTACAAGAGACAATTAAAAATCTCTCGCAATGAAGTTTTTGAGCAAGAGCTCTCACAAATTCTACGTCCATATCGCCTGAGCCTCAAACTAATGAAGGAGCACATCAGGCCTCTAATTCCAATATAATAGGTAGTATTTACATTATATACCTTTTTTTTTTTTTTATTGCATTTACTTATATTCATAATTTATGTTGTGATTTGGTTGCACCTTCATTATTGCACTTCCACCGAGGATTTACATCATGCATAACAATACCAAATCCATCATTATACTATAGCATCATTGCAAGTGGCTGGTTGAGAATATTGTGATGATCTTACAGGTTTCTTTGTTAGAAGTTTGAATTTCATAATAGTGATCCAATTGATGATAAAAACTGTTGATTTATTCAAAGAATTAAGATGACCGAGGTAAATGATGCATCAAAGAGGATGAAATGAAACAAGTTGTGGGAAATTGATGTACATAGAATAATAACATTAGTATGTAGGGAGTTTTAGATCCATGAAGGGGAGGGAGTAGAAGTTCAGTAATAAAAATGAACAACGTTGATACTGTCTTCAGTTGCCCCTTCTGCAATCATGGAACTAGTGTCGAATGCTGTATGTTAGTATTTTTATTAAAATTCATTTCCCTCTAGTACGAGGTTCTGAAAACAGTTTCCATCTTATTGAGTTTTTGCCTCTCTTGTTATGCACCTTTTGCTGAGATTGTTCATGACACATGCAAATTTTAAGAAGTTGTATTTCCTGTGTACTTGAGTTGTGCTTTGCGCTTATTGAATGGTTCATTTACATATAAATTTTTTTTGAGAAGTTATGAAATGGGGCAGCTCGAATTTTGGTTAAAATCTATCAACTGGATGTCCATATTTTACATTTACTAAATTGTTGTATCATACCCAACTGAAATTGATGAAATCATTGTGTTATTTTTGGAGGAAAAAATAATTCTTCTAGCATTGAAATTCTTGTGCTGCCTTATAATTCTTCAATCTGGTAGCAGGGTATGCAACCATGCACTCAAATTAAATGTTAGCTGGAATCAAAGCTTTAAGCATGAGTTTTTTTTTTGGTTAATTTCTTTTGCTGTTAAAATAATATTCTTGTGCTTGAATATGTGAGAGATCAAAAACAGATGTTAAATGTGATATATGTTTTGTTATTAAATTATTTCACAATATTATTATACGATTCTTTCCCTTATTGGGAGAGCTTCTTTTTCTTTTCTTTTTTTCTTCCAAGTGACAGGAAGAATCAATTTATTGTGGCACTAGCATTATATATTAAACAATTGACATAATTCTAGATAATTATGTCAATAGGTACACATTCTATATCAAATCTTTATTATTTTATCAATAGGTACTAATGCTGGAAAAAAGAGAGGTTGAGGAAAGGTTAAAGGCATCAATGCCGGAAATGGTGAAATAGAGGTTAAGATTTATGATGGCAAGTGAGTGACTTATTGCTATGTTGGTTTATTGAAATTAATTATGGTATCATAGATATATAATATTGTTAACATGTTTGATTTCAATTTTCAGAATTATTACACCAAAAGCCACTCGAGAGATTACCATTCTTTTTCACCAAAAACTTAATGGAGCTTAGACAACTTTTACAAAATACCTAAATTCTGAGCTAGAGACTTTATATGCTCGATACAGAGCTAAACGCCTTAAGCATAAATAGCCAAATGAGGAAGTCAAGAAAGCGTTTGTAGAATCAGTGAAAAACCGCTATTCTGATTGGATGTTTCGCATAAGAAATCCTATTTTTCAGAAGCACAAAAAGAAAGAAGATATTTACAAGAATGGTCATTTCTTCATTCCTACACCTTTTTGGAAAGAGATGGTGGATAAATGGATGAAGGAAGATTGGGGGGTGAGAATAAATGAAATACATGTCATAAATTCTCTCACTCTCTCTCTAACCATTATTTGTTAATATTTTCATAGAAACTAATGTTCTAGTGTATGAATTTTGCGTGCAGGAGGTAAGTTCAACAAATAAGGAAAACAAAAATAAGTCTAAAGTTTTCTCCACTACAGGTTCTGTACCAATGGCCAAGTATAGATATGAAATGGTATATTATATTATCATCAAATAGTTTTACATTTTATTGTGTATTTACATAGTTTAATAACTTTACCAATGTTTTTTTTTTCTTTTAAATATTGCAGTATCTTGGGACAGGCTTTGAGCCTAGCCCCATTGTTTCTTTAAGAAATTTCACACAAAGAAGGATGGCAAAGGATGGGCAACTGATCATGCTAAGACATTATATGTATGCAACTTATACCAAAATTTTAATTTTTTTTTATCAACTTTAGTTTTTTTGTTGTTTTGATTATCCACGTGGTTTTTAATTATGTGTAGGAAAAAATAGATGCCATAAAGGCCAAAGCTGTTTCTGAAGGTACTAAGACAAATGATTATAAGATCTTTCAGGAAGTGGTTGGTGAACCAAGTCATGGTCGTATTCTTGGCATGGGAATAGGTATTAAGGCTAAGGATGTGTACGCAACTTCATCTGGTAAAGGTTGTAGCAAATGTTGTAGAGAAGATTTTACAAAAGAAAAAGAAGATTTGGAGGCACTTCTTAGAGAAGAAATGAATTCCAAATTTGCAAAAGTTATGGAGAAGCTTGGGGAGAAGTTTGCACAAAAGTTGCAGTTGATGGGCATGCCATAACAATCTAACATAGATCCAGCTACCACGGTACAATCTCAAACTTATGCTTTTGCCTCTTCGATCTTCTACAACTTTTTATTAGTTTGTTGTGGTTTATAGCTTGCATCTATTATAATATTATATTATTTTATATTTAGTTTTGATAAATGATAAATGATAAATGGACTATGACACTATCTACTGTTTTGACAGCTGTGTATAGGTTTTGTATTTAATTTTGTATATCATATGTGTTTTGTGGTTTACATTTTTCACAATTGTTATATTATTTTAATTTACATTTAATTTTGATAGTGGTTTAAGTAATCAAATTAAGTTATTGTTATTGTTAAATTTAAAAAATAAAAAAGTTACCCTGAGTGGTTTAGGGATACTAGAACTGGTAACTGCTCATGTGGTTGCTTTATGCCTCCATAAGCAATCTGTAGGGATGCTACACACTATTCTAAATACAAAGCAGTGAATAGCAAACCTGACCTTTTAACCAGTCTCAGAACCTCTTTATTGAAAAGGTAAGTTGCAATATAGCTTTTCTTGCTTATAGCTTATCTGAGACCATAAGGAGTTTACTGTTGTTTATGATATATT
The DNA here is from genome assembly GCA_032878915.1 of Castanopsis chinensis. Classification (NCBI taxonomy): domain Eukaryota; kingdom Viridiplantae; phylum Streptophyta; class Magnoliopsida; order Fagales; family Fagaceae; genus Castanopsis; species Castanopsis chinensis. Next base: position 2,090,921 of record JAVQMG010000071.1, read on the forward strand.
ATTATATGATTAGATTTGATATGGTATATGTGTACTTATTTATTGAAGCATTGATACAAATACAAATTCACTTTAATTGTTTCATTTTAACTAATGTTTAATGTTTTTTGTTTTTTATTTTAGGATGGTACAAGCAGAGATAAAGAGGACAACTCAAGCAATAACATAGAGGTTGAAAACAACTTGGAGGGTAACTCAAAGGAAGACTAATATAGATCTTGTCATAATTCTAGTTGTTTAAGTTTAAAACAAGGTTTAATCTTAGGATTACTTTATATATTTTATATTTTAAAGTTTGAACATATATGAATTTTTATCTTTCGATGGATCAATTTTTAGTAATTATTGGACTATTGTATCAATTTTTAGTAATTATTGTACTATTGTAACATGATAGTTAAACAACAATGATATAACATAAATTAAAAAAATAATAATAATAAAATATTTCAAAAATTATATAAAATAATACAACTGATGACATAAAAATTTGATCATAAATAATTTTATAGTGACGACAAAGTCCCTCACAATTAATAGAATAGCGACACCCGTTAACCTCTTACAAAAATGTCTTAAGTGATAGCTTAATGTCGTCACTATTATTCTTAAGTAATTGTGAGGGGGTTAAAATCCTTTGCAAATAAATTTTAGCGACGTCATTATTTGTCTCGTCGTTAATTTGAAATTTGCAAATAACTAATTACGAAGGCATAAAAGTCCTCACAAATAGTTATTAACGACAACTGCTTCCTCTCGCTAAAGATAAGTTGTGATAGGTTAAAAGCCTTCACAAATTAATTTTAGCAATGCCATTATTTGTCACTAAAAAGTATGTTGTCAATTTGGAATTCACAAATAACTAATTGTGAGGGTAGAAAGGTCGTCACAAATAATTGTTAACGACGACTGTTTTCTCTTGTTTTAAGTCGTCAACTTTTCTCGTCATTTGGTAAGAGCGGATTTGTTCAGTAATGACGGTAGATTGCCCTTGTAAATTATTTATTTGCAAAAGTATGGTTGCAAAATTTTTTTTAGCAACAAGAGCAAATATGACGGCCTTCGAAAACTATATGCCCTCGCTAATAACTTTTTGCGACGATATTTGAATTTTTGCGATTAGTAGACTCTTCTTGTAGTGCCATGAAACAACGTCCTTATCCTTCACACCAACCACTATAATTTTTAAACCACGAAGAGCGGCTTTTTTGTTCACTTTGTGCTCAAAAGAGGGATCAAAAACCAAACTTGGTTAGTGAGAGAGAGAGAAGAGAGAAAAAGAAAAGCCAAAAATGGGGAATAGTTTGGGAGCTAAGAAGAGTGTAAAGGTGATGAAAATAAACGGTGACACATTGAAGTTGAAGAAACCAGTTCAAGCTGGGGTGGTAGTTAAGGACTACCCAGGTCATGTTTTGTTAGAATCTGAAACTGTAAAGCATTTGGCATCAGAGCAAAGGCTTTAAAGCCACACCAAGAGTTGGAGCCAAAGATGCTCTATTTCCTAGTAGAGTTGCCAAATGCTCCAAAAGAGAGTCCTAAGAAGGGTTCGGTCGGCGATAAACATGAGTGCCAAAGACAGACTTGAGAGCCTAATGCTGTCTAGGAGGTCAGTTTCTGACCTTACTATAATGAAACCAACAAGCATTTTGCCCGAGGAGTGTTACAGCAAAGAAGGGTCACAACATGGGGGTGCACTTCGTGTCAAAATGAGGCTTCCAAGGGCAGAAGTTGAGAAATTGATGAAAGAGAGCAGAAACAAGGCTGAGGCAGCTGAGAAGATTATGGATCTCTGCAGGGCTAACACTGGCAACAATATTGGTAGCCATGAAATTGCGCATGAAAGCATGACCTTGGACCAACAAGTGCATTGGAAGGGTGACCATAATCATGGAAGAGTTGGGTGGAGTTTGGATGACGTTTCCAGCTTACGTTTTGTGCTAGTTTTCTGCGGGTCTCATGCATTATTTACAGAACCTACAAGTACTTTTTATAGCAAAAATTTTAAAATTGAATTTCACAACATTCTTCATACATTTAAAAATTATTTTGCTTAAATTTTTTTAATTTTTAGCAATAAACGGTATCCAAATAAACTCTTAGTGTGCGTTTGGCACACTTTTTTTTTTTTTTTTAATTTGCTATAATATTTTCAGTAATAAATTTTTAATTTTTAGCAAATAAATGATATTCAAACACACACTTAAAAAGGGCATCATGGGGCGAGAGGAATATAAATCTTGTATATGATATATATATATATGCATATATTATTATATTTTTACTGTGCATGTGTCCAATTTATATGATTATAAAGTTTACTGTAAGAGCTAGAGAATATGCATGAATCATAATTTATAAAATAATTATTTGTTCACATCCTAAAAGAAAAAAAAAAAAAAAGTATCCCATGCATCCAGTATTTGAGCACTGTGAAACTATAACAGTAACTTTATTGATAATTGGTGAGTAGATACCCCTAAGGGTTTTTACTCACTCATGACTGAAGATAAACACGCATTGTAATAGAGAAAAAACACACTCGGGGAAGCACACCTAGCTAAATGGACTATATGTCCTTATTTAGGAATGGCTCATAGAGGCCTACATTTAAAGCATTAAATAAAAGTAGTTGCAATTGAATGCTTCTTCATACGTGGTGACTTTCTTGAGGTCTTCAGCACTGATCAAGTAGTTGAAGTAGCTTGCCATAACTACTCGGGTGATTGAGTAATTAATCTTTACTTCTGACTCGAATGATATTATTGAAAGTACCCATTGCTATTGCTCAAATGGTATGTTCTGGATTTCTTCAGAAGATGAGAACTTGATTCCAATATTCTACATCTTGGCCTTTGCTGTAGTTTTCTTCATCAGTGTCTTAAGATACTGATTAGGAGATAACTTCTTGCTTTTGTTTATCCTGCTGGGCCAAGGACCCCTTCTTCAATGTGCTTGAGCTTCTCAATGATGACATCAAGCTGTTGCTGATTATCAGGCTTGTTAGCCTTGATAAGTTCCTGAAGAGTTTTGAACTCTTGACTGTAGTCTTTTTGTTTTTCAGGTTTTGGCTGATTTTTCAAAAGACTCTTAATTTCTTCAAGATCACCTGAGTAATCTGTTTCCTTTGGTTCGTTATTGTCTATTCCGTGAGACAATAATTCTAACTGTCGAGATAATTCATCAAGTTCGGAGTTTATCCCTTTTTTATTTTTCTGTTCTAGATCTAACAGTTGTTTAATCTGTTTTTCTAGATTTCTCAAGGCATCTTTGCCTTCTTGTTCGTTGATCAAATTGATGATTCGATCAAGATCTTGCTTTACTCCATCTAACTGTTGACCATAGTGTTCTCTAACAGCTAATATGGCATTCCTGATAGATTTCCTATCTTCCTCAAGGGTTTTCTTAATCTCTGTGAGATTTTTCTTGAATTCAGTTTCTAATTCAGTTTTTTGAATATCTGTGAAACCTTTCCCATCTTCTGTTCCTTCTTCAAAATGAATTGAAGGATTTACTGGTTGATATTCATTTGGAATTCCTAGCTTACTTGCTATACTAGCAGTAAGTCTAAGACTTCTTCCTAAAATTTCATTAATGTTATTAGTGCTATGGAGAATAGTCCTAACATCACCCTCAAGATTTGTAGAATGACCTGAGAAGACATACGCCTCTCCTTTAATATGACTCTGTTCTTCATAGTCTTTCCTTTTTCCATTTACCCATATGTGAGGATGAAGGGTGTTTGATCCTGTGCCAGACATTTCGTTGCTTGATTGTGGTTAAACAATCGTCAAAATTTCCTTCCTGATATAACATATGAAACCATTTCTTAGAGGGATTATTATTCAAAAAAAATTCCTATTCCTTGATCAATTACTTGATTACTTTTGAATTCTTTCAATATTACTTAAAATAGGGAATATAAGCATCTGTAATCAGACTAACCTTTTACCAATAATGGGTCCACTGCCTTCCGCTTCAGTTCGTTGTGCCTCACTGGGATATTCCGGCTACGCTGCTCCTTTCACGGCCTCCTGCCTACTCGAGCAATCACACAGATCCGTACACTAAGACACTGAGCACCATGAAAGTAACAGTAACTTTATTTATAATTGGTGAGTTGATACATCTGCTTATAACCCCTAAGGGATTTTACTCACTCATGACTGAAAATAAACACGCAATGTAAGTGAGAAAAAGCACACTCGAGTAAGCACACCTTGCTATGAGAATGGTTCATAGAGCCCTACATTTAAAGCATTAAATAAAAGTTGTTGGGTAGATAGATGAACTCCCAAGTAATTCCAAAAAAAAAAGTAATTCCCTTGATTGGTCTCGGCCGTATCTTTGTTGCAATAAAGGCAAAGGGGGTGGAGGCCTACATTTAAAGCATTAAACTTTAAATAAATGTAGATAAAGCATTAAACTTTAAATAAATCTAGTTGGGGTAGAGTGATGATTTCCCAATCGATTCCTTTGATTGGTCTCGGCCTTATCTTTGTTGAAAAAAAGGCAAAGGTGGTGTGTCGGTGGTGACAAGAAGTTCCTTGCAATTGAATGCTTCTTCATACGCGGCGACTCTCCTGAGGTCTGCATCACTGATTAGGTAGTTGAAGTGGATTGCCATAATTACTCAGGTTGTTGAGTAATTAATCTTCACATCTGACTCAGTAGTTATCTTCCTTGTCTCTAGGTAGATAGCTATTAACTGATCAGCTCTTTGTTTATGCAAATCCTTTGGTGAAGGATTTATTTCTTCAAGTACCTTAGGAGAAGGTAACTGTTTTTCCTTGACTGTACCAAGTCGAATGAAATGATACGGATAACTTGTTTCTTCAGAACTCCAATCTGGTATACTAGAGATGGCTGATAGAAATAAGTTCTAGCTTGAATTCTTCAATGCTCGCTTCTGGAAGTTGCGAACTGCTTTCTTAAAATTGACTGGAAAATAATTTAATTCTTCCAAATCCTTTCCTGGGTAGATATTTTCTACGAGTCCTGAACAAAATAACTGATGGCATATTTTGGGTTTTTCACTTTTTTGCCTGCCAGTAAATTGTAACGAGAACGATTTCCTTTGTCTGTGGAGAAGAATCAATCCTTCTCCATTTTAGAACCGTCACTCTTGCGAATGATATTATTGAAAATACACCATTGCTCAAATGATATGTTCTGGATTTCTTCAGAAGATGAGAACTTGATTCCAATATTCTCCATCTTGGCATTCGCTGTTGTTTCCTTCATCAGTCTCTTAAGATACTGATTAGGAGATAACTTCTTGCTTTTGTAAGCTGCAAGGGTTCCTTCAGCTTCTATTCCTGAATGGAATTTCTTGTGAATGACTCCATCTATTCCTTGTATTGCTCTAGCGGCTTCATGCCATTGGCTGAAGATACCTGCATGAGGTCCGTTATAGACACAATAATAAGTTTCTTTTTTCTTTGGCTTTCGAATAGCCTTTCTTTCATCTTGATTGCGATGATTCATTACTAGAATCGGTATCTGAAAGCTTGAATGCTCCAGTATCCGAACCAGTTTTTTCAGCATGAGAGAATTCTTTCAAAAACTCCTCTTTACTTGATTTTGCCTTGTTCAAGATTTGAACATCGGACTTCTGAGCTTTAATGCTCTGATCTGCGAGGATCTTTTGGGTTGACAACGCTTGACTTGCAAGGTTGATTCTTCCTTGGCTCGAGGATTCATAACTTGTATGATCCATTACCACATCCTTGGAAGGGATATTGGATTTTTGGACATCAATGTCATGTGCCGTGAAGCACGATGGTGCCACCAATGCATAACTAGTATGACTGGATTTTTGTTTATCCTGCTGAGCCAAAGAGCTCTTCCTTTTGAGTTCTAGAATTTCAAGTCTTTCTTGAAGATTTTGAATCTCCTTTTTGACAATCTTGATTTCTAGATCAAGATGAGTCTCCATTTTTCCTGTCTTGGGCACTCTCTCACTCTATTTCGCTATCACCGTGACTGACCAATGAGGCAGGAAGAAAGTCAAGAAAGAAAGAGCACAAGGATGGGAGTGAAGAGATTAGCTCAGGTGGGGCCAGAACTTTGAGTTAAGGGTGATTTTACTATTGGCTGTGTAAGCTTAATTTTGTTTTAGTCTTACTAGTAATTTTTGTTAGAGTTTTTTTTTTTTTTTTTGGCATGTATATTTTGTTTTAGATTTTATAGTTGCAAGTACTTATACGAGGAAAATACTAGAGCTGTAAGTTTTTTTTTATAAATAGTATACTCATATGCGAATCAATAAAAATTTGCTACTATAAAAGTTTGTAAAAGTGTTATAAAAAAGTTTGTAAGTATAGCACTACTCTTAAAAGAATCAATAATATTGTTAAAGAAAAATAAAATGTAATTTTATAGAATAAAATTCCTAAAACTAATATACATATATAATAATATTTTTTTTAAAAAAAAATTATGGGGGGTCATTGCCCCCCAATCCAAGGGTAGTTCCGCCCCTGGACCGGCTCTTCCCATGGTTTGATTTTTATCTTACTAATCTTGTCTTATCCTCCTACCATATGATCAGAGCCAAATGGGTTCAAAACAGTCACACTCCAAGGGTGGCAACAAGAGTTCGAAGCAGTCACAGACCAAGGATAGTGGTGGTTCTTTGCCGTCATCTGGTGGGTCAGTGGTTAACGACTTGCCGCTGAGACCGCTTTACAATCCATGGGTCACGACAACCTCGCCTTTCCCCTTTCCTTTGCTGCTAAATCCTGCGACCCCGAATGAGGAAACAATGGAGATTGGGTTTGACAATGTGGATTCTAATAAGTTTAACCTTCCACCACTGAATAGCATGACAAAGCTCCGACTTCGTCGCTAAGAGGTACTTCCCATTCTTATTATTTTTAGTATGGAATGCGGCCACTCTATTGATTGGGACCGTTGGGTTGATAGTGAGTTGCAAGATGTTGAGTTTGTGACTTTATTGAAGGGGTCTCGAATCTATGGTAATGTACCCTAGTGTCCTGCTGTTTGAACATGAAAAATGTCGGGTTGTGACGTTTGGTTCGTAGGTGGAACTCAGACACCCACACATTCTTTTTTGCTTAGGGTGAGGCTACTGTAACTTTAGAGGATGTAGATAAAATTTTATTGTTACCGCTAGTGGGTTGTAGGCAGCCATGGCTGATTGTGTCAGTTGAAGCAAGTGAGGGTATCATTGAGCAATTGTACATGGGTTATGGTGGTCGTGATGCACCACCATGTAATAAGCACTCTCGATTTGTGCATGGATTTGATATTTCGAAAACTTTAAGAGAACCTTTGTTCGCCATGCTGCTTTCATGGTTTATTGGTCGAGTCGTTATGTGTTAACTAAGTCCCCCTTTGATCATATGAAAGCATATTTATTTCCTCCTGTTGTATTGCTAGATCATGGCGAATCCCTCGCTTTAGGCGCCATGTGCTTAAGTAACTTGTATAATCATTTAGATGCTCTTCACACTTCCAAAATGGAGGGATCATCGTATTATTCCATGGTTACTCATTTGAACTTAGCATTACTTCCTCTCGTAGCACACGCTCGTTCCGTCACAGTTGTTCGCAAGCGCTATCCACCAAGTCCCAAGAACAACCAGCTTGATTTTTTTACAGAAATTCCGCAAATCTCCTCCCATACTTCTTAAGTGGATAGGAGTTAAGTCTCCCTCACTATCCTGGGTCGAGTTGATGGATAAGGAGGCTAACTTTATCTGGCATCCATATGTTAGCATTGTTGATGGTTTTTCGTTAGCATTGTTGGATGATGTTAGGACATATGTAGTTGTTCAAGCTTGTGAACATATGTCGCTATTTTATGTAATTGGCTTATCCTTAGACAAAACGCACTTTACTTGTAATTGGGTAGATCTAGGATGTGTTAAACACTTCAAGAAACAGTGGTTCAAGATTAAGTGTTGAAGCCGTCAAAGTCTGTCCAAGATACAAGCCAGGAAGTGCAGGATTTTAAAGCTCGATAGATACCTCGACAGATACATCTATCGAGATTTAAAGAAGCTGTTAAGCCCGAGCCTCGACAGCTGTCTCGACACCTCTCGACACCTCTATCTGTCGAGAATTAAAGAAAACAGATTTCCAGGTCTGTTTCAAGTCCAATCCGTGTGTGTGTCTTTGGGACTTCTTTTCTCCTAACCCTAGACATATAAAAGGATTATTTTAAGGGCCGTCAAAGTAAGAGCAACAAGCAGAAATCACAAGACACAAGTTGCTTCTTCTCTATCCATGCAAATTGTGATTTGTGAGACAAAGTTCGTGCCCTAGTTCATCTCTGATGATTTGAAGAACTTTGCAGCCAACATTCTTTCTTCCTCAAGTTGGTGAGTGAGTCACGTACTTGGATTCGTGCAAAAGGAGTAAGCCGCGTACTGGGATCCGCGCATCACATTGGTTAGTCACGTACTGGGAGCCGTGCATTGAAAAGGAGAAATTGTCACTACAGAACAAGTCCAATTGGGTATTGGGGTAAGAGTTCAACTGTAGGTTGGTGAGGTGCTGGGATTCCTTACTTGTAACTGCTTGTTGTGATAATAGTGGAGTTTCGGGAGTGGTGACCTTAAATCACCCGGTGGGGTTTTTGCCTTAGGGTTTTCCCCATTCGTGAACAAATCACCGTGTTATTTATTTTCCGCTGCATAACTTAGTTTCGGTGATTTGTTTGTGCTGCCACGTTGTACTGCATGTTAATTTGATTAATTAAAAACTAGGCTAATTAGTTAATCTAAATTATCACAAGGGGTCAACGCGTTTGTGGCCTGTCAGATGAAGATGTTGAATCTGATGTGAGTGCATATAGTTCTTTGTTAGCTCGTACTCCACTTTGGTTATTTCCTTGTGGTCCCTCAAGTTCTTGGGCATGGTACAACCCACACAGACTTAGGCGTTAGTTTGGGAATGATCAGGGTGTGCTGAGTGAGAACCTAATAGTCCTTAACCATGAGCATTTTGTGACTCCATTTGTTCTACAAACCAGGCATTGTTATTTGAATAAGGCACCTCCCTTGGCATTGCTTCTTGAAAATCCAAGAGTTGGGGTTCTTACCCAGAGGGCTCGTCAATATTGGAATGAGATAGCTGTTAGGTTCAATGATTACGCAGTGGCTCGTAGGAATGAATGCACTTTTCCTCCCCCTCATTTGGCACCAACTAATAGGTTGCGCCACATAAAATTTAGTCGTGGGTTGATCGCATATTTTACGAAAGAGAAAATAGGTTTTGTGGCTTGGCATGATGAAGTAGCGACTTGGATGGCAAATGCAGGCAAAGTTCCTGAACCTTGGGAAAAAATATGAACCCATGGCTAAAGCTCGCGTCTCTGCTCCTTTGACAAGTGGTGCGGCCTTGAATGCCAAACTAGCCAAGAGGGAAAGACCAGAAACTTCTATCGACTCCTCTGTCCTTCCTCCTCCCTTACCTAAAAAAGTCCACTCCTCAAAAGCTGCGGGCTCGAGGGTGTTAGGACATATGTAGTTCAAGTTTATGAACATATGTCGTTATTTTATGTAATTGGGTTATCCTTAGACAAAACGCACTTTACTTGTAATTGGGTAGATCTAGGATGTGTTTAACACTTCAAGAAACAGTGTTTCAAGATTCAGTGTTGAAGTCATCAAAGTCTGTCCAAGAAACAAGCAAGGAAGTGCAAGTTACTAAAGCTCGACACCTACCAGACACATGCATCTATCGAGCTTTAAGAAACTGTTTTGCCCCGAGCCTCGACAGCTTCTCGACAGATCCTCGACACCTCCATCTGTCGAGAATTAAAGAAAACAGATTTTCAGTTCTGTTTCAAGTCCAATCCGTGAATGTGTCTTTGGGACTTCTTTTCTCCTAACCCTAGACATATAAAAGGATTGTTTTAAGGGCTGTAAAAGATGATGCAATTTGCACAAGCATTGAGAACTTCTTGTTCATGCAATTTGTGATCGCAAAAGACAAAGTTCGTGCCCTAGTTCATCTCTGATGATTTGAAGAACTTTGCAGCCAACAACTCTCTCTCTCTCCAGTTGGTGTTTGAAGTCGCGTACTGGGATCCGCGCATCTGGTTAGTCACGTACTTGGGAGCCGTGCATTGAAAGGAGAAACTGTCACTACAGAGCAAGTCCAATTGGGTATTGGGGTAAGGGTTCAACTGTAGGTTGGTAAGGTACTTGGGATTCCTTGCTTGTAATCGCTTGTTGTGATAATAATGGAGTTTCGGGAGTGGTGACCTTAAATCACCCGGTAGGGTTTTTGCCGTAAGGTTTTCCCTATTCGTAAATAAATCACCGTGTCTTTTATTTTCCGCTGCATAACTTAGTTTTGGTGATTTTTTTGTGCTACCACATGATATTGCATGTTAATTTGATTAATTAATAACTAGGGTAATTAATCAATCTAATTTATCACAAGGGGTCAATGCGTTTGTGGCCTGTTAGAGGGTTTTACGCCACACAGTGTTGGTACTTCGTGCCATCAAGGATGATGCTCTCACATCCTTAAATTGTGCTATCAAAATGTGTCATTTGCTTGGACTTGAGGTTTCTGACAACCAGGTACGTCCACTTCCTTCTCTTTTCCTCACTGTTTCATTTATTTATATATTTTATTTTGTTTTATTTTTGGTTATTTTATCATTCATATATATATATATATATATATATATATATGTATGTGTGTGTGTGTGTGTGTGTGTGTGTGTGTGTGTGTGTGTATGTATACATTTATCTGTGTGTGTGTGTGTGTGTGTGTGTGTGTATGTATACATTTATCTATCTCTCCACTAGACTAACATCACTCCCCCATTTTTTTTCTCTTTTTTTTTTTTTTTTTTTTTTTTTTTTTTTTTTTTTTTTTTTTTGCTTTTTAGGTTCCTTCTTCTCCCGTGGTCTCTGAAGGAAAAGGGGACATCCTAGAATCATTTGAAGATGACTTGTCGAACGATTATGAGAATGTTGCAGTACCTATTGCTATTGCCTCTCCCTTTCTCTTTTTTTTTTATTTTTTTATTTTTTTATTTAACTTTATGACTCTGCTCATACTATGTGATTTTCTGTGCATAAGGGACTTTGGATGTGAGCAAGGGAGTCGATGCTATTAGGGAGGCAACCAACATGAAGCTTGTGATTGCGAAAGCCTTAGTAAGTATTTTAATGCTTCTAAGGGTGCGCATGTTCCTATACATGTGTGTGTACACACACACATGCATATACATATACGTCTCTCACTTCTTCTTCTTCTTCTTTTTTAGTTCATACATACATTTCGACTAGTTTTTATGCCACTTACCTACAGATTCAAGTTACCCTCAGTATGGGCATTAAGGCACCTGTTGATGCCACCATCGTACCAGATTCTCAGATTGAACCCATTTCCACATGTCTTAATTCCCTAACTCTCATTTCTAATGGAGAGCACATCGAAGCTTTCTTGGGCAAGTTCGAACAAGATAGAAATAATGAGCATGAGGCTTCCCATTTCTACAACTTTGTAGGCCCAAGCACATATATCTATCAATTCTCAGTCCCTTCAGAGAGTGTTCCCTTGTTGGAACATCTACGAACCAGGCACAATGATTTCATCGGGTAGTTGACAGTCGATTCAGTATTTGAGAATCCTTTATTGAGGATCTTGGCTGCAGTGCTTATGGATATGCAAGAAACTCAAGTGAATGTCTTAACTGAAGAGCGGTTGTTTGAGAAAAGGGATGCTGTGAGGGACTTACATAAGGCTGGTTTGGAAGTTTCCTTTGTCCTCCGTCATCTTCGAGATGTTGCTACATCGTGGTTTTGTAGAGACGTGAAGATTCGATTGGCATCTATTGTGTGTCGGATTTCTAAATTGGAAATAGAGCTCGCTACATTGAAGTCAGAGATGATTCTGTTGCAAAGAAATCCTCCAAATGCCGTCATCTTGGATAATATTGCCATTCACGGCCTGCTTTTCATTTCCACTGTCTCCTTATCACATGCCTCCTTTTTTTTTTCCTTTTTTTAAATGAAAGATGTATCTTGTATGAAAATTGCTTAGACACTTCTTTTTTTCGGTCCTTGTGTATGGAGATGCCCCACATCCCTTTTTGTTTTAGGTTGTGTACATGTATTGAACAACCCCTTTGGCTCTGTATTTGGTATTTCGCTTAGATTAACCTGTCATGATTAATGCGACCCCATTTTTTATCTAAACATATTATTTACAAAATATATTATCAAATGCGTTTTTGAGTTTAGCTTAAAAAAAGGTTGTTCATGCTTTATGGGTGTGTATGCATCTATTTTTTAATACTCAAATTAAATTAGTTTCGTACCTTCCCTTGAGATTATGTATATTTGCAAGCTATGTATTGCTACTTAGAAGCAAGTCGCGATTAGTCAGGCAATCATCTTTCCCTTATTCCATCCTCTAAGGAAGTGTCAATGAGCATGGTGCTTGACTATTGTGGCCCTTCTCATACCTCATTCTCTGCGCGGATTATATATATATATATATATATATATATGTTTGCAAGCTATGTAGTGCTACTTAGAAGCAAGTCACGATTAGTCAGACAGTCAACTTTCCCTTATTCCATCCTCTAAGAAAGTGTCAATGAGCATGGTGCTTGATTATTGTGGCCCTTCTCGTACCTCATTCTCTGCGCGGATTATATATATATATATATATATATATATATTTTTGGCTCACCATTTACTGGTTACCTCCCCTGTATAGTATGCAAGGCCATCACGCTGGCCTTTTTTGGACTATATTTATGTGCGTTACAGATCATTCCAGCTTGCCATTTTCCAGGGGGATGGTTTGTTTTTCCTATGTTTGTCGTTAAATAGTACACCTACCATCCTTGCCTATGGCAGGTTGTGGCACCACTTGTATGCTCACACTCAGTAGCTCTATTGGAGCGGCAATCAACCATTGCTTAATAAATGTATCATGTGTTAATTTATAGCATTTGGTGCTAGCTTTTGATTTATAAGCCCACTTGCTATTTTGCAAGGTTTCAGGTATGAACATGCATCATTGCCCTTTTTTGTTGGTCCCCTTACTATTTTGTAAGGTTTCAGGTATGAATGTGCATCATTGCCCTTCCCCCCCCCCCCTCCCCCCCTCTTTTTTTTGTTGGTCCCCTTACTATTTTGTAAGGTGTACCTTTGAGTGGATGTCAGGCTCCCTCTTGCGAATGAGGATTTAGCTGTGGCATTACTTCATTGACTTCCTTACCACTTTGTAAGGTTTGTCGTTGAAGGGGTACCCACCTAGCTTCCCTTACCTTCTTGAGAGCATAATAGTCTCGCATGTAGGGGTCTTGCCTCGATTGTGTTTTCATGAGCTCCCTTTCGAATTCATAAGGTTAGTGCTTGAACAAAGTGATTCATGTTCTTTTGAGACATGTGCGCTTACATGTGTGTGTGTGTGTGTGTGTGTGTGTATATATATTAGAAAAAAGGAAAAGCAAAACCAGAATGTGATGATGCCATTTTTTTAAAAAGAAGAGTAGGCATTCTCATTGATTCGTTACACTCATACATCATGTCTTCCACAAGAAAGTGCAAGGTAATAAACTAAAATGCAAATCATATGGCAGATGACGCCCAACCTCAAAAGTAAGATGATGTTTTTCGTCTTAGAGGAAATGGAAAAAAAAAAAAAAAATACAAGCGACGCATGATACCTATGTTTCCTAAAACAGACCAAAACTTGTTGACTTCACTAAGCGTGATAAAGGTTGAGCCACTTGCCATTGATGGGATCTGTTATGGTAGACTTGTCCAGGCTACAAAGGTGATAATACCCGCTTCCATGAGCTTCCTTCACAATGTATGGGCCTTCCCAATTAGGTGCAAACTTGGAAGGGGCCACTACGTTTCTTCTTACATAATCTGCTACTCTAAGAATGAGTTGGCCTTCCACAAAGATCCGTTCATGCACATTTTGCTTATACATGCTGCTCATTCACTACCAATATTGTTGTACCCTCTCGCTTGTAATGTCATACTTTTCATCCATTGTTTCTAAGTCCACCATCCGCGCCTCAGCACACATATTCACATATATTTCAAGCTCTTGGCCCTGCAATGTGCTAGCTGTTGGCACCATCGACTCCACTAGTGAGATGGTTTCGGTGCCATATACCAAAGAAAATGGTGAAAAGCCAGTGGCCATTTTGGTAGAGCTTCTATAGGCCTAAATTATGTCAAGAAGATGTGTATTCCAACCTTCAGCATAGTCAAACACCATCTTACTAAGAATTCCCAATAAGACCCTATTGGTTGCCTCCACTTGTCCATTCCTTTGAGGGTAGTAAGGGGTTGACCTTCGATGCTTGATTTTGTAATATTCAGTGATTGCTTGAACATCTTTGTTTATGAATGGAGTACCATTGTCGCTCACAATCTTGTACGGAATCCCAAAACAGTAGAGGATGTGCTCTTTGATGAAATTGGCCATAGCCGGCCTTGTCGTTCTTTTAAGTGAGACAACTTCCACCCACATCGTAAAATATTTGGTGGTGACAAGGATCCAAATGTAGCCATTCGATGGCGGATGGATGGGGCCGATAAGATCAAGCCCCCAGGTGTGGAAAAGCCATGGTGTGCTCATGTCTTGCATGTTCACGGGATGGGTATGGATGAGGTTCACTTGCGTTTGACAAGTGTGGCAACATTTAACAAACTCAGTGGTATCCCTCTTCGTCGAAGGCCAATAATACTCCACATATAAGAGTCATTCGTGAAGTTTCTGTCCCCCTTGATGCTCTCCACACTCTCCACCGTATACTTCTCTCATTAGGGCTTGCGATTCTATAAGGCCCAAACATCTCCACGGCTCACCATTGTATCCTTTATGAAACAAAATCCCCCCTTCAGCAAAATAGCGCCTAGCTAGCTTTTTGAGGTAATAAGTCTCCTTCATGTCAGTAGGTAGGACTCCTTCCAAGATGAATTCCAAAAATGGTGTTTTCCAATCAGCCGTGTGGCATATAGCATATAATTATGCCCTATCGAACACATGTTGGCATGTTGGGCAACAACTTTGCACTTCGCTTGCTTGGGTCTTCATGTCAGGCCAAAAACAAGCATTGGAGGCGTCGATAGAGGGGGATTTTGTTCTCGGCGCAGCAGGTCCTCTCATGGACTTTACTCAACCTCTTTGTTGCTTCTTTTAAAATTACACACCTTGCTAACACTCCTCCATGTAGCCTCTGATAAAGCTCGCCAGCAACAAGCATATAGTCTCGGAGTTGTTTGGCATCAATTTTTATTCCCTGTTCCAATAAGGTATCTCTCAAAGGTGCTCGCCAATCTTCAGCTGATGCTATTCTATTTTTAAACTCCTTTTACAAGAGTAGTGTAATGGGGGTGCTTCTTTTGAGGATGGTAACTTTGGTGCTTTCTCCTTCGAACATGATTTTGGACCCAAGCCTGGATAAGGCATCAGCATGGTGGTTGTCTGACCTTTGTGTGTGTTCTATGGTTAGCTCGTCAAAGTGATCCTCCAGCCTCTGAGCCATTACTCGATATAGGGCCAACAAGGGCTCTTTGAGAAAGAAGTCACCCCTCACTTGACTTAGCACAAGATTCGAGTCTCCCCACACCTTGAGCCTCTTGATTCCCATTTCTTGTGCTATCTCTAGGCCTGTAAGATATGCTTCGTATTCTGCCGCATTATTAGAGGAACGAAAGTCTAACTTGAAAGAAATGGATAGGGCTTCATTTTTCCCATTAGCTTGGACAATACCAGCTCCTCTACCAGTGGAAATGGAAGATCCATCAAATGTCATCTCCCATAGACATTTATTCTCCTTTAAGCATGCCACTTTTGCGACTTCTTCAGGCACTTCATCCGTGATTTGTGAGATGTCTTTTCTTAGGAATTGGGCTAGAAGCTTCGCTTTTGCCTGACCCTTAACTGCCCTTGGCATGACGGACACCATATCATATTCGGAGAGTTGGCGTAACCACTGTGCTAGCCTACTCGAGAGAGCAAGCCTTTGCAAGAGCGTCCTTATCGGATTGGACTTCATCATTAAATGCACCGTGTGGGCTAAGAGATAGTCACAATTTTTGTGCTACATATATCAAAGATAGACAAGTGCGTTCAGCTCTTGGGTATCGAGTTTCTGCGTCCCTAAGGGCTCTACTCACGTAGTATATGGGTTGCTCAGTACCATCTTCACCTTCTTGTGCGATTAGAGCTCTAACAGCCTTGTCATTTGAGGCAAGAAAAAGTTGTAACGGCACGCTTGGCATTGGTGATCTAACAGTAGGTAGGTTGGTTATCATCCTTGCAATTTGCGAAAAGCTAACTAGTGTTCATTGCTCCATCGAAATGGGTTGAATGGGGCGATCGCTGGTGCTAACCCAGGTATGAATCTCCGAATGTAAAAGAGCTTTCCTATGAAGGACTTCAATGTCTTTATCGGTAAAGGTGACCGTGTTGGTCATCTTTAGAAAGGCTTGACTTGTGTAAGCTTCTGCTGTAAAACAATGGGATCCGAATGAGGATGCAATGCCAACTATAGCTTTTGTATCTACCGTTCTAGCCTCAGGGGTTAATCCCAATTGGTTGAACAGCGAACGAAATGTGGGACTTCTTTGCAATGTCTTAATAGCAGCTAGAGTAAGTATGGCGGATATCATGGGATCCTCTTCTTCGTCTCCAACATGTGTGACCATAGCGACTATCCCCTTTTCCCTATCATGCTGAGGCAAAGGAATTCTTTGTACACCTTGAGTGCCACGGCCTACTTCAAGAATGTCATCTGCCAATTTCTCATGAAACAACCTTTGTATGTAGCAACATTCCACAGTTGGGTGATGAACATATCTATGGTAGTGACAAAAATGTGAACATTTCTTGTCTTCCTCAGCTGGCTCTCTATCAATCTTGTATAGTTTTAGTACTTCGTCCGAGATCCACTAATCAAGGATGAGACTCAACTCCTCTGAGATGCAAGATATGGGCGGATATTCTTCAACTGCCTTGCCTCTCGCGCTTCTTCTTGCTAGTTGGCTCGTTGGCAGCCACCAAGAGCGCTTGAGGAGCATTCCTCTTATCAGTTTTTGACCGCTCACTTGTTTTCCAAGCTCTCTCGTTTGTCTTCCAAGATGCTGCGGTTTTGCGGGGCTTTTGGAGTAACGGAGCAAATTGCTTGATCTCTTAATTCTCAAGATGAATTTTGTATTCAGAAAACATATTATCAATGCAAATTTCAACCAATTCATGTTCGTCATACTTCACATGGCATTCGAGGGCTGTATCTCGGAATCGTTGTATGTAATCAAGTAAATCTTCGCCAGTCCTTTGCTTAATGTTGTGCAACCCAATCAACGTAACCTCCTCTTGCTCTTGGTAATACTTCCCATAGAAGCACTCCACCATGTCCTCCCACGACTTGATCGATCTGGTTGGGATCGTGATGTACCATGAATAAGCTTTGTCAGAAAGCGACTTGAAAAACTCACAAAGGCTTAACTTTGAATCACTAGCGTATGGCCCCATAGTATCTATGAACTTGCTTACATGCTCAAGAGCGTTTCCTCATCATCCATCATAGAGTGAAAATGTGAGAACTTCATAATTTCGGGGATATGGTTTGTGCAATAGCTTAAACAGGTAAGGAGGTTGGTGAACGAATTGCCTTGTCACTTTGGAGATTTTTGCTTGTTCCCTCTCAATGAGCTTTGCTATGTCGGCATGCATCACATATTGAGAATCATTACTAGCATCAAGAGCATCATTGGCTTTGTCTTGCCTCATCTTTTTGCTATTATCTGCAACCTTTTCATTTTGACCTTTTTTGAGTGTGAGCTCCTCTCGCCATGGATTTTCCTTATTGCGAGCCTTGTTGGATTCTTCAATGCATTGGATAGCCTGAGCGAGGTTGTCTTGGTTTCCCTGCATACCTCGCATCATTTCAAATAATTCCTTCATTTGCAAAAATGAGCCCAAAACTCCCCTTAGGTTTATTAAATTCATCTGTTATTTGGAGAGCCAAGCCCAAAATTCGCAATGTGAGGTACACAGAGGCTAATGGTGCTTTATGGAAAGATAAACCAACACAAAAATGAAAAAACAAGAAAGTGCAGAAGCTATATGTTCATAAGTCAGAAATTTTAGTCCATAATCACTGAGAGGAAGAAATTGAGGGCAGTCTCGAGCAAGAGAGGGAGAGTTCCCTATATCAATATTTTCACCCCCAGGCCTTCAAATCATCCATACACTGGGTAGCTGACTGGGAATTTGTGTCAAAGTTTTGGGTTTTATTTTGTAGGGAAAACGTTGTTCTTCTCTTATGGGCTGGTGATGCATATTTATATCAAGCTTTAGGGGATGCTTGTGACCTGTTTTTTAGTTGGGAGGAAGGCCTTGGACCTTTCAAATGCTATTTCTATGACTTGGTATATTATGTTTTATGCTTAGGGAAAGGTTTGGTTGTTTTTTGCATGATTTTGGAAACAAAGTTGTTTCCTCTTCATAGCTGCTGTCTCTGGTCTTTGTATGCTTTAGAAAACTACATTTGGGTGGCTAAGTGGGCTAGGTTGTTCAACCTTTTCTTCGAGTCAGCTATGCCTTGGTGTGGAAAATGGAGCTGGGCTAAAAATTAAGGGCACGGTCACCCGGAGCATGGAGCCAAATTTGGGGTAGAAATTTCTGACACTGGATCTCCTTTTCATTAAAGTGGTAGTTTAACTCTACTCTACTGAAACTTCTGATGTATACCTATAGAGTTGTTCTCCTTCTGTAGTTTTTGCATTAAAATTGCTCCCCAAAATTCTCTAGTGGCATCAGTTTCAATGATCATAGTATATTCAGAACCTGATACAAGACTAGAAGATTAACTATTTGCTTTTTGATTTTGTCAAAATATTGAGTATCGGAATCTTTCCAAACCCATGTGACATCTTTCTTAAGTTTTGCCTGTAAAGGCTTCCTCATTTCAACAAGCTTTTTGATGTAAGCTTTAGCATAGGTAAGGCATCCTAAGAACCTTTGTAGCTGAGTCTTGTCTGATATATTGCTAGGAAATTGCTGAATGTTATTTAAGATATGAGGCTGTAGATGATGTTTATCATCTTCTAGAACCAATCCTAAATATTTGATTTTGGTCTGAACCAAATTTGCTTTCTTTTCAAAGAGTATGATTCCCTAATTCTTGCATTCTTTAAGGATGATTTCAAGGTGTTTGAAATGTTCCTGTAAAGTATTACTGAAGACAAGAATATCATCAACATAAACACAACAGAATAAATTATATTTTTTGAATATATTATCCATGTGTCTTTGAAATATTCCTGGTGCTTGCTTTAGTCCAAAGGGGACTACTTTGCAATGATATTGTCCTTGTGGACAACTAAATGCTGTTAGAAGTTGAGATTCTTCTTCTAACCTGACTTGCCAAAATCCAGATTTACAATCTAGACCTGAGAAGTATTTCTTTCCTCCGATAAGGGTTAATAGTTCTTCCTTTTTAGGTAGAAAATAACCATCATCAATAATTTCTTTATTTAGTGCCTTGTAGTTTATCATTATTCTCGTTTTCCTCTTCTTCTTTTAGCTTCATTTTCAACTAGAAAAGCAGGGCTACTGTGAGGTGATTTACTTGTGACAGGCCATAAACGCGTTGACCCCTTGTGATTAATTAAGTTGATTAATTAGCCGAGTTATTAATTAATCAAGTTAACATGCAAATTCACATGGCAGCACAAAAAAATCACCAATAACTAAAGTATGCGGTGGAAAATAAAAGACACGGTGATTTGTTTACGAATGGGAAAAACCTGACGGCAAAAACCCCACCGGTTGATTTAAGGTCACCACTCCCGAAATTCTACTATTATCACAACAAGCGGTTACAAGCAAGGAATCCGAGTACCTTACCAACCTACAGTTGAACCCTTACCCCAATACCCAATTGGACTTGTTATGTAGTGACAGTTTCTCCTCTTGATGCACGGCTCCGAGTACATGACTAACCAATTGTGCGGATCTGAGTACGCGACTTCAATTCACCAACTAGAGAGAGAGTTGTTGGCTGCAAGGTTCTTCAAATCATCCACATGGTGAAGATCAAAAAGATGCTTGGTTACAAAACCCTACGGTGCACATTACACAGTAACTTCTTCACAAGAAATGAACTAGGGCATGAACTTTGTCTTTGATCACAAATTGTATGAATAAGAATTACTCAATGCTTGTGCAACTTGCATCACTTTGACGGCCCTTAAAACAATCCTTTTATATGTCTAAGGTTAGGAGAAAAGAAGTCCCAAAGACACATTTATGGATTGGAATCAAAACAGAACTTGGAATCTGTTTTCTTTAAATCTCAACAGATAGAGGTGTCGAGGATCTGTCAAGAAGCTGTCAAGCCTCAGGGCTGAAATAACTTCTAAAGCTCGATAGATGCATGTGTCGAAACCAGGTATCGAGCTTTAGTAACTTGCACTTTCTAACTTGTTTCTTGGACAGACTTGATGACTTAAACACTTGATCTTGAAATACTGTTTCTTGAAGCGTTAAACACATCCTAAATCTACCCAATTACAAGTAAAGTGCGTTTTGTCAAAGGATAAGCCAATTACATAAAATAATGACATATGTCAACAACTTGAACTACATATGTCCTAACAACTTGGCACAATAATTCCTAAATTCAAAAGTTCTTTTATCTGAATTTCAAATTCCTTTCTGTCATCTAGAGAGTATAGCATAGGCTTTACTTGAATGACTTTCTTTGGATCTCTTAGTTTAATCTTTCCTAAGCAGTCTTTTTCTTTGATTATGGGATCAAATGGATTCTCAGAACTGGTTTCTTTGAGTAGATCTTTGATGTGATCTAACTTCTTACTTTCTTCAACTATTTCTAGTATGAAAGGGGTTTTCTTGAATTTCTAAACTCACGTTTCTTACTATGTGCCCGTTTGTTTCAACTTTAATGGACCAAAATGTGTGTTTTTTAACCCAAAACTCAAAACTCGTGTATGGTAAATTTTTTTAAAAGTGCATTATGCAAAAATGCATTTTCCAGCTCAAAGGATTTCTATGTTTTAACATGGCAGCTTAAAGCTGCAGTTGCAAAACGCACAAATGCATTTTCTCAAAACAAAAATATTACTGTGGGTGGATTTCTCTTTTTCCTAAATTGCCCATAGTATTTTCAACTCCTCTATGCTGCTATGCTGCGGCATCTCATCGTCTTCTTCTCTATTATTATTATTATTATTATTATTATTATTATTATTATTATTATTATTATTATTATTATTATTATTATTATTATTATTATTATTATTATTATTATTATTTGGATTTACGTCTTACATATCTAATCTCAAAAAAACCTCTTGCTTTGCTTCGCATTGGCTGGTAAAAAAAAGAGCTCAAACACAAGGGACTCAAAGCTCAAAAGACAGTCACATATACACAAAACACAAAAGTCTCAAAACACACTGAAACTCACACACAACAATAGAGTGTGTACTTGGCCTGAGAGCTTACCTTCTAGCAAGAAACAGGCAATAAAAGAGCTTGTTTAAGGCCGTAATATTGCAAATCAGCTACGTTCTTTACTTAATAAGTCAGCTAGAGACAACAACAACAACAACAACAACAAGGCAGCCCTAGCTAAAAATCTTGTTCTGAAAATCTTGAAGTCCTTTACTAATATGTGGTGGAGAGTTTGGAGCTTTGTGTGGAGGAAAGTAAAAGAAAAGGAAAACAAGAAGTCAAGGAAGAAGTGAATGAGTGGATGAGAAAAAAAGTTTAAAAAAGTTTTTGGGATTTGGGTAAAACAATGTGGAAGGAAATATAGAGAGTATGAACAGAGATTATTTCACAGCTTCTTTTTCACAACTGTGATGTTGATAAAATTTTATTTTACAAAGATTAATTTTAAATTAGTATTATGAAAATATTGTGACATTTTATTATATTTCCAAATTTTTTAAATTAGTACTATTTTTTTTTCTAAAAAAAAAAATAGTACTATTAACATAATATTTTTATAACAATTTCATAATAAAGTTTACATAATAAGTTGTTATTAGTTCTCAACTAGACCTACTAGTGACATTTTTTTTTTCCTACCGTTAACAACTTGTCATATAGACTTTGTTGTGAAATTTTTGTGAAAATATTGTGTCCATAACTTACATTAAGAGAGGTAATTAAAACAAAGAATTCTCTTTATATATACATTGTCCTTTTTGGTAATTTACCTCTCAAACTGCCACTTTTATAAGTGCTAGCTAAACACTCAGTTTTTTCAAAAAACATTTTTTAACAACTTTTATCAAACACAGCTTTTACAAAAAACTCAATTTCATATTGCACTTTTTGAAAACCCCACTTTTTCAAAAAGCTCAATTTTAGAAAGCTGAACCAAACTCACCAATAATCATTTTTGTAGTGTATGCATCCTACTTAACTATAACTATTGTAGAGTTTTTTATTTTATTGGACTATTGTAGAGTTTGCACAAAATGAGAATGAGAATGAATTATTGATTTTTTTTTTTTTTTTGATGGGAAGAATGCATTATTGATTGAATTTGACATTTTGGCTTTGTGTGTTTAGGTTTCTGTGTGTTGAACAACATTTTGAGCAGTGGCCCATTGCGAAATTGGTAAACCTAAAATTGACCATCATGTGGTTGTGGACCAGCAAATGATTATATTATTTGTTGTGCGTTTCTTATCAATACCTGGTTTCATGTATTTTGTGAGCTACTCCTTCATTATTATTTTTCAGCAAAGGGTAATAATTTAAGCCATATATATAGGTTAAATTATATCCATAATTTTGTTCAAGTTAAGATCCAATTTCATGTGTCTACCACTCGAGAAATTATACAGTCCTTTGATGGACCACGTCATTTGTCCATCAATCATTCTAAAAGACCCTCACTTGTTTAAAATTACTGAGTTAGTAATTAATTTTTGTTTAAAAACAGCAAACATGCGTGTCTACGTTTTTTTTGGCTGGGTCATATGCACTGTTCATAGGACCCACAAGTACGAAAAAACGCAAATCTAACTTTAAAACTGAGTTCCACGGCACTATTTACATATGTAAAAATTATTTTGTTACAGTGTTTTCAGTTTTTAATTTTCAAGTATAAATGGTATCCAAAAAGACCCCTAATATATCAACAATTATGGAGGAAAAGTTATGTATTACTCTTTATGAAAAAATAAAATAAAAGATTCGAGTTTCAATTTCTGAACATTTCTTGGTTTTACACACACACTGCACGTGCTCTTGTAGCTATTTTAGGCTTTCAAGTTTGAAAGCAGAGAATCCCCTATGACCTTTTACCCCTATTCTATTCCATTAAAAAAATATTCTCTATGTCCTAGTTTGTTTGTCCTCTATTCCATTTTAGGATGTCTCAAAATATTGTCTTGTTTCTAAAAACTAAAAGTCATTAATTTACTAATGTTCCTATTATACTCCTATTTTATTTTCAAAACTATTTTTTGATAAATTTATTTAAGGATAATTTTGGAAACTTACACATTTTTATAAGGTAGACAAGAAAATAATTGATGTTTTCTCAAAAAATTTGACTTTTCAAGTAAGACAAACAAATTGGGATGGAGGTAGTAGTTCTTTCTTTGGGTGTTTGAATTGAGTTGTAACTGCACGTTTGACATTTTCTTTGTAGGTTAGTAAAATAAAGGAGCTAATTAAATGAGCTTCCTACTATATAAGCCAAAGAAGTTAATACCATACCATACCGATCAGTACGGCCGGTTCTTTTCGTACTGGTGAACTGACTGGTACCAAAACCCCCATTGATTCGTACCGCTCTAAGTACCAGCTCATACCGAATTGTTTTGGCCTTACCGGCGAAAATTGTATGTTTCGGCCAGTAAATCTAAACCGGCCCGGTACCAAAAAAAAAAAAAACCCAAAAATCATCAATATTTGTCGTCACAGCCACTCACCACCAAGTCGCCGATCACTCTCATGTCTCCTTGTGCAGGGCACGTCCCGCTTGTCCCCCCTCCTCGGCGTACTATTGAGGCCCCGGACGATTTATTGGGCTCCGGAAGCTCCCCCGTTGGCACTGGTTCTCGTCCCTTGGCCCTTACTTCCGTTGTCCGAGATGGTGTTCTCCTCGGACTCTCCCACACGAGACATGACCTGTCTGGCAGGCCTCTGGGCCCTTACGCTTCAGTGGACCCAGGACTAATCGTGACATCCCGGGCGGGCCCGTGTCCTCGGACCAGGCCCAAGGCTCAATGTTGGCGTTTTGACCTTTCTGCCCCCACAACTGTTAAAAAATACTTTTTGAAAAAACTGAGTGTTTGGCTAATACTTATAAAAGTAGAGGTTTGAGTTATAAATTACCAAAAAGGAGAAGATATATATATATATATATAAGAGAATTCTTTGTTTAATTATCTCTCTTAGTGTAAGTTATGGACACAACATTTTTACAAAAATTTCACAATAAATTAAATCTATATGACAAGTTGTTAATGGTAGATAAAAAATAATAATAATGTCACTAGTAGGTCCAAATGAGAATCAATAACAACTTACTGTATAAAATTTATTATAAAATTGTTATGAAAATAGTGTCAATAGCACTATTTTTTTTCTAAAGAAAATAGCACTAATTTAAAAGTCCAGAGATACAATAAAATGAGATAATATTTTCACAATACAATTTGTTTTTAGTTAAGGTCAATCCTAGTCTAATAAAAGATTTGATACCTCAACTATTATGAAAATTTTGTGATAATTTGTTTTGTCCTAAAACGGTTGTAATTTTCATTCTATAAATTTCCTTGCATGGACAGGTATCCCACTCTACCTTTTACTCTCTTTTTTTTTACTTCTCTCTTCTTCTTTTCCTCAACCACACGTATCCTTTCACCCTTATCTTCTTCCACCTTTATATCTCCCATCCACTGTTATCTTCTCTCTGCATCTCATTTTCTCTAATTTCATCAAACAACTTCCAAGAACCAAACAGAACTCCTCTCAAATTTGTCATCCAACCTCATGCATGGCAATTAAAAATCAATTAAGGTGAATTAATTTCTCTTAATTTCACCCAAGACAAACTCCTCTCTCTCTCTCTCTAACACCAAAACCAAATTGGAAGTGAGATCAAATGTTGAGATTTGAGAGTGAGATTAGCAGCACAAAGAGGACCTTTGTAGTAGCACGGAGAGGCTTATTCTATAGCAGAGCAGAAAGATGAGAGGAATCTAATGTAAAGTGAGCTCTAGAGAGTTGTTATATTTTAATTTATCAAAGGGTAATTTTAGGTTTTTAATAAAATATTTGGGTAATATGGTAATTGAACATTACCTCCAACAGTAATATTGATGAAACGAGCATTAATTTTCGCAAAAAGCTCTAAAAGAGTGCCCGGCTGTTAAAGTGCGAGTCTTTTGTCTAAATATTGCAAAAAATAAGGTTTTTTATGGTTATAGGCACTGTTGAAAGTTATTTAAGAAAGTGAGGAGAGAGAGTGAATTTTGGCAACAGTATTGCCGAAATTCTAAGAAAAAGTAGGAGAGAGAAAGACTAAAAGCAGGTGAGAGAAAATTTAGAATTTCGGCAACGCTATTACCGAAATTCTGCCTGCCCAGCCCCTACCCGTGCGCGAGTGTGCACGAGTGACCGAAGGAAAAAGGGAAGAAATAAATGGGGAATCTCAGAAAAAAAAATTGGGGAATTTCGGTAATGGCAATACCAAAATTAGAGAAGAAAAAAAAAATGCTACGTTCACAACATTTTTATAACATTTTCACAACAAATCATAAGTGGTTGGTTGTTATTGGTTTAAATTTGAACCTAACACTAAGATTACTTTTTTGCCCCAACAATAACAACCAGTAACAACTTGCCACATAGGATTTGTTGTAAAAATGTTGTGAAAATGTTGTGGACATATCATTTTTTAAAAAAAAATAATGGCAATACTGAAATTGAAAAAAAAAAAAAAAAGAAGACAATTTCGGTACTGGCAATACCGAAATTGGAGAAGGAAAAAAAAAAAAAAAAGACAATTTCGGTACTGGCAATGCCGAAATTGGAAAAAAAAAAAAAAAAAAGAAGACAATTTCGGTACTGCCCAGTACCGAAATTCTTTTTTTTTTTTTTTTTTTCTTCCCCAATTTCGGTACTGCTAGTACCGAAATTCTTTTTTGGAATTTTAGTAAAAAAACATTGGGAAATTTCGGTAATGGCAATACCGAAATTGGGGAAGAAAAAAAAAAAAAAGAGATGCTACATTCACAACATTTTTATAACATTTTCACAACAAATCATAAGTGGTTGGTTGTTATTGGTTTAAATTTGAACCTAACACTAAGATTACTTTTTTGCCCCAATAATAACAACCAGTAACAACTTGCCACATAGAATTTGTTGTAAAAATATTGTGAAAATGTTGTGGACATATCATTTCTAAAAAAAAATAATGGCAATACCGAAATTGAAAAAAAAAAAAAAAAAAGATAATTTCGGTACTGGCAATACCAAAATTGGGGAAGGAAAAAAAAAAAAAAAAAGACAATTTCGGGCAATACCGAAATTGAAAAAAAAAAAGAAAAAGAAAAAGAAAAAGAAGACAATTTCGGTACTGCCCAGTACCGAAATTGTCTTCTTTTCTTTCTTCATTCTTTCAATTTCGGTACTGCCCAGTACCGAAATTCTTTTTTTTTTTTTTTCTTTCCCAATTTCGGTACTGCCAATACCGAAATTCTTTTTTTTTGTATTACCATTACCGAAATTTTCCAATTTTTTTTCTTCCTTTTTCGGCAATGGCGTTACCGAAATTCCCCATTTTTTTACACTCGAAATTCCCCATTTTTTTCTTCACTCGCGCACACTCGCGCACGGGCAGAGGCTGGGCAGGCAGAATTTCGGTAACAGCGTTGCCGAAATTCCAAATTTTCTCTTACTTGCTTTTACTCTTTCTCTCTCCTACTTTTCTTAGAATTTCGGCAACAGTGTTGCCGAAATTCGCTCTCTCTTCTCACTTTCCTAAATAACTTTCAACAGTACCTATAACCATAAAAAATTTTGTTTTTTGCAATATTTAGACAAAAGACTCGTTAAAGTGCTCTTCCTTCACAATTTTAAAACGCAATTGTTATCCAAAAAAAAAAAACCTGTTTTTAAAATCTTACCAAATGTTTATATTATTATTTTTTTTCAAAAAGCACATTTTGCTTTCTGAAAGTGCAAACGGATGGGCACTAAGTCTGACCTTATTTATGTGGGCATGGGCTCAATGCTTGCCTTTTGAACACCTGATAAAGTAGCCTGTCCATTCAAAAAAAGAAACCAGACGGCTTGACTATATCGAAAGTTTTGAATTTTTTTTTATCCTTTCTTTTGGATGACTCAAAACCAGATGTGAATGCGATTGTATGTTTATTTTCTGTTGTTGCCTAAGTGAAATTTCACTTGGGCCCACAACAAGTGCAAAACAAAAGGGAAGTGTGACAAAATCAATGCAAAATTCGGTTTTTATGGACTTTCTCTGTATGAATGATATGTATATAGGGTCTCGATAATGTCTGTTCTTATAATATATATTTAATTATCAAATTTAGAAAAAAATATTTATGAAAAATTGGGTGATTGGTGCATGTGTTTGAAAACATGTATAAAAATACATGTAGGTGAAAAATATATAGAAATGCATGTAATGTTGTTTAAAAATTGAAAATGTCTATTTAAGTGGGTACCAAATACCTCCAGTAGTTGTAATAAGTTAAAATAATTAGATACTTTTTTCATTTTTTCATAAAAAAATTTCTAAAATGGTTTACTAATAAAATTCATGCATGTATATATAGCCACACATGTATTTAGTGCACAAAGTTCTCGTTATTTTATCCGTAAGAATAACTAACCTTTTTTTTTTTTTTTTTAATGCTAGAAATTGCAGAAGCGAGTGACTTCCATGCCAATGACTGAAGCAGAGATTCAAATAGCTGCTCAAGCTTCTTAGCAGATGATCAAATAACCTAGATGGGCATTTGAAATGAGGCAGAGAACACACAATCTAGACTCTGGACCATTATGCACTCTCTACCCCAATCAGAGGTGAGACCTAATTAACCAATACTCAGTGTCATGTGTGTTACTTTTGTACGTGTAACAAAGAAGTTGTTGGATGCTAAATAAAAAGCTTATAGTGATACATATATAATCTACTTATTGAGGTGATATATATTATGGTACATGCAACAACTTTAACTTTACTATGACTCTCAGAGTCTCAGTAAACTTTACACTTTTTCTTGGTTATTCTTATTAAGATATCTTTAGCAAAGAAGTCAATACTGTACCGGAAGTTATACCAGTTTGACCACCAGCAAGGGCAAAACTACCCTTAATTTTTTTTTAAAAAAAATATTATTATATGTGTATATTAATTTTAACAATTTCACTCTATAAAATTACATTTTATTTCCCTTTAATAATATCATTGATTCTTTTAAGAGTAGTGCTATTCTCATAAACTTTTTTATAACATTTTTACAAACTCTTTTGGTAGCCAATTCTTATTGGTTCACATATGGGCACACCATTTACATCATTTTTTTACTTACCAATAACCACTTATTACATAAGTAATTTATAAAAAAAAATAAAAAATAAACTTCTAGCATTTTCCTCATTTTAAGGACCATAAAAAAAATTTATAGATCTAAAATCTAAAAGAAAATATACAAGCCCAAAAAAAAAAAAAAGGTCAATCAGAAAAATTACAAGTAAAACTAAAAACAAAATTAAGTTTAATTAACTAATTTTATCCAAAATAAATAACCCTGCCCTTCAAAAAAAATTATAAACAAAAATAATTTTGTTCTTACCTACAAAAAAAAAAAAAAAAAATCTCAGCTAAGTAGCAGAATCAGAGGTTAAAATCACTGTATACAGCCAACAGTAAAACTGCCCCCCTAACCCAAAGTTCTGGCTCCATCCCTGGCCACCGGTACGATATATTTTGGGTACCGTTTTGGGTTTACCGTTATTTTATATATTTAATATATATATATACACACACACACACAAAATCTCTATTTACCATAAAATATTACCTCAAAAATCCTTGTTTACCAAAAAACATTACTTTAATTATTCATTGCATACAAAGAAAACAAACAATACAAATAATTAAGTTAACACAAATAATAATTAAGTTAAACCCTCGGGTAGAAAAATCTCTCAAAAAAAAAAAAAAAAAAAAACAGTTGCTTGCTTGCACAAGCAACCATTCCCATTGGACCGCAGCTCTTTCAAAAATTTATGTAGTTACTTCCAAACCAACCTTCAACCTCATAGCTTTCGCTGCCATTCCTCACCATCTGTATTCTCTGCCTCCGCCATCACCCAATCCACAACCCCACACCCATTTAC
This sequence comes from Castanopsis chinensis, assembly GCA_032878915.1. NCBI lineage: Eukaryota > Viridiplantae > Streptophyta > Magnoliopsida > Fagales > Fagaceae > Castanopsis > Castanopsis chinensis. The sequence goes on from JAVQMG010000071.1 coordinate 2,120,324, forward strand.
TTCACAAACAGACACATACCCCATAACCAAATTGCACACAAAACAAAAACAAAAACAATAACGACCCAATACAGCTATACCATATATTCTCTCTTTCTATTTGGATTTTTCAACAAGGAAAGTGGGAAAAAAAAAAAAACGATATTGATGGAAACGGAGGGTTCATCCGTGGTATTAAAACAAAGGTAGCAAACTTATATACCTAATGAGAGAGCTTATGAGAGTACTGATGAGAGAGCTAGGATTTTTTGTTGCAGATCAGAAAGAGTGAGAATGAGAGAGTGAGGGAGAAGAGAGAGAGAAAGGGGCTGAGGTATAGGGCTTGGGTAGTGTTTAGGATTAGAATTAAGAATTGAAATTACCATCATGCCCTTAAAAAACTGCCACAATTACCAAAAAATAAAATAAAAACACAGCATTTCATGTTTTAGTACGGTATTCATTTACTGGCCAAAATAGCCGAAATTCGGCAGTACAACCGGTATTTTTTCCTGTACGAAATAAGGGATGTACCTGTACCGGTGCACTAGTACATCCGGTACGGTACAGTATCGCCTTCCCTGGTCTTAAGCCATGGATGTAGTTTAAATGGAACAAAAATTATATGGGTAACAGAAAGCATATACATGCATGAACCAAAGTCACAACAGGTAATATAATACTTATAATAATTAGAATGGCAAAATTGTTAGGAATTTAAATTCAACTAAGCTCCACTTAGCCCAACAAAAAACTTAAATACAAATCCTTAAATATTGAAATATTAAAAAGAATGATTGTTTCTTTCACAAAGTTGTATATTTTTATAATTAAAAACATGGGTTTAACTCATGTTTTCAGCATACAATAATATATTGTGTAAATCACATTGTGTGAAAGAGTATTACTCCCTTAAAAAAAAAAAAAAAAAAGGGAAAACGCTTAACAAATTGCATCTTAATTGGAAACCATTTGCATTAAGAGCATTAGAGGACACGATGTCTAAAGCAATGAAGCACTAAAATACATAGACATAGGAACCTAAATTTTATTCGGGGAGCTTTTTTGTGTGTGGGTTTTACCCGATTAGGCCTAAACTTAGGCATTGGGCTTCCAAGCCTAGTGAGATCAAAGCTACACCACATGCCACGTCGTGTTGGGCTCTTCAGAGAATCAACGACCAATTTTTTTTTTAATATTAATTTCAGAAAAATAACAATTTAAATTTATTTTAAATAAATAATTAGTATACCACTTGTAGATAATTAATATAAGAAAATAAATACAATTATCTTATTTGCATATGACAATGAATTATTATTTTGACATAAATACAAAGTATTGTTAAGGTGGAAAGCAAAATATACACTAATATTTCAATTTTCTTTCAAATGAGAGTGACATATGGCACAAACTTAGGTTACAACAACACGATTCCTGCTTTTATATTTAATAAATTTTGCTTGGGATGTTGGTATAAAGGATACTCATTTTGAATGTGATTCTCTTGTGGTATGTGATACTGTGAGAGGTCTGAGTACTCCTCCAATTGGTATTAGCAACATTGTTTCAAGCATGTGTCTTAACTAACAAGATTTTCGCTCAGTGCAAGTGTCGCATGTAAAGCGATTAGGAAATAAACCTGCGCATATTTTAGCTCAATATGCTAAGGATTTAGATTCTTCTATAACTTGGGAAGAGGAAAATTCGGTATTTTTTGAGTCTGCTTTGGCTCATGATATATTGAATTTATCTTCATCTTAATAAAGTTATTTGTCTTTTCATTTTATATATATATATATATATATATATATGATGAAAATGATTATCAGAATAATCAACAGCACTATTGGTTTGAAATAGTTATAATTCAAAGAACAGTGAATTGCAATTCTCCATTAAACTTTGGAAAAAAAAAAACTCTATGATAAAACATTGTTGCCAAGTCAACTAGCATTTTCTAGTGTTTTCAATAGACATTTTCAGAATTCTTAAATTGTCAATGTGGGGTGAATCGGATGCCAAGAAATTTCTTGCTAGCGATTTATTGATTGATTGATTGGACGTCATGAGCTGGATTTGAGTCAACCCAACAAAGCACATAAACTAGGTGGATCTATTATTTGTGCTTAAAGGGCATGCCAAATCTTATACAAATCGGAAATTTTGAATCTTTTGCATATAATTTCAAAAATACCCATGTGAAATTGTTATTGATCTCGAATCATCTTGATATTTTACATGCATGAAGAGTATAAGGTGATGATATAATCATCTTGATATTTTACATGTCCACAACATTTTTACAACAAATACTAAGTGGTAGGATGTTACTGGTTGTTATTATTGGGGCAAAAAAGTAATCTTATTGTTAGGTTTAAATTTAAACCAATAACCACTAACCACCTATGACTTGTTGTAAAAATATTATAAAAATATTATGGGCGTAGCATCTCTCATAAATAAAATAAAAACACATTCAACAGAAAGTTTATTTACAGCTAATTCTATGTAGTGTACTTTTTATTTAGACGCAAATTGTCATGTGCATCCTTAAAAGAATGTCTAGGTACCTCTCTGAAATTTGCTATATCTTGATTTAAGGATGAAACTACCAGGAGAATTTCCTCCCTATTTCAATCTGTGACATGGAATTGGAGAAAGCATTGAGCAGCATTCCATATGATCATTTTGACATCTCGGAGGAAGTTCAAGAACAGGTACGAGTTGATAAATCTATGGTGCTTTTCTTATCAATTGGACTTGTACTTCGTAGTTTTTCTTTTACTAGAATGGCAGAAATGAGTACGTATAGCCGACCCTGACTAATCTGTCGAGCAGCTGACCAAAAATTTTGAGATTAAGGCTTTGTTGTTGTTGTAGGTGGAGTTGGTGAGATCACAATTGAGAAGAGATATGGGTCCTTGAATTCAAAAATGTTATCTCATGTCTTAGCCCAGCTGCTGAATGAAGAAATTGATCAGGGGCAATTGTGCAATAGGTTGATTAGAAGTCTCCACATTCAAAATAACGGTAGTATTGACCGTGAAGTTTCATCAAAGATGGGTGCTGTTCCTGGTGTAAATATAATAAGTTATAAATCCAAAAGGCTCGGAAACACTTCTGATCATTCTGAAGCCTGTCTAGTAATTGACATTGATGCTAATGGATAAGACAATTCACCCAGCAAGAGTTTAGATGAAATCAAGAAGCCTGATCCAATTGCAATTCCTGATGATTTTCTTTGCCCTATATCCTTGGAACTCATGAGGGATCCAGTTATTGTGGCCACAGGGCAGGTACATTACACTCAAAATTATATTTTGACATATGTTCTTTTAAAAGAGATTTTCTTGAAATTATGGAACTCTGCTCTCTTTCATATACCCTGCCTTCTGATATATCTCTCTCTTAATTGTTCAGACATATGAGAGATCTTTCATACAGAGATGGATAGACTCTGGGAATGCAACATGTCCAAAAACTCAGCAAAAGCTCGAAAATTTTACACTCACTCCAAATTATGTTCTGAGAAGTCTAATTACTCAGTGGTGTGCCAAGCATAATATTGAGCAGCCAACAGGACTAACAAATGGAAAAATAAAAAAGAGTGACGGATCATTTCGTGATGTTAGTGGGGACATAGCAGCCATTCGAGCTCTTGTCCACAAGCTCTCTAGCCGGTCTGTTGAGGAGCATAGAACGGCTGCAGCTGAAATCCGATCACTATCTAAAAGAAGCACAGATAACAGAATACTAATGGCAGAATCTGGAGGCATTCCAATTCTGGTCAACCTTTTAACCTCAGAAGACGTGTTAACACAAGAAAATGCAGTTACATCCATTCTCAACCTCTCTATATATGAAAACAACAAGGGACTCATAATGCTTGCCGGAGCTATCCCTTCAATTGTCCGAGTCCTCAGAAATGGAAGCATGGAAGCAAGAGAGAATGCAGCAGCTACCCTTTTTAGCTTGTCACTTGGAGATGAGAACAAAATAATAATAGGTGCATCAGGTCAGTGCAATCCCAGCTTTGGTGGCATTGCTCCAAGATGGAAGTGCTTGAGGGAAGAAAGATTCTGCAACAGCGCTGTTCAATTTGTGCATTTATCAGGGAAACAAGGGTCGAGCTGTTAGGGCAGGGATCATCTCCGCATTATTGAAGATGCTTACAGATCCGAGCAATTGTATGGTTGACGAAGCTCTAACTATAATGTCCGTTCTTGCTAGCCACCATGAGGCAAAGGTTACTATTGTAAAGGCTAGTACTATTCCTGTCTTGATAGACCTTTTGAGAACTGGACTACCTCGCAATAAAGAAAACGCGGCTGCAATTTTACTTGCTTTGTGCAAGAGAGATTCTGACAATCTTGCCTGCATAAGTAGGCTTGGTGCTGTCATACCCTTGACAGAGCTTGCTAAAAGCCGCACAGAGAGGGCCAAAAGAAAGGCCACTTCATTGTTGGAGCATCTTCGAAAGTTACAACAGCTCTAACAGGCGTAGTTGTAATGAGGGGAAATTTTTTCATTTATTCCATTGCTTCCAATTATTTGACAATGAATTTCAGGCCTGACAACTGAGAATAGGAGCTTGAGATATTAATGACTTTCTCATTGCTTCTACTTATTTAATGTTTATTCCCTCTTGTATGAGTGTGTATATTGTTCATTCCTTCTGTACGAGTGTGTAAAAATTCATTTCATATAATGTTTATCGCAAAATTCTTCACTGGCAATTGCAGTTTCATGTTTGATCTTTTGTTGTGATATTGAAAAGCTGTTAGGATATGCCAATGCTCAACAGTAGGAACATAAATGATTATGCTAAGCGATTTAGGAAATGATTTTGCAAAAATGAAAGGGGCCTATAGATGGGATTCATGTATGCAAAGAGAAATCCAAGGCTTCTTTGCCATATCTTGGCTGCTGGTTCACTGCTAGGCTCCCTTTCATCTTTGTATATAAAAAATTTGATGACAATTGGCTGCACTGTTTCTGATTTGCACTCTAAAGATGCACTGTACCAAAGAGTGCAGCCCTTAAAGTCATTAAAGCACTTTTGTTACATAAACCACATTCTGTTCCTATAAAAATAATTGCCTCCTGTTTGCTGAGCTTATATATAAACTTAAAGCATAATCTCAATGGTTGAGATTGCAATTACTTTGTGTTAGTGCAATCCAGCTACATTTTCAGCCCTTAATTGCTATTATAATAAATGAAAAGTGGATGCCGACTGTTTACTTTTGGTTTTCGGAAGTAAGATAATGAAGGAAAAAAACAATTTCTTGATTGCTTCTTTCTTTTTCATTTTTTTCCCTTTTTCTTTATGCACATTTTGAAGTCAAGTTATATTCTTAAATTAGGTGTAGTAGACATGACGGTGTAAGGTACATGAGTGACAGACCAATAAAAGATAAGGAGACAATGAATTCGGTTTAAAGGTTAGTCACATCAATTAAAGATAAGATAATGAAAAATGTTAAGTACTATTTAGATCCCAATAATTATGCAGTGGATATATTAATTAATTATGAATTAACTCAATTATGTGATCCACAATATTAATATTACAAACCACAATTAGCAACGCGCCAAATCATAAAGCAATAAACATAAAGTGATAAAAACAATATAATAAAAATAATTATAATAGGAGAAAAAAAAACCTTCCTTTGAAAAAAACATAGACCATATGAAAGTAGATAGAACAAAATGGTAAAAGAAAAAAAAATACTAATAGTTTTACATTTCAAGAAAATGTTCAAATTAATAAACTGGCTTAAAAATTTAGCCAATTTACACACAGTTTTTTAAAGTTTCATATCTTTAAGGCAAAGTTGCTCCTATATGATTTATGTTTCAAGCCAAATAAACCAATAAACTTAAGTTATTCCATACAAACTCTGGTGTATTTTTGGCATTGTTGTAGAAAGTAGAGGCCGGTTTAGTTGTAAAGCTTTAATTGTAGAGCTTTTGTGATATAAAGTTTTAATTGAAAACCTCTTTAACATTTTAAGTGTGCAATATATAAATACAAATTTAAAATTTTGGATTTATAAAGATTGAAAAATAAATTGTAAAACTTTTTTTCTTTCTAAAAGTTATAATTTAAATTTTATTTTATTTGTTTGCTGAAAAACTCTTTAGAACTCTGAAAACTCTTTTTCTACTAGTGACTAGACAAGCTCCAAGAATTGTTTGGATGGCTGCCAAAATTCTATGAGGATAAGGTATCGATTGACAATGCTGCGTTCATAACCTGTTGGTGAAGTGAAGGCATATAAGACTAACAAAGTGGGGCTCTTCCTTTTTGTCCTCTTGTGTTGTTTGTAAGGTTTGGCTCAATTTTTATGCTTTTTACTGTACTTTACAGTGATATTTGGTACGGAGTAATGTTTTAAGATTCTCAAAAATGTTTAAAGATTCTCATGTTTAGTTGTAAATCACGTTAGAGAATTAGATGCTAGGAGAATCTGGATTTCCCCCTTAAACTCCTTTCAGTAAGAATGTGAATTCCCTTAAAACAGGTGGAAATCCAGATTCTCAAGTTTAAAGAAAACTGTATTTTTTATAAATAAACAATTTTGACCCTTTTTATCTTATCATTTAAGCAATTAAGATAAAATATAAAACAAATTATCAATATCTTTTCCCTTGTCTTTATCTTTTCCCGCCAAAATAATATAAACAGGATAGACAATTATGTTGATATATTCTGTAACAAAGTTTTATTTAGGTTTCACGTGTGGGAAAAAAAAAATTGTCAAGTTGTTTTGTTATGAATTAAACTGTTTTAAAATTTATTATTTAGAATAAAAACATTTAAGAATTTAAATAGTTATTTTTGTATTGTATTTGTCATTTTGAAATGTTAGATTATAATTTTAATGAATTTGTCATAATTAATAGTTTATATTTGATTTTTCATTATTTATTTAGAAGAAGATTTTTTTTAAAGAACTTGGTAGTTCACATTTTAATCTAAGGATAGAATGGGAAAAATAAATAATTCATTTAAGATTCTTAGGAATAAACCAAATATTATCATCTCACATTTCTAATGAAACCAAACATAAGAATAACTACATTCCTAAGAGTGATCTAGATGTCAGGAGTAATGTGGATTCTCACAAACCAAATGTCACATACATGCAATTTGCATCAATTTTTTTTTTTTTTTTTAAATGCCCTATAATCGTGCCTTTCAATTTTCAAATTTGCCTTTTCTGTCTTGCTCTTTAATTGTGCCCTTCTAATTTTCAAATTCGTAGCTCAAAATTCTTTTGGTTTGCATTTTTCTTCTTTGGGCTTTTACACTTATACAAGTTACAAGAAAATTTGAACTTAGATGCCGAAAATTTGGAGAGTACAAAGGTCTTTGCCAGGAAATATGGGAAAATCATGAGTAAAAATTAAGTACAAACAGCTGGTGTTGAACCCAAAATAAAGCTGCGTGTTATTGAAGCGAAAATTTCTGATAATGTTTGTCTGTGTGTAAAAGTTTTCTTAATTTTTGTCAAATTCATTGACACTTTTGGTTCAAGTCTTTGGACCACAACAATATATGCATGATAGATAGATTAATAACAGTAGTAACAAATTGATGAACAGAACAAACTACTTTTCTCAGTCAGTTGAGTTTCAATTCTCGTCCAAGAAAATGTTAGAAAACTTGGGCAGCTTCGACTTTGATGAGCGGACCATCATTTTAGACCTTATGTTTGATTAGTCTTCAAAAACTATTACGTTGTTGAAGAGAGCTTAATTAGTAAGTTAGTCCCACCAATGTTGAATCAACATGATAAAAAATAATCTACTTGCATTAAAAGTCACAAACATATTACTTTACGTAGTTCTCATGTGAAAAGATGCATATAATATCACGTAAAAAAAAAATTGAACTTTCAATGAGCACCACGAGTTAAGTCAAATTTCACATGTATTAGTAGGAATATTAACAAAGATTGTGTGAATTCACGCCGTGATCACCGTGAATCAATTATGTTGTTGAAGAATGAAACAAATATGATTAGGTAATCATCTTTCAAACCCCCACATATCACGGGGCCAGGTTTCGGGGTTCAATTTTGTCCTTTGAACATTTGAGAGATGTGGTTGTTGAAAACACTAGAGTGAGGACAAGAAAATGTTATTGAAAGAAATCAACGAGTTCAATAGGTGCCCTTCTGTGTTTTTTAATTAAAAGAATGAAAGTGAAAGCCTACGTACATGTTATTTTGTCAAAAGGTTGGCTAATTTTCAAAATTTGCCTTCTTTTATTGACCAAAAATCTTAACCAATAACAACCCATGAAACAACGTCCTTATCCTTCACACCAACCGCTATAATTTTTAAACCACGAAGAGCTGCTTTTTTGTTCACTTTGTACTCAAAAGTGGGATCAAAAACCAAACTTGGTTTGTGAGAGAGAGAAAAGGAAAAGCCAAAAATGGGGAATAGTTTGGGAGCTAAGAAGAGAGCAAAGGTGATGAAAATAAACGGTGAGACATTGAAGTTGAAGACACCAGTTCAAGCTGGGGTGGTGGTTAAGGACTACCCAGGTCATGTTTTGTTAGAATCCGAAGCTGTAAAGCATTTTGGCATCAGAGCAAAGGCTTTAGAGCCACACCAAGAGTTGGAGCCAAAGAGGCTTTATTTCCTAGTAGAGCTGCCAAATGCTTCAAAAGAGAAAGTCCCTAGAAAGGTTCGGTCGGGGATAAACATGAGTGCCAAAGACAGACTTGAGAGCCTAATGCTGTCTAGGAGGTCAGTTTCTGACCTTACTATAATGAAACCAACAAGCATTTTGCCCGAGGAGTGTTACAGCAAAGAAGGGTCACAACATGGGGGTGCACTTCGTGTCAAAATGAGGCTTCCAAGGGCAGAAGTTGAGAAATTGATGAAAGAGAGCAGAGACAAGGCTGAGGTAGCTGAGAAGATTATGGATCTTTGCAGGGCTAACACTGGCAATAATAATGGTGGGCATGAAATTGCACATGAGGGTATGGCCTTGGACCAACAAGTGCATTGGGAGGGTGACCATAATCATGGAAGAGTTAGAGAGGGCATCAAGCCGCGTGAGGTATACTTTCTATAAGACACTGATTCAATTTTCATGCCATGTTTACTGGAAGAATATACTTCATGTATATGAATATATCTTTTTTTTCTTTTTTTTACAGTATACATGTCACATGTATATAATTGTAAAGTTCACACATTATAAGACATAATATGCATAGATGATAATTTATAAAATAATTATTAGTTCACATACTAGAAGAAAAATGTATCTCATACATCCAGTATACATGGAATCATTTTTGCAGCATATGCATCCTACTTAACTATAACTATAATAGAGTTTACACAAAATAAGAATGAGAATGTATTATTAATTGAATGTGACATTTTGGCTTTGTGTGTGTTGAACGACATTTTGAGCAGTGGTCCATAGAGAAGCTAGTAAACCTAAAATTGACCATCACGTGGTGGTGGACCAGCAAATGATTATATTATTTATTGTGCGTTTCTTATCAATACCTGGTTTCATGTATTTTGGGGGTGGGAATGGCTTAATTTTATAAGATTCATCACGTTAAGCAATAATTAAATTTTTAAGCTTCTTGATTATTAATTATATTTCAGCAAAGGAGAATAATTTAAGCCATATATATAGGTTAAATAATATTATTTAGCCAAACGGCAAGTAGTAGCTCACAAACTTTTACCAGTGGAAACTGGAAGCTCACAGATATAGTAGTTTATAGTTCTTAAAGTGCAAGTTCTAATACGAGTTTACCACTTGAAAAAACCTCAAAAATTTTTTAAAAATAGGTCTAATAAAAATATATAATTTTTATAACTGTTAACATGATCTATCGTGATTATCAAAAGTAGATTCATGCAAAAAAAAAAATGTTGATAACCTAACATATCGATAATTTTGAGAGAAAAGTTATGTTCTAGCATTATTTTACAAAAAAAAAAGGGTTCAAATTTCAATTTCTGAACATTTCTTGGTTTCACACACACAGACACACTACACGTGCTCTATTTGCTATTTTAGACTTTCAAGTTTGAAAACAGAGTCCCCCCTATGACCTTTTAACCCTATCCCATTAAAAAAATAGTACTTTCTTTGGGGTGTTTGATTTGAGTTGTAACTGCATGTTTGTTTGTTTACCCAAAAAAAAAAAAAAGAACTGCATGTTTGACATTTTCTTTGTGGGTTAGTGAAATAAAGGAGCTAAAATAAGCTTCATACTATATAAGCATATGTTCATTGAATTTGAATCCGGCCCGATAAATAAGAAATATGGGCACGGCTAAGTCTGACCTTTTGTTTATGTGGGCATGGGCTGAATGCTTGCCTTTTGAACATCTGAAAAAGTAGCCTGACCATTCAAAAAAAATAAACCAGACGGCTTGACTATATCCAAAATTGAATTTAGTCCAAGTTTGCAATTGCATGTTTATTTTATGTTGTTGACTAAGTGAAATTTCACTTGGGCACACAACAACTGCAAAACAAAAGGGATGTGTGACAAAATCAATGCAAAATTCGGTTTTTACAGACTTTCTCTAGATGTATTGACATGTATATAAATTCTAGTCAATGTATGATCTTATAACATATTTTAATTATTAATTTTAGAAAAAAATTTATGAAAAATTAAAAAAGTTGTCAAAAGTCATTAAATACTTTCATTTTGTATATACAGTCACACATGAATTTTATGGTATTTAGTGCGCAAAGTTCTCAATATTTTATTTGCAAAATAACTAACTTTTTTTTTTTATTTAATGCCAGAAATTGCAGAAGCGAGTGAGTTTCATGCCAATGACTGAAGCAGAGATTCAAATAGCTGTTCAAGCTTCTTAGCAGATGATCAAATAACCTAGATGGGCATTTGAAGTGAGGCAGAGAACACATAATCTAGACTCTGGACCATTATGCACTCTCTAGCCCAATCAGAGGGCATACCTAACCAACCAATACTAAGTGTCTAGTGTGTTACTTTTGTACATGCAACAAAGAAGTCGTTGGATGCTAAATAAAAGCTTATAGTGATACATATATAATCTACTTATTGAGGAGATAAATATTATGGTACATGCAACAACTTTAACTTTACAATGACTCTTGGTAAACTTTTCATTTCTTCTTCGTTCTTCTTATCAAGATGTCTTTAGCCATGGATGTAGTTTAAATGGAACAAAAATTATATATATGGGTAATAGAAAGCAGATACATGCATGAACTAAAGTCACAACAGGTGATATAATACTTATAATAATTAGAATGGCAAAATTGTTAGGAATTTAACCCAATTCCTAGATTTTAGAGAGAGAGAGAGAGAATGTGTGCCAAAGAAAACAATCATACAAGATAATATTTTTGAAATAACATGACAAACCCTAAGATGAAACAATGATATTTATATCCCACACAAAGGATTCATAATGAGCTAAATACAGGCCAAGCCTCTATTCTATTGATTAAGTCTCAGAAAATCCTCCATTAAAAAACCATAACACTTTTTTATCAGGTCGGATTATAATCCAGATCAAATACAATTAGACTTCACATAGTCCAACAAAAACTTAAATACAATTCTTTAAATATTGAAATATTAAAAAGAATGATTGTTTCTTTCACACAGTTGTATACTTCTATAATTGAAAATGTGGGTTTAACTCATGTTTTCAGTATACAATAATACACCGTGTAAAACACCTTGCCTAAAAGAGTATTATTCCCTTAAAAAAGAAAAAGAAAAAAAAGGAGAATCTAACATGCAATGCAACGCTTAACAAGTTGCATCTTAATTGGAAATCATTTGCATTTTAATTGGAAACCATTTGCATTAAGAGCATTACAGGACACGATGTCTAAAGGAATGAAGCACTAACAAACATAGGAACCTAAAAGAGTATTATTCCCTTAAAAAAAAGAGTATAATTCCCTAAAAAAAACGTGGGTTTCTTTCACACAACTGTATATTTTTATAATTGCAAACGTGGGTTTAACTCATGATTTCAGTATACAATAATACACCATGTACAACACCTTGCTTAAAAGAGTATTATTCCCTAAAAAAAAGAAAGAAAAAAAAAGGAGAATCTAGCATACAATGCAACGCTTAACAAGTTGCATCTTAATTGGAAACCATTTGCATTAAGAGCATTACAGGACACGATGTCTGAACGAATGAAGCACAACTGTATACTTTTGACTATATCCAAAATTGAATTTAGTCCAAGTTTGCAATTGCATGTGTATTTTATGTTGTTGACTATGTGAAATTTCACTTGGGCCCACAACAACTGCAAAGCAAAAGGGATGCGTGACAAAATCAATGCAAAATTCGGCTTTTGCAGACTATAGGGTCTAGCATAGGGTCTAGTTAATGAATGATGTTACAACATATCTTAATTATTAATTTTAGAAAAAACTTATGAGAAATTTAAAAAGTTGTTAAACGTTAAAACAATTAAATACTTTTCATTTTATATATGGATAATTACAGTAAATTCATCTATGATATAATTCATTTTCACTTTGCCTACCTGTATTTCAATCATTTACACTTTACCTATCTAAACTTCAATCTGTTACTCATTTGTTACCCACCTCTTCCTTTGCCTTTAGAAAAACACATTTTTAGAAAAAAAAAAAAAAAAAAAAAAAACATAACAAAAATGAAAAAGTTATGGTTTTGATTGCTTAAGAACTTCTATAAGAACAAAGCGGAGGCAATAACACACAAATCCCACTCTAATCTTGGCTTCTACCTCCAACCCAATTAGCTGCCTCATACTTGCCGCCGTGTCCATTCCCAGCTTCTTCCTCGTTCTCGTTGCCTCGCAAGCTGAAGATGATCATGATCACGATCATGATTTGGGTTGAGGAGCTGCAAGGAGAGCCGTCGGATTCGCTGAGTTATGGGGTCGTCGGATTCGGCTTGAGCTTAGTCTCACCGAGCCCTCTCTCTCACTCTAAACCCGAGCTCAGTCTCTCTAAGCTCTCGGCCTGAGCTCTCTCTAAACCCCTGTTCTCTCATCTCTAAAACTCTCTCAAACAAACTTCATAGTTGCCCCTCTCAAGCTCACCCCCTCACATCAATGTCACCACCTCAGTAAAAACCCAGATCGACCACTATCTTTGCTTCATGGATTTTCTTTTTCTTTTTTTGCTTTTGGGTTGTGGGTTTCATAATGATTTGATTATGGTGGGGTTATGGCTTCTAGCTTGTGGTGGCTGTGGATTGTGGGCAAGGTGGTGGTGGTGCTGAGTTATGGGTTCTAATAGTGGTGGTGGTAGAGTGGGTGGACAAGAGTGAAAGAGAAAATGAAGTCGATCGGACTGCTTCATGGGTTTCAATTTTTTTTTTTTTTTTTTTTGGCTTTTTGGTTGTGGGTTTTATTTGATTTTGGCTTACTAGTGGTGGTTGACCTCCATGGCAGTCGTTAGCACCACTACAAGCCACCGCCATGATAGCCAAGCAGCCGTACAAGCCACCGTCAAACTTTAGGTCGAAACACTCAACCACCACCATCGGTAGGATGAACAATGGTTCTGTTTGCCTGTGATTGAAATTCTCTCTTTGGTTTGTTTCTATTTTCTGTTTAATCTATGATTGGGTTCTAAAACTTTTTTTATTACAGTTTGGGTTTGAAAAATGAGAGGGATTTTTTGTATGGATTCAGAGGATTTAATTGGTTTTGGATGTGTGTAACTAAAAATGTTGAACTATATTTACAAATGTTGTGTTCTTGTGTTCGTGTGGAAAAGATTCAATGGTTCGTATTTTTGATCCGTGTTATGTTCTTATTTTTAATAAAAGGGTGTTTTCTAACACCTGAGCGTGAGGTGGGTAACAAATTGAAGTTCAGGTGAGCAAAGTGTAAATAATTGAAACACATGTAGGCAAAGTGAAAACGGGTCATACCACAGATGAGTTTACTGTAATATTCCTTTTCTATATATAGCTACACATGAAGTTTATCGTATCTAGTGCGTAAAGTTCTCAATATTTTATTTGCAGAATAACTAACCTTTTTTTTTTTAATGCTAGAAATTGCAGAAGCGAGTAAGTTTCATGCCAACGACTAAAGCAGGGATTCAAATAGCTGTTCAAGCTTCTTAGCAGATGATCAAATAACCTAGATGGGCATTTGAAGTGAGGCAAAGAACACACAATCTAAACTCAGGACCATTATGCACTCTCTACCCAATCAGAGGGCATACCTAACCAACCAATACTCAGTGTCTAGTGTGTTACTTAACATGTAACAAAGAAGTTGTTGGATGCTAAATAAAAGCTTATAGTGATACATATATAATCTACTTATTGAGGAGATATATATTTTGGTACATGCAACAACTTTAACTTTACGATGACTCTTGGTAAACTTTTCATTTCTTCTTGGTTCTTCTTATCAAGATGTCTTTAGCCATAGATGTAGTTAAAATGGAACAAAAATTATATGGGTAACAGAAAGCAAATACATGCATGAACCAAAGTCACAACAGGTAATATAATACTTATAATAATTAGAATGGCAAAATTTTTAGGATATTAACCCAATTCCTAGATTTTTGAGATACACACACACACACACACACACACACATATATATATATATATAAGAGAGAGAGAGAGAGAGAGAGAATATGCGCCAAAGAAAACAATCACACAAGATAATATTTACATAGTTCGACAATATGCCTACGTCTATGGGGTTACATTAATTTCACTATTTTCAGGAAAAAAAATAAAGTACAATTTTTCTCTCTCAAAACAACATGACAAACCCTAATATGAAACAACGATATTTATATCTTGCTCTAAGGATTCATAATGAGCTAAATATGGGCCAAGCCTCTGCTCCATCAACTAAGTCTCAAAAAATCATCTGTTGAAAAACTGTAACACTTTTATATCGGATTGGATCATAATCCAAATCAAATACAAATAAGCTCTACATAGCCCAACAAAAATTTAAATATGATTCCTTAAATATTGAAATATTCAAAAGAATTATTGTGTTTATGCGTGCTCAAAATTTCCTTGGTGGACTGGGCCTAGGATTGGGCTCACAACTAATTTGTATAGTGGGTAAATGGGTTTTCTACCACGGGCAACCCCTACCGAGCTCCTCAATATTATACCTCTCCCCTTTGTGAAATTTTCTCCCCTCCTCTTATAGTATTCTCTCTCTAACTGTGTATTTTTACTCAAAATGACCAACCTTCTCTCTCTACTCTCTTCTCCTATTTATAGCTCGAGGTTGGTGGAGTGCTTATGATTACTTTTCAATCTCACTCGTATGGATGAGACTCAATTTGATTATTCTTGACAAGAAATATGCTTTCTTGGAAATAGTGATAATGGCGTTGGAACTGGTTCCAGCCTCCAAAAGGTTGCTTAGCAGCGATATTCCCCAAGGCAATACCGAGCTGCCAAGGTCACGAGCTATTTTGAGTAAGTACATCCCCCGACCAACCATACATGCTCGGCATAGGCCTGTATAACTTGCAATCAGTTGAATGGGCTTACCATTAGATTTGGGCTTGAGAGTATCTTAGGAGTGTGTTAGGGCCAAGGCCCACTGGCCTCATGGCCATATGTGGTACAATTTCTTTCACACAATTGTATACTTTTATAATTGAAAATGTGGGTTTAACTCATGATTTCAGTATACAATAATATACCATGTAAAACACCTTGCCTAAAACAGTATTATTCCAAAGAAAAATAATAATAAGAGAGGAGAATCTAACAGACAATACAACGCTTAACAAATTGCATCTTAATTGGAAACCATTTGCATAAGGAGCATTACTGGACACGATGTCTAAAGGAATGAAGCACTAACATACATAGGAACCTAAAATTTATTTGGGGCGCTTTTTTATGTGTGGGTTTTACCCGATTAGGCCTAGACTTAGGCATTGGGCTTCCAAGCCTAGTGAGATCAAAACTACACCAAATGGTGTTGGCACTCTCCAGAGAATCAACAACCAATTGTTTTTTTATATAAATTTCAGGAAAAATAACAATTTAAATTTATTTTAAATAAATAATTCGTATACCACTTATAGATAATTAATATAAGAAAATAAATACAATTATCTTATTTGCATATGACATGAATTATTGTTTTGGCATAAATACAAAGTATTGTTAAGGTGGAAAGCTAAATATATACTAATATCTCATTTTTCTTTCAAATGAGAGTGATATATGGCACAAACCTAGGTTACAACAACACGATTCCTGCTTTTATATTTAATAGATTTTGCTTGGGATGTTGGTATAAGGGATGCTCATTTTGAATGTGATTCTCTTGTGGTATATGATGCTATGAGAGGTCTGAGTACTCCTCCAGTTGGTTTAGCAACATTGTTTCAAGCATGTGTCTTAGGTTACAAGATTTTCGCTCGGTGCAAGTGTTGCATGTAAAGCAATTAGGAAATAAACCAGAGCATATTTTAGCTCAATATGCTAGGGATTTAGACTCTTATGTAACTTGGGTAGAGGAAAATCCAGTATTCCTTAAGTTTGCTTTGGCTCATGATGCATTTTATTTATCTTCATACTCGTCTTTTCATTATATATATATATGATGAAAATGATGGCAATCTGACTTAATGCAATTACCATAGATGATAACCTGGATCCAAAACCTCACTCCTTTATTTGTTGATAATGATGATGGGATAAAGAAAAAAGTGGTGCGTTCAAACCCATTAGGCTATGTAAAATATGTATATAAAAAAAGGCTTAATTAATAAAAATCCTCTGGTCATGAAGATGGTTCTTTTCAACATGACTAATTGTCTAATAATGTATATTATCAAAAATAAAATAATCTAATGCATATTATAGGATGCAGCTGGTGGCAGCAATATTGATTCAATGAAAGTGTGACATATACATACATGCAAGCACTAGATATTGAAGTTTCAGCGCAAGTCATGTGAAGAAACCTTCCAGATGACTTTGGCACGTGTAAAAAGATTAAAGTACAAAGAACATTGACAGAAACTTCATCTCTATCTCTTGATGATATGCATGATTAATTGATTACTACTTTACACATGTAATAGAGTCCAGGACATGTGCATGCATGTGAATGGAGTTCTTGATTTGCTGATGCCCTTTTTGGATTCGGGGCTGTTTCAACTTTCAACTTTCAACTTTCAACAAATGAAAGCTGAAAAAGGAGGAAACATCGACAAAGTTGCCTAAGTGTGAGCCAAAAGGAGACCTTGTTCCCTAATCCTCTTTCTGCTTTTATTTCAAATTTACTAAAAGCATGACTAGCCGCCTTATTTATAATTTCATATTCGTAAATGTACAACACAAATTTGCTATCAAACTCTACCATATTATCTTTAGTTGACTCCATACTTTCTTTCTCTCTTTTTTTGGGTTTATCATATATATATATATATATATATATATATATATATGTAGTGATAGATAGCCGAATGTTAACAAGCACCATGCAGTGTTTGTTAAGATTAAAATAGTGTGTCTCACTTAATAAATTTTTTTTTTTTGGATAAATAGGAAAAAAAAAAAGAATACAATATAAAGTTGACCCCACAGTCTATAAGGCTGGCAAAATCACTGAGTCTTTTAATTGTTAAGAAATTTTACCAATTAAATTAAGTAGAATCAATGGTAGGTTTTAAATCTAATCAACTCATAAAGTCAATCGAATTGTGTATTTTATGTAATCATCTATAATGCGCCAAGAGAGAAGAATTGTTGTTGAATACTTTGGGATACTTGGCAAAGTTTTGATAATATACATTAAACCTTTGGATCATATCCCCATAATAATAAAATAAATAAATAATTTTTTTTTTATCCCTGCACTCCATACTATTATTATGCATCAAGGAAGGGAAGTTAAAAAATATGTATGGTGCAAAAGGAAAATAACGTTTTCTTTTCTTGCAAAATGGATTATTATCAATTTGAAGGCAATACCATGCATTTGTAGTTAACTTCCATCATGATTCATGTTACCACGATGTGATGGCAACATGAGTCTCACGTGAGACCTAATCAATGTACATGTGCAGAGTATGAAGCAACAGTTGCAACACAACAGTCTCATGTGAGTACCACATTGTTTGGAAGTGATCTACTTATTTATGTAGTCATAAACCAAACCCGTGAGTTTACAGAATTTAACATTGTACCTATCTTGGTTGCTAGATCAATTCCTGGATTATTAAAGCATTTGGATTAACTTTCTCATTAAACGGCAATTAGGACATCCACCTAAATTTCAACACACCATCAACAACTCGCGGCAAGTACAGCAAGCAAACATTTGGTTAGTTGCAGGATGGCATAGAGAGTATGCACCAAACAGATGTTAGGGAACAATTCACAATAATGTGTTAGTTTTCATGTGATAGACAATTAATGTGAGCAATTTTGAGACACAAAAGCAGACCAACAATATAACCATCTCTTCTTGATTTCAGTGTAAAGCCTCTCATTTGGGTTGGTTCCGCCCATATACAGAGTGTACACAAAAAAAAAAAAAAAAAAAAAAGAATTCATAGGAGGAATACTTTCCGTTTATCTGCAATTACAATCCCCCCTATTCTTTATTGACAAACAGATGCATTTTGGAGTGTTAACAAAAAAATTGCAATGAAGCAGTTCATGAAGACCATTGATCAGGTACAGTGAGAAAATAGGTAGTCATCGCCTTTCGGAATCTTTTCTTGTATTGTTTGGGAGAAATAATGGTGGGGGGAGCATTTTTTGGACCACCAAGTATCCCAGATGCCTTCACCCATGTCTCCAAATGTTTGTCCCAGGTATACTGTCTCATAAAATCAATGATCCCTAAAACCAGCTCTTTGCGTTCGTCGTCCACCCCAACCAGCAGGGAATAGTCCATAACATCCACAGACTGAAGAAACATGAGACGGGAAAAAAAACATCACAACAACATCTTATAGCCATTTTATGATTTTTTTTTTGGGAATCCTATCCAATTCCAACCTTACACTTTATATATTTAGGTAAAATATTGACAATAACCAGACACCATGGATTTCATATTGGCAGTACCTCCCATGGACTTTACAAATGGGCAAAGATCCTGTTAGCAGATTTGACTGTGTTGAACAATATTTTGACATAGTTATCCATTTCAAGTTATTAAGCTCAAAACCAAATAAAATGTTCTACGTATAACTAGCTCTTGATTCAAATTTAAATTGAACAGATGCATCATAAGAAATATGAAACCAAGGGGATGTCAATGATTTCTAAAACCTCAAAAGAGTAAGTTTCAGAAACCTAGGGAATGTCAATGCGGACTAGATCCACAATTATAAGACAAATTAAACCATTAACTTTTGTTCTGATTTCAGTTAGGATCAAATTTGATGCTATTCTAACAATTAGAAGATTAAAAAAAGAAAAGAAAAAAGATTACCGCCAAAAACGATGTATCATTCCAGACAGCTCTTTCTAGGCTTCTCTTTGCCTTGCTTCCAAGAAATATAGGTTTTGTACGTAATGTTTCCAACAAATTCATATCTAGCAGTACTTTGTTTGTCCCTGTTGTATCTGAATTATAACGAGCTCGTGCAGAGCCCTTGAGATCATAAACCCTTGAGATATTTCTCTTGAAAAAGAGGTTCTCCATCACCATCAAATCCATTTTTGTTTCCTTACCTCCTTTTAGATGTTTTACAGAGACCTGCCATCACATCACTGAGATGAGAATCACAAGAAGACACTACTGTGCAATCTAACGGTTAGATTTTCAAAATTCATACTCAATATAAAGATATATGATGAGTTTGTAGGGTTTCTCTCCAAGCTAGTTTGGAGAGAGACTCTGTTCTACCTAGATTAACCCACCCAAGTGCAGGCACAAACACACACACCAAACAAGCAAAGAGTTAGGCCTAACCTGATAAATGCCAAGAATTTTTGCAAGGCAAGTTGGGCTTCTCGAGCTAAGAGATTCTTTCAAATATTTAAAATATTGAGGTGCAAAATCCACAAAGGAATCCAACTCTGTTTTTGTAACCTGTTTTATAATGAATCTTTCATCCAATGACTTGGCAAAATATACATTGCTTTTCCCCCCTTGTGCACTCCATGTCCGGCAGCGGCTCAAGGATCGCACAAAATCCACTTCACTAGGGCAGCAATTTTTCCTTAGAGAGTCAAATTGCTTAGCAAAATAACAAGTGACTGAAAACTTTACTTTGCCTCCAGCAGTTGAAAACTCATCCTCAAAAGCTATTGTTAAATGTGGAGGTCTTTTGGGATCCTTAAAGAACGTACCCATAGATGATGAAGCATCCTCAGATCCATAACTACCATAATGGATATAATCAAACTCCGAAGACCCAAAAGACTGCCAGGCAGAAAAGGTGGAAACTGCAGAATCATCTTTACTGCTCTCATGGGGACTCCAGCTTCCCTCATGCTCATTCAAATTATCAGCAACCCAATCATTATACTCCTTGGAACTAAGGGCATACGAAATTATACTAGTGGGTTCATTTTCATATACGGCAATAACTATATCGCTGTGGCTAGTTTGCGTAAGCAGCAGCCGAGCACCTTCAGCCATAAGAAATGCGGAGGAGATAAATGTTGGTGTGGAACTGACTGTTAAGTTTAACCTCTGTGTCTCCCATGGCAGCATTTGGGAGTAAGTCCTCATTACATTGGAAACAGGATCTCTCACCATACTCCTGTAATCTCCAGAGGCATGGAAAGATCTAAGTGTTGACAAATGCAAGGAAGAGGGAGGCAATCCCTTCCGGATTCTTTCTTGGACTCGTAATGCAGAATCAAAAGAATGAACTCTCATTGGTAACATTAACCTTCTAAAAGGAGGATTATCATTTTGACTAATCTGCCTGACAGATCCAGCTTGGAGTTCATCTGCATGTGATGAATGAAGTTGAGCCTTCATTGCAGGTTGATTAGTACCCGTCCAAGCCGAATCTATTCTCTCAGATAGAGTGGACTCATTGGGGGATAAGCTTTCACTTAGTGTCTTATTTACACTAAATTCCCCATCTGAATGTTTTTCCTCCTCTCTGACATGATGATGACATGTGGTTAACATCGAGTCTACAGCAACAGAAGGCTCAAGGGGTGGTACATTAGGTTGCTCCTGCTCTGACTGCAAATTATTGCCAGGAGACTCATGTAATTTTGAAGTGTCAGAATCTTCATACCCAGTGCCAAGAATGCCATCCTTATGTGATAACTCACTCTTCAGCTCTTTCAGTTTGGCATAAGATGCATCCCCTTGTGCAGCCTTTGAAATAGAACTCTTTTTAAGAAGAGAGTCCAATGAACAAAGCCGCTGATCCCATACATGTGAAGCAACTAAAAGAGAGCGTCTCAAGCGATTCAATTCCAGAATGTCTCCAACTAACCAGTCTGGCTGTGAAGTCTCCAAGATAGCCGGTTGAAGCAAACCCTATTAAAGAGGAGACAATTATAAGCTAAGAATAATATTACTTGACAAACAAAATGAGAAAACACAGGCACTCTACAAGGTTTTAGAACCAGGAATCCTGTAACGAGAATATTAAATATTGTTAGCACATACATTGTAATCATTTCTTTCCTTTTTAAGCAAGTCTTTCAGCTCCATCATGTGGCCCTGTAAGTCATTCGTGTCTGAACATTCATTTCCAAAAGACTTACATTTTTCTTCCAAGCTATCAAGTACATCAGATATCTCGGCATACAAGGTCTCCATTTTATGGACAAGCTGTAGCAAAAGGTATTAGGTTAATAAAATAGTGATCCCAAATACTCGAAAAGCTACTATATTAGCTTTATATGTTTACTTATTTAGCATCAGTCCAAAATAATTGTGTAAATAAAATTTCAGGTTCATTAAGACACCTCTGCAGCCTCTTTTCTTGTCCACTCATGTTGAACATGGCCATTGAATTCAAGCACTGGCGGTGGCAAATGAACAGAAAGAATATCAATAGGGGAATACCGGAAAAATGCAACCATGCTCCCAAACCTGTTGAATTTGATTGTCAACAACCACTAATGTGGCATTCAACAACTGAAATTTAACTAGAGTTCCAAATCTGATAGCATTTACCCATAGTAACGGAGACAGTCCCTTTGCAATGAATGACCACAGGGTGCAACACGATTAGCAGTTGCATGGTTTGAAAAGCTAAGTTCCAAGAACTTTCCAAAAGAAAGTCCCCAGGCAGCATCTGACATAACCACTCTACGAGTAGCTGGTGGAACTCCATCCACATGGGCACACCTTAGGCATCGGTGCCACATCCAGATCTTGCCATCCCGTTCCCCAGGCAGTATTATATCCGGAAGGCATCTAACATTGATTGTAAGATTTCCCTGCCGATGAGTGAAACATAGGACATGGGCCTCAACTGGCTCTTTACATGATCGACAGCAACATGTCTGGCAATTACAAGTTCTATTAACCAACATAATTCCACTTTATAACTGAAATTTAGTAAAAGAGAATAAATAAAAGAAGTTTAAACAAAAGGAAACAAAAAAGATTTACCTGGTCAAACAGGTCATCACGCAGATATCTCCCTAAAGGCTTGTCAAAACAACCATAAAACTTTATGCGCAGGAGCCGAGAGCGTTCACATACAATTCCTTTCAGCACACAATGGCTTGAAAATGATACCAATATACTCTGGTGAGTTTCAGTGGCTGAAAAGTATTCACTAGAGACTTCATTTTCATCAGCCCTTTCAGATCTTGTAGAACTATTCATCTCCCCAGCAAGCCTCTGATCTTGGGCCGTTGATTCTTGTGGTTCTCGATGGGAAAGATTTCTCATAACAGAAGGAAGGACTCTGGGCCCTTTAAAGTCCTCACACTGATTTAAAGTGCTTGACTCCAAACCCAGACTAGATGCTAAATCATCATAGCATGCATCAGATGGTGCATTTCCAACCCTACAGTCCATGGAATCAGTTGGATGAACAGGATCAAGATGCCTACCCAATAATTCCAATCCTTCAATTGCCGGATTGAGACCCACAATTTCTTCATCTTGAACAGAGTCATCAGTCACTTTTGGGCAACTGGTTGAAGCAAAAGAATCAGGGACTACAGAAATAACTAGATCAGGTGTTGCTGCTCTCTCCGGTACAGCAATTGAGTGTTTAAGGGTCATCTTAGGCAGACTAGCACCCTCATCAGCAAGAAAGGATGTCTCAAGAGATAAATGATAGGCTGCAAATACTGCATATTGAACAACATGTTTAACTTTCTTTAGTTCGTCACGACATGTGCCCTTCAGCAAGACCTGCAAATGAACCACAACAATCTGATCAGAGACAGAACCTAGTATTTTCATACTATGGATTTACCAATACATGGAAATTCCAATCATAAGGCAATACCAATAAAAGTCATACAGCTTGAAATACTGGCAGATAGCCCCAACCAATTTAACACACAAAATAAATAAATAAATAAAATATAATAAGAGAGAGAGGAAGCATGCTCTCTCCTAAATAGAAAATATTACCGTGCAACCTAAGCGCCTAGGACAACCTTCAAAAAACATCAAGGTTTTAGATGGTTTTTTGTTGAACTGATTTGCAGTCTCATGTTCTTCAGACACTCTCTCTAACCGGAACAGTTCACAATGTCCCAACCGCGCCATAGATATTTTATGAATTGATGGAATAATAATAGCACCGGTACACTGGGCTATACGCTCCAGTAATGGCCTCTTAACATTCAACACTAACGAGATTTCCCTAGCTAGCAGTTGTTCTTGGGCATATGAAGATACACTTTTTTCTACCAGCAGGACATTTGGTCGAAGAGTCTCAATCTTTGAAATAATCATCTTGAGATGATCCTTTTCCTGTCAAAAATGCAAAGTTTAGTAGTTCATCCCTATAACTTTTTATTCCACTGCATGAATAAAGAGATCATTGCATTAAAAAAAAAAAAAAAAAACCTGCTGTAGTAATGTATCGAAAGATGCTAACTCATTTGGAACTTTCTGGTATTCAAGGGCTCCTCCTAAAAGAAGTAATCTGGGATTTTTGTATTGAGAGGTCATACGCTTGTGCTTGATATTTTTGGTACAAACTACTCCCTTTATAAGGGTGCTGCACACAACAAATCCACAACTTTAATGGCATAGACCTGCAAAGGAAAGGATCTGAACTATTTATAAAACGAGTGTCTGAAAAACCTTAAACGCATCATACCTCTCACTTGGACTTCCTGATGCTGCACATTTAACCTTTACATAATCAACAGGATCCATGCTGCCCCCTCTGCTAGTATCTGGTTTAACAAAATTTGCCGCTTGCCATGCTAATGTCGTAACTATGTCGAGCCAGTCCTCAACATCATTCTCTTTGCCCGCTTTAATACCCTCCCCCTGTAAGAGCTGTGACACAAGAGCCCTAAAATGCCCGTGTACCACTGCCCTGAGAGGTTCCTTATTACCCTCATTTTGTTTTTCCTTTGCTGGAAACACATTAACAAGGCTGCTACTGGATGAGAACATTGCACCTGAATCCCCAATATCATCGTCATCATCGTCATATGAAAAGAAATTACTCTCCGCCTCATCATTTTCATCATCAGGCAGTGGGGGAAACCAGATAAGACCATTGTTTTCAAAATCCAATGGCCTTTGAGACTCCTCATTCGGGTTCCGAAAAATTGCCAAGTCATCAGAGCAATCATCATTGTTATCTGGATCCTCAGACCCTAAATCAGGCTTTCTCAAAATAGCCATGATTGGTTGAATAAAGGGACCAACATTCTGAGAATAAGGGCTTCCCTCTTGCCCCGGCTGTACAGAATGCCCAACTCTATTAGAAGTAAAATTAATCCTAGAGGGGCTGTCCGAAGGGCTTGATCCCACTGACCTACAATTGTAAAACTCATGTCTAGCACTAAGACTACTTGAATCTATATCTGAGTTATCATGACAGTATTCACTTGATGGGCTGAAAAATTGCTTCCCAGAATCCTCTGCTTCGTCTTCATCACTCCTACATTAGTAAATAGAAATTTAATCACACGTTGACAAACCGACTTTAATAAAAGATAATGGGATTGTTTTCATGAGGGAATCATATGTCAAAATTTTGAGTTCTAAAGTATCAACACATTAGTTAGTCTTACAAAATAGGACTATTGACAAGATAATAATAACATCAAGGATACTCAAATAAAATTCAATTATCTTTGGCAGTACACATTTACAAAGCAAACAACAATACAAAAATTCATTTCACTTATAGGTAAAACATATAGCAAACTCCAATACTCTTTAACTTCATCTAACTAAACAAACTTTCAAAAACACGAATAACCATATGGGATTACCTGTAGGCAGATTGACGAACAGATACAGGAGATGGATGACCGCTAAAAGTGGACAGCATCATCATGCTCCTGCTGCTGATCATTGCATTTGGCGAATACCCAAATTCCCGGGTTTCAAGATAGTGAGCAAGTCGATCACTCCGAATAGATTCGTTCCTGATTCCTTCTCCACTACTACAAAAACAAGGTGGTGGTGGTGGTGGTGATGGTGATGGTGGCTCAGGGCTCTCTCGCGGGCTCTCTAGTGGAGACACAGCAGGATGCACTTTCTCACTACTACCTCCACCCTTCCTCCCCATAATAACACCTTCTCCACGCTTTCCACTACAAAAGTTGCACCACTTAATACTCCTTCTCCCACCTCCAACACCAGCACCTGATTCAACAACCGGAAACTCATAGCCCTGGATACATTTCCCACACACCCACCTGCCACAACTCCGGCAAGAGTAACTATTCTGACTAAGCTTCATATTGCACTCACAACAACGACAACCCATTTTGGAATCACTAGGAAGCATTTCAAATCCCTTAGAATCACTTGCTACCCAAGAAACCCAAGACCTAAACTTCACTATTAGATCTTTTAGGGACCTATCAGGTATTCCCATAGAATTTCAAAACTAACCCAATAGCAAAATCCCCCTTCACCTCTTCCTCCTTCTAAATTTAGTATCTCTTCAACTCTTTTTTGGTATAATAAAAAAAAATTAAAAAACAAATTTTGATAATAAAAACTAAAACCCCACAATAAAAATAGCGGGTGATTCGGATGTGTGTCTCTCTTTCTTTCGTTTTTTCGTTTTTTTTTTTTGTTTTTGGCTTTTACATATATTTCTCCAAAAAACACAAAATATGTTTATTTACAACAAAAAAACACATCACACATCTCTCAATCCAACAAACAAACGAACAAATACAACAACAATAATATATATATTTTTCTTTTTTTACCTTAAATTAAAAATCAACCTTAAAAAAAAAAAAAAAAAACAGTTCGCAAAAATTAAGAAAAAACCCTAACCGATTCCGGAGTCTTCAAGAATGCATCCGGCAACCGATTCGAGCATCACAACAGTGACACAACAGTGTAACGAACCATCCAAAACCCCAAAACGACACCGTTTTTTCCGTTGTTGTTGAAGAAGAGAAAGGAAACAGCGTGTTAGAGTGAAAAGAAAAGAAAGGAAAGGAAAACAGAGTGTGTGTGTGTGTTTTTGTGTTGTTTTAAATACTGGGTAGAATGAGAATCAGAAGAAGGAAAAGAAGGAGTACGGAGAAGGTTGCCTTTCTATCGGAGGAGGAAATGGCTCGTTTCTCGACAACCATTTCTTCTCTTAACTCTATATTTTTCTTTCTTTCTTTCAACTATAGTTTCTTTGCTTTTCTTTTCTCTTTGTTTTTCTTCTCTACCTTATTATTATTTGTTTAAGAAAATAGAGAGAGAGAGAGAGAGAGAGAGAGAGAGGAAAAAAAAAGCAGTGAGAGAAAGCACTTTTCTTTCTTTCTGTCTTTCTTTCTCTTTCTCTCTCTTGCAATTGCTGGCTTGCTTTGCTTTGCTTGCTTGAATATTAGTTTAATGTTTAAGCTGATTCTCTTTCTATGATTTTCCTAATGGAGGGGGTGGTTTGTTTTTTAATTACATATTAATTGGGAATTGTTGATTGGTCACCATGATGCTTCATTCAGGTTTTTCTTTTATATTTTTCTTGTCTCCTACTCTACCTTCCTGCTTTTCTATTGTTTCTGTCTCTCTCTCTCTCTCTCTCTCTCTCTAGAATTCTTTTGCAGTGTGTGCTTAAAATTTTATCCATTTATTTTAGAATGAATGGATTGGATTTTTTAATCTACTAAAGCTTAATCCTTTTATTTTAAAATGGATGATACGATTGTAAGAACTTAATAGCAGAGCTCTTCTGTAAAAAGTAATGCTCCTAATAAAAATGATAAAGTTTAATCTTCCTTAATCCACTACAAGATGATTCATAAAATTATCGAGGTGCACTGTTAAAACAAGTCATATGATTTCTTTAAAAGGTCATGTTACTGTACTCCGTTTGTTTCGATATTAACATTTTACTTTAAAAAAAATAAATCATTTTTTAAAATAGCAGTGCCACGTTTATAATGTTTTCTGTTTTCACAACAAATTCTAGGCGGTAAGTTATTGTTGGTTCTAATTTGAAATCATTATTGAATTTACTTTTTTACCCACTAGTAACAACTTATTACTTAGAATTTGTTTGTAAAGTGTTGTAAAAATATTGTCAACGTGCATTTCTCTTTTCCAAAAGCATTTTTTTAGAAACTAATTCATTTTTCTATGTTTGATAGCAACCTTAAAATAAATTTAAAAATTATAATTTTACTTTTCTTATTTAACTTTGTGTAAAATTGAGTTGTTTTTCAAAAAAAAAAAAATTCATGGAAAAACAACTTTACCTCGTATCAAGCTTAAATAAAGAAAGTAAAGAGATCATTTTCTTATAACCCATTTTTATTACACTGCCAAACACAAGAAAACACACAAAAAAAATATTTTTACATAAGATTTTTCATCAAAATAAATAAAGCATAACAAGTTAAAAGAAGTTTGTGAAATATTTTTTTAATCGTCACACAACGGGTTAATTCTTTTCCTGCAATTCGATTTAAAGGTAAACTTCTTCCCAATGTAAATGTCCAAGTTTAAGTCCATCCCCTAATTATCAAATTATTAGAAGAAAAAAAAAAGTGGAGTTATCTTAAAAAATTTAATCAAGTGGAATCATAATTTATAGTTGAGGATAATTTTATAGAATAATTTTTGAAATCCTATTAATCAATTCTGAATTTAACAAATCTGATTTTGTCACATCATTAATATTTTAAATAGATCACAAAAAAAATAATAATCAATATTTATTTAAAAGTTGATACTGCGATCAAATCTAATCAGTCATTTAATTTAATAAATTCATTAAAAAACAAAGTATTTGGCAGCTTAGTCAGCATTAATACATGGATTTTGCAGGCGATTAAGGGTTTTACTTTTGGTTGTTAAGCAGGTGTGACTCACGCGTTTTTGACAGCGTCTAGAACTTGGTGTTGTTAGGCAGTTAGGCTAGGTCAGGACGACTTACGACTTCAGGTTCTATCTGAATTTGTGTTAGTCCTAAACTCCTAATTGGGAACTTCTTGCTCAAGTCCATTTAGTTTGGTTTGACTCTTAGAAAAAGTAAATACGTGCACTTTTACAAAAAAGGCAGAGAAAATTAAGATATTTATTTATTTATTTTTATAGGTAAATGACTGTGATATCCTTCATCTTGTTTCACAAAATGGAAAGATGGAAATTCCTATGTTGTTCTTGTATTCAAAATAATGTGTCTATTTTAAAATAAAATATAATAAAATTTGCTTTTGTATTGAAAATTTGGAATTCATTGAAAACCCCTTACAAAAGCAACCTTAATAAGACATTGAACGAGTCTCAAGAACTCCTATAAATTTTTTTTTTTTTTTTTCTATTTGAAAACTCTCATATGAATTGAAGAAAGCAATTAATATTATTCTATTAGCTCGATAGTTATTTTAAGTATATAAAATTATTGTAGGTATACAAATGTGACTTTCTAGTATCATTTCTTATTTGAATTGTATCATTTCTTTTTTCTCTTTGAAATTGACATTCGAAATAATCAACAGTAAACAATTAATGAACACATTTTTATATGTGATATGACTATATGGTAACTTTATTAGAATTAATTAATTCTTTTTAAGTGGGTAATCTTAACTCTCGAATCTTAAGCTCAAAAGAGGGATAAAATGTTATTAAATCATATGACCATTGACACATATAACTTCATTAAAAGCATGTAGTATAACCTCTCATTGAACCGTATCAACAATTGTTTAACCCTAATCGAGCTCCTATTCCAATCCACAATCTTATTTTGAAAATTATCATGGTGGAATCATTTGAGAGATCCCTTTGAAAAAGAAAAGAAAAAACACCAATATTCTAACACATTCATGGATATGGTACAAATTAAAGAGAACGTGAGATCTTCCAAACAAAAAACAAAAAAAAGTATATATGCAATGGCATGTGTCATGCACATTTACAGGTAGGAGTGTTTGGTAGCATTAGTTTGGCTTTAAGTTTGGTGAGAGGATAACATCTGCCAAGGTATACCGAAAGTGGGGCTTTTCCCTCAATTTTCCATTGTTTATCTTCTTGGCGTTTTCTTTTGCTATCTAGATTATATATAATTTATCCAACATGCTAAACTCTCTCTTTTTTTATTTGTGTGTGACCACATTGGCATTTCTTATAAACAGTCTTAGATACAGTTTCATTGTTACAAAAGCTACATCATTCCTACACAAAACTAGAAATATGGGATAAGAAAGTAGGGTGAGAGAGAGAGAGAGCCGCCCATTCTCGACAATTTCTTCATCACCATCATCATTCATGACTCATCTCCATGTGAAGGATATGTTATTTTGTTGATTTTGCTTTTGGATGGTATATGGAGAATCCATACATGCCCACACACTGCTTTTATAATATAAATCAATGCTTGTCAAATTAGGGCTTCAAAGGCCCCACAAATTGCATTTCCACTGCCTTAATAAAGGCCTAGAGAGAGACCTCCATTTCTCTTTTTATTGTAATTGAAACCCCTTTAATATTCTTCTTGTATTTTAGTAGTATTTTATTACCTTAAGTCAATGTCTCACAATTAAAAATGAAGTAAAAATGAAGAGACCTTGACTCTATATATATATATATGTATGAAGATGCATATATTTAACCTTTTGTTTGAAGTTTGAATTACTTGGTTGGGATAATTTCACTGGGCTTTAATATTTCTTTTTATTGAGAAAATCAATGGGCTTTAATCTGAATGTCAATTTAGTACTTAGACTTTTAATTTGAACAATTTACTCCCTACACTTTAGTTTCATAACAAATGATAAAACATTTTATTAGTGTTTTCCATAAAAAAAACTAGCACATTTAATCATATAATATACACATAGTTTAATCTACATCATCAATAATTTTAAAATATCATTATCATCATAAACACATTATTTGATTTATTTAATTCAATTTAATAGAAAATATCAACTTAAGGTCCTATTTGTTACAAAACTAAAGTGTAGGGGGGTGGGGGGGGGGTTAATTGTTCAAAGCAAAAGTTCAAGAACCAAATCTAAGGGTGATATTTGTAAAAATCTTTTTTTTTTTTTTTTTTATAATTCTTGAGGTATCAACTAAGTATAATATGCTTTAGGGGTGATGTTATGGTATCATCATCCACTTTTAAGAACATAATCAATTCCCTAAGTGAAAATTAATAGCAATAGTGATTAGGATTTTCTAGCTAGGTATTGTATTTTTAAACATTATCCTTCAAATGTTCTTGTGCTTTCTATTTTAATTAATGATTCCTTACAAGAAATTAGAGACATGTATTGTGCTTGTATTTTCCCTCAATTTGGTCGGCTAGAACATCCGCATGACATGACTGGGGACAAATGAAATTCCACTAGCTTTTGTGTCATATCGCATTCACGAAATATATATATTTTTCTCAATTTTTAATTCTCTTTAGAATCAGTGGGTAAATATCTCAATCGTATTGTTGAAAGTGCTAACACCATGTAGCTTTGATTAGGCTTACATTGCATTCATCGTTGAACTTTGCTAGTTAATGACAAAGCAAAAGTGATAATGGGAGAGGGATTAAGGTTCTATTGGATATAAATAAAAGTGACATTAAGGTCGGAAAGAATAGTACACTTTGCTTTTTAAAAAAGATTCAACGCCTCCTTTTTAACTACCAGTCATCAAAGCTATAGTCACTTCTTATATATATATATATATATATATATATATATATATATAAAATAAAAATTGTTGCTCATGTAAACATATTCTTATCAGAGCTATATTCACTTTTTTTTTAAATATATAATAAAATTTCTGAACAAATTTGTTCAGAAAAACAGTTATACAATTTATTTAACTACAACTTTGCTATGGTTTCGGAATTGTGTTTTGGAACAGTAAAAGAGGAATCTAAATTATTGTACCCATAGATAGTCGGAGCATCATAGAACTTTGGCCAATTAGGTAAGAAAACTATTTCATGAGACCGTCTCATGAAATCTCACGAGTGAGAGAGAGAGAGAGAAAGAGAGAGATCTCATGAGATATCTTATTCAACTTATTTGATTTATGTATGATTTTTATTAACTTTATTTTTTTTTATAGGTGCAATTTTTTTTCAACTTATTTCTTAGCTCAATAAACCAATAACGACACTCAACAATTAGAATAAAATTGGGTGCAATTTGTTATAAAACACTAAGGATCCATTTGGTACATGTGTTTAAAAATTAAAAATTGTTGTTTGAAAACATTTGTGAAAATACGTGTAGGTGAAAAAGTGTGTGAAAATACGTATAATGTTATTTAAAAATTGAAAATTGTTGTTTGAAAAGACAAACCAAACACCCCCTAAAATTCTGTACATCTGTAGCTGATGTGGACTCACCGATTTCCTTGGTTAAGATGTACTATCTGAGTTAATGTGAATATTTAAGTACCCAAATGGTAGGTAGGTCTAATTTTGGTTCACATTTTGCATGTGTGCTACCTTCCAGGCAAAACTAGACGAACCAACTAAGTTTCCAGTTACACACTATCTGAAATGTATACCCTTTTAGTAAAACTTGTAGAAATCTTGAATAAATTTTTCTAGAAAACAGAAAAGTTATGAGTGTTTACTGCATACTGTTAAGTTCAAGGTTATTAACTTCTCTTAAGAGGAAAGATGTTTGAGATTTGATCCAAGATGTTAAGTATATGATCTCTATAGGAGGAGATTTATATGAATATATATATATATATATATATTTTCATGGTTGAGAACAAAAACATGCAAGCACTAATAGTTCAGTAGATAAGGCTCTTTTTCCTTCTAAATCCTCATAGGTCTAAACGAAGAGATTAGCCTTATATATATAACCGAAATCTCTGAAACTCTTACAATTTTTCACATCAACACAATATTTAAATAAAATTATTTTTGTTTAGTCCAAACTTAACGAGGAGTGAAAGTTTATCTCTCTAACAAATCCAACTTAAATTCAAACTCATTATTATCATTTTTTTTTTAAACAAAATTATTTTGTTTAATTCAAATATATATATATATATATATATGTAAACCGAAATCTCCGAAACTCTCAAAATTTCCATGTCAGCACAATATTTAAATAAAATTATCATTTTATTAAAATAAAATTATTTTTGTTTAGTTCAAACTTAATAAGGAGTGTGTGGGGGGTAAAAGCGCCAAAAACTCCATGTGGGCCTAGGGCCTGACCCGAGGACGGGGCTCAACCGAAGGGGTCGTGGATAGGGCCTCCTAAAAATGGAGGCCGAAACGCCCGCCGACCAGGCTGTCGGTAGAATTTGTGCTGGTCCGAGGAGAAAGTCTGCTCGGACTAAGAAACCCTTGTATTTCTTAGTCCGAGGAGCGTAGCACGTTGTCCAGGGAAGGACTCTTAAAGCTCAGCGAGTCGTCCTCCGCCCCAACGGGACGCCGAGGAGGGGGACAAAAAGTACGTGCACTATACAAAGCTGTTGCTACCGCATTAAATGCCTTCCACCTACCCGCCTGGCCGCATTAATGGGGAAATGACTTCTGAGAGGACGGTGGACAGCCTTAAGGGCATTGGGGAGCGTTTTCAGGGAAAAGACAGGTGAGGACTAGAGATGGGGAGTATAAATAGAGAAGGGGAAACCACTGGAAAAGGGATCCGGATTTTTCTAAGGGAAAGAGGAAGTCTCTCTCTCTCTCTCTCCCTCTTGAAGAACAGAACGCCAGTCAGCACAGAAGCTCCTCGGCTCACGTCCGATAAGGGAAATAGGCCACTCCATCAGCCAGCCGTGTCCCAGAAGTGGACTTGGACCTCACACCACGGCCTTCTAAAGCACCAAGAGGTCTAGGCTTTAAGCCCATTCTCTACAAATTCTATTGTAAAGGCCATTAGGGCCAGCCCAGTCATCCATTTGGGCCAAAGGCCAATTTTGTGGCCCTACAGAGTGAAACTCTATCTCTCTAACAAGTCCAGCTTAAACTCAAACTCAAATATTGATAATTTATTAACAAGTCCAACTTAAACTTAAATTCAAATATTGATAATTTAACTCAAATTTGCAAAGTTAATTATGAACACTATAAAAGTAAAGCAAACCCCAATACTTTTTTTAAAGTCCAGTAGAGGTATGAGCTTTTCTTATGTTATTTTCTTCTCCTCTACTTTGTTTACATATATATATATATATATATATTGTGGTTTTTCATATATTTTTTTTAAAAGCAATTTTCGTACATGAACCACCAAACTCTCTTTAGCCGTTTTTTACAAGATAAAATAGTTTGCAATAATTGAAATTATTCTTTCGGATGTAACTCATATTTCTCTTATATTTCTCTATTGTTTAGTTATATATATTTTGTTTTATTCCAATAATTTCTAAGCAGTGAATCATCTGATTCTTTAATATTTTTTTTATCTTTTAGAAGTTTTAATATCTGAATTTTTGAGTTATTTTTTTACAGTATCTGAAACTGTCTGATAATTTTTTTGTAAGCCATTGCATGTTCAAGCAACGATGTCTTCATCAAATTGTAACACAAATTGAAGTTATACAATAGCAAATCATGCAATAGTATAGTTTCTTAAATTTTTTATAAAATTATTTTAGTCTACCTCACAAATAGATAGATTCTTGTATATAGCACGGGTTAGCAACTAATGATTACTAAATCTCGTGCCAAAGGAATTAATCAGGGTATTTTAAAATTTCTTAACACCCATGTCAAAAACATTAAAATAAAAGATAAATTTTCAAAGCGTAGCATTTGGCAACCACAGGTTTTTATGGACTAAAATGAATTGTTATTTATTGGTCTCCAATTTCCAATCCATACTTCACCATTTATGAACAAAATTGAAAAGTGGCCAAATGCACATCGCTTAGTTTATAATCTAGCCATTTTTATGAGTAGAAGGATATAATCGTAGTTTTGAAACCCGGACCAGACCGTACGGTCCGACCAGAAAAACCGCAAACCTCTCAGTTTTACGGTTTTTTTAGCTTTAAGAACCGCACAATGGGAAAAAAGCAGGGACCTGTATAAATAGTGGTCGGACCGTACGGTTCTGAGAACCGTGACCAGTTTTTGGGGTTCGAACGGTTTCTTTTTATTTCAGCTTTTCCGGTGAATTTTGGCCGGTACACCGGTACGAAATTATGATCAGATCTAGAAGAAATGAAAAAGAAATAAACAAACACGAAGAAGAACAAAGATGGGAAGGAGATCTGATAATTTCAGATCTTGAACAAAGGGATTTGTAAGGGGAAAAAAGAACCAGAGAAGAAGAAAACAAATTCCTCAAAAAAAAAAAAAAAAAAAAAAGAAAAAAAGAAAGAGAGAAGAATACAACGAAGGGATCTGCACCTAGGGGAAGACTTGAGGCAGCAGCTTGTAGGTTGCCGATCACTCCTTTGTCTTCTGCGGCTGCTTCTTCTTCTTCTTCTTTTTTCTTCTTCTCTTTCTTTTTTCCGTTGATGGGAGCTCTATAATTTCCGTTGATGGAGCTATGTCATTCTCTTTCTTTCTTTAGACTTTGGCTACCTTTTTACTCATTCTGAATTCCTAAGTCCCCCTCACGTGGCTAACATGGGAAATGATGAAAGTTTTAATTTTTTGATAAAAGCAAAAATATTTCAGCCATTTGATTTAAATTTTTTCTCAGCTGCCCAACATGATCTGACATGCCTTGGAAAGTGCATTAAATATTTTAAATATTTTTAAGAGTAATGTAGTACTAGTATTAGACTATCAGTATCACAATATTTTATACAATTTTTTGTAATAATTTAACACATGGCAAAGTGTGAATAATGAAAAAAAAAATTATGGGTCTACATCTCTACCGCTCACATCTCGTCACATGGCAAATTATAACAAAATTTGTATAAAATGTTATGGTGCTATTATTGCTCTAAGTATAATTAATATTTACAGTTAAGTATATAATAATTATTTCAATTTAAAATTATTAAATAATTTATTTTATTTTATTTGAGTGTTTTTCTAATTATTATTATTATTATTACAAGTTTAACTAATCAATATATAAATAAATAGATATTATATTTAAATTTGCTTAGGATTTGATATTTCTTATTTGTCTTGTAAAAGTTATGATATGAAAATATATATTTAAAATATAAATATTTATATTTAATTGGATTATTTTAGTCAAATTTTCTATTTATACTAATTTAATATATTTATTTATATTTAAATAATTATTAAATTAATTATGACGTCATCATGGTTCGACCTTAGTTCGACCTCGGTTTGACCTTAAAAACCTTGAACCTCTTTCATTTATGGTTCATTAACGGTCCGGGTTTGAAAACCATGTGTAAGATAGGAGGTGACTTCGAAAAGAAATTTAGGAAGAATTAGTTAGAACCCAGTTTAGAGAAAATTCTTCCAAAAGCAAGGACAAGTGTTTGGATTGGCATCGCCCGTTTGGTACATATGTTTAAACACATGTTTTCAATTTTTAAACAACATTACACGTATTTCTATACATTTTTTCACCCACACATATTTTCAAAAAATACAAACAATATTACTAGAACATCGTTAACTCTTTGAGAGTCAAACACATTAAGTTTCTCTCTCTTTAGTTCAAAGTGCCAAACTCCTCTCTCTTTCCTCCTACCTCATTCCAAGCCCTACCACATGCTCTCTTTGTCAGTCCCACCAAAGTCAAATGCCAAACTTGATTGTGAAACTGAAAACTGAAAATATTGTAACAAAATAATTTTTAAATGTATGAATAGTACTGTGAGACCCATTTTTAATGAAAGTTTTGTTGAAAAAAGAGGTTTGTGGGTCCTGTGAGACCCACTAGAAAAGCAAAAAAATGCCACATTATCAAAAAAAAAAAGAAGAAGAAGGAGGAAAATGCTGAATCGTAGATGCTGGGTCTATTTCAACTGTACCCAAACGGGTACTAGGCAACAACTCCCAAGACAACAAAGGAGATTAAAACAACTTATACTTCAAGAAAATCAACAAAAATAAGCAATACATATCGATGACAAGGTATGAATGTGAGAACCAATACTCAAGTCCAAATGCTTCATTTGAAAAACAAAAAACTCAAATTTCCCTTCAAGAGTCAGAGAGGCACACTGAATAAAAAAGGCATTGAAATCATTGAGGTTAGCTTCACAAGATGTTCCTCCACCAAACACTCAAATAAACAAACTAAATATTAACTTTTCACTATAAAATGAAATTTAAATAAACAGGCGAAGTGAGAGAGGGTTGAAAGGGGTTACACCGGCAGAGAGGAAAGGGGTTAGAAAGGCAAAGACATGAGAGAGGAGAGAGAGAAGGGGTTTGCTTGCTATGAAATGAAGAAGAGAGAATGATTTTGTACGTTGAAAGAGAGAAAGCTTGTGTTTTTTTATAAACTAAAAAGGGTCATGCTAATGGGTGCCCTTAGGACAATGGTTAACAATCTATTTTAGGAAATTCTTGATACCGCTTATTTTATGGGAAATGGAAAGAGCTGTCAAAACATTAATTGCTTTTTTTTTACCGTAAAAACTTTTTTTAAATGGATTACTAACCATTGCCCTAAGAACATCCGTTAGCATTTCCCAACTAAAAACTACAAAAACACACACTATGTAAAATAATTAATGCCTCAATTATGTTTACTTTTTTTTTTTTTTGGAGAGAAAGAATTACGTTTTCTATTTGAGTTCATTAGTCATGTACAATGCACATTACCTAGGACAAATGTCACTCTAATTAACAAAATATTTAACATTTAATACATGTGCATTTAAAACAATTTTAAAAGTCTTGCATTATTCTTATCTTGAGAGAAAGTCTTAGACTGTGTTTGTTTTATTTAGACCCATTTTTGAAACGGATTAGTTTAATCTAATGAATTAGCCAAGTAATTACTTTTTATGAGATCTAAGTTAAACATATGCAAACATATTACTTAGTGCGGAAAAATAAATAAGATAATAATATGATGATCCAGGAAAACTAATGAAACCACCCGTTTCAAGGTAAAAAATCTGGGGAGGATTTAACCTAATTATTCTCAAGGTAAACAAATCCACTATGATAGAATGAAAGTTTACAATAGATTTAAACTCTAAATCTAAAGTTACCTCTTGTAGAACTTATTAACACGACCACGTGCAGCTCTAACTCCACGGACTCTTCTATCTTGAATTTGTTGAACACAAACTCCCACGACTCTGACTTTAAGATCCCACTCAAAAGTTTTAAATTACCATCAGCAGTAGATCTTTATGCAGCAACTTGTTTCTACTAGTTCTTGATTGTAGATCTCATTCTGGTGGACGCTTGTAGAGTTAGAAGGTTATAGAAACCTCACAGATCTCATAGGAATTACTCACAAATCTTCCAAGAGCTTCTAAAATGCAATTAGGGTTTTCCTTTTATACTTGGTAGTGTTGGACTAAAATCCTAAACATTTTTGCAGGCTTGGGCCTGATTTAAAATTTGCTAAACACAATTTTCAAACGGTCGAACCTATCTTTCGATCAGTCGAACTTCACAGTAGCTTGCTTCTTCTTTTGGCAGCTTGATAGTTCTTGAATCTTGATTTCAACAATCTTGAGCAATGTCTAACACCTAATCTAAACATGTTTTTGTTCTCGGTTTGTCAACATACATAAATTTGGAACCTAAAATCTCCCCCTTTGGCAATCCGTGACAAAATCACAAGAGTACATTGAATGTCCTAGAATACATTCTACTTAAGATTACAAAATAAATAAGCCTAGTCTAGAAGATCTGAACCTTGGAAGTTGCTACAAGAAGAAGGTTCGGAATTTTGACTTGGCTTTAACTTGTCTTTCCTGAAAGGCACTAAACAAAACACATCAAGGTACCATGTGGAAAATAATTACAAGTTAAATAAATAAGAAACATGTGTATAAAGAGAGAAAAGAAACAACACATGTGAGATAAAAAGTGAAACACGTACATCATCATCAAATATAGAAACAGCACATGATGTATGTAAATGGTTACTAAACCATAAGATACACAATACAATATATATATATATATATATATATATATATATTAATATCAAAGCGTATCAAACTAATTCTCCCTCTAAGTTAGTTACAACAAAAACTTCCTTCCCTTTAACATGAAATTCTCCCCCTAATTCTATTACTCTACCTGAGGAATGACAATCAATTCTCAATTTTCTCCCCCTTTTTGACATGATTGTCAAAAGACATAAAATACCAAAAGACATGACCGAAGATAGACAGAAAACTGATATAGAGGGAATGAGGAGAACAAGAAACCATAGATCTATAAGAAAAAAAAAAAAAAACAAGATGCTATGGACATAAAGGAAAAAAATGCAAAAAAAGAAAAAGAAAAAAGAAATGCATGCAAGGGTATCTCGATTGATCGAGAGGTGTCAAGCTATAAACATTGACAGATACAGCTATCGAGAACCTGTTTAAAGGTGTCCATAGCAAAAGGGGCTTGATGGATCAAGAAGCTATCGAGCATCTATCAAGGAGACAGTAACTTTCTCAATAGATTGAGGAGTTATCGAAAAGCTATCAAGGTTGCGATAAGAAGAAATTGAAGAGCTCAATAGATAGCCTAGCTGTCGAGAGGTGTCGAGATGTTGTCGAGATTGCTATAAAGACAAATTTTCAAGAAGAAAAAAATACAGACATGAATGCAATCAAACATGCAACTCAACCAAGAATCCAATCAACATTTGAATCTCTCAAAAACATCTCTCATCAAAAAAATGTCAAGCAT
The DNA here is from genome assembly GCA_032878915.1 of Castanopsis chinensis. Taxonomy (NCBI): domain Eukaryota; kingdom Viridiplantae; phylum Streptophyta; class Magnoliopsida; order Fagales; family Fagaceae; genus Castanopsis; species Castanopsis chinensis. The sequence goes on from JAVQMG010000071.1 coordinate 2,159,658, forward strand.
TTTGATCCAAAACACACACACACACACACACGCACACTAAATAAGTCTAACTAATTTTATATTTCAAAAACAAGTTAAAAGATAAGAAGAAATTGAAGAGCTCAATAGATAGCCTAGCTGTTGAGAGGTGTCGATGTATTGTCGAGATTGTTTTAAAGACAGTTTTTCAAGAAGATAAAAACACAGACATGAATGCAATCAAACATGCAACTCAACCAAGAATACAATCAACATTTGAATCTCTCAAAAACATCTCTCATCAAAAAAATGTCAAGCATTTTGATCCAAAACACACACACACACACACACACGCACGCACACTAAACAAGTCTAACTAATTTTATATTTCAAAAACAAGTTAAGACAGTTTAGTCAGCATACATTAACACAAGTAAACCTTGTGATGACCAAATCACATTGTACCTGCACATATATCAAAAGTAGCAAAGAATATTGAGTGTTGTGTGTGAAAAATATCGAAAAATTGCATAAGTGTCTCTATGTTATGATGATTTGATATATAAGTAAATCAATTTAACTCACACACGATCATTACTGCTTGATGGGGACAATCACTTTCGAGATACATCCTATAATTCTCATATTTTCTAGAATACACGCTTGCAATCATATTTTAAAGCATTTCGTTTCTGTTGCTTTAATTTTTCTTTGCATATTTTTCTTTTATTAAGCATATTATGTAAGGGCATATATAAGAGAGAAAAGAAATACAATTATGTTAAACTTTTTGACATTGTACTTTTGCTATGTTTAAGCATACAGATGTCATTTCATGATTGGCGAATAACAATGGTGAGATGGTTATTTATGCCTTTCTCTTAGGATTTTTTAGTCATTTCCATAAAAAAGAGTGATATGAGTGTTAAGTACATGAGATAACTTAATCTTACTCATCACAAACAAGATCCACAAAACTCACTTGCTTAGTACTATACATAAGAGGGGAACTTACAGAGTAGCATTTAAGTACTATACATAAATTTTATTCTTAATTTTGGACCACTCAACAATTAGTTATGTCAATTTATTTTATTACCTTTCAAAATCAAGTCGATTATATCGTTCAGTTTCACTTTTTTCTCCATTCAAATTTTATAAAAAACAATAATTATAATTGTTTAGCTTTAGAAATTTTAAAACTTTCTACAAGTTTTTTTTTTTTTTTTTTTAAGTTGTACTATGTTGACAACATTCAATAATTTGGTAAATATTTAAATGTAAGAGGATATTTAAGGATGGAATTGGATTTTTTTTAAAAAAAAAAAAAAATTGAGAGACTATATTGGCATAATTGATAGTTGAATGACCGAATTGACACAATAAATAGTTAAGGGACTATAATGAACTTTACCCTTTCATTGAAGGACCAAGTCAGTAATTTAACCAAAAATAGTTTTGATTTTAGGTAGTAAACATAGGTAACATTCTTTTATTAAAAAAAAAAAACAAGAAAATCTAATTCAACTGATAAGCCTTATGGTTCTTAAAATGATGGGATAAAAGAAGCACTCTTGTGTAATTAGGATTATACATTTGGTCACTTTATCACATAACAAAAAAAAAATTTCTAATCTAATTTTATTGTTCCATTTAATATAGTGAAAATTGCTCATCTAAGTAAGGTTGCAAAAAACACGTTAGGTTTAATCAGTTCAATTGCGTAAGTGGTCTAATCAATAGTATTTCTTAAATTGAATAGGAATAGATGCATGAGATCGTTTAGCTTAATTACAATTTGTTATGTTCGAGATCTTCGCATACAAAATATCTAAATAGAGATAGTATATAAATGCAGATCAAATAAAAAATAATAGCAAAATATCTAAATAATTTAATTTGTATGGAAAGCTAACAAAGAAAAAAATTCAATTTTGATTCTAATTGATTTTTTTTCTAAGTTTTGTCAATTTTGGCCTTTAATATATAATAATATAGATAAGATGGAAAACTTGTAAAATAAGATTGGAAATCTTATTCAATTAGAGAGAGTAAGAGAAGGGGATGTAAGAAGATCATGGAAACAGGTTAATGACGTATATAACTAAGAACATATAAAAGATAACATGAACATAGGGAATAAAACACAGAACAAGATACAACAAGCTAAAGGATATTGTTAGATTCAACAACTTTTTACGTTAGACATAAGGGAGACTGAGAGACATCTTCCAAGGGCCTTTTCACTCTCTGCCCCATCCAAAATACAAGAGGCCTATTTATAGACAATAAGTTACAGAAGTAATTTACAATCAGAGGATAAGGAGTCTCTACAGCTGATGGTAGGGGCTGGCTCCTTCTTGACAATTGTCCAGGAAAGTAGGGGTCCTGAAAATGGGTTGACAAATGTCTTCTCGAGTCAGAGTTCTTGGTTTAGTAGTGATCTTCCTCCATATATGCTGCTGAAAAAGAGATAAATGTCTTATGAGAGGAGAAATAAGAACGGCAAGAACTTCCTGTATGGTTGACAACTGTCATAGTAAAGCAATAGGGGCATGGTTTCAACAAACATCTGTCAAGGATAGTAGGGGCTGGTGAAAGAAAAGTCTTCTGGAGTCTGCCAGCGGTAATAAAGTCTTTTGACAAATAAGATCACATGCTCAAAGATATTTTTGTACACTTTTTTTTTTAAGTGTTAGAAATGTGTAGTCCCATCCATCTCTTCCTTGGAACCATTCTTCATCAACATCAGCATCTGAATCATAGTTATGATAGTAAGGATCATCATGTCCTCTTCATGTGGCCATTGTTGTCTACAAACATCTGGACCTGCTGGTACTATTTCAGATAAGATATTCTTATTGAGAGATTTTACCATTGTGAGAGAATGATAATAGAATACCCAAGAAACGACCATATGTATGTGGAGAGTGCCATCTGGATTAGTTACCCAATGCATCTTTATTGGGTAAAAGATTCCTTATGCATGGACATCATTTTTAGAATTGAATTTAGCAATTAAGCATGTCAAAGTGATCTTTGTTCCGAATCTTGGGTGTTCTGTTTTGGGATACTTTATCCATTCACCATCATGAGCATCATTTTTCAGGATTTCAAACCAGAATTTATGAAAATATTTGTTTCCATGTGAGAAAATATATTTGTAAAACTCTAGTTCAAAATGAAGACACAAGTAATACTCATTGAATAAATACCACATGTAGAGATGATGTACATCTGTCCAATTAGTTATCCAAAAGGCAAAAAGGGTTTTCTATGGTTGGCCTATATTAGGGAAGATAGCTAGAAAATGTCTTTGGTGGTCTTTGAGATAATTATGAAGTACTCTAATGATTCTTTTAGATCTAGCTTCAAGGGTCAAGGTCTTTATTTGGTCTTTTTATTCCTGGAGGAAGAGTTTCTATCATATTAAGGATATCATTAGGGGTTGCAAAAGAAGAGCTTGAGGATGAGGATGGATCTGTAATTGTATATACACATAAAGGTGGAGGAATAATTGTGGTGTTAAGGACTGGAGGTTTTCTAGAAAGGTAAGTAGTGATAAGGTTATCTTCACCTTTGATGTGTTTGACTTGAAAAGACCATTGTGAAAACCAATTTAACCATTTGAATAACTGAGGATGTGGAAGTATTTTTCTTTTGAACTGGAGCATTTTGGGAAATGAGGACATGTCTATTTCTATTAGAAAATTATGTCCAAGAAGATGAAACTAGATTTTTTCAATCCCGTGTTTGACTGCCAAGATTTCTTTGAAAGTAGAATGGGAATGAAGCTCTGAAGGCTTGAATGCACTGCTTTTATAACCACAAATACTTCTCTTACCATCTATTTCTTCAAAGAGAGCTGCTACCCCATACTCATCACTTGCATCTGTCTGCAAAATCGTTTGCCTAGTCCTGAAATCAGTAAAGGGGAAAGCTTTTCTGCTAATTTTTTCAATTGTTGGACTGCTTCTGTATGAACAGAATTCCATTCAGGAGGAGATTTTTTCAGCAATTGAGCTAAATAATCCTTGTATCTGGAGATTTTTGGGTTGGAGTATAACATGTAATTAACAATTCCGAGAAACTGTTGTATTTGTTTGGAACTTGTGAGCTCATCTAGAAATTCACCAAGAGAGACTGCTATGTGAAGTTGCAAAGTATACTTTCCATCTGAAATATTTACTTCCAAGAAGTCTATAGAGGACACTCCTATAATCATTTTATTTTCTGAAAGCATTATCCCTTGAGATTTCACTAGATTGTAAAAATCAGTGAGCAACTTTTCATGGGATTCTTCATCTTTTGAGAATAAAAAAATATCATCTACATAAATTAATGCATTGTTCAAGAGTGGCTGGAACAACGTTACCATTTCCTTTTGAAATTGAGATAGAGCATTTTTGAGACCAAATGGCATAACAGTCCATTGGTAATGGTGGTCTGGGATGCAAAACGTTGTCTTGTATCTCTCTTCTAGATAAGGGTGTAATCGGTGCGGTTCGGTCGGTTTGAACTGCTATTTTTCCACCAAACCGAAATTTTTGGTTTTACCAAATTTTGCACCGACACCAAACTGTAAGGGAGGAACACCGACACCAAACTGACTGGATTTCAATCGGTTCGGTTCGGTCAGCTTTCGGTTGCTTCCAATTTCTTAGAAACCAAACAGATCAAAGAAAAAAAAAAGCCAATTTCCCTTTGCTTTCCCACATTTTCTCAGCATCCAAACACCAACCACTAAGCAAACAAAAAAAAAAAACTCAAAATCATGTATATATTCAGAGATCATACCAAAATAAGAAAATATATATTTCCCTTTGCTTTCCCACATTTTCTCACCACCCAAACACCACCAAACAAAGTAACAAGCACGAAACCAAAAAAAAAAAAAAAGAGAGAGAGAACGACGAAGAAGTGTACCGGCACCGTGATGGAGAGAGAGAGAAACGGAGGCGTGACACTATGACAAAAAGAGAGATGGGGAGAAGTGAGTGACTGGAGAGGGAAAGGGGAGAACGGCTGCTGTTGCTGCTGTTGAAGACTTAAAGTGAGAAACAGAGGCTGAAAATTAGGATTAATAGGGTTATAAAGCAAACCCCAAAACGACGTAGTTTTGGTAATAAGGAGAGAAAAAATTAAAAAGGCAATACCAAGGGTCGAACCTGGGCTGACTAGTGGGTTAGCGCATGTCCTTGCCGCTAGGATAGTAGGAAATTTGTTGATATAGTTTGTAAAATTATTATTTAATATATTTCGGTTCGGTTTCGGTCGGGTTGGTGTATTTGTGTGGGACACTGAGACCGAGATCGAAATTTTTGATTTTTATAAAATGAAAACCAAAACCGAACCGCACTGAAAATCGAACCGAAATTTGTGCATCGGTTCGGTCGGTTTCAGCCGGTTTTTTCGGTTTGTCGATTTTTTGTACACCCCTACTTCTGGATGAATTCCTAATTGCCAAAATCTAGCTTTGAGATCAAACTTTGAGAACACTTTTGCGTTTGAAAGATGCTGGAAGAGAGCACTTTTGTTTGGCAAAGGGAACTTGTCATCTACAAGGAAATGATTAAGATCTTGGTAATTGATTACCAATCTGAGTTTTCCTCGAACTTGCTCAACATGCTTATTGATATAGAAAGCATCACACGCCCATGGAGAGGTTGTGGGTTCAATAAGGCCTTCTGAAAGAAGAGCTGATAATTCTTACTTAGCCAAGGTTAAATGTTCTGGATTCATTCCTCTGTGACTGGCTTTTGTGAGGTTAACATCTTCATTCTTTTTAAAGGGAAGGGTTATGAAAAAGGTTGGGTTTTTCCATAAAGTATTTGGATTTTTAAGGAGGAATTCAGAATGGGTGTTTGCACAACAGTCATTGATAATCTGGAGTCTCAAAGATTTAAAGAGGTCTATTGTGAATAGATGAGGTACTTGGGTCCAGGTGAGAATCTGTTGTTTATGCAAAAGTTCTTTTGAAGACCATCTAAGGTTAGGTATTTGATGAAGGAGATCAAATCCTATAAGAAGGTCTCTGCTTGTGAGAGGGGATCCTAAGGCTTGGTGTTTAATAGTAAGGGTTGGAAAGATTCTAATGAAAATAGGTTTACTTTTTTAGGTGATCCAAAATGTTTCTTCATTTGCTGTTCAGAACATTTGGTCATGGGATAGCCAAAATTCTTCAGGTAAAATCTTAGGATGGAGAATTGTTGCTGCAACTCCTGTATCGAACAAGGCTATTATTGGAATGGGTCTAGAATAGGTATCCAGAAGAATATGTACCTGGGCTATAGGTGTGCGACTAATTAGGGGGCCTATAACAGGCTGGGATGTGTAAATGGTTTCGATTTCTGGGTCTGAATCATCATTACCTGGGTCTGAATCATCTTTTGAAGTGGAATAAGCCATAACCACCAATGCTTAAGGAGAGTAATCGTCATTCAATGAAAAGATTGATTCTACATCCGAGAAGGAAGTATCATCTACATGGATCTGGGCTTATTCAAGAAGTTTTGTAGCTCTCTGATTTTTTGGGCAATTTTTTGCAAAGTGTCCGGGTCTTCTGCATACAAAACAAACTTTGGAAGTTTATCCTTTAAACTGCTTTCTTCTGAAAAACTTCCATTTTTTCTTCCTGAAGGATTTTTTCTTTTGGCTTGCATAGTGTCTTTTCTTCCAAGAATACTTCTTGAAATGATCTCTCCTTTTTGTTGAAAAAGCCCAATTTTTGTCAAAGCACTTTATTTGCAAATCTTTTCTTTTATAGTTGTCTTTAAGCTTGCTATGGACCTTGCCAATTTTTGAAAGAAACTTTCTCTAATTGCAGAATTTTTCAAGAGCAATAAGCACACGTTGGTAGATTTCTCCCAAAGAGGATTGCTGCAAAGTTATCTTTTAAAGGTTCATCATGTGGAGAGTTTCATCTCCCAATGGTCCTGTAAGGGAGTTAAGAAAAGTGTGCTTGGAATTAACATCATCCATTCCATTAAAGGAGTAATATCGGCTTGACATTCTGTCAAAATATTTCTCCATATCTTTTCTTTCAAATGAATGACACTTCATTAGTAAGAATTCTTCTCTTGCCAATTCTGTATAATGGGCCACTGAACCAAGAAATTCACTATGAATGATTGTGAAAAAGTCTTCTAGAGTGTTACACTGAGCTGTCTGTCTTTGCCTGTATTCTCCAGGATTGATCCACCATTGTCTTAATTTTCCTATAAGTCTTGCAACAAATTTGGCAATAATTTGTGCAACAGTGTTATTTAGGGCTTGGAGTTCAACTATGCACTATGAATACATGTTAAAAATCTCATCATGCCATTTGGAAGGGGGTATTATCAATGGTGAACAGGTGTTTTGAATTTGTGGTTGATGAGTAGGTTAATCTTGTTTAGGAATCAGGGTTTAAAGGTGGTGGAGGAAAAAGTGGTGGTGGAGGTCGAGGAGACTGATTAGGGAGAAGGATATCCTCTTCTTTTACTTTTGGTTCTGTCATGTATACTCTTAGATCGAGATCAGAAAAATCTAAATTTGTGTCATCAATGACCGGGAGTACAAAGGATTCCTTTGGATCTTTAAGGGTAAGGGTTTTGAGGAATGATGAAATTGGGTTTGGAGGATCAGGGTTTATAGCCAACATGTTCATATTTGGAGGTCTTGAAGAAGCACCAATAGTTGGGTCTGGGGGTTGGTATAATGGTTCTTTGTCTTTTTTCATAGAAGAAGGTTCATTTTGTGGTCTAGTTTGAGGTTCTAGTTGGAGTGGTGCCAAAGATGTTATGCTGGGAAAAGTTCCACTTGGTTTAAAAGGATTATGATCAAAATGTGTCATGGCTAGTGGTTGGAGGTTTTGGTAAGGAGAAACTGGGGAGAATGGTGAGGTTAAAGGCATGGAGAGGTCTTTATACAGTGATTGGCGAGGTTGGTAAGGCATGTAGACTTGCATTGGAAAAGCTTGGGTAGCCTCTTTTTGTGCATTTTCCATAGACTGAACTTTTTTTAACAACCGTTTTCTTTCTTTTTCTTTTTGCCCAATGAAAGGGAAAGAAACAAACTAGCCTTTTACTGTGGAAGTAATGATTGCCAATTCTTGTTCAACTGCTCGAATTTTTTTCTTCAAGTCTTCAATAAGAGAGTTTGAGGATGAGAAGGTATAAGTAACTGCTTCAGCCATCTTTTGTTGATTATCAAGAATCTTTGAAAGGACTTGGTTTTGTGCCACAACATTTTCTGCCTGCCAATTTAAAGTTGCCTCAGTAGAAGAAACCTATTTTCTTGTTCCATTTGGATTGTTGCCAACAAGATTTTTAATTTTCCAAACATGTTTGGTGTTGGTTTGGGGATGGTCAAAGCTGTCTAATAGAGGAAAATTTTGTGGGTAGGAAGGTGAAGCCTGGTCAAACATGTAACAAGGTAAGGGCCTTTGTGTATGAGTTTGATTGGTAGGAAGGGGTTGACATTTTGGGATTTGAGGAAGGTCTTTTTGGTAGTATGGGATTAATGGAGATTTTTGGCTTTGGTCATGATTTTTGTTGCATGGAGAGGGAAAAGGAAAATTTTGCTTTCTGGTTCTAGGATAGAGAACATAATAATCAAATTTTTCAGAGGGTTCTTTAAAGAGGTCAACTTCTGGATCTTCTTCTTTATATCTTTCTTTGAGGATTTGCTAGGGGGGACTTTTTCTTTTTTCTTAAATGATCCTCATCAAAAGCTTCTTTTTCTTGACAATCAGCATAATCACAAACATCCCACCATATATGACCAGAAGGTGATTTTCCTTCATAACAAGGCTTTCCAATCTTCTCGGAATGCTTTGATTTTAAGGCCATTTAGACCAACATATGACACCAGCTGAATCATAGCAATTTGAGTAAGAAAGACTGTTACCTTTTTCTTTTCTGGTGTAGCTGCCAAGAGTCTAGTCTCAACTTCACCATTTGCTATTCTGATAAAGAAAAGATTATTAGATTGTGTTGGCTTAGCCGCCTGATGAAGCATCTCATATTTCGTAATCCATGATTCTAGAAAGAGAGAAGTCATTTACTCTCTGTTTAACTGTCTTGGAACAAATGTGCACATAGGCGTCACACTTGGATTGACTTGGATCAATAAAGCATCATTAGACTGAGCTATTTCTAGCATAGCCATGTCATAAGCATGATTTTGAAGCCTGTAGGCGAGCTGGTAATGGAGTGTAGCTGCAAAAGTATCTTGCACTTGCGAAGCTCCTGTAATCTGAACTTGGACTTTAAGAGCATTACAGAGGTGAAGATCTTTAAGAGACCCATTAAAGCTAGGGAAGAGTGTGACAAAGACTGTTCCCGCATTGAGAATGGTCTGGATCGTTCCGATAACTGCATTTTGATATTCTAGAAATATAAAATCAAGAAGTGAAATTCTAGACACTACAGGGAGTCCCTTTCTTCCGTGAAAAGTAAATGTGAATCTCACTACGCCAAAATGTAGATGGGTATACCCTTGTTTTTTCCATGGAATTATAAATTCTTTGGGAAGAGCATGGGTGATGAAATTTTCATTCTCACATACTGAAATATTAAACTAATCAAACTTAGAAGCTTGGACATATTCTTTTACAGTAGAAGGATGAGAAGGACCTAAAAACTTTTTTATGGATTTTTTGAAAGAAGTTTAGGGTTTATCAAACACAGTGTAGGGATTTACAATGGAAAAATCAGTAATATGAATCTTACTGTCTTCAAGTACATGGGAGATTTCATACAAGTAATCAATTTTATTTGCAGTGGATTTACGAAGAGAAAGGTCACAAGTAGGTGTAGTGGTATCAGTAACTGCTAAAGATGAACTGGGCATGATAGTTTCTTGATGGAAGAATTGTTTACCTAAGACCTAACAAGACTAAAATGCCACTTCTAGGCTCACACGTCCACAAGATAACTCAGGGAAACTAGGTTCTTTGAAACGTTGAGAACAACTCCTTAGTGTTCTACTTGATTATCAAATCCAGTGTTCTAATGTGATGAATACAGAGGATCCACTTGTTGTGGCAATTGTAAATCACAGAGTATACTAATCAAGACAATAATCAAAGTATACTAATCAAAGGAGGGAGAAACTGGTTACAAGGCTCTGATACCAAACTAATATAGAGTGAGTAAGAGAAGGGGATGTAAGAAGATCATGGAAACAGGTTAATGGATTTTAAGGCCATTTAGACCAACATATGACACTGGCTGGATCATAGCAATTTGAGTAGGAAAGACTGTTACCTTTTTCTCATATATATATATATATATATATATATATATATACATATATAGCCAATGGCATATTTTTAACACATAACTAAAGAACCAAACAATGGGTACTAGATGCCTTTATGATGTTCTAATTGTATTTTGGTCCTTATTTACTTTGCTTGTTCACATGCTAATTTGTCTTGGAACAAATGGCTTTAGCATCAAGCTCATCCCAAGATATTCCATTGATTTAGTGCTCTTTCCCAAAAATTTAAGTCAACCGGAAAAACACAATAGAATGGTTGAACTTTCTAAAGCTCGAGCCCTTCATTTTCAATCCATGAATTTTGCATATGTGATCAACTCAACAAAGCAAGGCATTAAAGAACTACGTCCAATGGTGCGCAATTTTGGAAGTTTCTATGTAGCTAACATTGAATTTGGCACACCACCATACACTGTACTATTGGCTATGGATACTGGTTCCGATGAAACATGGGTTCAAGGTGAAGGATACCATATATGTTTCCCCCTGATTGTTGGAAATTTCAAGTACCAAGAGTCCATGACATATGATTATGTGCATTGTGATAATCCCATTTGTGTAGTGTTGAGTATTTGGCTGAATGGAGAGAAGCTTCCAATAGATCCAGTAGAGCTTCAAGTGAGAGGTGATTCTAGTGGTGGGTTTATTATTGATTCAGGAACTACAATTACTTTACTTGTTCCTAATGCATATAACATTGTCAGAAATGCAATAGTTGAATACTGCTTTAAGCAATATAACTGGAGTCCTATGGCAAATACTAGTGATGATGCCGAAAATCGTTAGTAGGCTACAAAGTCCTTATGTGCCCAAAGGATACTGGTGTGGTACCGGCGTGGTACCGGCCTAATACCCTCCGAATGTTAAGTTAGAAAAATTATCACAACTCTAGAGTGCTAGAACTGGGATGAATTATGCGTATCTATTTTCTGTAGGTTATGGCCTTTTTATAGTGATGAGGAACCGACCTTAGTTTCTTAGAGAAGAGGAGTATTTCCTTGTAGAGAATATCTTCATAAATGCACGTGATTTAAGGGACCCTTTCCATATAAGGGTTTGGTTAATCGTGGAACTCAAGTTATTGCTATTTGAAATTCCCTTGGAGGCCAAGTAAGCCACGTCACTGCCACATGACCTATCTTGACACTATTGTCATTAGTATCCGTCCGGAGCACTATCTGTTTATTGCAGGTCATCCGTCCACTGATGGACGATCTGTCCAGCCTGGATTGTCCATCTGTTGAAGGTAATCCATTCACCTTAGGTCATCCATTCATGCTTAAGGAGCCTTATCGTCTCATGTTTTTATCCGTCGTTTTAGTAATTCTACCTATCGTAGGTCTTTGCAAATTTTGATCTTCTACTATAAATATACCCTCTTCAACTGGCATGATGTATGACCTTTGCTATAATGTCTAGCCAACTGAAAATCAAACATTTCCATCATTAGCAATAAAATTTCTCGGAGCAAAACTTGAGATTGATTCTCATAAACTCTTCAAATCAGTTTATGAGAATGTGTATTGCTTGATGATCATTCTTACTTCTGAACAAGGGGTAAATATTTTAGGGGCAATTCATCAGATAAATTATCGATTCTTATTTGATGTTGGAACAAGTGAAATTTTTTGTGTCCTAGAGCTTTGTCGATTTAATTAGAATGAGTCAAATAATTAAAACAAATTAAAATAAGAAGTCTTAACATTCACCTTAATTTCTTTTCTCTTGGAGTTAAGGAGTTATGGCATGATTCAAATCCAATATTCATTGTTGTCTTCTTTTTTAACTAATGAGGGTTTCTCGAGTTCTTCGAGCGCCAAAATCTTCCTATAGCGTAAGGAAATTGTCTTTAATATCATCCTTCCACAAATACCTAACATTACAACAAATGACCTGGTGTCACCATATATAATCAAATTTCAATTTATAGTGTCCGTTCCTTGATGATTGTGCTTTATATTAAGCCAAGATAGATTAGTTTTTGGTGTAGGTGGAATTTGTACCCCACTACAATTTATTTGTAAATCACCACTTGGATTTCAAACAGACTTAAATCCAATAATAACCAGCCTACATATAGCAGATGTAACATATAAACCTCTTTACTGCTCATTCAAGATATTGCCAAAGCCCACCAGTCACAAGCACAATTTGCAATCAATGAATGACAAGAAACATGTTCTAAGAAGGTAGGTAATACATAAGATCATGACTAGTTGATGACATTAGAAACTTCGGTAATGCATTGGGCAAAGGCAATGCAGTTTATATTGACCCTTAGATATCTTGCACTCAATTAAGTATAAATTCATTCAACGAAGCCACAGGAATTTTGAAAAAAAGAACAGTAATATAGTATTTCAAGCCACCCACCTCCCCACCTCTTTAATCATTACAGACACTCACAGTAAGTTTGATATCTTAAGATCTCAATCTCAATCTCAATCTCATACTCAGAGGAAATGCAAGTTCCTGAAATGACAGAGTTGGAAATTATAAAAACTCACTTTTTATAGGCACAACTTTACCAACTTTAAAATCAATTTTAATTTTTAAGTATTCCTAAATAACAAACTCCATTATTCCAAAAAAATCTGATAACCCAAAGTGAGAAATTACGAAATACAAAGAAACTCACTCTTGGAGCTGGCTTCAGGTTCAGCTTACCTGTCGGTGATGAACAGTGTGAACGAAATTAGAATTACCATTTACCATGCATGGTTCTTTTCATTTTTGAAATGGTTTCGATTTATTTATGAACTAGAACCCTTCAAACTCTTTTTATATCTTTTTATTGGACAATTCTGTTGTTAAATTGCATATATTATTTTATTATATCCTCTATGGTTGCAAAATTTAAAAAAAATAAAAAATAGATAGCTATATCATCAATTAAATGTTTGAATTTTAAGTTTTTATAGTCTTAAATTATGCATAATATATACGTTTATAGATGGAATAATAATTAACGCCCAATTTGAATGAAATTTAATATACATGTTTAGAACATAAAAAGCATGTAATTTAATAGTTAAATTTCAAAATATATAACCTTGTTAAGTTTATAGTTGGAGTTTGAAGGATTTCCTTCCAAACTAGTTTGGGAAGAGAAATTTTATCCCAAATTGAATAACTTTTAGAATTTTGAAGTGGCTTCAAAAGTTTGTACATCTTAAAATGGTGAAAATATTTTTTATTTTTAGGTAAAAACTTACAAAGGAGAAAAAAAATCATATTCCCCAAAAAAAAAAAAAATCTTAACCATAAGGTTCTTTATTGTTATTTTTTAAGATACAACCATAATGTTTTTCTAGATGTCTTCACTCTCCATACGAATATTAGGAAGTATCAACCAATTGAGCTATAAGCTCTTGGCACCATAACATTCTTTATTTCAATTGAAACGAGTACACATTTTGAATACCACTTTATTGGTGCTGATTAAAAAAAACATTGCCCCACCCAAACATATGTTTTGAACCGATTTTCTTTTTTTCTTTCCCCACGAATGAAAACAACATTCTATATATTTGTCATTAAAAAAACATTATGAAAAAAGTTTTTAAAATCGGAATTTAAGAGAAATACTAATAACCCTAATAGTTAACTTGGACATTGGTTATTCATTATAGCCTAATTTAATACTAGTTAATCTAATAGTTAACTGGTAAAAGTCAAATCGTACAATGGAATAATGAGTGAAGCTAAGAATACAACATTTTCTCAATAAATTTTATAATTGTTAACTTGGCAAATTTTTATTTATTTATTTTTTTATTTTGATATAAGATATAATTTCTACTCTAGTTCAATTTAACTGTATATGTTTGTGAAATTTCCTCCTAGAGACTTGAATCCCGGCCCTTACCTCTGTTAGAAGTATTGGTTAAATAATTAAATTTAACATATCCCAAGAGTTTAAGCTTTTGGAACAATCGGTAATTTAACATGGTATCAGAGCATGAGATCCTGAGTTCGATCATTGTCTCTTCCATTCTAACTCCTATATAAATTCCCACGTGTTGGGCCTCACCTATTCAAAAGTAGTTCCGGCCCACACGTGAGGAGGAATGTTAGAAGTATTGGTTAAATAATTAAATTTAACATATCCCAAGAGCTTAAGTTTTTGGGACAATTGGTAATTTAACAACCTCCCACACCTTACAAGCATTTATACTTATACAAAGGTGCGTGACGGTAGATTGGCAAGTTATTAATTCTCATATGAAGTATGAACCCATTAATGACACTAATTTATATACGGACAAAGTGATGCACAAGGAAGAAAATGTTATGATATTTTATGTTGTTTTTTCTTTTCTAGCAAATTAGGATTTTAAATTTAAAATCCTAATTCCACTAAGAAAGAGAAAACAATATAAAATATTAAATATTTTATTCTCTCTTAACCAATCTGCACCACAAAGTTTGACTACAAACTTAATATTATCTAAATTTGAATTAGATAACACTCTCACTCCTTTTGATGAATACACATAATATTTCCCCATTGACTATGATCCGAATAGCAATATGAGATTGGCCACCATGATGAAAAAGATGAATTACTATCTAGACATGAGATTAGGAAAAAAAAGAATCAAGATGTATTAGAATTTCCTGATTACCTTTGTGTTATTCCTCCGTTTGGCCTAGGACATCAGCCTACTGATTAAGATTTAATGAAAAAAAAAGGAAGATAAAAAGCTTAACATCACTTATTGGTAGGGCAAAAGGGCTCCCATATGATCCAATCGACCAATACCTATGAAACAATACTCTCCAACCCTAAATGCAAAATTCATGAAGCATGGTGAGAGTTGAGACCCACTTTTACTATGAATTTCCAGAGCCTTGGTGTGATTGCAAGGGAGATATAAAAAGGAAAAAAAAAAAAATCGATTATGGATTTCTAGACTTTTAATTTTTTTTTTATAAAAAAATAAGTCTTAAGTAAAAAAAAATTTCCGAATATATTTTTTGATTTGAAATTAGAAAAGAAAAAAAGCATTGTTTGGGTGGGTTTAATGGTGCAATTGGATGTCGGTGAATCGAAGGGATTACGTTAGAAATGAATACAAGTTGAAGAAAAAAAAAAAAAAAAAAAAATTTCTTGTTATTTGATAGGCAAAACAAAACCTTTTATAGACATAGACATGCACTTTTCTCAGTTACGTGGTTCACTCATATATATCATAGTGCAATTAGGCCGGCTATGATAGTACCCATTGAGGTAGACAAATGAGAGTAGTTTTTAGATTCCACGTTTCTACAAAAATGGAAAAAGGAAATACTAACTCTTATCAACATGACATTGTGAAAGATAGAGAGACCAATACATCAGTAGGTATAAACATTGATCATAAATAAATTTCCCATCAATTTTTTCTGTCAAAGATGTCGTCTGCATTGTATTGAGAAAATAATGATTCAGCAAAAAAAAAAAAAAAGTTTTGAGAAAATAGTGAAAGGCTCCAATGGTAGTTGGCTAAACCTATTAGTTACTGAGGGAAAGCTCTTCGAATTGACATAAAGCAAGGACCGTGATAGAGCAAAGATTACCCATCACTGCTATGTACGGAGTATTAATAAAATACAGATGAGGATAATAAATAACCCCAAAACTTTATAATAATAATAAAATCAATATAAATTTAGCTGTGGCCTGTGGGGACCAACCAAGCTTGTTTCCGGGACTTAATTTTAGAGTAACTCACAAATTATACTCCTACAGTTGAGTTGAGGAGTATTTAGATTTTATATTTTTGAAATTTTATAATTTAGATTTTACTTCCTGATATTTAAGGGTGTTTAAATTTTACACCATAATGTTTTAAAATTTAAAATTTTCTCCTAAAGTATGAAGTGTTTGGATTTTACACTTCAAAATTCTGAAATTTTAAGATATAAAATTCAAATTTTGAAACGTTAGAGTGTAAAATTCAAACACCCTTAAACTTTTGGAGTATATTATAATTTACTCTTAATTTTATAATCTTCCATAACAGAGCATGTTTCTTAGTTAAATGAGTTACCATTAAAGCTTAACTACTTGCTGTTTAAACTAAACAAGAGTTTTTTTTTTTTTTTTGAGAAACAACTAAACAAGAGTTTGAATTAGAACCTCATAGTTAAAATTATCCAAGTAGAATATAATTTGAAAATGCAATTAAGACTTTTTTAAATAGAGATCGTGGTTTGTGTTTTGGGCCATGAGCTATTGAGCTCACATGCATGTACAGACAACATGCTACTGTAACTGTACCTCTACAGCACTAAACAAGGGATGCCTAGCACAGTTCCCAGAGTACTTAATGGTTTGGCCCTAGGACCTGGGTTCATCTTACAACATGTGAACCCCATAAATGTGCGAACTTCACACAATGATGATGCCTATACAAGATGCATGAGAAAAATTATTGCTTGGAGCTAAGGTTGAACAAGTCACTCTTGAAATGTATATGGACTCAACTATATTGGCAATCATTTAATTTTCAAAGAGGTAATAGATATGAGATTGTCTTAAAAAATCAAGTTCACATTTTTATTGATATGTATGCTTAGCATGATGTCTAGTCTATACATACCACTACCACATTTCGTGTCCAATGCACAAAAAGGCTGAGGTGATCTGAAGTTAACAAGACAAATGATTAAGGTTACCAGCAGGAAACTGATTACATTAACAAAAGGACCCCCCCCCCCCCCCCTCCCAAAAAAAAAAAAAGTGATATGAAGGACAGTCAAGCTCGATTTGTCCGTCTTCCAACTAAAAGGGCCAACTCTGTATCAATCTTGAGGGAGATGTCAAGTGCTTTTACAGAATGTGTTAGTGCACCGCTGCAAAACAACATCAAGCGGAATAGTTTAAATCATACTATGAATATAAATATCATTAGTAGCTTGTAAATTGATGGCAAGTACTACGAAAGAACAAAAGACTTTGATTAATATAACAAGCTGTGTCTCCAACCTTCAATGTTACTAATTATATATGAAGTGAATCAGAATCAACTTCTTACCAATAAGAAAACTAAACTGGTGACACTGGCAACCTGTGTAATGCATGCATTTCTATAGTGGCTATTATGGACTGTATTTATAATCGGAGGTAGAGTTGCAATCCTATCCCATGCTATGTTTTCCCATAGTCTAAAAAGAGTTGCAATCCTATCCCATGCTATGCTTTCCCATACTCCAAAAATACTAATCGTGTTCAAAAGTAAAAATTCAACTAATTTCATTCAACTAATTTCCATCATTCTAGATGTAAAGTTTAGCACCTAATATGTGACTCTCCTATGCCATGACACTGACACGAAGCGACAGTACACCCTGTCAATCAGCAGTAGTGCCACTAAGCTCACACCAACATAACATCCTAATTTATGAGCAATACTTCCACAACCAATGCAGCCAAGAGCCTCAGTGGCATTACTCAGTTCTTCCCATAGGGAGAAGCTTAGGTTCAAATGCAGTGGACCACTCTGGGAAAGCTACAATTTTAGTCAGGGAGGATTAAAAATTAAAATAGTTTTAAAGATAGAAATCTATATAATAAAAAAAGAAATGTAATTTTCATGAAAAATATATAATAAATGTAAATTATAATATTTCTTTTCTCAAGTGTATATATACAAGTATAAATTTTATATATATTAAAATAATTATAAAAAATAATTGATATGTATAGTTAACACTTAACAAGAAGTTAACTCAAGTGATCAATCTATTTATATAAGTTTAAGCATGTAAGTTGATTACTTAAAAAGATACATTGAAAATACATATCAATATAGAACTTGAAAAGTCTTTTATGTGCCTTATTGTTTTAAAAAATTTAGAGCATCTAAGCTTTATCTCTTTCAATTATTCAAAATTTCAATTATAGCAAAAACCATTGAAAGCATGACAGAGGTGGGCAGCAGAATTTAGGAAAAAGAAAAAACTGACAAATTTCCCTAAGTGGCTGCACTGGCTTGGTTGTTGAAAACCTTTTTTTTTTTCGAGTTTAAAATGCAGGTCCCACAAATGCTTATAATAAACAAGAACATTGGGTTTGGTTTTGGGGAGAGAGTGGATCCCGTGATGTAGAACAATGATATATAAAACGCGCTGAACACTCTAATCCAAAATTCCAAATTAAAGCAAAACAAAATTCTTCAAGAAATTTTAGGAAAATAAAACAGGAAATAAAATAATCTAAGAATCAGCGCTTAGGATTTGCTTGGATTCCAGGCCAAGCAGAGATAGGAAATCTAGAAATCCAGCACCTAGGGTTGCCTGGAAGTAGAACCTATGGGGTTTGTACTAGGCACTTATGGGGTTTTGCATGGAGTCGGGGGAGGTGGATTGCCTCCCATTGGCTCCACCATTGGAGAAACATCTCCATTATCAATGGAACTAGCTATTCCTTATGCAGCAACATGACAATTTAAGGAATCACACTATATCTCACTTCAAAAGGAGTACATCCCCCTTAAAGAGTTGTAACTTCTATACACAACCTGTTGCTCTTGTCAACTAGATAATCTCCATTGGACAAGTTGAACAGCATAGCTCATATAAAAAAACAACTCTATGGTCTGTTTTTAGTAAATAAGGATTAAGAGTTGCAACAGTACCTGGAAATATATGTCACTCCAGTTTGTCCAATTTTGTGTATTGTTTCAAGAGTAACATTTCCTGATGCCTGTCACCATGAAACAAACCAACCCTAATTAGCATTGAAAAAGGTGCACAATAAGCAATTCATCTTAGAAGTTATCATCAATTCATCTAAAAGTTATTATCATGCAATTACAAGATAGAGTTCATAATATATAGTATAATAGTAACAAAGAATATTGCAATCGATGCTCTAAACCAATAACAATGATGATGAGGAATTGAGTGCTGGTTAAACTAGATTTGAAGTGATGGACAAATAATGCAAAAAATCAAATATATGGGGTTAAGGCTTGAATGACGATGACAAGATAATGAAGCAGTTACTCAGCAATGAAAAATTGTTATTGTTGCACCTCTCCTCACAGGCTTCAATTAACCATAAAGAGCCATTACATTGAGGTAATATCATGAGAATGGGGGAAATGTAGAATGTCGCTAAGGGTGTGTAAAGATTATGCCTGATGCTTTGAGTTCATGTTAGTCAAAGAATACACCTATATAAGAGATCACAGAACTGAATAGACAAAGCACCTCTCTTTCATTTGTGCTAGACAGAGAAATATTTATGCACATGGGTGAAAACATGATAAACTAGACAATATCAGCATTTTTTTTTTCCTTTTGAAAAATTAATAATCTAACTGGAAGATAGACATCAGTTACAGCTCCTGTTAAGTCCACAGCTAACATAATACACCAAGATTTTGGTACTGAACTACGTATCATTCCCAATTTCTTCCATGAACCTTTGATTGTTTCAGTTGTTCAAATTGCATCAATACTACCCTTACACTGCCTTACCAACTATGCAAACAACAATTGCTGATGTGAGATGTTGTCATACACATCCTTATAATGTAGATGTGTATGTCAGTCCACGATAGTCCCACAAAATTGAAAGATATGGAAATTTTTAATTTAACATAAAAAGAGAGTAATAAATTGTGCTTCCTAATGAGCGGAGCTACCTAATCTATACTACTAATACTTTGTATAAATTTGGTTTTGTGCCTTTGTATGTCCTAATTTTATGAGTAACATGTTTAATGTGCCGTGATAGTATGATAAAAATATGTGTACAAAATAAATGTCTACCTCATTAGTGATTACAATTTGCATGGTAACAGTAAAGCAATGTGAAGATAGCATCAAAGTGAATTGGAACAATGAGTAGTTTAGGGATGACATTGATACCTGACACAGTTCACTGACCAAAATCATATTTTGACCAAAAATAAATGAATAACTTAGAATATTAGTTACCTCAGTCTCAAATCTCCCATTAATCAAATTCACAGCTTCTTTAAGCATAGATACATCTAAATCTCCATTTGGTAGTGGCACAACCATGTTATCCAACATTATCCGAGTCAAGGAAGTCTTTGTTTGAGATGCATAATGTAACACCTCATGTACTTCCTCAAGTGTCCTAGTTTCAACCTGTGGGGAAAGTTAAATAAATAAATATTGTGTTGTAACAACCATAGTTCCCACCAAAACAAATTCTGAACATGCATGTGATATAAATAGACGCTACACACACACACACACACACAAATATATATATACCTATATATATATATAGAGAGAGAGAGAGAGAAAGAGAGAGAGAGAAATCTGCTGGAACACTTGACAAAATAAATGGGAGGACAAATTAAATACAAAGTCGATATCAAACAAATCATTGCTGAACACTTCACTTAAATGCAACCAGGAAACAATTTAAAAAAGAAACTTGACAATTTTTCACCTTTGCTTGTAGATACTTGACATACTTTAAAAACTATTTAAATTTTAAAGGTAGAGAATACTACCTCAACTTCCATTTTAAGGTTCTTCTGCTCTAAATACAAGTCAACAGATTTAACGGCATTTGTGATGCCTCCAGCTATTGATATGTGATTATCTTTTATCAATACCATATCAAATAAACCCATTCTATGGTTCCTCCCTCCACCAATCAGTACCTATAATGACAGAATACTACAAGGTCACACAAAAATTTGAACAAAAATTGGAGGAGAATTGTCACATTCAAGGAAAAGCAATGGAATGATCTATACCGCCCACTTATCCACCAATCGTAAACCTGGAGCAGTTTTCCTCGTCTCTAAAATACATGCAGGGTGTGCAGCATCTGCCATTTCCTGCAGAAAACAAGAACATGACCATAAAATGTCTCCTTCAGGCTTTACACATCTGTCAGTGATTATGTATGCCAATAAGATTTAGCTCAGTTCAGTTTGCCTTAAATTGTTGTACTGTAAATCTAACATCTAATTTGGATATTTACATAAGATTCAAAAATTTAAATAATTAGAATATACTTTGTTCAATCTTAGTCATTCAACAAATATTATGTATGATCATATTGTTTTAATCATACGCGCAGGTATATGAGACCCATATTTTGTTATCACCCAACTTAAAACCTAAAACTTGACAGATAAGCCACCAAGGAAAAATTGTAAAACTTCAAGAAGGGATATAGAGATCAAGCACTTCTCAAAATACAATTTTCCTATAGTAGTCTTTTTAATAAGTAATGTGGAAATATAAATTAAAAGGAAGCTCTTAAAAAGAAGCTTCGCTAGAATTACAATGAAAGATTCAACATATCCATGAAATCAACAGTAAATTTACAGGAACACCCCCCCCCCCCCCCCCCCCAAAAAAAAAAAAAAAAAAAAGAAAATTGTGCACCATGCTTATAAAGAGTGCGTGCACACACACACACACCAAAAAATAATAATAATAATAATAAAGACTTAATTTCCAATACAGATCTCTCCACTCTATCAATTATTCCACTCCCTCCAAATTAACCACATAATACAATGAAGGGTTGCAGACAACAGACTACTGTTTTGATGCTTTCTATACATCCATATCCAACAGGAGAAGACATCTATCACATTAAGGCAGCATCACGCAATCCAACCAAAAGACCATACTCAAGCACAACAAGTTGATGGCGCAATAGATCATTTACAGATGAAACTCCACTAGACATATACATGCAAAACTGGTTAACCAACACCCTTTTCCTTTTAATTTGGTTATCTATGATCAAAATCTTACCCAACACTGTAGTCCACACATAGAAAGCCACCATTTTAGGTATCTTATTATTCCAGAAACACCTCCATGGCCCATGGGAAAGACCTTTTACTGGCACCTCCCAGGAATTCATGGTAAAATCAAACACTACACATACCAGAAGTTCAGAACTAAAAGGTCCCCATCTCATGCAATCATCTCCTTTGGAAAGAGAAATCCGAGAATATAAAGAATCCATCAGAAATTCTATCCCCTCTAGTGCCTAATCATGAAATTTATGGATGGCCCTGAGACTCTGAAAAGAAATTCTGTACTCTCTAGAACATAACAAGATGGATACTGAGGCTTCCTTATTCAACACAATGAGTATCATTCCAAGTATACTTCTTTTAATGCTCAATCATCACACCACGCATTAACCAAAATCTGATTGTCCTACCATCCCCAACTTAAAGTATCTGAAATTGGAAAACTTGTCCGAGTCTGCTCTAATTCCTTTCCAGAGACTACACCCGTGTGGCCTATGCATTTCCAAAGTATACCAACCAGCTCCCAAAACCCCATTTTTAACAACTGCACACCTCCAAAAATGGTCTTCCTCCCCATAACCACTTACCAAGCAGGGGTAGGTTAAATATTAGTTTGATCAAGCAATGACAGTAGGCCACACATATGGCCATGAAAGGCTGGCATTTTTTTCCCAATCCAAGTAATCATGATTCACATTGAAATAGTTTATGTGCTATAGTAAAAATACATGTGAAAAATTATAGCAACCTGTTAATCAGTTTCATTTACCAGGGGGGAAAAGGAGAGAACTATACCTTTGTTAGAGTTGCTATTCCACTCATCCTCTGCATAAAATTTAGTGCTACTCTTTCAGCTACAACAATGTTGTGTGCCCGTCCTGCACATAAATTGGTAAGGATTATAAGCTCCTTTTTTTCTTTTTCTTTTTCTTTTTTTTCAGGAATTTCTAAGGTACTGATAATTCCTTTTCTTCTTGCCTTCTTGGCTTACCGTAAACTTTTCCAAACTGCAGTCCTTTATGAACGCAATCTCCATCTTTTTGAGACCACTCCACCTGAAATTAAAATGTACATTTAAAAATGACCAAGCATGCAAACTAAAATAAACTACATACATATTGCAGTTCCTTGATACCTTCAAAGAAGGATCAACCTCACGAAATACCATCTCTGCAAGTGCAATTCCAGCAATAATACCATCTTCCTTTGCCAAGAAATTAGCTTCCACTTCCATGTCAACAGGAATGGTGGCCATACTTGTCACATCCCCTATAAATAATAGTATCATACATTATTAAATATTTACTGTTGGTTATAAGAGCCTTTCCTATATTAAAAATGTAAAAATCATTATGAAATGACCCTGCCTTAAGTCATTGACACAGAAACAAAATAAGACCAGATATTATATTCATTTGTTAAATGGTAAGTTATAGACACACCTAATTGACATTCAAGTCAGAGCTCATTGGCTCAAATATTAGATTCATTAAAATCAGTGAGGGTAATTGGACAAAAACAATAGGAGATAAGATAAGAGAAGGTAAACCTTGACCCCCGGCATCTTCAGCAAGGGCTAAGTTGATGATTCCCTTCAAATCATAGGTAGGGTGCAATGGAGGCTTCAAAGCCATAGATTCAAATGATATGCTGGGATTTCTGGCAGTTACAGCCACCCTAACAATCCGTCTGCAATGCCCGGATAATTAAAACATGGTGAACCAACAAATTTATTAAACATACTTGAGCAATATATGCCTAAACGAACCTTGATGTTGTAAATAAGCAAGGCACAACTATTGGAGAAACAGATAGGATCCGAGCCATTAACTGTTTGACTTTGAGGCTCTTAAGAAGTGTGCAGTGTTTTGTTCAGCTCTTTTATTCTATTCGTCAAGCATCTTCGATTGCACAATACCACCCATGTTCTTTTGAGTGATGAGAAAATTTCAAGAAAAGATTAGACTAACAGCTTGTCTCTTATTCAACAAAGTCAAGGTGAAGCCCATTTCCTGAAAACAAAAAAATTACCAAAGGCATATATATAAACAACTTTTTTCCTTTACTCCCACTCCCCAAAAAAAAAAAAAAAATCCAAAAGTATTACTGCATTAGTTTCAGAATTCCTTTCCTATCTAAAGATTGTAGTATTGGACATTTAAGGACACAACCATTGTGTCCAGTTGCGTATGTACAATTATCTACAATTTAACTTACTTACCTAAAGCATATTCTACTACACAAGAATGGTTTACCATTTTTTTAGTAGGTAGATTACAGTTACACACACCTAGAGGGTTTTGAACCCATAAGCCATAACCTCTCTCCACCTTATCATAATACATGGTGTCAATCAAAAATTAGAACAGAAAAACAATGTATGCGCTTGTAACCTAAGGACATATGCTGTAGCATTGTGAAAAGCAATCGGCCAAGCGCGCCCTGAGTGAGTATTTTGTGCTAAGGGACCCTGATTTCCTTTATCCACTGTGAGAAAGTAATAAAAGTTTGAGAGATTTCCCCTATAAGCTCTTTTTTTTTATTTGTTTGATAAATAACGAAACATCATTAATCAAAAAGACCCAGGTACACCAGGAGTGTACACGGATAGGAGTACATCAAGATCGTAAATTACAATGATCAAGCATAACAAAAAGATTAGACTTTCCCCTATAAGTTCAAATGATCTAATAGCCTGTTTTATTCACCAAAACTGTTCTAAGTGTGCAACTTAGTGCCATCACAAGGCAGAAAATTTGTGTGTAAATTCTGCCCTGTGATACAAGGAGAGGAGGTGTCATTGGCCAAAATGTGTCATACAATGTTTTCAATAGAATTGAACAAATTCATCATTTCTATAGCTTTATACTAGCTATGGTTCTTCAATCAAACAAAAACAGTAATAAACACACATGAACTCATACACATATAGATTCTTGTTTTGAGTATGAAAAGAAGCTACAAATATGCCAAATGATTTATTGACTACAAAAGATATACACAGATATTCAGAAAATTCATTGTAAACATCAAAAGATAAGATTAGAATATAGGCACAAGAGGTGTTTGTTAATTTGTTTTACCTGATTTGAGATTTTAGATAGTGAACGTTTTGTGAGTGTGAGGCCTAAACTGATTAGACAGAGTCTGCAGGAAAAACCTTAAAAAACAACAATGGGAGAGACCAATTGACTCGCACGTGACTTAAATGGAGATGGGGCAGAGGCGGGCAAGAGTGATTAGTTAAATGACAAAAACATCCTCAAGTCAGAGGGCTGAGTGGGGCTGGAGCAAAGAGCATGTTATATTGCGCTAGTTAACATAACCCTTATTGTTTTAATAAATAAATAAATAAAACTTATTTTTATTATCTAGTTTTATTTAAAACTAAATTGTGAAAATATACCAATTATATATATATATATATATAAATGAATAGAATTTTAAACTAAAATAAATGGATTCATATAAAGAGAAAATGTTGGTATTATGTTTATTTTATGATTTTATCTAGGTATAAAGTTGGGAAAAAAAGAGAATATTTTGTGACAAAAATATGTTAGTATTTGTCCCTTTTTTTTATAAAAAAAAATACCAATTACACGCCTCTCTCCAAATAAGTGAGAATGGAAAAAAAAAAAAAAAAAAGTTAGAACAAAAAAGGGAGGCAACAAATTTTTTTTGTTCTTTCCCCTTTGCCCTCACTATATAATCATAATCATAGAGAGAAATAGTAATTGTTTTCAATGTTATCTGTTCTTTTAAAAAAAAATTAATTTTATATCTTCTTTTTAAAATATTCAATCAATAATGTGAACATTTTTATTTTTTATTTTTTTTAAGGTGGGTATGCATAACACCCTTAAGGCATGAGAAATTGCATAAGTGGCTGAATCTAAACTTTACAAGTGGAGTGGCTGTGAGAAAGGGGAGAGGAAGCTTTGGTTAAGAGATTTTGTTTTGGTTTATGCTAAAGGCGTGACTACCTTGGGAATGAAGTGAGATTTGCACTTGACATGGAACTCAAGCACTCACCAAAAAGGGAGATAGTAACTTTATAAGGTCAAATGATATAAGAACACTCCTTGATTGCATGATAGACCACCTTAGAGACATGTGTATCAATTATAATACTTCTGACGTACTTTTCAATGACCAAGACTTCTCTCCCAAACAGTGGCAATGTTACCTATCTACAGGTCGTAGTGCCACGTTGGTGCAGTTCTTATCCTCTAGTCAACAGATAATATCACAGCTATGAAAAGATTCAAAAGATAAAATAATGACTTAACACATGTCTTTGTACTCAGCCATATTCCTCAGAGTATAAGAGGAACATGCAATTGTGCTATTATGAAAAGAACTGAAGTAGATATTTTGAGAATAAAGTAGAGAGTTTATAGGAAGGAAAAACAACTTGATTGTAAGAAATTGATCTCTTTTCACACATAATACAAGTTGAACAGAGCAAGAATGTTACATTCTTGTTCAAACCGTGTTTTTTATCCCTCCTTTAGGGTTTTCCATGTATCTCCTATGTTGCTTTAGTTATTGATGGGACTGACGATATTAGTACCGACGACAAAACATCACAGACGAATAACTGCAGCAGACGACAAAGCTCATGAGCACGAGGATACCATACACGAAGGCAGGCGAAACAGCTGGAGCATTAAGTGTTACCCATAAATACCCCAGGCTGGATAAAACAGCTGTACCTCCAGTTGGAGGAGAATTAAAGCCTTACTATTAAGTGAAAGGCGTTACTTGAAGCAGTATTAAAACCACCATAAATGCTACAACGGCTAGAAGGCCAAGGGGAAATATATAAACCCTCCAAAGAGGCACCAGAAAGAGGTACGAAAAATATAACAGCACATCCGTTCTTTCTTGTTCTAAGTATAATTTCCAAAAAAACTGACTTAAGCATCGGAGCTGTGTTGGCAGGCACCACACCGGTGACCACGTTCACAGGTTTGCCCGTCATCCCCACGTCAAGGACAAGGTTCAGGCTTTTTCCTTCCAATCTCACTACTTCTTGACTGACGAAGTCGCGCTTCATCAGTTATCAATTTCTTCTTCTTGTTTAAATGTGTGCCTTTTTCATGTCTTATCATTACTTTCTTTTTCTTGTTTGAGTGTCATGTCAAAGCTAGCATCTTTTCAAACTTTTTCAGTAGATGTACTGTTAAATAACTTATTTCACTTCTCTATATAATGCTCAAATCTAACTTGCATGTACAATGGGTGTTTTTGAACACTTCAACCACATAGATGTACTTCAGACTAGTGCTACTTAGAGGATCCACATTGATGGTGCTAAATAGCTATATTGCTATTTTTAGTACCACCAAATACCAAAATATGCCATACAATGGTGGAACAAAACCTAAATTTTTTGGTTCCATAGCTAAAAGTAGCTGTGCATTATAGCCGAAAGGTAAAATTTTTTTTATTTGTGTGTTTACACTGCTTTTGATTATTTTACTCATTTTTATTCTTTCTTTTATTCTTATTTATCTTCTTCTGTGTTCACACTGCTATTGTTTGTGTGTTCAAACTGGTATGGTTCTTTTATTCTTATATTATTTCTTTTCTTATTTATTGTTTTTTTATTTGTGTGTTCACTTGTTATTGTAGTAGATATATTATTTTATTGTAATGTTTATATTATTTTATTGTGTTGAAAGCTAAAATAGATCCACTGATATTAAATATTTTGTAAAGTGAGTAAGTAAAATAGATAAAATAGTTTTTTGTGGTGCCAGATAGCTAAAAAAATAGCTCTATCAATATGAATGCTCTTAGGAGTTGATCACTTGATCCACCAATACCAATGTCACAAAAAATTAATCATCAAAATATAAAAATATTATTTTTTTTCCTTTTTCTCCTTGTTGGAATGTGCTCTCTCTCTCTCTCTCTCTCTCTCTCTCTCTCTCTCTCTCTATATATATATATATATTTTTTTTTTTTTTTTTTTTTGAGATAGTGCCGTCTAAATCTTAAATCATGTACTTTACCAAAGAAGATTAAAAAATAAAAACAAAGAAAGAGGAGCAAGCCAAAGGCCCACTTAATTTCCATGATAATCTTATGTTAAGTAAGGATTTTGAACCCAATCCCAATTACCCATTTTTCTTCTTTTTGGAATGGGCCATCAAAGAAAGAGGGAGCTGGCAAAGGCCTACTTAAGTTTCACAGTGAAGTAGGAATTTTGGACCCAATGTCTCAATCCCAATTATTGAGCTCAGTAACAAGTTAGGCTGCCTATGGGCCTAGAGGTCCAATACACAGAGGCTGTGGGCCTTGTGGCCTGTACAACATTTGTAAGAAAGTAGGAGAGTTTACTTCATATTATTGCATGGCTCATTCAGATTGAATTTCAGGAAATTAGGTTCGGATAGCATTTAATACCATGACTCAACTTTGAATACGTTACTTTGACGCTCATAGTTTTAATTTGAAGATACAATTGAATTGTCATTTTGCCACGTTTAAAGTTCTGCTAATAGTTAAGAGAGTCCCCTACGATCTCTAAGCCATCAACCTTGAATAGTCCAAAGGCAATGAGTAAAACAATTACATTTTAATCATATTAACGTTTACTGCTAATACAAATAGAACTCCATAGATTATTTTTACTAAGTCTTAATTGAGATATATGGGGGGTAATGTTGCTTAATTACCTCTCCTATACCCCGTAAAAGTGATGATTTTTGGTACGGGTGCAACCTTTAGTCTTAATTGTAATATATTTAAAGAAGAAAAACTCTCCTATTGCACTTATGGTGGTAAATTTGTGTGAAATGATTTCATTTTGAAAGAGCAAGTAAGCATGGAAGACAAATCGGAGATGGTAGTATATGAGAAAGCTAGAATGTCAAAGTTCAATTTACTGTGTTTCCAAATTGGCTGCTATTGCATTGTTCAAACTCACATTATTTTCAAAAAAGAACAATCAAATTCAACTTCTTAAGGCACCCTACGTTTCTTGGCGTTGAAAGTCATGCATTAGCATTCTAAATAATCCTTTTAGTTGTAGTCCAATACAAAAATTCAACCTCTTCTCTCTCTCACTATTCCCATATTTGTGTGTATATATATATATTGTTAAACTCTCTCTCCCTTCTGATAAAAAGAAACTTGTGCTACCTATACTACAATTTGAATTGGAGGACGAAAGAGATCAAGTAATTAACCATGTCAGGTTCGAAAAGATGGTCAATGGGTTTGAGATTTGTTGTTTTTCTATTCCTCGTACTTTTGGCAATGGCTTCAATGGGAGATTGCATCAGAGAGTTGAAGGAATGGGACTTCAAGAGCACATTTGAAGGACAACTTCCAAGAGGGCCAGTGCCTCCTTCAGGACCTTCTCCATGCCACAACAAACTCAGCCCTTACAATCAAAGTGACTTCTCTCTTCCTAATGATTACGTAATTTGCCCATAACATTGGACATATAGCACTTTTTTTTTTTCCTTTCTGTTTTTGCTTCTGTATTTTGGAAACCTTGGAGAGAACATTATTTAGATTTATTGACTTATTTCTCTTTGATTAATAGGTCAGTTGAGACTTGAGAGGTTAGCTTGTGCAGTGGTTAATTGAATTATTGTACAAATCCCTTGAAATTAGTGGGACTCCAAATATAGAAAGATAGTAGGTAACTTTCATGTTCATTTGTTTGTTCTTTCATTAATAACTTGCAAATAAGCTGCTCTTGCTTATCCTATTCTTTATTCATGGTTATGGATTGTATTCGATTCACCTACTCAATAAATTTGACCCAACTCGATATCTCGGGTTGATTTTTTTGGATTGATGAGTTGGGTTGAGTATATATATTAAATTTGTTTGCTTTACTTATTTTAGACTTTGAGACTTTGCTTAAATTGTTAGTTCCATTTATTTTGATGTTTTGAGGCTTAGTTTTGATAAAATTGAAATATTATACTCAATTATGTAAATTGTAATCATTTATCAAATGACGGATTTAAATAGTTGAATGAAAACCCAAAATTTTTTTCTTGGGCATGACGAAATTATCTCAACGATTCCTATGTATTAGGTTGGACTGGTTTTTTAGAGTTCTTATAGGTTATTAGATTGGGTTGAGTTGAAAATTTCTCACTCCAGGAATGTTCGGCGTAGAATTGAAAAGAATAAGCTGCTTTAATATATTCTGTTTTTCATTCTTAGTTTTTCACAATATGATACAATCACGATGATTCAGAACTTGACATTGAGTTTTCATGTTCGCACTGCCATAATCTTCATGCCATTGTTTCACTTAGCAAGAAGCCTTTAAAGGGTCCAGCCCATCTCGCCCTAGCCTAAGACCCGAGCTGGGAGTGGTTGAGATGGGAGCATCAGATCAGAGCCCAATATGTTACATGAAGCAGGCCCATGCTGCAACTTTGAGCCACTGGCTTCTTTCACCTATAATGAGACTTCCTCACTAAATTATGTGACTGTATATATATGCCTACTAAATTTCAAATCTTTTATTAATCCTTTAAAAAAAAACTTGATTTTTTTAAAATTTATTTTAACCAGGTTCAATCTTTTTTTTTTTTTTTTTTTTTTGGGATAGAAAGTTAGAACCAGTTCAATCATCTAGTCCACCAAAAATTCTCTTACAACAAGATATTTTAGGGTCAATAGGAAAGAAAGTGGAATGGTGGTTGTAACTTGTAATTACTAATTTCCAAAATTCCACCAGCTTTTTTTTTTTTTTTTTTTTTTTTTTTTTTTGTGGCAACTGGAACCCAAATGCAGAATAAAAAAAAAATTTCCAATTCAATTGTTTCTAAACCTTCCCAAAAATAGGTTATACTTGTTGGGACATGTTTGGGATGTTGACTTTTGCATTATTTTTGCCCTAATGAATCAATTTGCATGTTATATCACATCTAAGTCTCAACTCTTATGAAAAATATTTGTGGATTATAAAAAAGAAACATATTTGTGATCCTCCAAGATCATGCATTATTGTGTGGTCATTTTCTTGTAATGCATTTGGGCATTTTCCCATCTCTTTCCTCTCCTTTTTTTTCCTGGGCTTTTTGAAGAAAGATCATGCTGAACCTTCCGGTTCTTTATAGAGAAATAAATCCTTTTATTTAGGGAAAAATTAACACACACACACAAAAGTGTGAGATTTTGTGGTTTGATTTTGGACATGATATATTGACATGTGTGTTTGTATTTTGTACACCACGCAAATTCAGTGATACAATTTTGGACACCGCCCACCAATCCAACTAATCCATGTTCAGCAGATCTTAGGGGAACAAGTATTAGCTAGGCCAAAATGGCCAAGTATTACTGTTTGGTAAAATATGTATAAAATTATCATTGTTTGCGAGATAATTAAGGATTTACCACTTTTTTAAAATTCGAGCTTGTGAAACTCGAGTTTCACAAACTCAAGTTCTATGGAAAATTTTGTATGGAACTTGAGTTCCATAAAAAATAACACAGCAAATTTAAAGACTATTTTTTTTTTCAAAGAACTCGAGTTATATATTACTACATATTTTGCCAGACAGTGGTATATGGCCATTTTGGCCCAAATATTACCGGTGAAAGCAAAAAAAATTCAAAATGCGATAAATTTTGTACCAACTTGACCTTAGAAGAAAATGTTAATAATACCATCAATTTTTTTTTTTTTGAGAAATAAACACATACACGGGAAAGGGAAATGAGTTCTAACACAAAGACACACTACAACTCTACTGAAAAGTTACAATAACTTTTTATAACAAAATGTCATGTTAACAAGTGCCATTAAAGAAATTTTTAATAAACAATTTTAAGAATGTTTTGACATCACTTTCATGAAAAATATAAAAAGCTGTTAAAAATATTAATATTTTTTTTTCATAAAAAGTTTTAAAAAAATATTTTTTAAACCAATATCCTTATCCTATAATAAATAGAGAAAAATATTAATGTGATTTGTGTCATAGGCTCATAATATTTGATTTTTTTTAAATTAATAATAACACAGTAATTTATAGAATTCGTGCAGTTTTATCGGAATATTAGTGAAGTTAGAATAAAAGGGAAAGAAAGACAGGTAAATAAAAAAAATTTAACAAAAATTCTATAAAGCCCCATGCCATTAAATATATATAACATGTCCGCTAATAAATGTATTAATATATATTTCAAAAGCAAAAAATTAAAAAGAAAAAATGTATAAAAATAACTGAGATGTATGCGGTTGATGAGGCGCATCTAACAGTATAGTTCTTAAAAAAAAAAAAAAAAAAAAGACACATATAGTGGCGCATCTGACTTATAAATGATTACTTTCACCAAACTAACGTGTATAGTTCTTAAAAGACATATGGGTCACGATAAGCGACATGCCTAAAAATAAATAAAGTCACATGTCAATAATTTGCCCAAAAAAAAAAAAAAAAAAGAAGAAGAAAAAAAAGCTGCAAGTCTACTTTTAAAAGCATGAATTTATTAAACTAGTTTTGGTCGAAACGTGAATTAAATAATTTTATATTCTTATCAAAACATCACGAGCCGACATGATTGATGCCTAATGTCCCAAACCTCAAGCATTATTTTCTTGCGGGTCGTTTGATAATATTATTCTATTAATGTTATTTGTATTTTTTAAAAATATATGTATATAAAAAAATATGTAATGTTGTTTAAAAACTGAAACATATCTTAAAACATATATATCAAACGGTCCTCAATATCGCAGATGCTACCCCTTCTACAATTATTGTACAATAATAATAAATATACAAATTAAACCAGTAATGAAAAAAAAAAAAAAAAAAACAATAACATTTTTTTGAGGAACAAAAAAAAAAAAAAAACAATAATTCTCATTTAAAAAAAACATACGCACCCACACCAACTGACTCATGGCAATTGTGTGACTCATGTTCATGATTCCAAAAAAAACAATAATTCTCATGGCAATTGTGTGACTCATTTTCATGATTCCAAATGTTATCTTGTAAACATAGTTCCTAGCTTATAATATATGGGACGAAATACGTGCATTTTTATTTCATGTAGTTTAAAATTTCAGCATAATAAAGGAAATGCTAAAAATGTAAATATATATATATATATATGGTGTATAATTGTTTTTAGGAGGATACTTATTTTGTCTTGTATAATTTCATAATATATTATAAAACCTAACTAATTAATTTTTTTTAATATATTTAGGATATTTTAAATGTCTGGTTGTGCTTTCAAGCAAAAAAAAAAAAAAAGTGAGTGGGGGAGATGATTTTTAATACATTTATTCATTAATTTAAAATATAAAAGAAGAAGAATGAATAAAGTTATTTATTTTCTCGTATTATTTTATTTTAAATTTTTTTTGTGTATATAAGTTAATAACATATATATAAATACATATTATGAAATTAAGATCTAATATCATCTAAATCATAGATAACTCTTAACAGATCAAAGAAAAAATAATCAAGATTATGACAAAAGTATGAAAATGTTGATGCATGTTTAATCTAAATAGTAAAAGATGGAACTAGAAATATTGATTTTGTTAATTTCGTCTTATATATTGACATATATTAGCACAAAATTATATAATGATACATATTAGCAAAATACAATTAATTTTTAATCAGAATATTAAGCGGTAGTTAGAGTTGTGGAGCTGTTGATATACCCACCCACACCAATTGACATTCCTTTTATCAAACTAATAATCAATGTCTTGTTAGTAGTTAGTACATATATAGTGATATAGCCAGTGCCATATATACGTCAATTGAATTATAGGGTTTGATCAATGGAAAATTCATACCCCCCGTGATTGATGCAATAATATTGCACTCCCATCAATTTCCTCTTCACTCAGTTTGGTATGACAGTGGCCAAAATAATTAAAATATGACCCCCAAAATAAAAGGATATGTTTCACTCATATATATGTTCTTCTTTCAAATATTTCCGCCGAATTACGTATTGAAATGAAACGACTACCTCTGGTTTGAGAGTAGGAAAAAAGAGTATTCTCTCTCAGATAACTTAAAGCACAAACCAACAGTTTACTTTCATGTGAATTAAGAAAGAGAGGAAAAGGACGACTAATTGGACCATTGGGAATGATTTTGAATTGTTTTTGAAGAAACTGAACAATTACTTAATAGTCTCACTTTCTTGGTCCCACTAGGGAAAATAATGAAGGGTCACACTTAGCACTATTACTATATGCTTGAGAGTGAAAGCCAAAGTGTAGGTTGTATCTGGTGGTGTGCATTGCTGCATATATGATAATATGATATATGTCTGGTCCATTATCATTCTCTCTCAATGGCTTCGACCCCATGTTGGTGATGCAATTCATTTGTTGTACGAGCAATTATGCATCATCAATCCCTTTTTAGGGAATGGAAGACGACAATGGACATACTGCAACAAGAAGATTTTTTATTTTTTTTTATTAATAATAATTTTAAATAATGCCAAACATTGGTAATGATTAAGAAATCTTCTATAAGATCTGAATCATTGCTAAGATGAAAACAAAAAGGTAAAATTTTTAAATTTTATCATCTAATTAATTTCGATGATGGTTATTCAATTCAATCATTGAAGGGTGTTTTTTTCTTTCACTATAATTAGTTTTCAATTTGATCTTTCTGTTGAGTTCTGTCCAATTTTGTTGTTTTGCTTTTGATATTTTTTTGAAACTTTTTAAAATGAGGTCATTTTTATAGACTTAACCATTCAAATTGGACAGAATGATTGCATTGAAAATGAATATAAGCTTAAGAACTTAAATGAAAAATAAAAAACTAAATTGAAAACATGTAAAAATTAGAATGTGTAATTTGTAATTTACTCAAATATATATATATATATATATATATATAATATCAAACTATCAAAATATTTATGGGAATATTGGTTCGTCTCTTTTGTAAAGTAAGAATAAATAATAAAGTGATTTTTTATATAATAAAATGTATTGACTGCTACCTAGTTTGAGCAGGATCATTTGTAAATGGATGGGTGATTGGGTGCTTTTAGCTATTGCAATCCATTTCACCCACTCTAGGATGCTTTTCAGGTGAGTGTTTAGAAGTAATTAAACATGTGTTGACTGAAATAAAAAAGTTTTAAAATGCAAACACGAGCTATGCTGTTCATTTTACCCAGCTAAAAGCAACTAATGATTTGATAGATGTAGTGCATTAGTTTTTATTTTTATCTTTTTGATAGATGTTCATCAGTTGAAGCTTTTTTTTTTTGAGAAAGTTCTTAGTTGAAGGTTAGAAACCACTTCTATATTAAAACATGGATTTTGCTAATGTGTGCCCTTAGGGCACACAATAATTAATCGCTTTTAAAAATATTTTCTCGAAAATTGAAAAAGTATTGACAGTTTTTTTAATTATTAAAAAAATATTTTTAACCGGACCCTTGTAATTATGACCAGTAAACCATAAGCGACCCTACTTGTATTTTTATTTTTTGTCATAGGTTTTCTACCTTCTTTATGATATATTTTTGTTTTTAACAAATGAAGCATTATTTATTTAGAATAGCAATTAAGCAAATTAAGAGGAACATAAAAAATCCCAGAAAAAGTTATTGTAAAAGAGAGATAAAGAGGATTTGCTGCAACCGTGTAGCATTTGCTATATATAAGGTAATGTGACAGCAAAAAAGAAGTGAGTTTTTTTAGATATTTATCACTTCTCTTTGGCTTCCTCCGTCTCACTTTATGATGTGTTATTATTATTTATTGATGAGCTATGATGTGTTATTATTCAGATGTGGATATTGCATTTTAGCAATGTAGCCGTGGACTTAAGACAACCTTTATGTTAATTTTTCTGTCTTACATTACATAGGTTTTCAGTGCAATGCTCAGTGGTTGAAATTTGAGTTGTACAATTTAACGTTATTATAGATGTAGGCCCAACATAGCACGATATTAAATTGATTAATTAATGAGGAGGGCTGTTTGTGGGCTTTGGTTCATGTGGTTGTCGGTGTTCACGGTGCCGAAAACTACAACCCTGAGACTGTCTGCTACGTGCTTAATTTAGATATACCTTGTACCTGAATGTCAAACGACAAGGTTCCTCCAACGTGAGAGGAATATCCTCTTTTCTATGCGTAAATAAAAGTATTTACGTGTTTTATTTAAATAAATTATATAATGTACTTAAAAACTTACCTAACAAAGGACATATATGAATAATTTTTTTAATCATCACATAGTAAGTTGGAGAAAAACTTTTTATTTTTTCAATTTGACCGAAGTTGAATTGAATTATATAAGCAAGACTATTTGTGCGCACCCAAAGAGGCTTTAAACTAGATAGACCAATATTTGAGCTCACAACTAATTTTTATGGTGGGCTTAAGAGTTTCTATTACAGGTGATCCTTTGCCGAGTGATCTAACAACACCTCCTAGTTCAGATGAACTCTCCTTCGCTCTCCTTCGCTCTCCTTGTCTCTTTGCTCTTCTCTCTCTCTCTCTCTCTCTCTCTCTCAACCCCCATTTCTCATTTTATTCACTTATTTATAGCCTCAGCTAAGTGGAGGTGTTATGATTACTTACAGATTTTACTAGTGCAAATAGGGGTCCAATTCTATTGTTTCTAAGTGGATGTTATGTTGGGAACGGTGGTAATGACATTGTAACTGGTTCCACTTTCAAAAGATTGTACGACAGTGATATTCCCCAAGGCAATACCATGCAGCTAAGAACGCAAGACGTTCTCGGCATGCACTCTTCCCATTCACGGAGTAACGTGATCAGCATAACCTCGTCTTTGACACATTTAGAGGGAGCGATGGTCCTGTCTTGGTATTTGGGCTCTAATTGGGTCCGAAGGTGTGTTTGGATCGAGGTCAAAGGTCTAACGGCCTGAGTCTGTGCGTCGGGCCATGGCCCGAAGTTCAACAGGCCTGAGCTTGCACCCCATAAACTATTAGTTTGTTTTTTAGTTAAAATTGTGATCTAGTATTCAGCTGCACTAAATCTGTTAAAATATTTATACGTAAAACCCCCGGAGTTATATAGTAAAAGCTCGTACGTGGTCTATATTGTGAAAGGTCTTTGCCCTGTCATTTCAACCACATTAATTATAGGCATTTTCGTACTTGGACCGCAAATGGTAATGGTGCAACTGATGGTTGATGCAGCTTCATGTGAATGCCAACCTTTGGAGGTGGAATGGAATTTACATTGATAAGATTGTTATAACAACACAGTGACAAATTGTAGTTTCTCCAAAACACTAGAACGCCTTGAATAGTAATGATTTGATCACACACTAGTATTCGCGTTAGTTTGGAGTATAGATGTACTTCCTATTCTTGTAATTTTAAGACTAGTGGAAACATTTTCACACAAAAATCCTCTATTAATCATATGGATTATGATTACTTTAAACTAAAACTCACAAACCAAAGGTACAAATTCTCACAAACAACCAGTACAGAAAAAACTAAGACACTCTTACAAGCAATGCTCACAAAACACAAGCAAAGTATAAACAAATTAAGTTACCTAAAAGTGTTATAAAAAAACTCTCAAACCTCTCTCACAGACAATAGTTTCAAAACCCTAATACATCCAATAATTCTTTCAAACTCATATAATAAATAAATTCATTAACTCGTATGTGCAAGTATCTTTCAATTCCCCCCAAACAAAAAAAAAAAAAAAATACTAAATTATCATTCTCTTGCAATGGCTTCGACAGTTCGACCCCATGTTGGTGACAATGGACATTTCAACAAGAAGATTTTTATTTTTATTTTTATTTTTTAAATTTTAAATAATGCCAAACATTGGAATAATGATTAAGAAATTGTCGATGAGATCTCAATCATTGCTAAGATGAAAACAAAAAGGTGAATTTTTTAATTATATCATCTAACTTTGATGCGTGGTTATTCAATTCAATCATTTAAGGGTTATTTTTCTTCAATTTTACTTTTTTTCACTATTATTAGTTTAAAATTTGATCTTTCTGTTGAGTTCTGTGCAAGTTTGTTGTTTTGGTTTTAATATTTTTTTGAAACTTTTTAAAATGAGATCGTTTTTATAGACTTAACCATTCAAATTGGACAGAATGATTACATCGAAAATGAATATAAGCTTAATAACTTAAATGAAAAATAAAAAACTAAATTGAAAACATGTAAAAATTAGAATGTGTAATTTGCAATTTACTCAATATATATATATATATATATATATTTATATAATATCAAACTATCAAAATATTTATGGGAATATTGGTTCATCTCTTTTGTAAAGTAAGAATAAATAATAAAGTGATTTTTTTTTTTTAATAAAATTTATTGACTGCTAGCTAGTTTGAACAGGATCATTTGTAAATGGATGGGTGATTGGGTGCTTTTAGCTATTGCAATCCATTTCATCCCAAAACTCTATTTGTTAGGACATATGTAGTTGTAAAAAAGCTCTCAAACCTATGTCACTAGACAATTGGTTTCAAAACAAAACGCACTTTACAATAATTGGGTAGAACTCATATGGGTAAAAAATTCAAGAAACAGTGGTTAAGATTAAGTGTTGAAGCCGTCCCCCCCAAGATACAAGCAAGGAAGTGCTAAATTTTAAATCTCTTGACACCTACCTCGACAGATACATCATGTTGGTCGAGATTTCAACAAGAAGCTGTTTTATTTTTAGCCTCGACAGCTGGCTTAACACCTTTTCGACACCTCATCTGGAATAATGATTAAGAAAACAGAATTCCAAGTCTGTTTCAAGTCCAATCCGTGTGAAAACAAAAAGGTGGGTGTGTCTTTGGGACTTTTTTTTCCTAACCCTAGACATATAAAAGGATTATTCAAGGGCCGTCAAATCATTTAAGGAAATCACAAGACAAAGTTGCTTTTTTCACTATTCATGCAAATTGTGATTTGTGAGACAAAGTTCGTGCCCTAGTTCATCTCTGATGATTTGAAGTTTTGCAGTTTTAATATTTTTTCCTGAAACTTTTTAAAGTGAGTCACGTTTTATAGACTTAACCATGCAAAAGGACAGTAAGCCGCGTACTGGGATCCGAAAATCACATATAAGGTTAGTCACGTAACTGGGAGCCGTGCAATAAAATGAGAAATTGTCACTACAAAACAAGTCCAATTGGGTATGGGTAATTTGCAACTGTAGGTTGGTACATACTATATATATACTTATAACTATATGTTGTGATAATAGTGGAGTTTCGGGAAACTATCAAAATACCCGGTGGGAATTTTGGTTATCTTTTTGTAAAGTAAGAATAAATCAAAGTGTTATTTTTTTCCGATAACTTAGTTTCGGTGATTTGTTTGTGCTGCCACGTTGTATTGCATGTTAATTTGATTAATTAAAAACTAGGCTAATTAATTAATCTAAATTATCACAAGGGGTCAACGCGTTTGTGGCCTGTCACTATTATTTTACCATTTTATTTAAATATTCTTTTTTAACCATTTTTTTTACTATTTCTCGTTTTCTCTTGCTCTTCCTCTCTTTCTCCCTCAACCTCTAGCAAACCCATACCCAGCAAAATCACAACAAAAAATCACTTAAATCAAACAAGTACCAGAAATCCACCTGCCACCCCAGCAAAATCACAACAAAAAATCCATACCAAAATCACTCAAATCAAACAAGCAAATCACAACAAATCTAAAACCGATACCCGAACTCCACACCACACCTTCACCACCCATGGTAACCCCCACCTCCACCATCATCAACACCCACCACCACCGCAACCCCCCACCACTACCATCACATCAGTCACAAACCCAACCCCACACACACCCACACTCATCAAACCCACCGCCGCCGTAGCCATCGACCATTGAAACAAAGCAGATTGGACTAAGCACTCCCACGCCGGACCAAGCAAGCACAATCATCAAACCACACTCACGCCGATCTCAACCAACCACACCATGAGAGAGAGAAAAAAACCCAGAGAGAGAAAAGAAACATAATTGATGCTTGGTGAGAGGCTTCAACGATGGCAAGAGAGTGAGATGAGCCTGTGTTCGTGTGAATGAGAGAGAAGAGAGAGGCTTGAAGCTTCAGTGATGGAGAGAGACAAAATGAGAGAGAAATATGATATTTAGAATTAAATAATATATTTTGTTTTACCATTTAGCTACAGTGCCACTATAGCTGAATGGCAAAAAAATTTGGCTTTTTATAATTGTTCACTTCGGATGCTGAGCTCCATTTGAGCCTAAATGCTAAAACACCTTTGCATTTGGCATTCCCCCTTTCCACTGCTGATGCTCTTAGAAACCAATTCTATATTAAAACATAAATTTTATAAAATTACAAATGCTTAGGGCTTGACAAAATTTTATAATATTTAAATGACATAAAGCTTTGGCTTTGTAATTATGACCAGTAAATCACAAGCGACCCTACTTGTATTTTTATTTTTTGTCATAGGTTTTCTACCTTCTTTATGATATATTTTTATTTTTAACATATGGAGCATTATTTATTTAGAATAACAATTAAGCAAATTAAGAGGAACATAAAATAGCCCAGAAAAAGTTATTGTAAAAGAAAGATAAAGAGGATTTGTTGCAACCGTGCAACATTTGCTATATATAAGGTCCGTTTGGATAGAGCTTATTTTTACTGAATTGAAAATTGAAACTGAAAATACTGTAGCAAAATAATTTTTTAATGGTGAATAGTGCTGCGAGACCCATTTTTAATAAAAAATTGCTGAAAAAGGACGTGAACAGTGCGCGCACAGTGCACGCACAGTGCGCGCATAGTGCATGCACAGTGTGCGCCTGCCTCCTGTCCCCCAGCAGATCCGGGAAAAAAAAAAAAAAAAAAAAGGTAAAACTTAAACGCAAAACGTGGCTGTTGGATCCAAACCCACACAAACAGGCACATAGGGTAATGTGACAGCAAAAAAAAAAAGTGAGTTTTTTTAGATATTTATCACTTCTCTTTGGCTTCCTCTGTCTCACTTTATGATGTGTTATTATTATTTATTGATAAACTATGATGTGTTATTATTCAGATGTGGATATTGCATTTTAGCAATGTAGCCGTGGACATAGGACAACCTTTATGTTAAATTTTCAGTCTAACATAGGTTTTCACTTCAATGCTCAGTGGTTGAAATTTGAGTTGTACAATGTAACGGTTTCAAAAAGAACAAAAGTTGTACAACGTTATTATAGAAGTAGGCCCAACATACCACAATATTAAATTGATTAGTTAATGAGGAGGGCAGTTTGTGGTTGACGGTGTTCACGGTGTCAAAAACTACATCCCTGAGACTGTCTGCTACGAGCCTTAGATGTACCTCGTACCTGTATGTCAAAGAACAAGGTTCCTCCAACGTGAGAGGAATCTCCTCTTTTCTATGCGTAAATAAAACTATTTACGTGTTTTATTTAAATAAATTATATAATGCATTTAAAAACTTACGTAACAAAGGACATATATGAATAATTTTTTTAATCATCACATAAATTGGAGGAAGTTTTCATTAAATTAGTTTAGAGATAAACTTTTTATTCTCTCTATTTGATTGAAGTTGAATTGAATTATATAAGCAAGGCTATTAGGTCGTCTCTTAGCTAAACTTTGATCTAGTGTTCAACTGCACTAAATCTTTCTAAAATGTTTACACGTAAGTGCTGTCGGAGTTATACGGTAAAACCTCGTAAGTAGTCTGTGATGTGAAAGGTCTTTGCCCTGGCATTTCAACCACATTAATTATAGGCCTTTTCGTACTTGGACCTGCAAATTAATGGTAATGGTGCAACGAGGACTGGCCGGGCACATATATAACTGATGGTTGATGCAACTTCACGTGAATACCAAATTTTGGAGGTGGAATGGAATTAACCATTGATAAGATTGTTTTAACAACACTGTGACAAATTGTAGTTTCTCTAAAACACTAGAACACCTTGAATAGTAATGATTTGGTCACAGACTAGTATTCGTGTTAGTTTGGAGTATAGTCTGTATAGATGTACTTCATATTCTTGTGATTTTGAGACTAATGGAAACATATTCGCACAAAAATCCACTATTAATCATATGGATTGTAATTACTTTAAACTAAAACTCACAAACCAAAGGTACAAATTCTCACAAACAACCAGTACAAAAAAAAAAAACTAAGACACTTAGAGCATCTACAACAATAGAGTTAAAAATTTAGTTTTTTAGCTTTACCAAAAGTTACTTTATCTATTTTACCTACACATATGTTGCAGCAGTAGATCTATTTTAGCTTTCAACATAATAAAATAACATAAATATCACAATAAAATAATATATCCCCTACAATAAAATAATATATCCCCTATAATAAAATAATATATCTCACTACTCAAAAAACATTCACAACACCAACCACAATAAAATAATATTTTTTTTGTTTAGCTGTCATGGACAGTGCACATCTATCTATAGATGTGCACTGTAGCTATGGAGCTAAAAAAAAAAAAGATTTAGCTCCACTACTAGAGCATGTTTTTTGATGTTTGAGAATTTAAAAAATACCAATATAGCACCACTGCTGTGAGTGCTCTTACAAGCAATGCTCACAAAATCAAGCAAAGTATAAACAAGCTGAGTTACAAAAAGTGTTATAAAAAAAAAAAAAAAAAAAAAAAAAAAAAAAAACCTCTCAAACCTTTCTCACACACACCAAAGTTTCAAAACCCAAATACATCCAAGAATTCGTTCAAACTCATATAATAAATTAATTCATTAACTCGTATGCGCAAGTATCTTTCAATCCCAAAAAAAAAAAAAAAAAATACTACCACGTAACACCCCCACACAAGAGGGAGAAATTATTCAGTATTCTAGTGGACTATGTCACTTGTCTACCATTTCATTAAAATACTTCCACTTATTTAAAATTGTTGAGTCACTAATCAGTTTTTGTTTTATATATATATATATATATATATATTTTTTTTTTTAACTCAGCAGTTTTAAACAGGTGTGAGTCTTTTAGTGGAATGGTGGACTACGTCACTTGTCCGCCATGTGGACCTTATAATTTCTCCACAAGAGGATTGCCTTGGACAGAGCCCTCACCTAGGACTAAAATCTCCAAATCAATACCTATTTATTAATTTATAAAGCTTGAATTTTATTTTTTAATAGAAAAATTAAGAATGGCCAATGACCTCTTCAACAAGGAAAACTATTTCCTTCCTTAACAAGGAAAATCATTATCTTCCCCACCTTTCGTTCCACACCAAAGAAACTAAATCCAATTAAAGATTTCGAGGCAATTTGTAATAGAAATACAATATATTTGATGTATATTGTTGGGCTCACTTTTAAGTTCTTAAAACTTATCAAAGTAGTAGTTATGGACCTTATGGTTGTTTTATATGCTAGAATGAGGGTCGCCAAGCCCTGAATCAAAAGCTTCACCGTTAGGTTTTAGTACTTGTTGTACATATTTTTTTGAAAATGTACAAAATCTTTAGCAATGAAATAAGTTCAATACAAAAAATCAGCAACAAGAGCAGAAACCCAAATTAAAGTTTAGGAACAATCTCACTAAATTATAGAATCACACAATGCATCGTCTTTGGGGAACAATTCCACAGAATTAGACTGTAATCTCGAACTTTGTATCTGACGCATT
This sequence comes from Castanopsis chinensis, assembly GCA_032878915.1. Classification (NCBI taxonomy): domain Eukaryota; kingdom Viridiplantae; phylum Streptophyta; class Magnoliopsida; order Fagales; family Fagaceae; genus Castanopsis; species Castanopsis chinensis. The sequence continues at coordinate 2,203,308 of JAVQMG010000071.1, forward strand.
TCCACACAACAAGAATCAGAAACAACCTTGTATAAAGAATTTCCTTAATGATCAAAAGAGAAATTCAAAGAGCCAAAGAGACCTGTGGGAGACAACAAGAACACACTTAAGAAAGACAAGAAGTCAGAGAAGTCAAATAAGTCTGTTCGTGTGTGTTTGAGAAACCAAAGTAATCTGATGGGAAAAGTGTCTAATGGTCTCTAATAGCTAAACCGGATTCATAGGATAGAGACAAGACGTAATGTGTGTGTGATATAGATTATGTACATACCTAATCTTGGTCTTCTAGGTAAAGATACTAAGGGAAGTCCATAATATATAGTATATTAATTGAAATAGAAGCACACTTCTAATTGTGTGTGGGACACAAAAAAGTTCTAAAATATTGTTTTTAATACTTTATTAGTTTGTACATGTAATGTCCTTCATTTGGTATGGATCTATTTGTTAGTTGGATGCATGCCTGATGAGCACTGTTTAACCTACCTCATAAATAGGGCCAAAATGGACTTTCGCCATTTTCATGAAAAAAAATCAGCATGTTGCCTCATTTCTTAAACTAATTAGGAAAATGTCACTCTTTTGAAACTTGATTTTCTTAAATTCGAGTTAAACCCTATAGCGACGTTTTAAGGAGCTTATAATGACGTTTTAAGGACCCTGTAGTGACATTTTAAGAACCCTATAGTGACATTTTGTAACTCGACCTCCATGAAATCGAGCTATAGGTAAAAAAAGAGAGAAAAACTTGCATGTAACTTGATTTCATGGATGTCGAGTTACAAAACACCACTATAGGACCTTAAAATGTCACTATAGGCATCTTAAAATGTCGTTATAGGGCTCCAGATTTTTTTTTTTTTTAAAACTCGATTTTGAAAAAATTGAGTTTCAAAAGAAGGGTATTTTCCTAATTAGTTTGGGAAATAGGTCATTTGTCCATTTTTTTTGCGCCAAATGGGCATTTGTCCATTTTCACCTTATAAATAGTTTAAACATTTGGAAAAGCTAATGATTATCGAGCAATTACTAATTGACTACAACACTTCAATTTGTAGTACTTTGTAAACAAACCAACCATTTATGTAGTGTCATATGATGAGGTTTACAATGAGGATATCTAAGCTTATGAGTGGTCTAGCTCGTTGGGAATATGGAATTTGTGGATGCTGTTGTAAGCTAGCTTGTTATTTTCTCCTCTTTGTTCTGCGCCTATAACAGTCCTCCCCACTCCCTACCGCTTAATAAATCTGTTTAAGTTTGCCTTACATATTCAAAGTCAAGGAACCCCAATCAGCTCACCTGTGTCTCATGGTGTGTGAATGGCCTTTGGTGCTTTTTTCGGTGAGCTTATTGTTATTAGTTTATTGGGTTTTAAAAATATACTCGATAATTTTACAATTGTCTGTTAGAAACCCCAAATTTGCCTTAAGTTTTTCCAAAAAATTCCACTCCACCCTATTATAGGCTTTACTCAAGTCAAGTTATAGGGCCATGAATCTGGTTATTCCTTGTCGTTTCTTTTTTAGGCGGTGTAGTGTTTCAAAAGCAATAAGAATATTGTTCGATATAAAGCGATCTGACATAAAGGCGCTTTGGGATTTAGACACTAGTTTTGGGAGGATTATTTTAAGGCAGTTGGATATGGTTTTGAATATGATTTTATATATAACATTACATAGGCTAATGGGACGGAAGACTTTGGATTTTTCCGGGTTTTTTATTTTTGGGATTAGGGAAATAAAGGTATGGTTAATATGTGGGGGCATGGTACCTGAATTTAGGACTGAAAGAGTAGCACTAATGACCTCAAAACTCAAAGTATTCCAATTAGATTTATAAAAAAGGGGCGGCATACCATCCAGTCCTATAGCAGTCATGGATTTCATTTGCTTGAGAGCTTGCTCAACCTCCTTAGCCTTGAAGCTTTAAGTAAGTTCGACATTCATTGTTGGAGTGACCTTGGGCTCAATTCCTTGCAAGATGGTATCAAAATTTGAAGGGTTTGCCGAAGTAAAAATGCTTTTGAAATAGTCTACTAGTACCTCTCCAATTTTCTGCTCATCCTCCACACTTGAGCCATCATCCAACACAAGCTTGGAAATAAAATTCTGTCGGTTTCTATGAGTTGCTCGGCTATGGAAATAGCTTGTATTAAGGTCCCCCGACTTTAGCCATTCCACCCTTGATCTCTGCTGCCACAAGCAATTTTCTTTGACCATTAGTTCATACATTTCACCTCTTAAAATCCTTACTTGTTCATGATTTCTTCCCAACTTTGAAAGCGCCTTTGCCTGAGCAAGAAGTTTTTTCTTTTTGGCAAGTGACCTCCGAATATTACCGAAATGCATCCTGCTCCAAGATTGTAATTTGGTTTGACACACATCCACTTTATGAATCAGATTGTCCATTGGAGCACCTGTTGTGTTACTCTCCCAAGCTCTTTGAATAACTCCATTACAAGTTTCATCTCTCATCCATATAGCTTCAAATTTGAAAGGCCGTCGTTTTTTTTTATAGAAACAAGTGTTTTCATCGTCTGAGCACACCCACAAGGGTGAGTGATCTAACAAGGATCCAACAATATGGTGTACCCGGACAGTTGGAAAAAGCTGAGTCCATGATGGTGTGGCTACTGCCTTATCAAGCCTAATCCACGTTACTACCCCGTCAAATTGGTTATTGCACCAAGTAAATGGAGACCCCACAAAACCAAGGTCCCTAAATCCACAAAAATCTAGCGCTTCTCTAAAAGCAACCATTTGTCTCTCCAGTCGACTTGCACCACCCGTCTTTTCTTTCGCTTTAACTATTTCGTTGAAATCGCCTATGCATAACCAAGGGAGGTCGATTTGTAAGCAAAGGTGTTTAAGTAGTGCCTAAGAATGTTCTCGGTTGGCTGTAACAGGATTTCCATAAAAACCTGTAAATCGCTAGGCGTCATCCAAACCTAGGTTGAATATTGCGTCGATGAATGTCAGTGTGGAATTGAGTACATGAAGGTCAATCTCGTTTTTCCAATACAAAACTAGGCCGCCCCCTGTGTTGATTCTTGGTACAATGAACTAGTTGTCAAATTGAAGCTTTGTGCAAAGCTTCTTTAGGAAGTCATCCTTAGCTCTGGTTTTCGTGAGAAAAACAATTGTTGGGGAGTGATTTTTCACCAATTAGGTGAGTTCAAGAATTGCATGTGTTTACCCCAAACCACGGTAGTTCCATCTTATGCAATTCATTATGTTCGACGGGGCTGATCAACAGCCACAACCGTTGCAGGGAGAGGGTAGTCATTGTTTGTTTAATTGATTTGATCATTATATTCAGTTAACTATTTTGTGTAATGATTAATTGGTCAATTTGTTGAGTTTTTTTTTTTTTTTAAATGTGTTTTCAAGATTTGGGGTTTTTTGATATAACTTTATGCTTAAGCCAATTTTGTGATTTTAAAATGCAATTGAACTTTTCCTCATTGCATTAGAGCATGCATCATGTGTTGATAGTGTTCATGCATCATATATATTGTTTTTTTCTATATTATTTCTGTTCTAACTAGTAGTCTACCCTTGGGTTCTTTTTTTTTTTTTTTTTGTCTTTTTTCTCTTTTCTGTCTTTCCTTTTTGATCTTTAACATCATGTCTAGGAAGACTAGAGCAAATAGGAAATCCTCCTCTTCTTCTGTCCCCACCTTTGATAGTGAGAGGTTCCTTAGTGAGAAAAACCAGGAAACCTATGAGAAGCTGAACATTCATAGGAATGTCTGGGTTGAGAGGAAGGTAGTGTTAGATGAATTAGATGGTGAGATTCAGAGAAATTTTGAACATAGAGGTTGGCTTCCTTTGTTGGACATTTCACATCCCCCTCCAACTGTCTTGATTAGAGAGTTCTACACGAACCTCTCTATCCACTCCTATAATTCCAACACTCTGGTGAGGAGTTGGATACGGGGTGCAGAGTACACCATTACTCCTTCGGTAGTGGCTGATGCTCTTGGGGTATCTTTGGTTTAACATCCTGTTTATCCTTACGATGAGTCTCTACCCCTTGAGGACATTATGTCATATCTTATTGGGACTTCTATCCAGTAGGGTTCTAATCCTTGGATCACTTCTCACGAGTTGACCGAGATTCATTATCTCTTTTTCTAGATTTCTTGCCATTCCATCTAGCCTATCTCTTACCTGCACACTATTCCTTTGGAGCAATGTGCATTTTTGTATGCGCTTGTCATGGAAGCTTCTATGAGTTTCCCTCATCTTTTTATTCGTTCTTTGATTTAGGTTCATAGGAGTAGTTCTACAGCTCATAGTCTGTTCTTTCTTATTTTTATTCATCGGATTTTATTACATTTAGGATTAGATAAGTTTTCGACATCTGAGCCTGTTCATATTATAACTTTTATAGGTGCCACTTTTCTTAGGCAGAGGGCTGCTCAGATGTGAGCTAGCTCTAAACATCCTAGAGGAGTTTCTTTCTCTGGTGCTCCTCCTCCTCCTCCTTCTTCTTTAGGTGATCTTGTTGCAGATGCATATGTTGATTTGATCGCTGCTGCTACTTCTACACCTTCTACTTCATATGTTTCTAGCATTCGTCATGATTTGGACACTGTTATGATCGTTCAGGTGGCTCATGGTTAGCTTTTGGTGGATGTGCTTATCGAGCTTTAGGCTTTGAGAGTGAATTTAGCGAGTATTAGACAGTCACCTCCACCGCCTCCTTTTGACGATGAGTCTTTTGTGCCCTTTGACAATTCGTCACAAAAAGGAGGAGTACATATGGAGAGGAGATTTTGTTGATAAGGGGAGATTTAGATTGTATCTAGGTGCTTCATCATGTATTTATATTTTTTGGCTAATGATGTATTTTGCTTTATTTGAGTTGTCTATCATAGGGAGAGATACTATGATGTGTTTATTTCTGTTTCTTGTTTCACATTGTGCTACATTAATTATTGATTTATATTTATGAGGTTATTCATGATATATGTCTTGTAGTTTATGATTATGTGAAATCATGAATCTATTTTGTTTACTTGTATTTTTCACACATGCATTTATGTGTTTGTTAAGCGTTACAAGAATATATAAATTGATTCAGTCATGCTGTTGTCTACACTTGCAATTGATAGATAGTAGTTAGGTTGAATTTATTTTTGTTGGGCAATGTTTTGTAATTGGCTGTTTTTGTAACTTTGAGCACTTTGTTTAGTTTGTGTTTTATCATGGATTGCCAAAGGGGAAGTTTGTTGGGTTCTAAGACTTTATGTTCAAATGTATTAGAACTTCATTTTGTAATATTGCAAACCATGATCAAAACGTTTGGTGTTGTTTTTAGACTTGTTCAAAGTATGTTTATGTGTAAAGATGGAATTGAGTGCACTGCAGCATATACTGTGTAAATCTGTCTGACTCGATCGATTGAAAATTAGACTCGATCGATCGAAACTTGTGCAGATTATTTTTTTGCAAAATTTTCCAACTCAGCCTAAGCTCGTTTGACGTGTAGGGTTTTATGTTTTGCCTTAAGTATAAATGAGAAAACCCTAGCCACGTTTTTATGGTTGTTGCAGTTGTTGTTTATGCTATGTATGTGAATCTCTTGTGAGATCTAGAGGTGTTTGCCTTCACATATACTAAGGGTAATCAAGAATCAAGATCATGTCAAGAGCTTGATGATCATTCAGTTGCTACATTAAGAGCTTAAAGATACACAAGCGGGAGTGCTTGTACTTGCTGTGAATCTAAGAAAGAAGTAATCCGTGGACTCTGAGCTGCCACGTGATTGTGGTAGTAAATTTCCTATTCGAGGTAGCACTAGGATGTTAGTGGCCTAAGTTGCTATTGTGTAAACTTTAATTATTTCATAGTGGATCTTCTTTTACCTTGAGGATAGCTAGATTAAATCCTTCCTAGGTTTTTTACCGGTTCAGTTTTCCTGGGTTATCATATTTCTGCACTTGTCAATGATATGATTTATTTGTGTTAACCTAAAACTGAATAATTTACCTAAGTTAATCATTTGCATGGCTAAATAACTAGGTTAATCTGTTTGTATTTAAAGGGTCTAAAAATGTATACCATCAAATTTAATATTTGAATTGATCTTATAGCTATATGAGTATGACCTCCAAATCAGCTATTGCCTTAGAAATCAGCTATCCTAGAGTCAAGTTTGTAAGTGCCGAATAGGTGATTAGACTAAAAAATAGTAGTTATGGTCTGCTTAATTTCTTCCATATGGTCAATGTTAGCTGTTAGGTGAAATTATGTGAATTCGTTATGGGGTATATTTTAAATTAGGTTTATGCTCTAACCTCTTATCGAATTTTCCAATTAAGCTCTCGCAAGCAACTCTCATGCTGTCAAATGATCAGACAAGGATACTCACTCATGTAGTTAATAAAAAAGAGAGAGATTAGTGCTTGAATGGAAACAACACATTTACATTTTTTTTTAGAGATAATTACAATATATTACTAACCCGCAGCTCGAACTCTTTCCCCCCAGACCCCTAAGCATTTTGTGCATGAAGATTTGCCAATTCAACTACAATGCCTTTGACCACATTTACTTGTTGAAATAGGTTAGAAAATGAAGGCAAATGTAAATAAACAAGCCCGCCTGTAGAGGAAAACAACATTTGGTTTTTTAGCCACATCAATTTCTCTGTCAGATGGCAATAAATTGAGTATTTTTATTTTTTAATTTTTTTTTGGGAGAAATTCTAATATCTAGAGAATTAAAGACATAAAAAAATTTCACAATTATTGAGACGATAAGTTGTGATTAAAACAATATTATTTTCTTATGGACTAATTGGCCATTGTTAATTCGACAATTGTAGTATATACCAATTATAACATAACATTTTATCAGTTTAAAAAAAAAATTTGTAAAAATATTTTTGGTTTTTAGATTTATGCATTTCATTATTGGCCGAATAAGGTTCACTTTATTGAAGCTAATTCTCTGACCCACAATTTAACTTCTTGGACATCTTTCATTTATTTTTGTTGGATCTATTCCCATTCGTCTCCAGGCAGGGATATGGGCCGGGAGGAAGGATATTTGCCACTGATCAGTATGACTAATGGAACTTAAATACTAACCCACCTCATAATCTAAACAAACACAAGCTAGCTATTTTAGAATTATTAACAATATGTACATAGGAATATTTTTGAATGAAGGATGGCTCTTCAACAACCAATAAGTCCCAATAACTGTAAATCTTAGGCATCCGCTTATCACTGTCTATTGGAATATCCTTTGTTGTGCTTTTGGAAAAGCGTAATTATTTGTAACACTGTTTGTAGTAAAATTAATAGTATTTTTAGCGCTTTTTAAAAAGTAACAGTAGATAGAAAAATTTTTAGGTATTCTCGGAGTACTATAAATGTGTATTTCTCTCTCTCACATAAATGCTGAGTTTCACTATGAATTTAATTAGTGAGACTCGCCATTCATGTAAGAGGAGGAAGTACGCATTTATAATATTCCGAAAATACACAATAATTTCCCAATAACATGATATGTTATAATTAAAGCTATATCAATTCATTCGGGTGACTGTTGATATTATCATTATATACCTCTTTCTTTAAGTCATATTAAGTGAAAATTCTTGTCTCTCCTGTCTTTTTCGCAAAATAGAATCGATGATAAGTGGGGGGGAGATGGTAGATAGGACAGGTAACATGCATGTGAGGGGTTGGAGTTGACAAAAAGGCCAAGCCCAATTTCATTTTTGCTCTCATCAGTATTTCAGAATCACACGAGCCATCTAACCTGACTTCCTACGCTTTCTTTCTCAATCTTACTCTTCAGTCTTAGTCATGATTCATGACTACACACCCCCCCCCCCCCCTCAACTTTTCCATCTACTCTCTCTCTCTACTTTTGAGGACACAATTACCCTTGCACTCTCTTTTCTATTTTACAAGGCAGGTTGTTGTTACGGTGCAAAGGCAAGCACATGCACACACCCTCAGCGATATTATGTGTCACCAGTGAGTCAAAGCTTTTCACGTGCCACGTACAGGTTGCAGTTACACATATACAAACTCTCACACGCTTTAGTTTCCTCAGGATATTTGGTTTCTTATCTCTATAAAAACTAGGTTGGTCCTCACCGTAGAACACACCTCGATCATATAGGTGGTCACTCGGAATTGGTGTATCAGTGGCCTCAGGGACCAGGTGCTTAGCACTTCTTCATCTACTTTGTTCAAACCAACTTTTTACTTTCCTTTCCCTTTATAGTTAAACAAATTGTTTTGCTTTTCTTTGGCTTGATTTGGACCATGTCACTAACATGTTATTTACTGCTTTCAGAAGGTTTCTAAGGTGACAGTTCAACCAAGATCGAAGTGTGTTCAGATGGAGTATTGGTGTGTGGATCCATGCTACGCTTTGTCAAGTGAGTAGTCTTTTTGCGGATTAACCTTTGCTTCGTTGTCTGTTCGACCTTGAACATATTAGCCGGTCAGTTAATTAACACTATAGTCACGAAAACCCTAATCGAAATCACTTTTTGTTTTGTACTATTTATAGAAAGTGGGCCAGTTTTTGGTTCCTACGCTTATGAATTTTCCCTATAGATGAAGTTGAGTGTGATTAGTACCATCAGCTTACAACTTTTTGGGGTTCGAGCTGATAGCCCAATGGTACTGACACCTCTCTGGTGCAAGGTTTCTAGGGTTTGAATCCTTGATGATGAGCAGCATGACCAGAGTAAATGGTTCTGATATGCATGTATATGCGTGAGACTAAATATAAGTATTTTATGTGGTACAGTTAGGTGGTTAGACACGCTTTATATGACTTGCAGCTGCACTAGAAATTAGTAATATTGTAATTAAGGAATACAAGGGGTTTAATTACTTTGTCAATAACAATAGATAATTCATTTTTCCAATGATTACAATATTTAGGAACATATTTCTGTTATTGGATCAATCGAAAGCATATATAGATTTTGATAAGGATCCGGTTAATATATGCTCTAAGGGCACATATTAACTCATTTATTTTTTAAAAAAAATTTCTTGAAAATTAAGAAAGTTATCAAAACTTTTTCAATTTTAAAAAAAAAAAATTTAAAAATGATAAATTATTGTGTGCCCTAAGGGTACACATTAATAAAATCCTTTTGTTAAATAGGAGAATAAGCTGCTGATTCCTTTCTTGTAGTCAAAACATTCAGATGTTTTTGGATATCTAGATTTGGCTGTGGTAGAATATGTATGGAAAAAGTTTTAGGTTTCGATCCATATTTGTTGGAGGGTTATGGGTTAATATTAGTGATATGGTGCAAAGCAATCAAGGGAGTTTAAGGCATGAACTAGAAGCTCCATCATAGAATAGTTATGGTTATCTAACCTATGGTGCACACACGCGCGCACACATATATATATATATATATATATATATATCATATCTACTTAATTAATCGTTTACATAGGATATTCAATATTGTCTTTTTTTTTATCGACCGTATTGTCTTATCTAATATATATTTTGTAGTAATAAATGAAGGGTTAACATGAAGTAGGTATGGTAGATAAAAATGTGTGAACCGCATGTTGAGTAGTAGGAAGGGTTGAAACCAATCACGTGCTAGTGATTTTACCTGGGTCCATAGGATAGCAAACCATAAAAGAGAAAACCTCGGTACCTGCCCTAATTTAAAAGAGAGAGCCTTTTTGGTACACAAAGTTTGGAGGAAGAGTGTCAATGAAGTTAGTTTATAGGCATTAATCCCAAGGCTTACCTAATGATTTGTTAGTAAACTCTAGGGAAGCAAAGTATGCAGGTAGGAGTAGCAATGTTGCTGCCCATCAGTTGGCTAGGCACGCTAAATTAGTTTCAGATGATGTTATTTAGGTGGAAGACAACCCCCTGTAATTGTAAACCAAGTGCTCTTGGTTGTAGCTTCAATGGGCTGTTGCCCATATTAATGAAATCTCGTATGAATTGACTATCAAAAAAAAAAAAAAATTAGAGGAAATCATTTGTTGGCCCGGTGAACTTCTTTCTTATTTCTAAAAAGGTGTATAAGAGCAATGAGGAGTACCTCTCTCTTCTCTTTTGTTCATTTTACTGGGTTAAAACATAGTTTATGTTAACGGGCACCTTTCGTTAATTATAATTTTTTTTTTACTTTTTTTTGACAAAATTTGTCTTTTTATCAGTTTATGTTATTTTTTCAGTTTTATAAGTATTATTTGGTGTTTTTTTTTTGGACTTTTAAACAAAATTTTTTATCTTTTCTGCACTTAATAAGCACGAGGAGGTGCTTGTTAACATTCCCCTAAAACATAATATCCATTCATCCAAAAAGGAAAAAGCTGAGTACTTTCAAGACTTATCTTATTTGGTAGGTTGATTTTTCTAAAGGTAATATACATTCTCAGTGGTAAATAGAATAGGATAACACAAGCAAAATATATAAAGTCTCGCTCTCTCTGTCTCTTACATCAATATGTATAAGAGAGAGAGAGAGAGAGACGAAAGTGGTTTGACTAGGTAGCAGAACCTCTGGCTGGTAGTAAATGTAAAACTTCTATGTGGGTGGATACTAGCTCATAACCCACCAGAAGAGTTGAAAGACAGACCAGTTGACTGAACACAAGTGTACACACCTTCCCTCTTCCACCTAAGAGATAAATAGAGAGCAATATTATGTATAGTTGTATCCTGTGCACAAAATTTTTCCTTGACTATTTAGATTGAAAAAAATTTATAAAAATATATATGAATAAAAAAATATATAAAATATTGTTTAAAAACTAAAAATAGTTGTTTGAAAATATCTCCTACACATTCCATTACTTTCATGGTTATATACTGTCAACATGCTTAAATATCCGCCACAATACTTTTTATCTTTTTTTGATTGAGCCCCGTTACTATTGAAATTGTAAAAGGTGACCCTACATTAATGTTGTGAACATTGATATACCCGTCACTCTAGTCCTTTACTTCCTAACTTCTAGGGACCTTTGAAAAGTAGCTAAATACTTCATAGCTAGTGGACCTGACTGACAATCTCCTCTAGATTCTTGGCTTTTCTAGCCTATACTTTTTGCAGTCTGGACACTCAATTAACAATGAGTTCAAATTTGGCGGGATCTGTGCTCATGGTTCGTACTTGTTTTATTTAAGGAGTAATGCCAGACACTTTTAAAAATATATAATTTTGTGTCAAAATTCGTTAGAAAAAGAATTGTAAATGGTGAAAATGCATTCACACACTATCCATCGTCACACATTTATTAATCACAATTCACTATGTGAAAAATTGTATTACAAAATTGTGTGAGTTCATACATTTTCATAACATTACTCTTTGTTTGAGAGATGTTGATATTTTTGGAGAACTTTCTGGTAAATGAATGGTGATAAAGCTTGTTGTCATCGCCAAAGCCAAAAGTCATAAACGGACACGGCCAAATTAATTATTGTACATTGATTCTAGCTAGAAATACCCATCTAATCAAAAAAAAAAAAGGAGCTAGAAATACGCACATGGAGTGGACCAATATCTTTTCCTTTTTTGGCAAACAGGGTATTGAATTAAAACTTAAGTGGCATAGGCCACCTGATTACAGATACGATCCTGGGTCGAAAATAACAAAACACTCCTCCATGTCAGCACATTTGTTGCCCTCCCTCTACTTCTGTACTAGTACTGATCAATTCTTTAGTATTCTTTTTGGGCCATTAGATCCAGTTGTGAGTTCAAACCATCTTTGTTTATGTTTCAAAACTCATGGTGTTACGTGTAAATTTATTAATTTTAAAAAAAATATTGTTCATAGGATACCGCATGTTAGTTTGCATTTGGATGAGCCATTTAGATTTTTTTTTTTTTTTTAGAGTTTTAACTAATGGTGTCCGCTCTTGATAATAGCTTTTTATCATCAGACTAAGACACCAATCAGTTTTTAGTGTAGACAGAGATTAAATTCCAGATCCTTTATACAATTATTAGAGATTTTACTGGCCAATTGAGCTATTTAGATTACTTATTTAGTTGAAAGTTTGTTTATACATTTAAAATGTGAAATTCTAAGAAATGGTACATAAATAGATTAAGCTAAAAAAATTTTAGTATGTGATTAACCATACCTAGAATATTAAAGACTAGCCAGTGGTAAGGTGGAACTTACAACGAATGTGAGGTATGAGCAAGAGGGACTATTCATTTGACAAGGATTTGCATGGAAGCGTCACCACTTTTGGCCCTTCTATATGTTTCGTGGACCACAGTCAGAAATCATCACCAAGAAAGTTAAAACAAATTAAGACCCAATCAGGTTTGAATCTCTCTACTCTACATATATGACTTCTTCTTATTTATTTATTTTTTTGTGTGGTAAGCATATATATGTAAATATATATATATATATATATATATATATATATAAAACTTTTGCTAAAGAGGGTACCAGTAGGTCAAGGAGAAATAAATGGTCCTGTGTGTCAACAGGCTTTCCCTTTCTCAAAGACAAATTCTATACAAAAGCTCTTACTGGTTTCATAAACTCACAACCACATCAGTCAAGAGCATATTTGACACAGAGTAGTCTCATGAGTTGGTTTCCTTACCAAAGTTCGATAGACAGGTTACAAATATATCTATAATTAAGGGAATAGAATGAAAATATATTTTTAAGAAATATTTCATATATTTAATTCTCCTATGAGTTTAAAGAAAAGGAATATACTAATGACTAGTAGAAAATGCTATTAATTGCACTATGTTTCTTTCTAATCATTTTTTTAGTAGTGGGATGAATATTTATCTTCTAATAAAATAAAGGTAAAATATTGAACTTTTTATTTTACTCATATATAATTTACAAAAAAAAAAAATAACAGTGAAGTTTATAATATTAAAATTATTTATTAAACATTTTTCGTTTTTTTATTTTTTTTATTTTTTATAAACTCATAATTTTTTTTAAAAAAAAAAATCATATTTCTTTACTTCTATTTTATTCTTTTATAATCTATTCTAAACGTAGTGTTACTTGTATGCATACAGAACAAGGGTTCCACATGGCCAAAATCAGAGTTAAGACTTAAAGAAGGCAATAAATGAAGAAATCAGACTTTCATTGGTCCATCGTGTTCTTCTCTTGCTCCATCTTCATCTTCACTCTTGCCCCAGCACAAGCCCCCAATGACTTCATACCATTTACTTTAGTAGATCTTAATATCGATTACACAAATCTCACGGTGAGTAAATTACACCTCCCCACCCCCCTTTATTAGGTCACATGATTGGTCTTGAAGACCATAGCTGCGAAGTCCCTTACCATGTGTTTGACTTCAATATTTCTTCTTTTTTCATCTCCTCTGCGTTTATTTTGTTTCACGAGAGGGAGAAGAAAGAAGAAGAAGAAAGAGAAGAAAAAGAAAAAGAAAAAGAAAATTGTTTGATAATTGATAAATTTGATTTCAAATCTCTTTTCTTCCAACTATTGAGTTTTTTTTTTAAAAAAATCAAGCTAATTAAAAGTTATTTAATAGATAACATCATCAAAAAAAATTTTAGTTAGTTATAATGCGTGTGTGAGTGAAGAAATCTATGATTGGCTCCTTCCGTTAAATTGTAATTTCTTGTAATCTAGATATCAAAAGATGTTGTACAATTATAGTCCAATATGGTTGTCTAAATTTACAAAAAAACACTAGGTCAGTCGAATAAGTTATAAACTAATTGATGATAACATTCTCAGGGGGGAGAGAAAAAAAAAAATACTCAATTATTTTTAAAAGGGAAAAATAAAAAAAAATATTATGCGCAAATAAAATGAAAATTTCCAGTATGTCTGAACCAATTTTTTTATATACACGAACTATTAAATCTTTGAATCTTTTAAATATTAAGCCCCGCTCTCTCAAGTTTGATGTACTGGGTAATTAATTAGGCACACTAACCCTAGCTAACAAAGAGAATCTTAATTGGAAAAGAACTAGCACCTTTATTATATAAAAATGAATGATATAGAGAATTGGTATTTTTTTTTTGAAAGGTAAGTGAAAATCGGTATTAGATGTATATGACAAATTACTGGTTCATAAATAATTAAAGAGGAGCTTCTATTATTAGGTCAAAGATTTAGTGAGTTTTTTTTTTATATAAGATAGAAATTCTACTCTAGTTTAATCTAAGTGTATGTGTGTGTGAAACTCTCTCCTGGAGATTTGAATCCCAACATTTATCCCCCACACCTACAAGTACTTATACTTGTGAAGTGACCATCGCACCAAAGAGGGTGTGGTGGTAAGATTTAGTGAATTTAAAAGGAGAGGAAATTGACAAAGATAATGACGGGAGAGCAAATTATGAGCTAATACGAACCTACGAATAACACCAATACTTCAAGTCTAATCAGTTTAAAAGGAAAGGGAATTATAAAAGAAGAGACTCGTTAATGTTGTAATATACGGGTTTAGCTTATCTCCAGTATTTTTTTAATTGGAGGTGTCCTTTTGTTTAAAATACACAACAACAAGTGGTAGTAGGTTTTAATTTATACATTTTATTTAATTAGTGGATGATGTGACAGTTTCTCATTAAAATAAAATGAAATTCCAGTTAAAAAAGTACTAGAGGTAAGCCACAACCCGTAATCTATGTATTAATTCATTATAGAAGTACAACTGAGACAAAGTTATAGGTTTTCAAGGATTTCATACGTTCACCCTTTTTTTTTTCTCTCTTTATTCCAAAGGATCTCAGAAATATATATGAAATTACAAACACATATAAAGGGGGGGGGGGGGGGGACCATCTTTATAGGCAAAGTTTTGGCATATGCATAGAGTGGCTTTACAAGTTTTAGAGTCCATTTGGTTCAAGGGGTGAAAAAATGGGAGGGTAAAAAATGATGGGAGGATGGAAAAGTACAAGGATAGAAAATATTTTAATTTTTCTCATTTTTGTTTGGTTGGGAGTGAAAAAGTGGAGGGATAGAAAAAAAGTGAGTTTATGTAAATTCACTCATATACCCTTGTTAAAACTTAAAAATGATGCCCAATTAAAGAAAAATGACAAACAACCAAGAAAAATACAATCACCCAAATTTAATAAAAAAAATAAATCATGTTCAGAAAAAAATCACATCTAAACCAAAAAAAAGAAGAAAAAAAGAAGAGGCAACCTACAACATCTAGTGGATAGCAAAAGAAAAAAAAAAATGAGAACAAAAAGTTTTCACTTGTTATAATTGGAATTAAAAGAAAAAAAGAAAAAGAAAAAAAAAAGCAACATAGAAACCCACGAGAAACTTGCAAATGAGCATTTTTTTCATTCAGCCATCAAATTTTCCTCTCCCAAGTTTTCTCTCCATTTTGGAGAGAACTTTTGGGTGGGTTTGGGGAGAAAACACCCTTATTTTCCCCACTCCCATTTCTAGTCAAACACCCTTTAAAATCTTTTCCTTCATTTTTTTTTTCCATCCTCCCTAAAATCCACTCTACCAAACACACCCTTAGATAAACAAAGTTATTGTAATACTAACAATGAGAACTAATATAAATTCAAATAGCAAATATCTCAATAATTGTGCCATAAATAATCGGAGGCATGACGCCTGCCTTGTTCTTCTCAAAAGTTCAAATGGATGTCTTGTTTACAAAAAAATCCTTGCGATCACTCTAAAAGTAAGTCCCTAGGGTGTGGTGTCGAATTCCATATAATATTTGAGTGTGTCTTCCTCATCACCAATTGATTTTGAGGTAGAAGGACACAGTTCAAAGTTCAAAAAATGGTATCATAGTTAAGGTCATGAGTATGAGTTGCAGACTTGTTATCAAGGGTGCAATGTGGAATGCCATAAAAGACTTGAGTGTGTTTTCCTTAACACCAATTGATTTTGAGGAGGAGTGAGTCGAATAACATTGCTCACAATTCGACAACAAAGAATGAAGTACACTTTTTTGGTGATGCATAGATCACATAACTTGTGAAAACCAGAATTCCAAAAAAGACTAATTAAAATCTTACTCAATAGTTTGCTATTCAACTTGTATTATTAGTCCATTGTCAGAATTATGGTTAAATGATTAAATTCATTATTTCTTAATAGCTAAAGTTTTTTTTTTGGGTAAAACAATAATTTAACATGGCAATAAAGTAAGAAATTTTGAATTCAATCAATATCTCTATTTTACCTTCTATTTAAAATCTCAAAAACTTCACGTGTTAGGCCCTACTTGTTAAGGGGGAGAGTTTAGGTCCACATATGACCAAGAGTATTAAAATTATGGTTAAATAATTAAATTTATCATTTTCTTATAGTTTAAAATTTTAGATAATCAGTAATTTAACATTCATAAATTATTAAATAATGACTAGATTTGTAACTATGTATATGTTTAATGATTGAATTTACTGGTTCTTAAAAATTAATTTTTTTTATTCAAATGTTTCTAAAGAAAAAGTAAAAGTTTTAAGGATAAATATTAATTTACCATGGCATCTTAACAAATGTTTTTGGGATAAGTAATAACTTATTTCAAGTAGCAGTAGGATCATTTCTAACCAATGATAAAAGGAACAAAAAAAGTTTATTGGGTTCCAAAATGAATTAATAAAACATCTCTTTCTCTCCAAAAATATTAAATGTGAATAATTAAACTCTTGTCTCCAGCATTTATTTATTTATTTATTTTTACAAGCTTGGATAGCAAATTAAATGTTGTGGGCTAGTGGCAGTAGTATGGAGGATTTTATCTAATGCAACTCATCTGTTTCAAATATCAAGTGAAAATTAAATTCTATTTCAATTTTTTTTTTTGGTTCCAAACAAACAAATTGGATTATAAAATAAATTTATTTAAAAAATAAATAAATTTTGATTTCGTAATTCCATTTCCAAATCTAATTTATTTCATCTTAGTTAATTGAATTGAATTCGGATCCAAACGTCCACTCTTATATAGAAAGTACTGTATATATTATAACAAGTGGAGACTAGAGACTTGTATGTATTGTATTTATATAAATTAACATACATCATCAGAATCGTAATACATAAAGATTATAGAAAGTCAAAAATATAAAATGGTTAAATAAAAGTGATATGATATCTTTGTTAAGACGCAAGCATTTTTGTTCCAAAACCTAATTACTCTTCCAATTTGCATACATATATGTTCGAAGGGGAATTTACTATGTTTACCTAAGTTTGAATGATGAGTGCTAAAAGCAAGGAAATGGCCTCTAGGAGATGTTTGGCGTGTCATAGAACTATACCAATTATGAAAAGTATAACTTGTATTAATTTATTTCATTCTTGTAAGGTTTAGAAAATCGGTTCAAAATTAATTAAACAAGATATAATATTTTTACAAAAAGGAAGCTTTAGATTTTTATTTTTCAAATTTGTATTCTGTCAAAAAAATCTTTTAAGGAGTCATGTTTTCACATGTATATTTCTGGGAAAAAAACTAGTTTTAAATTTTGCAATTCCACGTACTATTTCTTATCAAAATTGATTCTAACCTAAGGGGTAAATCACAAAATCAGACCAACCAAGAACAACTTTACTAGTTTATTTGTTTTTAATTAGTTTGGTAAATTCTTGGTTCAACAAATTAACTACTTCTTTCAAATAGATTCCCACCGAAATCAAAAATTTTAATTATTGTATTTTGAATTTGATTTTTAAATACATATTCCAATTAGAAATTATTTTTCATGAGCTTGATTTTCGTTCTAAATTGCACGTCGACTAAAACTTGTTCTGACTTGATTCTAGGAAAACTAAAACCTAGCCTCCGCTTGGATAGTGATTTTGACATAGTGTGTAGCATTTGCGTCTCAAGTTGTGGGCCCTGTGCATTGTTCACGGGACACACAAACTTTATTTTTCAGCAAAATTTTCATTAAAACTGAGTCTCAAGTACTATTCGTACATTTAAAAATTATTTTATTATAGTATTTTCAGTTTTTAATTTTTAGTAATAAACGGTATTTAAATAGACGCCGAATGTATTTTAGTTTGAATTGGTTTTATTTTTTATTCAACTAGTATTATAACAGTCTTCTGAAAAAAAAACTAGTATTAGAACTGAATAAATTTTGTGGTTTACCAAACACCTATAAATCTAAATCTAAATTAATTGGCTGGAAAAAAAAACCCAATTAAATTTTAAATAGATCTTTATTTTAGTTCAACTTATATTAAAACCAAATTAATTTTATGGTTTGTCAAACATCTCCTATTATGATATAAAAGGTATGTTTTTCTTTTTCTTTTTCTTAAGAAATTGAAAATAATTTATATCGTATAAATCATGGAAGAGTATCTTATGCACCTGCTACTGCTATATATATATATATATCATAGGTATATATCTAGATCCCACATACCTATAGGACCCACAAACTGTGAAACACATTCTGAAAAAAACAATAATGGCTTAATCACGTGTCACTTACTACAGTAAAAATCTTATACCTTTCCCAATGAAAGGATAAAACTCATAAAAGTATTTCAAAGTCAAGTACGAGGTGCTTATTTTTTAAATCCAAGTTTCTCACTTCTTTATAATTAAGAACTAAGACGAAAAAATTGGTAGAAATAAATAAGTACAACAACAACAACAACAACCGAAGTTTTAGCTATTCTTTCTTTATTTATTGTTTACTAAGTAAGGTTGTTAAAGAGAGAAAGCACATGAACAATCTTTGTCACCTGTTAGTCAAACCTTCTCACGTGTAAAACGTAGCAGATGCTCACCACTGGACAGATTTCACACGCTTTAACCCATCGAAGAACCCCTTTTTTTTTTTTTTGGGCCCAGGACTCTCTAATCTTATCTCTCTTTCTTTTTTTTCTTTTTTTTTGTTTTTTGTTTTTGTTTTTTTTGGGCTGAACTAATCTTATCTCTATAAAATCGCTTGGAAACTTCACTCAGCTGCATACCCTAGATGGCGTTGAGCTCAGCACTCTCTATTCCAAGGGTACTTCTTTCTTTCTTTCTTTCTTCTTCTTCTTTTCTCTATTAGTTTTTTCCCCATTTCTGATTCATATATTGAGCTTGTTTATGATGTTATAAAAGCTTACTCTTTGACATTTTGTGTATGTTTTTTCAGATGGAATATCTTAAGCGACATATATACCATGAAATCAAAGATGGTACAACCATGTTGAATATATGATCGGATGAAGTATATGTGTTTTGATCAACGAAATACGGGTGAGTGAATTCTGTGATATGCTTGTCAAGTGAGCAGTCCTTTTGCGGATTATAACCTTTGTTTCATTGTCTGTTCGACCTTGAACCCATGGTTATGACTAGAGTCATAAACCCTAATCATAATTTCCTTACCTAATATGATCTTTAAAAAGAAAAAAATCTGGGGGGTATTGAAGCTATTCTGCGCAACAATACAAGTGTGTGTGTGTATATGTGTGTGCATATTTTATGTGTTTTCAGGGTAGGTTTAGCCTGTGTGTCCTGAGGTAGGTGTAGAGGTTGTTAAAAAGGATAGGTAAGTTTATGCTTGCCTTTGATTTGTGGATACAACTTTCCCTATGACTTCGAGGTCCATTGAAAGCAAGACCAACCTTTGAATTCTTATTTATGTCATCATCTTAGTTAAAGTCTAGAAGTTTTGACTTTGATCAGTTAGGTACTTAGGTTGAGCTGCGTTTCTATCGAGTGCCTACTACATGTTCAAGTCTTTGAAGATGTAGGTATATGAAGATATATTTTTATCTTAGAACCCATGTATTACAAAGATCCATGGTTAATAGAATTTGCATGATAATTAATTCTAAACCCCCATAAGCCATATTGTTCTATGATAGCATGCATGAACTAGTTAGATCTTTGATATATTCCACAGAAATTTAGTGGTGTCATACGAATTTTTCCAATGAAAAAGAGACAAGAATTCTTGATTTCAAAGGTTCTTTTGCTGGAGATGTCGCCTTCACTAGCTTTGATTGATAGAGCTAGCACCAAATTAAGAATTAAGATTGAGAAGTGTTGTGACTGGCGTGACTACAACAAAGCATCAACTTTAAAGTTCATACAATTTTTTTGTAATAAATTTTTCCTAAATAAAAATTTATGGATGGAAAAGTAATATATGTGTACAAATTTAGATATGACTCTGTATTTACAGGAAATGAGGTTCGACTGGGTAGTAGAACTTCTGGCACTTGATAGATGAAGGAAATCTTTTAATAAAAATAATTTTTTTTATAAAAATAATCCATATTAGAGATAGCTTATTGGTTGCCATAAACAATACCTATCACTTTGTCTCCTGAATTCTTGGATCTTAAAAAGGATATTACATATATATATATATATATATATCATAAATATCAAAGCATGTCTGTACATGCATGTTACATAGAAGATCTTACTTGATTCTTAGTCTATGCTTTATGCAATGTTCAACAATTAAGTACTGATTATTTTATTATTAATGAGTTCACCTTTGTAGTTTTTCCTTTTTCAAATCTTCAAGGCTGTTCGCTTCATATGATAAAAAGTTTCTGTTCCTTCTCTCCCGACCGTAGAAGTATAGCTAAGTGGTTGGCCACTGGTCACTACTGCATGAGGGGACCATAATGACCCCCCACTGCAGTTATATTCTAGGTAGCCTCGATTTATTTCTCTATAAAGTTTTCCATCTTGGGCTCCTGTTTTTAATAGTTCATGATCTAGTTAAAACTTTTCGGTATTTTCAAAAGAGATATTCATACTTCAAATTCTTCCATCTCAACTATTTATTTATAAAAAAAAAAAAACTATTAAAAAGCCTTGAAAATATATCTTTGAATCCAACCCAAAATCAATATCCATTTAATTAGGCGTTTTGGCTTTTATTTTTAAAAGAACAAAACTTAGGGCTATTATAGGGTATAATTAAATATATCAATGCTAATATAAGGTCCAGATGGATCTTTGGCCTATCATGCTAGAACATTAAATCATATATGTAGGCATTCACAACCGAAGTACTTGAAGGTTTAATTCTCAAAAGTGAAAATCACAATGAAAAATGTTGGAGTCATAAACTTTTTTAAAATTTTGTTTTATAAATTGTTGATATGGTGAGTAAGTATTGATAAGTAAAAAACGATGTTAGTGATGGACCTAGAAAAAAATTAGTAAATTTTTTTCATTTTAACAATTTATAAAAATGTAGTAAAATTGTTTGTGATTGTAGTATTACTTAATTACTCAGTAACAATTGAAAGCCTTTTCCCTTGATGAAACGGTTAGCTCTACCTATTAGGGACAGCTTGCAGCTTAGTTTCAAACCCTTAGGACAAGGTTCAAACGACTTATTGTAACTAAAAACAAAACAAAAAATTGAGAAAAGAGAGTTAATGATGGATACATAGTGCAAATTTTGCGGGAAAAAATAAGAATAAAACAAGACAATTTGGTTGTTATTATTGCAGACAAGAAAACTATTCATATCTATATGAAATTGGTTGTTACCTATTTGCCTCTGCTCTTAAAGAAAACCTATTTTTGGTCATTTCTGGTGGTCCCCCATTGCCAAGCAGGGTTGAGTAAATTTTCTATGGTATCCCTATTTTTAGTTTTTACATATTGATTTGTGATCGCATGGGAAAAAATGTGCTAAATAACTAATTAACTCATCTTGAAATATAAAGAATCAGGTTTAAAATGAATGACAATACCAAAGTTTATCCCTATTAATGGGATTTAGTCTGTGAGAATTTGAGCTTCCAACTTATTCTATGAGTCAGGTTAACAATATTAGCTGCTTTTCTTTGTTGTGAAGTTTTACTATAATAAGATTATTTCATGTCGTATATAAGCAAGTCAAATATATATTTCACTTACGTTTTACATATAAAGTTGGTTTTAGAAATATAAAAAATAAAATAAAAAATTCCTATTCAATCCTAAATTTTGAGGTCGAGTGGACAATGAATCTGAGGTATAAGCAAGGACTGCTTATTTGACAAGTCTTCTCATGGAAATTAACACCTAAGAGCTCTCTTGGAATACTAATGGATATCAGCCAAATGTTTCGAGGTATGATTGCTCAAAAGCTAAACATCTCCAAAGCAACTGTCCAAGACCATTCTCGAGCTCAAGGGTACTCTCTCTCTCTCTCTCTCTCTCTCTCTCTCTCTCTCTCTCTATATATATAATAGGATCTTTGTAGCAAAAAAAAAAAAAAAAAATGAATTTCTAATAATATAAGGGTTCGGTCAACGGATATCTTTAAAATCCTTTTGGGTGCATCACATGTCAATGTCCATAAATTAGCAATTCCACAAGAAAGACAACCAAAATTCAAAAACTCACTTTTTAAAGATACATCCTCTAGGGTGTCATATGGCGGTGTCCACGATGATATATGGGTTTCTTCCATTTTAAGTTAAATATAGACAACTTTTCCCAACAAAAAAGGGCAATATATGTGAAATATATTTTATTTGGATTGTTATGTAACTATGGTATTGTAGTATATGACCAAAGATTATTTAGCCTTCCTTAACTTGGGGTTTTAGACAATTGCCTCTAAATGACCTAATACTGGAGTCAATTTCTATCTCACTCAAGGATTATTTGCATCTAAGCCCAAAGCCTCATATTTTGTTTTGTCTTGGTGACATTCGGGTTTATGTCCTTGTATACGTTAGGGACATTTTTGTTACCAACAATAAACTCGTAAAAGTTGATTTCAAAATTTTCTCTCTAGGATCTTGAAGCCATTCACTGCTTTCTTTTCATATTGAGGCTGCTTCCGCAATTTGGGTCTTACTTGGAACCTGTTGATAAGGGATTTCTAGTAATGTTATTTAAGTGTTGTAAAAATATGTGTTGATAAAAAAGTATTGTGGAAATAAGTGTTATGATGTTTAAGCAATAAAAACTATTGTCCAAATAACATTACCAAACAGGCCTTTGGTATTACGAATTCTATGGTTGCTCAAAATCCAATTTCAACGTCCAACAATCTTTCAAAACATGCTGGTAAAACTTTTGTCAATCCCTTATTTTATCACCAACTTATTGGCGCTCTTAATGTTTTACTTTCACAAGGCTTGAAATAGTTTTTGTCATAAGCAAAGTTTGTCCGTTTGTGCATAATTCATCTGAAACACACTAGAATGTTGTCAAAACATATTCTACGCTACCTAAAGACACTAGTAACTATGGTCTCTCTTTCTCAAATCGTTCTCCTATGCATCTTCAGAATTTTTCAAATGCAGATTGAGCTCGATCTGCTGAGTGTGTTGATGATTAGAGATCCTATAGTGGTTTTGCAAGATTCTTGGCCACAATCTTATTTCTTGGTCCTTTTCAAAGCAACGAATAGTGGCTCATTCCTCCACTAAATCCAAATAGAAAGCCCTTGCTACTGCCGTAGCCGAAAGAACCTGGGGTCTCACATCCCGTAGTTCTTCTCAGGTGTGATAATATTGGATTTATATCTCACTATTAATTTGGTCTTTTAGAACTAAACATGTAGATTTTTTTTCATTTTTTACTATGACAAATTTCCCTGCAAAGATCTTAAAGGACGTTTCATTTCTATGAAAGACCATATTGCTGATATTATGACCAAATTCCTGTCCTCTAATCTTATCTTCATCTCAAGTTAAGACGAGAGATTACATTAGATTATATTTGTTAGGTTCTAAAAATTTAGAACAATTGGTAAATCATGAATACACAAGAACATACAAGTTGCAAAAAGAAGATTTCAGAATCTGTCTAGTTTGACCGATCGAGAATTGAGAATCGTATCTGCAGAATTTTAAGTTGGCCCAAACAGCAGTTCAAGCCCATTAAGGATTAGGGTTTCAGATCTACTTCTCCCAGTATATAAAGGAAATCCTAAGCATGTTTTTATAAGGCTTTTTAGAGAAAGAAGAGTTTGTCTCTTTTTTATTTAGGGTTTGTTCCTAAAAAGATCTCTTATATCTTCTCCCGGTGTTATTACTTGAAGAATCTCAAGATCGGGTGTTGTAGAAGTTGCTGCCTTCTCTAGTCATCAAAGGTGCTGATGATCTAAACCTTTAAGGGTGGTCTTGGAGTCACAAACAGGAGAGTTTGTGTTGCTAAACCTTTGAGTGGGATCTCAAAGTCACAAACGTGGGTGTTTGTGTTTTGCAAAGGCCAAAGAAAGAAGTAGTCCGTGAACTCGGAGCTATCATGGGGTTATGGTAGTAAGTTTCTATTCGATGTAGCAATAGGATGTTAGTGGTTTAAGTCACTATTGTACAAATTTCAATTTTTTCATAGTGGATTTGCTGTTTTACCTTGAGGATAGTTAGGTCAAATCCTCCCCAGGTTTTTTACCAGTTTGGTTTTCCTGGGTCATCATATCATTGTATTCTTTATATTTCCGCTTCTTTGCATGATATGATTGTTTTGTTTTAACCTAAATCTGAATAATAAACTTAAGTATTAATTAATTAGGTTAAAAATCTTGTTTTACAGGGGTCTAAAAACAAACACTATTCTAACTATCTCTAATCATCTTGATATTTTACAAGTATGAACAGTAAAAAAAGACAATGTAATCTAAAGGTAAATTATCAAAAGAAACCTAAAAAAATATATAATAATGACATTTAGGGTTGGAATCCAACTCCCTCTCCTAGATGTATTAGAAAAATATAAATTTAACCTAATTCACATTAAGAAAACAAAAGGTCATATGTTTAATATGAGAAGAGATGGATAAAAGGAAAATATGAGCTGTCTTAATTTTAGTCAACCTCCTAGAATTAGGAAGAAATAAAGACCCATAATCCACGCCTAATATCTTGTCAATTTAATGTCATTATTATGGCGTAATAGCCTATTTGGCAAACAGGGTTTAGGCTTAGTTATATTATATTAACACTCACTTTTGTGGTAATAGCTTGTGTCCAGTGGAAATTTCCACTGGATACGTCCAGATTTGGACATGTGTCCAAGAGTGGACACGTGTCCACC
The DNA here is from genome assembly GCA_032878915.1 of Castanopsis chinensis. Taxonomy (NCBI): domain Eukaryota; kingdom Viridiplantae; phylum Streptophyta; class Magnoliopsida; order Fagales; family Fagaceae; genus Castanopsis; species Castanopsis chinensis. Next base: position 2,228,279 of record JAVQMG010000071.1, read on the forward strand.
ATCCAACGTACACACCCCTTACAGGTAAATACTCCAACAGTTTTCTAAAATAAAATAATAAAAATAAACTACATCAAATGAACACTAACGGTCTAGTATAGTTCATGAGGTGACTTATTTTATAAATCAACTTATGTAAAGCTTTATAAATGCTCATTTTTTTTTCTAAGTGAAATTGTATTTTATTTTTTAATTAACTTATATTTTAAAAAAAATAATTTAATGAAAATAATTTATCCTGAACACAAACTAAGAATGTTTATTTATTTATTTATTTTATACATGTAGTTGTAATTTGAGTTTTGACTAGTGTTATGAATGTGTGATGCATGACTTAATCAAGAAACATATTATATCATATACTATATAATATAAATTTCCTTGAATGAATACTATATAATAAAAGTTGTCTTAGAAATCATATTATGTCCATGCAATACACGAATTAATCAGAAATCATTCCATATTATAATAAATGTTGGATATTAAAAATTTTGGTTACACCAAATTACTATCTTTCTATGCACTAAGTGGCCACCATTTAAAAAAAAATTGTAAATTAAACAATTCCCTAATAGTTATGGATGGTTTCAAATTAAACCGTAAATTTAAAATTTTGTTATTACAATTGTTATCTTTTTAAATCATTCCAATTCACACCATCAATGAGCCACAATCAACTGAAAGTGATAGAATATGACATAAAATGAGACTAGAACCTATTTGAGCACCCAAAAAAAAAAATCTATTCCAAATTATAAAACCTCTACTATAAGATATGAAAATTGTGAAATTACAAAATAAAAGTTAGATATATTAATTTACACTGATCATAACATTCATAATAAAATTAATATTATATAATCTCATGTCCAAAATCATATACTATTTAATGAAATGTGTTCTCTACTTTGTAATTAGAGAGATGCTACGTCCACAACATTTTTGCAACATTTTCACAAGAAATCACAGGTGGTTAGTTGTTATTATTTCAAATTTGAACCTAACACCAAGATTATATTTTTGTTTTAACAATAATAACCAGTAACAACTTGCCATTTAGGATTTTTTGTAAAAATATTGTGGAAATGTTATGGACATATCATTTCTTTTGTGATTCCGGCAAATGGAGATTTATTTTGATGGGATCCCGTACATTAGTTTTGGTATGATTGCACCTTCCTTTTTTATAATTTTTTTTTTTCATTCTTATCTCTTTATCTCATGTGGCATATTGTATGTATATTAAAATTTACAATAAATTTAAAAGAAGCTTAATTCTTTATTTTAAATATTTATGTTTTTGTTTCTCCAAAAAAAATAAATATTTTTATTTTATTCTAAGATTTGGCTTTAAACGTGGAAACCCATTAAAAACAGAAAAGTGTGTTGAGAAAAACATTAGCCTTATGATTCCAAATAAGTCTTTATTTTACCACCCAAAAAAAAAAAAAAAGGTTTTTAATAAAGGATAGACATTGGGGTAAGGACTTTTATTATAGTGGAAAAACTGTGTCACAAAAAATGTAAAAAGTTTAGCATAAAAATACAGTGTGTATGATTTTATGCGGTTGTAACGGTGATTCAAAAACAGTCTCCAAGATTTTGTGGGTGATCGTGATCTCTAGGGTTTCAGCGAAATTTGTCAAAAAAATAATAACCAAGGAAAAGCACTAAAAGCAAAGTACTGTATGACTTCCTACTGACCGAAATGGAAGGACGTCTCATCAAGGATATAGAAGAAGAAAAAATTCTCTTACAGACTTCTCAAACCCTAATTACCAAACCCTATACATTACTGTATATCTCTCTCTCTGTGCCAAGTTTAGCTGGGGACACAAAATATTTTTCCGTCCATGATCTATATTCTTTGTGGTGCACCATCAAATAAACAGAGTAAAAAGCATGCTTTGAATATGTAGCTGATTGATCCACTGAAAAAATCAATTATCTAGCCATAATAGTATAGGGTAGTTATCAGTCTTCCAAGTTCCCAACTTCTATGATGACAGTATGCAATTACAAAACTGATGAGACTGTACAATGATTATCTTTTATTTTTTTGGTAATGACTGTACAATGATTATCGTTTCACACACATGCATCTTCTCTTGAAATTAAGTTCTTCAAACTTTCTAAAGATTTTTTTATTTCTTTTCTTTTCTGTTTGGATGCCAAAAATAATTTACTGATTAAGTTAGTTAATTTATCTGCATGTTCATCACTATTTTTGTAATAAGTAATAAAAAAAAAGCAAAAAAATAGTATTCAATGCATAAAACTTTCATTTTTATTAAGTTTAAACAAAAATGGCTGAGTATAACAGAGCCAGATATATATTCTTATTAATATTAAACTTATTTTCTCAATTATAAATGAACTTGTAAGACAAATAGAATGTACTCTAAATTAACAAACTTCTCAAATAATAAATAATGTGTATATCCATATCAATATTAAACTTATAATCTCAATTATAAATGAATTAAGACAAATAGAAATATAGAATGTACTCTCAATTAACAAACTTCTCAAGTAATAAATGACGTGTCCACAGTCCACACATTCATGTTTCTTTCTTCTTCTTTTTCTTTTCTTATTAAAAAAAAAAAAAAAAAAAGATGGTGGGGAGTTCCACAGACAAGGTTTTTGAAGGAGAAAATTCACTTTGGATTGAAACAAGCGGTGTACCTGTGGTTCAAGGGTTGTACCTTCACCAAAAAGTCAAAAACTCAACTTTGTTGCAGGAGAGGCACAATATTTAGCTGAATAAACTTAAGTATATAGTGTCACCTACTTTTTCTGGAAGTTGATTTTAATCCATAAACGGCATTAGTACCGAGTCTTGAAAAGTTCATCCTTAATTTGCCATGAAAAACGATAGCAAAAATATGTTTTATGATGACTACCCACTTAATTAACCAACTAGAAGATACACAATTTATTGAGCAAAGTTTTTATGCAACCTACGTTGCAGGAATATTTTTTATACAAGCCAATATGTGGCGGTTAAAAAAATCATTCATATATAATTGTGTATTATATAAGTGAGTCATTTGGCTCATTAAAAGTGTCACTTAACTATCTGTCTAGATAATAAGTTTATTTCTCTTTATATAGGGATGCAGGAAATGCCACTCAAGTCTCAACCCATAAGTCATTGGCATGATCATATAAATAGTGTAAGCGGTGAACATCAGATTATGAATTTTTGTCATAGAATAGAAGTCTTGGTAACATGTTTGGTATGGGATAGTGAATAAAAAAAAGGTGATCGAGGATCTTGTAGAAAAAGTCTAGGACCACAAAATTATTTACGACTTTTTGTTACAACTGTAACGTGGCAGTGTAATTAGTGAAAAAAATATAATGGGTTCATGTGTAAATAATGGTTAATTATTCATAATTTGTCATGTCAGAATTATGGTAAAAAAGTTATGGAATAATTTGTGATCTTAAAACTATTTAATTGTGTATGTCCTGAAATAAAATATCATAAAACAAAATCAAGATATTAAAGAACAGTATATAACTAGTTTTAATTGTTTTAGATTGGCAACTTTACTTTTTCAAAAGGTAATTTAAAATGATTCAAGATAAATATCCTTTAAAAATTAGTTTTAACTTTACATTTTTTCTACTATATATGTATCCCTACAAACTCAAGTCTTTTAAAGTTCTGCTGTTTTCGCACGCAATTCCCACAAAAATCTGGTTATAAATTTGTAATGTTGACATACGTGTTTGTTGAAATTGGTTATGATACGATTCTAGACAAATTTAATGTAAAATAAATAAATTTCAAAATTTAACTGGGGTTTTTTTCCCCAGTTTGTATCAGAATTAAGCCAGTCCTATAATTTACCAAAAACCACCTTAGATATAAAAACTCAATGCTTTCTATGAAAATTTAACCTCTTCGTAAAGGAGTTTTTCCCATTTCCTTTTGGAGAGGAGCAGATGACTTCTAAATTTCAAGCATTCCTCATAATAATTATGTTAATTATATTAATATGTGTGTATGAATTATGATGTACAAATTAATTAAAATTATATATATAAATTAGAGATAATATTTTACTAATTACTTGACAATAAAATTGAAATTAAAAATAAAATAAAAATACTGTCGTAAGTTAAATGACGGAGCACATCATATAAACAATTTTTTTTTCAAAAGTAGAAATTATAGTAGATTATTAACACAATTTAAAATAAATATTAAAAATTATTTTTAAATTTCTCCAAAATTTTAATAGAACTTTAATAATAAAGTTTCACCTATAATAAACTATATTAATAGTTAATTAGTGAATCGCACAACGAAATCACAGTGTATGATAGGTAACATGTGCATATGCTAATTAGTAAAGTACATTTTTTTTTTCCTCTAGCCAACTAAATTTTAAAAATATATTTTTATAATATGTTACATTTATATCATTACACGGAGCATTACATGTAAAACCTAACTCCTAAAATATAATAGTAAGTGCTTATGACGATGTGATATCACGGATATGTAAGCATTCCTCTTTTCTCCCTCGTAGTTGTGTCATTTTGGGCTGAGAGATGGCATTATAATTATCATTAACTAAGTCCTTTATAAATCATGTATATTATTATTATTATTTGTTTCACTTATTTTAATTTGGACAAGTGCAATGCAGTGTTGTTCTTCATTTCTCTGCGTACATTTCTTTTCCTGTCATTTGGATTTAAAAGAAGAAATAAAGCTATCAACTCCCCTTATTGAAGAACCCCTATTCTAGTGGCTGCAGCAACGATTTGACAAAGGATATATGTTCAGTGCATATGGAAATGAAATTATGAGATATTTTATTTATGTTTGTGATCTTTTAAAGTCTTTGAATTTGGTTTGTCATGTTTAAATAGGAGTGGTAGTAATTCCTACCATTGTTTAAACCATGTTAGATATTATTCATTATACGCATGTATATTTTGACTATTTTCACTTTTTGTTCATATCAATGCACTTTTGTTAATCTCAAATTCTATCAAACTCTTAGGAGAAAGGAGAAGCATGAGCATATATATTGCCACTGCTTGAGAATTTGTCTGAGAGCATCATGTGTGCAATGACCATAGTGCTTCCATGGATAGCCTGCCAATGTGAAGTTATAGCTGTAGTGAGCTCATTTTAAACATAGGAAAACAAATCTACCGCCTCATGACTCGTTGGAATTTAGAAACCATTAAGTACTGACACAATACCAAGCTTTAATAAAACCAAGTTTTAACAAATTAAAGATTTCGTAAAACTAGTTCACACAAATTCATACTTATAGATTTAGGTTTACATGTAATTTAACTTCAGTTAACTTAGCCTTGTATATACATACAGTTAATGCGGTTTTATAGCCTTTAAATCAGCTGCAATAATACAACATGATCATGTCAATTATATTGACTAAGACTTTGGATTTCTAAAGTACGTAATCATATAACTAATTAATCAGCATTATCCAATTACCAGACAATGGCGAAGATAACCATACGTTTAGTTTTTCTTGGTTCTTAATTTTAGATACATATATGTTGCTGTCTGACCAAACTGAGTCATGATCATGAGTGAGAGTTTTTGGGTTATCCTTATCCGATAATTAATTAGATGTAGAATTTCATGGCTCATATGGTAGCCAATGAAATTAGTGTCAACTAATCCAAAGGGGTATGTAAATGTAACACAATTGACTGAAAAGCATGTTTCGTAAAGCAAAGTTATTGGTTTTAATTTTTATATGATGCAATTACATCAGTTTTGTTTGACTGAAACCTTATTTATTGAAATTAATAAAAATATAATTTTATCTAAAAAATTAAAAATTTAAAAATAGTACATAAAAGGCTAATAAACTATTGAAAAAAAGTAATTCAAACAAAAGTCACTCATTAAATGATAATAATAATAATAAACTACTTGCATTGCAGCTACTTATTATTAAAAAATAAAAATAAAAATAATAATAATAATAATATAACGTGTGAAATAGTCTATAATCTATTTATGCAACATATATAGACAAAAGTCACCAACTTTATCTGGTCAAAAAACTTTTTTGGTCTTATCTTGCTTTGAGAACGATCGCCACTTTCATGGGAATAACTATAATTTTCTATGAATTAAATAGTCTACAAAGTTTGTTTGTCTCTGTTTTTAAAATTAAAAAAAAAAAAATTTAATCGGGCAGCCATTCTTTTATTTATAATTTTATGGCGATTTGATTTAAACCTAACACTTTTGGAAGATAGCACATATTTAAATTGAAACTGACCGATTCAAATAATTTTGGCTTTAGCATGCGCTGTAAATTGAACTTAAGAGGATTTCGTTCGATTGAAAATGACAAAATTAGCCCAAGAACACAATAGGGAAATAAAGTTACTGGAAGAAGTTGCGGACAATACTGTCTATGTCTGGACATTTTCTTAATTTACAAATTAATGTGACTCATAGTCTACATTAATAGTGCTTGGTTTCTTTTTCTTTTTCCTTTATTTATCTATTAATTGTTGTTTCTTTCTTTTCGTGCGTTATCATGACTATGCCAAAGTGACTGGATTTAGTCAAGGTCTAAATAATTTATATTAGGCAATAACAAAAAAATTTGCTCCATGAAAGCCTGATTACCCTCTTGCATGTCAAATCTATCGATAGATACCTATGGTTGTCATTGCACAATTACAGTTTCACACGTTACTTATGGTACATTAGAACCAGAAGAGGAGTCACGTTATCCACTGCCCCCCCCCCCCCCAATTACAGTTTTACACGTTACTCATAGTACATTAGAACCAGAAGAGGAGACACGTTATTCACCTGCCCCCCCCCCCCCCCAATTACAGTTTCACACGTTACTCATGGTACATTAGAACCAGAAGAGGAGACACGTTATCCACCGCCCCCCCCCCCCCCCCCCCCCACCCCCCCCCCCCCCCACCCCCACAATTACAGTTTCACACGTTACTCATGGTACATTAGAACTAGAAGAGGAGACAAGTTATCCACCCCCCCCCCCCCCCCCCTCAAAAAAAAAAAAAATTTAAAACCTCTATAGCAAGAAGAAGTAGGTCTCACACTTTCTCATTTAAGAGCTGGCCCCCCCTATGAGAAAAACTTGGCCCCTCTATAAATATCCCATAGTTATTCAAAGACCTATGGTTCATTTGGATATAGCTAAAAACTGAAAATTGAAAATACTGTAGCAAAATAATTTTTCAATATGTAAATAGTATCCATGTCCTATTTTTAATAAAAAGTGACTGAAACAGTGCATGAATAGTGCGCCACTGTGCGTGAACAATAACCGCACAGTGGTGAACAGTACCCGTTATCCCCTGGTTGAAATTCGTGCACAGGAGAAAAAAAATTCTGAAACATGATTTTGCAAATCGTGGACACTGGCATCACTATCCAAACCCACCCCTAGTGTGAGAATTATCATTAGAGAGTAGAGAGACTGTTTGAGTACAGTATTAGACTATTAGTAGGAATGAAATTGATTTTGAATTTAGTTGGGATGAATGAAATTGATTTTGAATTTATTTTTTATCATAGTAGTCTAATTTGATTGAATTTAACTGTTATTTATTTTATAGTTGTTTATAGTGACTTTGTTATATTTAATTTCTATAAATATTATTTCTTGTAAATGTAGTCTAATTTTGGTTAGATTTAATGTTTTTTTTTCTAAAACTAATGCAGGAAGACATGTTTATATGTATATGTGTCATCAAGATTCTAACTTCTAAGATCTCATCTAACCGACTTATTAATATTTTTATTTGAATCTCACACATCTTGCACTTAGAATTGTAGCTAATCGCACCTAAAACTTTTCAACATTCTTTGTCATGTCTCACCTTCCATAATAATCGCATTGATTTCTTCCTTATTAAACTTACATTACCGCTATGTTTGGTTTAAGGGATTGGGGGAGAAAGAATGGAAATAAATTATTTGGTTTGTTACAATGGATTTAGGCGAAGGAAAAGAAAAAGTAATTGAAAGTAATTGAAAAACAAGCTTTAGGTAGTTTGGAGTTTATTGACTAAAGACGGGTGAGAGATTGGATTCTAGAAAAAAAAAAAAAATTGTGAGAGATTTTTTACCTTCGTCTAGGAGGATGGGGTTATTTATATCCTCTTAAGTACATGCAGAAATGGGAAACCATCATGGTTCTTCTTAACCATTTTTGATTGGAAGTGATAGATTAAGCTTACTTTACAAGATAGAGTGCCTTCCCCAAGTGGTTGGGAAATCTACTAGGGAAATACTACATCACATTTAATATGGAAGGGAAGGCCTGTAGGTAGGTGGGTGGCACAATTAATGTGACTTTGATTGATGTAATCATTAGACCATCTTTTCGGCCCTCAGGCAGGTCTTGCATACCAACTGCAAAGATATCAGAATGCCCCCTCAATGCATACTAATCACCATTATAGAAATTTGTTTTCCTTGGTTAAATTATTAATTATTTCAAAAGTTTAAATTATTAAAAAATTATTAATTTAATTATTTAACTATAAGTTTAACACTGCTCCTCACTTGTAGGCTTAAACTTCCTTTTAATAAGTGAGAGTCAATTAAATGAAAATTTAACATTTTAAATGAAAAGTAGAGTAAAGTCAGAGATTAAACTCAGAATTTTTTATTCTGATACTATATTAAATTACCAATTGTCCAAAAAACTTAAACTATTAAAAAATGATAAATTTAATTATTTAACCATAAGTCTAACATGGCCCACCATATTCTTTGCTTTCAAAATAAGTAGAAAATGGAGAAAGAAGAGAAGGTTCTTATGGTGGGACTCAACAATAGGGTATATTTCCTTCCATTTCTTCGTTACATACCAAATAATTGAAAGTGAAAATGTTATCTTTCTCTTCCCTTTCCTCTATCCTCTCTTCCCCCTTTCATTTCCCTTCCCTATCCCTTGTCTAGACATAGTGTAAAATTGTTGCTGACCTTGTTTGATGTATGCTGAAGTTTCATACAGAAGCTGTGAAAACAAAAGAGGTGCTCATTGTCTGGCCAAACATGCACGAAATGTGGAAGACATGAAGATGATAGCCCCTTTGTCTTTACATTAAAAGTTAAATATTTTGACTGTATATAGTCTTCAGATAAGGCCTTAATGCTAGCTAAGATGTACGTGTACTTGACATTTCATGGATTGCAATAGATTGTTGTTGTCTTTTTTTTTTTTTTAATAAAATAATAATAAATTTTTTTTCAAGATTTCTAAAGATACTTTCTTAGGAGTCAGGACCGACCAAACACTAAGATTTACTAATTTTCAAAAAGTTAAATTACTCTTGTCGGGCAAAAAAAATTAGAAGTGGGGGACATAGTGTAACATTGGTAATAGTACCTGACAATGTAGGCTTACAAAAGATAATGCAAACTTGATGGGTAAAGCCCCAGCTTAAATCAACAATTTAGCCCAACAATGGGGCCAGCCCAGCTCCACCCAGCTCAGAACTAATTTCATTCCACCATCCAACAAAAGAGAGAATAATTATCAAGAATTTTTATGATATTTTTTCCTTTTTACAACTCAAAAATAAATAAATAAATAGAAGAGGAAGAAGAAGACCATGTATAATGTGGAGTACAACAATTCAATAAGAAAGCAATGTCACGTGTCATATCCGTGGCCAATGAGTCTAGTACAGTTCCGAGGAGACTATCCCCTTGGACGGTGAGGCCAAGGAGGCAAGCCATGACCACTTCAATAGCATATCATCAGAGGTGACCACACTGTAGGGGAAGAACTTCATATAGGGGGTTAATCTTGTTGTATCTAAAGGAATGGAAGCGACAACCACATTAATTGCATCTTACCAAACCCTCTAGCCGCATTTATGTAGAGAATACCCTTGAATAGTATTGTCTTGATTGCCAAAACTCACAGAAAATTTGGGAAAACATCTAATGGGACAAGCACTAGGTTGGTGGCATGTATGATCAACAAATGGAGGGTCAAGGTCAATGGAAAGAGGCTATATAACGTAAGAAACCCACTAGAACAGGGGGGCATGTGAAAATTGTGGAAGAAGACACTGTAGCAATCAAAAATTGGGAATGTAAACAAGTCTAAAGAAATATACTCAAGAACTACTCTCCTTGGACTTTGCCGAGAAGGGATTTTCTTTGTATACAACTTAATTTTCTTTACTTTCCTACTATCCTAATTCATTGATGTGTTGCTCGATTTATTGAAGCCTAGTTTCTAAGTCCATTCTTTACAAATTCATTACACTGTACTTTTTGGGTCCTAATCCAGTAATTTCTTGGGCTTCTGACACAAAACTCGCCCTTACATATAACATTTTCCTTTCTTCTTGTCAAGCCAAAAAATAGAAGGGTATAAAATAGAAGGGTATAACATTATAGGCTTACAAAAGATTAATCAAACTTGATGCCTTGATGGGCAAAGCCCCAAAGCTTAAATCAGCAATTTAGCCCAACAATTGGACCAGCCCAGAACTAATTTCATTCTACCTTTTGACATATCTTCAAAATGCCACCCGCTACCTGCTACAATTGCCACTTTTTTTCTAAGGCTGTACTTTGAAACTCTATCTAAACTCTTCAACTCCATAGTCAGTGGCATAAGAAAGAAGCTTGTCGGTTGGCTTGTTTCCGGTGATATCTCCGAAAATACAGATGGCATTCTTTAGCTTGAAGATGGTGGGGGGCCCACTTCCTGCAGGGCTTGGAGAAAAACACATACCCACAAAGACATCTATTCCTCTTCTTCAGGTTATTCAAAGTTCACACTCAAGCTCTCATATAAATTGAAGTTGCATCATTTTGCTTACTCTAATTTAGTAATTGGGTTAGCGGGTCCTGAGTTTTTTATTTTTTACCATTTGTTTGATACATATAATATGCTATTTAGCTAGCTACATTTTTTTTTTTTTTGGGGAAATCCATTTTCTGTGCAAAGGTCAGTGATTTATTTTTATGTTTTTTTTTTTTTTTTGAATTTATTTATTGGAGACTTGATATTGCTATCACTTACCATTAATGAGATGTTTGTGAAACTCACAACTTGAAAAGATAATTAGACTGATGCTTTGTGTAAATGCAAATACTTCTCTGGGTATGTCTTAATGCTTTGAGTATAGTATGTGATGTATGTAGATAATAAGTAGATTTGTGGCTTTTCCTTTGAAAATGTGCTTTTTTTGTTTGCGGGTCTTTCCTCCAATTTTGAGAAGGCCAATTCCTGGTGTTGTTGAACATGTGATGTATCACACTGGTGGAGGGCACTTGCCAATGCACCAAGGTCAGACCTTTACAGTGTTATTCTCAAGCCCTGCCCACCCAAAAAAGAGAATTAACTTCTAGATAGTTTAGGCACTTAATAATGTAGGATTCACCCACATCTTTTTCTCATGATGTACTGTTTTGTTTTCTATGCTAAGTAAATTGAGAATAAAAGGAGAGGAAGATGAGCCCTAGAAGCATAAGTCCCAGCCCACCCAAAAAGGAATTTGAGATTGCATTGTAGTTGCACTATCTTAGTGACTAATTTTCAAATTTTGAATTTAGTTGTAGTATTAAGTTCCATTTATTTTTTTGGTCAAAGCCTTTAAAATGACAAAAATATGCTTTGAATGATAGCTTCTTCAATCTTAGCATTGTCAGATTTATTCCTCTAGTGTCAAGACTAGGGAAACTATCATTGAAATCATTAACAAGGGACTTCACTGATAAATTAATGCCCTACCAAAACCTTAAATTTTCTACCTAGGCCTATAGATTAAGCAGGCAGCTCGATATACACTTCAATTTTTTTAGGAGCTATAATTTCGGTCAAGGCTCTTTGAGTTTTGTTTGTGTAGTGGTTTATGAAAATTAAGTTCTCATTGATGGGATATTTGTGAAATTCATAAATTGAAAGGTACATTAGGGTGATGATTAATAGTGTAATATAAATAAATTTATGTGGGTTATTTGGCCAACTGATTCGTCTTTGTGATTTAAGTATATGGCCTGGCACCAACCCTCAATAGATTCACTAGGGGGTTTTAACTACTAGAAAATTGGTTCAATCGGCTCTGAACCAAATCTGAGAACTGGTGCTAGCCACATTATCCTACCCTTTTTTTAATCACATTTTACGACATTTCAAGGAAACTTGATCATGACCTTTCTATGATGTTGCATTGTCGTTGCACCATGTAGTAAGTGTTTTTAAATAGCTTCTTCAGTCTTCGCATTCACAGATTATTCTTGGATTTATTCCCCAAACACTAAGATTAATGAATCTATCATTTAGAGATATAAAGGAGCAGTCAGAGAGAGAGTAGTATCTGCAAAAACCTGAAACTTCAAACCAGACCTATAGATTAGGTAGGCAGCTCAACATTTGCTTGTGTTTAGGAGCAGCAATCTTGGTTTAGGCTCTTTGAGTTTTGTTTTTGTGGTTAATGTAATTATTTGTCTTTCATTTTGAGTTGTTTGTAAATGCTATTTTATTTTTTGCTGCTTCTGGTTTTGCAGCTTACACTTCTGTAACTTGGTTTGAATGAATTTACCTATACATCAAAAGAAAGGAGAACGTGGATTTAGACAAAGAGGGAAAAAAGATGCCTCTTGAGTAGAACTAAAATGAAGTTGTATTTGTGACTAAACCTCAAAGTAAACCATCACTTATTTGGCTAAGAAAAGATAGAAGAAAGAAAACAACAATTTCTTTTTTTTGTTCACTTGCTTGCAGCCCTTATGCACGTGCTAGGGTAATCCGGATGTTTGATGTTTTTGAAGTTTTTCTATGCCAGTCAATTGGGCCTGGTTTATGTGAGGCTAGACACATCTAGGGTATTTTGGGTGCACATGAGGTTACAACTTTTCAGTTATTTTGGTTTGAACCAGTAAGAAAATTTGCATTATTAAGTTGATTGCACCTGTTTTAGCAAGTTGATAAAATCCAATTTACTAATATATGAATATTATATTTGAAATGGCGGATTTTTATCGTAATTTCACAATTTAATATACTATACAGTTTATTTTGATAAAAAATTCTTTGGAAGTCATAATATATTAGTTATAACACAGTAATTATCATTGCTTCCTGCCTTTAACAAGGTTATCACCAAGATTAGATGTGCCAATGTCATCTAACAGCAGTGTGTTAAGACCCTAATTGAGTGTATCTAGTAAGAGAAGTTGAGTGCTGTACTGTATAAATCCCATAGTTAGTTGGTTGATAGTAGAATAACTAGCTAACTGAAAGTAGCAGCAGTGTATTACAAGAACCTATAAGAGGGAAATGTGTGGATGTAATAGATCATAACTGAAATAATAATTCTTGTTCTTAATTCCTTTCCTCTGTTCCTATCTGTATCTTCTTTAGGAGGCCAGGTTCCCTTCAAGTAATCACAGCCATAAACCTTATCAATTCTACCTTTTTCATTACCAAAACAACTTTGAAGCTTAACACAGTGAAGGCCGTGGTAAGGTTTTTAGAGTTTTTGGATTCTAATCATATTATTGACTGCAAAATAGTGAAATAAGATGGGTTGCATATTGTATTCATGCATGCCAATCAATACACTATAACTTACTATAAGAAATTATAAAAATCATAATGAAGTGGGGTCAGCGCACGTATTTGCCTAGTTTCAAGGTTTATATTTTAAAGTTAATAGCCCATTCAATATCCTCATATGCTGCAATTGGTGTGCCTAATTTGTATAATTTTTTAGACTATCCAATATGAGACCACAATATATATATATATATATATGTGTGTGTGTGTGTGTGTGCTATGATTATGTTGCTTTTTTTATATCCTCTCATCACTCTTGAAGGACACATTTTTCATGCTTAATATTATTAATTTTGAGTTCTTATCATATGTTTCACCCTAGAGTTAAGAGGCTCTAAAATAAACCCTCGGACTAGATATCTTTCAACTTCTTCTCTGATCCTTCTTGTATCTATCTTTGCTTGCCTATGTGCAAAAATATTTGGTATTATGATTGACATATTAAACTAGTATAGCCTTAGTATGGAATGAATTTATTTAAAAAGAGGTACCAAATATAAGTTACCTGCAGCTTAAGTTGTTCTTATAGAATTTAGTATTATGTTCTTCAAGTTTCTAAAGAGCTTTTCAGGTATAAGTTTCTTGAAGTTTTCTTCACAATTATTGCAGTGTATAAGTACTGATGGGGCTTGTGAAGGTGGATTTGTTGAGATAAAGACAAGTTCTGTGTTATGGTTTTACTAGAGGTTGGGTTATAAAAGTTCACCTTTCTTCCTTTATTGTTCTCTTCCTCTTTTGGGAATTATGGTCCACCCAAAGTACATTTCTAGAAGGTCAGGAGGGAGAAGAAACTTTTTAAGTCTCATAAACTTCCCATTTAGGAACTTAAAGGGCCTACTGATGCAGGCATTGAGGCCAAGATTGAAAACATAAATGCCTTTTCTCTCTTCCTTTATCTTGAACAAACTTGCAAGGGGCATGGATACCATAGCTAAATAGCCAATACTATGCTGTACTTGTAATGCTTAAGACCACTTTTGGTTGGAGACAATTAGGGTTTGTACAGATCTTTTTCCATTTATTCAGAATTTTTCTTTCAACTCTGTTTGCAGTTGCAAAGAGAGAAGGGATTGAAAACAGAAGTTCCGATAAACTTGAGTGTTTCACGAAGAGATATGATGATATATTTGACTGCTGGGATTTTGAGTGGTCCAACAGAACCTGTTGAAGCACGTGTTGTGAAACCTGAGATCAGGAGAAAGATCAGGGAAAAACTCGATATGCTTAGGGAAAAGGCCGGCTTATCAAAACCAAAAAATGAGAACGGGACGAAGACACCCCCTGCACCACCATCAGCAAAGGAGAAAAAACTTTCACCCGTGCCACCACTGCCTACCATCTCCAAAATCTAAAGAACCTCTGGTGGAAGCAACTCTTCCCTGACCACAAGGCAGTAATGACACTCCATCCTATGATCCTTCGTTGAATTCTGATGGCTTTGTTCAAAAGTTGAGCTTTTTGTTTATCTTAACTTCAAACTATGAATAACAATTTACAAACCACCAAATTGACACTTCTAGTGCAGAAGCCATTAGGTTGGTTGCCTAATCTTAGCTTCAACTATTAGCAAGCAGGTCCTAAATCCTAATAGCATTAATGCACGTCTATAACTTTGATTTGACTGGGCTGTTGTTCTCTTGTTTAATTCCCCAAAATATAGAGTTAGACATCAGGAAACCAGTCCATACCCGGATCTTGCTGTGCTAACTTTAGGAGAATGATTCCGGTGTCACCAAAAGTAATCATTTGGCCAATGTATTCCAAAATCATCTGTTTCACACTGCTATCTTAGTAGATCATGAAACATTACAGTAGTTGATCCTAGTAGATTAAATGAAACAAATATTGGTTAACATGTACACTTCCCCACTCGTCTGCATCTAGATAATTCAACAAAGTTTACTGAAACTTTAATTGCATAAAAAATTGATATGTTATTGAGACATCTATTTCATGTATCACAAAACAGTGTTTTGTGTGTTAGCATGTAGTCAAGAGTCCAAATCCTCTGTACCATTTTTTAGGCATCACTCTTATGTTTTACTAATCACTACTTGCCATGTTTTCATTTTACTTTCTTCATAAAATAACTGGAGTTTAAAATGGAAAGTAATCATAGGTGGTATAGAGAATTTGCATTCTATAGTCAAGACTGCGAGAATCACCACTGGATTTGCATTGTGGTTCTCGGCAAATAGCATCTTAGGCTAGCTAGCATCGCTGCTTGTACATGCATGCACCTCCTTGTTTGAGGCTTCTCTACCCATGTTATACTTGGATTTGTAGGATATATTGCTTTAAGATGTGTGCGGTGCTGCAATTTCTCTAAACTCAATCGTCAAAATGTTTAAGTTGGACCTAGCCATGTTGGTAGTACTCAGTGCACAAAGGCAGCACGAGGCTCTAAATTTGGAAAGCTAATTTCCAAAATTGCATTACTTACGAATAATGCCCTCCTCCCTAAATGAGATTTTTGTGACGCAAGAGTTGGGTCCATAGGTGTACTGAATCTATCGAGACATGAACACATGACAATTATTTACAGGTCTAAAAACAAACTGCATTTGATTCCATAAAAACGAAATATTACAAACTAGTATCTTAATTCAGTGGTACAAAATCAGCAACAAAAACAAAAAAACAAACTCAATTGGTCTTTTTATCCAAGTTCCCAACAAGCTGTTTCATCTGAAACCTCCAAAACAAGAAATAAGCCAAACCCAAACCAACTAAAACATAAACCCAAACCTTCTCATCCTCACTCTCTTTCTCAGACCTCACTTCCTCAATCCTAAACCACTCTCTCCCCGAAACCCCATTGATATATCCCTCCAACGCATGCCCATACAACACGTAAGCCCTGTCCTCCGCACCCACCGCCACCGACGTCGCAAACCCTTCCTCCTCGAGCTCAACCTCGTCGAACACCACGCCTTCCGTCCAACTATCCTGGCTCTTCAAAAACCACAGCTTCTTGTGCGACACCACCAAAACGACGCCGTCTCTTCGCACCGCTATCCCATCGGCAAAGCTCAAGTCTCTGTTCAGCAAGACCTGCCTGGCGGTCCCGTCTTCCGCGTCGACCTTGTACATCTTGCCCGTATTGGATTGCACCACCAGCAAGTACCCCTTGCTGACGTAAGCGATCCCGTTTAGCCCGCAGGAGCTAAACGGTGCGTTTTTGTCCACGTGTTGGGCGGTGAAGGCCTTGGATTTCGAGAAGATCGACGGCTGTCCTTCCTTGTTGACTTTCCAGATGAAGTTCGAGACCGAGTTTGTTACGTAGGCGTTTCCTTCGAAATCCACCGCGACGTCGTTTGCTGTCTGACGTGTCGTGGACGCGGTGACGTCGTCGTCTTCGAGGACGGAGAGGAAGATGCAGCGTCGTTTTTTGAGGTCGTAGGCGGCCAAGGCGGTGAAGTGAGGGAGCGGATCGGCGGCGGCGGTGATGGCGGCGAGGAGGCGTTCGTTGACGGTGTCGACGGCGAGGCCCAAAACGGTGGCGTTTTCGGGGAGGTCGAGGTCGGAGATTAGCGTTTCGACGACTCCGGCGTCGGAGACGGACTCGATTTTGCGGTCGCGGACGGAACCTACGAGGAAGTGTTGGGCCGATGGGTCGTAGGTTAGGCCTTCTGGGTAGAGGTTTCGGGACCGGAACGTGATGACGTGGGGCTTTCTGGCAGAAACTGGGCCCAGTAAAATGACGGTCAGGATTGTGAGGATCGTGAGCTTGATTGGGGTTTGATTGGATTTAATCAGAGCCATCTTTGGGAGATTTTGAGTGTTTTTGTTGAGTGGTGTGTGTAGTTGTTGTAGTACTGTGTATTAATAAGGTGGATAAAGGGCGTTTCTGGGCTTTGCCTTTTGGTTTCTTGTCAAACAAACAAACCAATAAGTATCATAGAGGGATATGATTTCTTGTCAAAAAAGAAGTTGTTGTTGTTTGAATTAGATACGTGTTATGGTTTTCAATCTTGTTCTGGGTCCTACACATTGAAACTAATTAAAAATTCATTGATGCATTTGTTCTTGTCACGTAAATTTAGTCTTAACTTCTTTTTTATTTTTTTTTCTTTTTGGTGTTAGTGGTGTTAATAATTAGTGACTGGATAATAAAATTAGTGTTAATAATTAGTGTATATTTTTTAAAGAAACTAGTCTCATCACACGTGCATGATGAAAGTTTTTTTCTTTGAAAATAAAAACCTGTGTTTTTATTTATGTAACTTTTATTTTGAGAATTTAATTTATAAGTGAATAAAGTAATTTGAAAATAAAAGTGATCCTATTTTTAAGGCAATATTTTAGTGAGAGTTAAGAGTTGTATTTTAACCAGATTATCTTTTAGTTTTGTGTCTACTTAAACATAATGGAATAGAGGCATTTTTAAACTAAAAAAATGAAGAATTCAAACCGGAAAAACTCTTTAAATAGTAGTATAGATAATTATTTCACATGAAGTAATGTTACTCTTTATTCACAACTATTTATTTTAGGTCAAAATAATTCACATTTTTTTTTAACCTTTTGACAAAAAAAAAAATTCACAACTTATGACCTTAATAAGTTGTGGGGGAAAAAATTTATATTCTTACTTGTGCTCTTTATTTAATTGGTTGAATGAATTTATCAAAAAAAGAAAAGGTTGAACGAAGATTTTCAAGAAAAAATTTAAGTGGGTTTAATGAATGACAATTGGTGCGTCATTTCATTAACAATATGAGAATATGTTCAAATTCATATTAAATCTTGGAGGCATGTAATTTATATGCTTAATAATTTTGCTAGTATATCACTCCTTTAAAAAGTGAAGGGTTTAAAGGGGTAACATAAGATATCCCTCAAAATTCCCTCAAACCTACCATATTTTATGTCATTACATTATCATACAAAAACTTTTAAGTTAGTGTGTGTTTGGTTTCAAATTAAAAAACGAATTTAATTACTATTTAGCTTATTTGTGCTACTATTTATAGGTCTCATTGTATTTTTTAGTACTATTTATGAGTCTTACTGTATTATTTTAGCTAATTTTTACCTTTATCCATAATATTTTCAGTAAAAAGTTTTCAATTTCAGCAAAATAAGTGAATCCCAAACAGATTATTAATTAGATTTTAGGTATGGAATATGGCACAAGGATTAGTTGTAAATTTTGGGTACGAAAGATTACACTGAGATTAGCTGTAAGTTTTATCTTGAAATAGAAGATGCATCACATATCCCAATCATAGTATATCCGGGTTTTCCTTTACAAAATCTGATCAGGTTCTCTATAATATAAATAGCAACCGTTTTCTTTTATTGAGAGATCAAAAGCCTCAAATCAAAAAGCTTATTTGTATTAGAATTTCGGTCCTCTCTTCATATTTTCAATGAAGAATACGTCTTTGTTTTCAATCAATGAAAGCAATTTTAGCTTGGCTCCTCCAAGTCGTGGAAGAAGATGTTGATGATGATGATGACGGTGCTTTTCTTTTTATTGACTATGGTGATGATGATGAAGGTGGTGTTTATTGCAACGAATCTCCCGAGGTTGTTGTTGATGATGATTCTGATGATATAAGATTAATTGTTGGCTTGAAAGTGATGAATATTGAAGAAGGGGTGGTAAGTGTGCAGTGTGTCTGGAAGACTTTTGTGTGGGTGGCAATGGATGAATGATTTCTGTCCATTTTGTCGCCATAAGATGGCTTAGTTTGATAGATCTTTGTTTGTTGAATTTAATTTTGAGAAATGCTAACGAATGCTCTTAGAGCATTGGTTAACAATCCATTTAAAGAAAGTTTTTATGCGGAAATGAAATAAAGTAATTAATATTTTAACAGCTTTTTTCATTTCCCATAAAAGTGGTGTTAAAACTTTCTTAAAATGGATTATTAACCAATGCCCTAAGGGCATTCGTTGTCCTAGTGTTAATTTTTAGTTTGTTCTAATTAAGTGTGTGATTCTTTCAAAACACACTGAACTGAAGCTGCGTGTATTTAAGAAATTATGTTTTGAGGTCTATTTAATTATTTCAAACTCTTATTTCTAATTTATTCATAGCTTGTAGAAATATCTCCTTCAGTGGTTTCACTTTGCATGTATGATTAGCACTAAATACTTCTAAAAAGGCTGCCAAGAAATATCAAATAAAAAAAAAAAAGTAACTTGTGCAAGTAATACCCTCAAAATTGTGAAAACAAATGTAAAATTTTCTGGTAGCATGAACAAATCCAAGGGTAAGGCTTCCTTGTGAGCATAGCACACAGCAAATATTTCATGTTCTTTAAGGCTCGATCATTGTGCCTACTTGCAAATATTTCGAGTCTGTTTGGGATCCATTTAATTTGTTAAAACTGAAAATTTTTTGGTAAAAGTACTGTAGATAAATGTAAAAATTAGATGAAATAACATAGTGAGACCCGTGGATAGAACTAAAAGGTACAATAGGGACATAAATAGTAATAAAAATAAGTTGAATAGTAAAATAAGTTGGCAAAAAATAAGCTATTCAAACGCAACCTTCATGTTGTAAAAGACTATTCTCACTTTCCTTTCCTACGTACTTCTTGCCTTTCAATCTTTTTAAAGCAAGATTTTTTGCCATTGAGTCAAATCTTACATAAGATTGTATATAACATGCTAAAATTATTTTTACATGATCATAACTTCCTTATCTAATTTTTTACATAAAATTGGATTCAATTTAAATAAAATCAGATTAACATAAAGTTTAGCATATATGATATGCATACCATGAAAGCATGCTGTTGGCCACTGGGGTTTTTTGCTTGTCTTTTGTCTTTGGTGGTGCGTGAGGAAATCAGCATTGCTAGGGGAGTAGGGGTCAATTCAAAGTTGGGAATTTCTAAATACCATTTTTGAGTTAGACCAGTCTAAACAAAATTTATATTTTGAAAACAGCAAAAAAAAAAAAAAAAAAGAAAGTATATGTTTAAGATTTAAAAAAAACATTTTCTTCAATGTTTTCTTAAGAAAATTGAATATATATATATATATATATATATATATATATATATATATATAAGAGATAAACAGAAAATGGTGTACACTAAAAGTGTGCACAGAACACCTGTTATATACCCTATCCAAAAAGTAAATAATCAAACAGCTCTGTCACATATAACTGCACAAGATAAATGACAATAATCAACTTACATCATGGCTAATAAGCACTATTGCAATGCCCTCCCTTCCAAATTCTTTAAATGTATCTTCCACTTGTTCAACAGTTATTTCTTAGAGAGACAAGTAAAACTTCTTTATGAGAAAAACGTAATTAAGAAAGTCAACAAAATTATTTTAATATTGTTAGCTACAAAAAAATATGCTTGTAACTATGAAACAAAGAATGAACTGATCATTGTCACACAACAATAGCCTTATGGTTGTAGTATTTCAAGTATTCTGTTCACTTTGTATTTTTATCTTTTTCAAATGTGTATTAATGATTGTGCTATCAGCTATGTAACAAAATTGGAACCATTCCTTACTTGTAAACCCTTTCAACCACTTCATAAAGGTTACAAGTATAATCACTTTATATCACTTTTTTTTATTGACACATGAACTTGTTGTAGACTAAGTTTTCACTGTGAGTGAGTGAGAAGTTTATTAAACGAAAATCATTTGTCAATCTCTCTCTCTCTCTCTCTCAACATAGCATTTTAGTCCATTTGATTTATTTACTGAAGAATGGGAAAAAACAAATTTGGGTTTAGAATACCTAGTCTAAATTCAAATTTATTAAAAAATATAGATCTCAAACCCGTGGAGAGAGAAGTTGATAGTTAATGTTCCTTAAACAAACTTCTTATTCACCCATACAGTATGTAATTTTTTTTTTTTTTTTGAGAATCACCTATACAATATGTATTGTACAACAACTTTGATGCATAGAAATACAAAAATTATTCAGAACCTATTTAGTATAAAGATTTCCAACACACTTCCACCAATCTTCCCGCTACATAGATCATTCCACCACTCTTTTTATTTATTTATATTTATTTAAGTCAGCCCTTCCATGTTAATTGGCTCTTCATATTAGTATTAGGTCATACATGTTGGGTCCCAAATAATATTATCAACAATATTAGCAATAAAAAATAACAATCACACACAAACACAAAATTTATGTGAAAAACCCTTTCTCTTTGAAGGGAAAAACTACAGAACAAACTTCGAATAATTTCATCATTATCAAATCAATTACAATAAATTTTGTGTATGTCTCACGGCTAAAGAAAAAATCTCTCTTGTTTTCTTTGCTCTACACACACTAATTATCTTTCTCAAAGGAGGCAACACTTTGCTCTCTCATTTTTATTTTCTTCTCCGCGCACAGCTCTCTTTCTTGGTCGTCTTCTTTTTCTGTAAGCGGCTCTCTTTTGGCTGCTCTCTCTTTTCTTTTTGTGCAACTTTCTTGTTGTTTCTCCCAAGCGAAATCCCTTTTTCCTCTCATGGTTTCAAGCTCTATTTTCTCTCTTCCCATATGGAGGACGCTTGGGCCAAAGTCATCGAATTCTTTGAAATATTGTCACTCTTTTCCTATTCTCTCTTGGACTAGGAATACATTATCTTTTTAATCAGGAATAGACTTTCCTTCCACACCAAGAAATAGTCTTTCCTTCCACAACAGGGAAACCCAAATTAATTTTTCCTTCTTCAACTAGGAAACTTAATTGACTTTTTAAGTCACAATTGGAATTTGAAGCAATTTCCCAACAATACAATGTTTATTGACATGCTTAACAATCGAGTTTTTAAAGAAAAATAACTAAAGCTTGTAATATGAATTCTAGCAAAGAGAGAGAGAATAAACACTGAAAATTAAACTAAATATCATCTCAAGTTATAAACGAGGATCTATAAAAACTTATATATATATATATATGTAAATTGCATGATGATTTACATCAACCATGAAGGACAATACTCAAGAAGTAGTAGGTCAAAATATCATATGCCATGCCCCAAAGAAAAGTGTAACCAAAGGTTGTGATATATGTCAAGTTTGGCCTTTTTAGCACTCAAATATGTCTTCTCCAAGTCGAATTCCCTTTGCTTTTCATCAGCTACAGAGCACAATTCACGAACTCTCGATTTCCTTCTCCAAATAAGATTTTTCATTCACCAAGTCCTGTAAATACTTATCTCTTTCATTATTTTGTTCTTGTGTTACAGCTTCTCGAGTCTTTCTTTTTCTCACTTCAAATGTAATAGATGGTGCCTTCACATTCACACTCTCCATAGCGATCACAACTGATACTACAACACAAATCAAATATTAGCAAACATACAATAAAAACAGTGAACCATAGAGAAAGAACCAATTACATATGTACAACAAAATTGAATACTCAACTCATTAATGAAAACACCATAAAATAAATAGAAAGAAAGACATTGAAAGTATAACTCAATTGAAAAAAGTTGGGGAATTTAAAAGCTCAATGAATAATAAAGGAGTGAAAAACTTGTAAAACTTGACATGATAATAGGTCTCTTTTGTGGTGGTATTTATAGAGGACCCTTGTGTTTGTCGGTTTATGTAACTCTTACGTCATTACGTTTTCATAAAAAAATTTCCAAGATAACTAGGTTTTGGGTACGTACGGAATATTGCACAAGGATTAGTTGTAAACTTTATCTCGAAATAACCGACACATCACATGTCCCAATCATAGTATATATGAGTTTTCCTTTACAAAATTAGATTAGGTTCTCTATAATATGACCACAAGCCCCTAGGAATTTTCTGGGGTTGCTTGTACAGAGGGGTTTTCTCTGAAATCCTCTTCCTGTCCCGTAGCACGGCTGTTCCTTTTCTGAGGAGTCTTTTCGTCCTTGTGAATAACACTGTTATTCTCAGGCTAGCTGGGTTGTTTCTTTGGGGTGTCAGGGAAACACTTTTCTTCTCCCCTCTTCTCCTCTCCTTTCGAATCCAAAATGGAGGATTTGTCAAGTCGTTGGAAATCCCTCTCACCATTAGAGAAGGAAGGTCCGGGCCTGGCTTTGAAGTTCGACCAAGGCAACATAGAGTTTTCCATGGTGGCCAGATTTCTCACTAAACGCCTAATAAATCTGGACGCCATTGCAAACACCTTCAACCCCCTGTGGAGAACAAAAACAGGGTTCAGAATGAAATTCATTGGCGACCACTTGATTCTTTTTTCTTTTGACTCCAAAGAAAACGTTGACCGAATCCTAGCAGCAGAGCCTTGGAATTTCGACAAACATATCATGGTGGTATCGAGATTCGATAACTCAACAGTGATTAATAGCTCAGCCTTGACCACTGTGGCGTTTTGGGTACAGGTCCACGACATCCCATTACACTTCAGAAATAGAGATGTGGCTGAACAGATTTGTGAGGCTATGGGCAATATTATTCAACCTGTGTCCCCGAATGAGTGCGATGGAGGTAGCTTTATCCAGTGGCGGCTTCAGGATTTTTTTTTAGGGTGTTCCTAAAAATTTTTCTCAAATTTTTTTTTTTTTTCGTATATGGTTTTTTTATCAAATATTTGTCCATAATTTTAACAAAAGAATAAATAATAAACTATAAGTTTATTTGAAATATTAATAAAATTATTAATTATTGTTGTTTAGTTGTTTTAATAATTTGTTTGTTTTTTATAAACTATAATTTGTTATATTATTGTTTCATTAATTATAAAATTATTATTTGTTATTTAGTCTAACATAATTTAATTTGTTTATCTTTTATAATGTATTAGTTAATTATAATGCTTTAATTATTGTTGTTTAGCGTAACAATAAACTATATTGCTTTAATTTGTTTGTAATTAATTATACTACTTTAATTTGTTAAATTGTTTAGCCCCATGTGTTTATTATCCTAAAAAAGTCAACCATGTGCACATTACACATATGTAGTACAATAGTCTGTTATCAATCAGAAAATTTCACAATTATAAATCACAATAAACATCACACCAAACGAAAATCAATATGTCCCCAACGTCAATACACACCAAGCAACGGATAAGAATCATAACCCATAAGATGCCAAATTCAAAAAGTAAAAAAAAAAAAAAAAAAAAAAGTAAAACATTAAAATTTCTGCTTCAGCCAATCACAGTTCAAATAATAAAGTTATTTTATACTTCAGATAAAGTTATTTTATAAAAAATAAAGAGAGATTCATTTCATTTCAGATTTAGATATAGAGAGAGAAAGAGAGAGAGAGAGAGAGAGTGAGAGATTGAGAGAGAGCCAGAGAGAAATACCTTCACGGAGCACCGGATCGGAGCAGGGAGGCTGAAGAGGGAAGGCTGAGGCTGAGGCAGTGACCGTCGAGCGATCTGCGAGCATTGTGCGACGGGCGACGGAGCGACGCGACGGGCGACGAGCGACGGCAGCGACGCGATCTCCGACGATGTGCTCTGGAGTCTGGACTGCAACTGGACCGATGGCGTTGCTCTGTTGCTCTCTGTTTTAGGTTTGCTTTAGATGTACTGATTTGGGGTTTCTGATTTGGGTTTTGTTTGTTTGTTTGTTTTTTTTTTTTTTCTTGAGAATCCGTGGGTTTGTCGTGGGCTTGCCGTGGGTTTGCCGTGGGCTTGATGTTGGGCTTGCCGTGGGCTTGACGGGGCTTGAGAGTTGAGAGAGAGTCCATTGTTTTGCTCTGTTACCAATTTTTTTTTTTTTTTTTCAGATTTTAGTTGATTTTTTTTTTTTTTTTTTTGCTTGAAAGTTGAACAAATAATTTTTTTTTGAAAAATTTGAGGGTGTTCCTGATTTGAATTGAGGGTGTTCCTCTCTTTTTTTTTAAGGGCAAACAAATAAAAAAATTTTAATTATTATATATAAATTTTTTTTTTTTTCAAGTCAGGGTGTTCCTAGGAACACCCTGACTATAACGTGGCGCCGCCACTGGCTTTATCCGTGTTCGTGTGGCTTTAAACATCTCCCTCCCCCTGTGTCGCGGTCGGCTCATCACCCTTGAAAATGACGAGGTTCATTGGGTCTCTTTTAAATACAAACGCCTCCCAAATGTGTGCTATTGGTGTGGCTATCTCACTTATCCTGATAAGGATTGTGAAAAATGGATAGAGAGCGAAGGATCACTTAGCAAAGAGGACCAACACTTTGGCCCCTGGTTGAGAGCAGCTTCTTTCACAGCCTCCAAAGAGGGCTTCCTCGCAGTTCCAAGTTTTTACTCCCACAATAAAGTCGAAAAACATGATCAGGAATAGTCCGGAACTCAGTTTCAGTCCCAGAATCCACCAACAGCAATGGAGTGCGAATCCCCATCAAACTTACCGCCAAAAATTTCGGAACATAACGTGAACTTCGCGTCTGAAAACTCTGCAGAAGTGACAGCTCCAAATTTAGTATTTTCGGAGCCTTCCCTATTGGCTCGCCCACTGATGCCTATCCAACCTATGACGTTTGATCAATTCACTCGAGAAGAAACCAATTTTAAGGTGAAGGATATTTTAAACTCAACGGGTTGGAACTGGGATAAGATCTCTCTGGACATCCCAACAGAAATCAAACTAGAACTTCAAGCAACCCCATCAGCCTTATCAGTTGGAAATGTGGATAAAATGTGCTGGTCTGGAGATCCTAAAGGGAGCTGTGATCTTAAAAGTGCTTATCATCTGGTAGTGGGGAATGAGATCAATACTGTAGATGGGAATTGGATTTGGCATGTCAAAACTCTTCCAAGAATTTAGATATTTGTCTGGAAATGTCTCCATCACAGTTTAGGAGTCAAAACTTGTCTTAATGCTAGAGGTTTATCTCTTGATCCCTACTATTATTAATATTCTTATGGGAGTGTAGGGAACTAGCTCGAGGATTTATGGAACCCCCCTTAATCATTGGCTATCAGAGAATGCCAAATCGTCGACCATAATCAGTTAACACAAACTGACTTGGAAATCAGTTTTTCTCTTTGCAATTTGAACTATATCGCGGAGAAGGAACCTGCTAGTCTTCCAAACAAGCCTTTCACCCCTAACCTTAATCGGAGATCCTACACAAAGCTTTGGAATTCACTCATTGTGCCTTAAATATCAGAGAGGCAACTCGCCATGTCTTGAAACCTGTCAGGTGGGAAAAGCCAGCAATAGGGTGGAGGAAGTTAAATATTGATGGCTCCTCTCTTGGAAATCCAGGCAGAGCTGGAGGGGAGGTTTAATACGTGATGAGGAAGGGAATTGGGTTCTAGGATACTAAAGGTAGAATGGTATTACCTCAAGCTTCATAACTGAGCTATGGGCGTTGAGGGACGGGCTTATGATGTGTGTTGATAGGAATTTTTTTGTTGTTGTGGTTGAAATGGATGCCAAAGTTATTATTGAAATTATAAACAACCCCAACAACACTAATTTAATTATTTCCTCCATTGTGGATGACTGCAGGCAGTTGGCTTCCCAAATTCCCTGGATTCGTTTTGATCACTGCTATAGAGAAGATAATAGGAGTGCGGATATGCTAGCAAGGATGGGAGTTCAACAATCTTCTTCCTTTAGTTGGTATGATAGTCCCCCTGAGGGCTTGCATCCTTTGTTAGATTTTGATATTTCTGATTTGTACTTAAACAAGCGTTGCCTTGAAACTATTGTTAATTTCTAATTTTAATTCATTTCCCTGATTACCAAAAAAAAAAAAAAAAGTTCGGAAGAGTGCCATTCTGTGAAATTGAAATAGTGATTTTTTTAATTTACCCGTTCATTATCATATTTTGTCATCATTAATTAGTAAGATAAAGATAAAGATATAATGAGATAGTGGTATGAGCCATAGTGACCTGTGGTAATGTAATGTATATGTATAAGAATATGTAGATGTTTATGTCTATGTTTAAAAAGTATTTATTCAAATATCGTATAAAAATTTTGGTTCTCTCTGTGTATTTTATTTTGTATATAAATTTAAAATTTGATAATTATGGAATTTATTGTTATTGTGTGTTTTCATAGTGGAATTGAATAAAGCTAAAAAATTTTATATATATATCTATAATATATAATGGGTCAAATTGGTGTGTGTGTGTGTGTGTGTGAGACAGTTAAAATGGGAAATTAAGAACCTCAATTACTAATTTTTAGTAAGTTCAGACGTTTTGTGTTTTTTGTTTTTGGTTCAAAATTAATGGCCTGTGGTAATGCGATAGTGGTACGTGTTTTATTGCCAACATCCTATGGATTATTTGTTAATGTGAACTCTCCAGATAGTGCCTATTTTCATGTTGTTTTCAATTCTCTATTAGCCTATTTATAGGCTATTGGTTTATCAATAAAATGCAGAAAAAGTTTATCCTTTGCTCTTTCTATATTCTCTGCTTCCTATTGTTATTGTGTAAGTTTATATCGAAAGGATCTGAAACCAAAGACTTATCTCCTCCAAGCTATTAATTGCTCAATCTTGGAAATCATTCTTTACAAAGACATCGCTAAGTACGTTTAACATTCCATGAAGTAGAAGACAATAATGGCCATCCATAGTTGTATGCCCATTACCCTGATAACATTGAAATTGACAGGCTCAAAAAGGAAAAAGATCTAAAAAATAAATTTGTAATTTTGAATGTCATTGGTTCGATCATTGCAGGTCTTATAATTGAGATTTTAGGGACTTGGACTTGCATAATTACTGCTAACATCCTATGGATCATGACCATTATTAGGGTCGCTCCAGTAATGACGGTTATTTTTCATTCGATGTTAACGCTGACTAATTCATTGTTTCTTTTTGAAGAACCGCCTAAAATTAAAGGAGCACTAATTGTTATAATATTCAAAAGAATAATGCTAGAGATACAAAACTTTTTACAAATTTTTTTACAAACTGTTAATATGTTGAGTGGTTATTAATGCATAAAAAGATGAGGTTAATGTTGGGCTTAGTTGAAAAGCAATAAAAATTTATCCACATCAATAATTTGTAAAAATGTTATAAAATAGTTTGACTGGAGCATTACTCTATTCAAAATCTCAATTGCGTTTGGAGCAGTATTAAAATTAAAGTTAGATGATGTAATTTCAATTTAGCATATAAAAAATTTAATGTAGATGTAGATATATATGTATATGTATATGTATATGTATACGTATATGTATATGTTTATATTAATGTTTATGAAGTTTTTATTAAAAAAAAGAAACGATATGCTCTCTCTCTCTCTCTCTCTCTCTCTCTCTCTCTCTCTCTCTATATATATATATATATATAATTTTAATCTATGACATCTATTCCATGATGATTTTTTTTTTATCATCTTGGCCAAGAAACCAATATATAGGAGGGATTTGGGATTTTAAATTTAGTAAATGAAAAATAAACATGATATGTTAACATCTTATGAAAAGTAAAGTTTGGAAGAGCGTCATTCCATGAAACTGAAATAGTGATTTTCGAAATTTACCCCATTCATTATCATATTTTGTCATCATTAATATTAATTAGTAAGATAAAGATAGAGATACAATGAGATAGTGGTATGCATAGGTCAACTTGGCTTAGTTTGGAGTATTTTTCATTCCGGCCAATTTGGATTGAGAAATTCCTAATGCAACTCAACCATTAAGGTGTTGTGATTTTGTTAGGCCTCATAAAACCAAACACAAAACGTTACTTATCAAAAAAATAAAAGCAAAAAAAAAAAAAAATGTTAAATTACACTAACTTTCTCTAAGGAACCACTTCCAATTTTCAATAAATACACTTAGTCCCCTAAAATTATGATTATTTCCATCATATAACAGATCTAGCTAGTAAACATTAATGTATGGAAAGTGCAACATCCATGACATTTTCACAATAAATCATGAGTGGTTAGTCAATTAGTTCAAATTTAAACTTAATACTAAGATTATTTTTTTGCCTCAACAATAACAACCAGTAATAACCTGTTACTTAGGATTTGTTGTGAAAATGTTATGGACATAACATATATAAAACCAGAGACCTCATGTGAGAGAACATGAGGTTCTGCCATGTGGCATACTCTATGACGAGAATTGAAATACTCTTAAACCACAACATTCCATCTCAAATACACTTAGAAAAAAACAATATCCTACATAACTCCAACATTTTGGTACTATTTGTATCTAGCCCGTATGAGTAGGCTATGATCGAGAAAGGGGCTTCTGTTTTTTATTCAATGATGGAATCTTATGGTTTTGATGTTGAAGTTAGACGTTGTGAATTTTGTGAATGTTGTAATTCACTTTGAGTCTTTGGTTGTTTGAGACTTTGGGTTGGGAAAGTTGTAAATGTATTTTTTTTTAGAGCTAAAGAAAAAGAAACATTTTAATTGATTATTTATGAAATTAGCTATTTTTTATATACTTGTGTTACAATTCATACTTTGTAGGCTTCTTTGTACGTTTTTTACTATTATTTTGTGCAGTATGAGCCATAATGATAAAAATAAAAATCAATGATGATTTCAAAGTATTTTTTGCTTTAAAAAAAAATTATACGGAAGTCCAACTAAAGACAATTAAATTTTGATAAATGGATGTGTTTTTAGCTAATTTCTTTTTGTTTAATCATGTTCTCTTTATATCAATACTTACAATTGATTTCCTTAATTTCATTGAGATAATGAATTGGGTGTTTGTGATTGAGGTCTTCATATTTGATTGTGAGAATATAGTGGTTGAGGAAGTGTTTGAGAAGTTACTTAAATTTATGTAATTTTAGGATATAAAAGTATTTTATGCTTTAAATTCTTATTTATAAATTTCAAAATCAGTTAATCAGTTTAAAAAATAAAATCTACTTTAAAGGTAAATAATATAATATATTATAGTCTTATATAATTTTTTTTAATAAAATATGAATTAAGAAAATCAAGTTTCGAAGTATTCAACAATATTGTGGGCAAAAATAAATATTATACAATAAAATAAGTATTATATGTAGGTCATAATATGTGTGTGTGTGTATATATATATATATATATATATATATAAAATTTCAAATGAAATTGTGAAGTAGTCCGCACATCACACGGGACATTATCTAGTTACAAATCCGTGAACTACTAGGAGCATATAAATGAAGACTCCCGAAGAAGACTTTCGGACAAAAAGAAGAATCCAAAGACGATACATTTAGTAACTCTACAGGTACCACCAGTCATTTTCATTTCTGGATTTCGAAATAGAACATCCGGCTATTCCTGTAGGTTGTTGACCAGATACGCACTTGGGAGTCTCTATCAAAGCGATTTTGCAATGTCTTGTCGCACTTAGGCGCACAGCGTGCCATTGGTAATGATTTTGCTACGGTGCCACAAATTCGCAAACTGATCCTAAGTAATCGTTGTTGTTCATTGGATTCCGGAGGAGCTACTTCGTTAGGATTGAGGAATTGCTGCGATTCTTCCTGAATAGCCTGGATTCTCCCGTCGAGAGTCACTTTGAAAGTATTACCTAAACTCTTCCGACTTTCCATAACCAAAATAAAAGAAAGTCAACCTATTCCTGCAATTGTGGTCAGTCTTGCTACCTCTTTAGTTGCCGCCTCCTACTTGCTCGTTCGCAATTACTACCACAAGAAAGTCGCCCCTATCTCTAAGGGGGCTTATGCACTCCACAACTTTCTTATGTTATGGGGTCCCAAAGACTAAATTTAGCTGCCAGCGCTAATAGCTAGAAGACCTAGAACTCAAGAACTAGACTCAAGCGATTGTGCCTACCAGTCAAGACAGGAAGGTGGGACGCTAGCTAGCCCCTTGACCGAAGTGCCAACCTCCCCCTAAAGTCACTCCCCCCTTCTCTAATGCGCATATTGAGACTGAGCTTGCTTGCATCTGATCTAAGCCTATCGCACCTCCCTATTGCCTGCCCCCAACTGCCTTTCTATTACGGTTGGCTGCAGGTGGGTATATACCCTGAAACACAAAGCGGATGGCTCTATCGAGAGGGCTCGTCTTGTGGCGAAAGGTTTCACACAAACCTATGGCGAAGAAGTCCGCACACAGGGGACTAGGAATAACTCACTTAACTGACGACATAGAGGACCTACAAATCATTCAACTATAGGTACCGGATTTGAGGTGACCACAAGTTGCTTAGTAGGGTCTATTTTAATGACACCATCATTTAATCAATTTTGGATCTGATTTTTAAGAACTCAACAATATTCTATCGGATGAAAAATAACCTGATAGAATTTTTAGTATTTGGGATCTCCTACTCGTCCCACCTCATCTGGTCTCTTAGGTTCGGGAAGCTCGATCAACCCTTGCTCGGTTGTCTCCTCTTCCAAATTTCTACTACTTCCTTGCCTTCCCTTTTCAGGGATCTCCTTGTTCTCTTCCCATATTTTCCTCCATACCTTCGCCGCCTTGCCTTCTTCATTATGTTGTTCCATCCTTCAGGGATGTTCGGTAGGTGTCCGGGCCTCTTACAAAATCCTTCCGACAAGAATGCTGCTTGAACATTGTAAGACATTGAACCGTCTCGCTCTTGTAAACACTGATCATAAGTGGCAAAAGCCACCGGAATGCTCATTTTTTGTCCATAAGCTCTCCTCGCCGTAATTCTCTCTGGAAGTAGCCCCTACAACCCCTTGACTCCTGCGGGCTACGTTCGAACTAAACGAAAGTAAGGCTAGGGTTCAATATCCCCTATGTTGAAGAAAGGGGCGGATGCTACCCTCTAAACCGGTCTTTCATAGATAAGGGTATAGTCTCACTCCTTCTATCGAGGGGTTTTCCCTCTCTTTGAATTTAGCTTTCTACTTCAAGTTTGCCTCAAATTCGGTATTTGTAATAGTTGGGAGATATTCTTTGCCCGATAGCTGAGATCTCGCCAAGCATAGCCTATTCTTAGTTCTAGCACCGGAAGAGCAATTTCAGAGGAAGAAAAAATCTCAAAATATGATGAAAGATATATTCAAGGAGAATGGAGCACTCGTGTTAGCCTAAGGAGTAGGAAGCGCCAAGGACGATTGATTGCTATGTAGGCGGCCCTTGAGACGAGGTTATATCAAAAAGAAAAGCCTGCCAAAGACTTCTAGGTAAGGAAAGTGAGTAACTAGGGCTTACGTGGAAACTAAAATCTACGATCGTTTGGTTGGATCAATTATTCATTTTTTGAACGCTTCAGTTTAGTGTCAGCATACTAAAAGCATCGAAAAGGCGGTTTTTCAGCATTCAAATAAGCCAATTAATCGACCTTGAATGTGATGTGGGTCCTAAGCGCATGGGTGACATCGAAGTGACGTTGTGAAGTGGTTTCCGAAGTCTGGATTGCTTTTCTTCCCCTTCGTCGGTTAAGAATGCAAAATTTATGTGGAAAACCCTTTCTCTTTGAAGAGAAAAATCACGAATCAAACTCTAAATAATTTCACTATTAACAAATCAATTACAATAAATCTTATGTATGTCTCAGGGCCAAAAGCCATCAAATTTTTTGTAGCATTGTCTATTTATAAGACTATTTTCCTATTCCCTCTTGGACTAGGAATATATTACCTCTTTAATAAGAATAGACTTTCATTCTGCACTGAGAAAGAGTCTGTCCTTGCATAACAAGGAAACCTAAATTGTTTTTTCCTTCTTCAACTAAGAAACCTAATTGATTTTCCAAGTCACAATTAAAATTTGAGACAATTTCCCAACAATATATTTATTGACATGCTTGACAATCAAGTCTTTAAAGAAAAATGACTAAAGCTTGTAATATGAAGTCTGGCCAAGAGAGAGAGAATAAACATTGAAAGTTGAACAAAATATCATCTTAAGTTATCAAGGAGGATCTATAAAAACTTATATATATATAAATTGCATGATGATCTACATCAACCATAATGGACAATACACAGAAGTAGTTGGTCAAAATGTCATATGCCACGCCCCATAGAAAAGCATAACAAAAGGTTGTGATATTGGTCAAGTTTGGCCTTTTCAGCACTCAAATATGTCTTCTCCAAGTTGAATTCCCTTTGCTTTTCATCAACTACAAAGCACAGTTCATGAACTCTCTCGATTTCCTTCTCCAAATAAGATTTTTCATTCACCAAGTCCTGTAAATATTGATCTCTTTCATTATTTTGTGCTTGTGTTACAGCTTCTCGAGTCTCCATAGCGATCACAACTGATATTACAACACACATCAAATATTAGCAAATATACAATAAAAATAGTGAACCTTAGAGAAAGAACCAATTACGTATGTACAAGAAAATTAAAAACTCAATACGTTAATAAAAAAACCATAAAATTAGCGTAAGTGTTGTTAGTGGTAGTAATCTAGTACGTCCCTTGTATGTCTAATTAGCATAAGTATGGTACCTTGTTGGGAAAATTAAGCACCAGAAGAGCCCCTGAACTCCTAAAAAATCATCCGCAAGGAGGAGGTTAACAAGGATGCCTTAAATAGGCATCATCGACACTCAATCGATCCTCCAAATATTCGCTTGCATTTAAAACCAGAATCCCAATAGATGAAATTTCATTTATAGGTTTACAGACCAGATTATATACTTAGATTTTATGCTTTGAAAAAAGAAGACCATCCTTAATAAAAAAAATACCACATTCCTCAAGGTCCATACCAACTCCTTTCCTAATGGGATAGCACGTTTTATCTGTTTGTAAAATAAATACCTCATGTCCTAAAACATGTCTCATGCACTTTTTTAGGCCTGTAAATTCTTATCGTATGAGTCATTCTTATACATAATAAGGCAAGGATGTCAATTCTAGTTCTAGAAGGGCACCAAAAATAAAAATAAAATCAGATCTCACACCCTCCCAAAAGATGAAAGAATCAGAAAAGAAGAGAGGGATTACGGATTTCCTAAAAGAAAACTCTGTTGACAAACAGACACTAAATATTTCAACACAATTTAAGAGAAAGCAATACAGAACAAGCAGCCTAAAGTTTCACACAATTTAAAGAAGTGCCAAATTACATTAGCCAATATATAGCACACATGTAACATCAGGTAAAAAACTTCAAATTTCCTCTAAATTTCCCTTACTCCTAAGCGTGAGTTTGGATAGCACTGATGCATTGTGCATTTGGTGTTTGGCATTTTTTTCCTAGGTCTCGTGCACTGTTCACGAGACCTGCAAATACGGGAAAACACAAAATTTGCTTTAAAACTGGGTTTCACAGTACTATTCACATATTTAAAAATTATTTTGTTGCAGTGTTATTGGCAATAAGTTTTCAGTTTTCAGCAATAAGCGGTATCCAAACAAATCCTAAAAAATAAAATATAACATTGAAAATTAATATACCACTTCTTCTGCTCACTTAATATAACACACAGTTGTGCCAAGAGCCATAGATTCCACGAGCATAGATGCCATGACATAGAATATTAGGAATTAAGCATGTCGTTCAACCTTGCTGCTCTTAAAATAAAATCCATTTTTGCAATGTCTAATGTCTTTGAATCTATCACCAAACTACTTATCCAATAAACATAAAAGAATCTATCACCAAACTAAAATGTAAAGTTAGGGTAAAAGATGATGGAAAAAGAATGAAAAAGTCTACTTAACACACTGACAAACACGAGAATATTCAGCACTAAAACACAATACATTGTAACACTAAAACAATCTAGCCATCACTTAGCAATAAAAAGATGGTACACTTACTTGGTCCATTAAGTGATGATGTTTTGAAGAACTCCCAGAGATTAAGATACACAATTCCATAAATGATCTAAGCATGTCATCATAAGAAAAAGTTTCAATCATCAATCTCATAATTTATCCAAAAAAAGGACAGATCCAAAACATTCAAGTAGCGTTTGGATTGCGTTGTGCGTTTTATGTGTAGCATTTTGTGATTTTTTCTTTTTTGACCCGCCTCTTGCATTGTTCATGGGAAATGAACAGTGCATTAAGAAAATGAATAGTGATTTCATTTGTAAATAGTAACCAAATTTTTTTTTTATTCTTTTCAATTTTCAATTTTCAGCAAAATAAGCGGTATCCAAACGCACCCTCAATCTGCTTAGACAATGTAGTCTTTCTTTAATGCAAACAAATTTGATGGCTTAAATCTCAACTTATATAATGTGATAATATTCAACATCTGTATTAAAATTCAAGAACAGAAAAAAAAATCCATTTCTCCACATCATAATGAGAAGCTTTTAACAAATTCTTTTCCATTTCGTTTATCAAATTCTGTCGTTCTTAAAGAACACTTAAGATTTAAAATAAGAATTAAATCTCAAAAATAAGAATTTTAAGAAGAATGTTATGTTTGGTGAAGTAGTGGGAGTTGATTACAAATCCGTGCTATCTCTTTCTCTTCTAGCCATATGTCACTTTACCTAATTTAAATCTAAAATCTCAGAAAGGGAATTGTTTGGTAAAGGGAACAAAGACATTTGTAAATTGATTCTTAGTCCATTAGCTAGAATAGGAACATCAAGTATGCAACCCTTTTGTTCTGAAGCCATAGACTTCAAACATGAAATTATATAAAAATAGAGATTTGGGCCAATAAAAATCAAGTTACATATCTAATCCTTTGTCTCTCATCTGCTTAACTACTGAGATTGAGAGCTTAAATGGAACAATGTAACTACAGATCAGTTAATTGTAAAAGGTGAAGCTGTGGGGGGTGGAGATAGTTAAATGAAGGCACTTCGAATGCATAAATAGCTAAAGCTTTAGAACATACATTAATGTGGCGGAGAGGCAAATGGTTAATTGCAGAAACTTTGGCCATAAAAACCTGCTACACAGGTTCCAAATATCATCCTATAGAAGAGATTATATGGCTAAGAATATTGCTACACAGGATCAAAAATATTTCCATATATGTGGGAAGATATGTCAGATGATTAAAGTATATGCCTACCCCATTTTTTAAATTGATAAGTTTCGCATGCATCAAATGGGTCTTGAACCTACGATGACCTTACCCTTAAACCCAATGTTGTGTAGGAAGAAAGTGCGAGCCAGAGCTCATTGGGTGTCATACCAAACACTTATCATGAAACGAATTAATATTATCATGCCTAAAAATACTATTTTGTTCAAAAAAGTGGTAGATTGTTAGATATTTCTCAAGTAGTGGTAAAACACTAATAATTTCAAAAAATAGTGGTATTTGGCTATTTTTGCCAAGAGTAAGCAACAGAATAATTATATTTCAACCATTCACAATTTCTTTCTTTTGTTGATACATATATTCGAGACTTAACCCAACCATTCATTTCTAGTCTATGCCAAAAAAAGACAACTACATACATGTAATGGTGAAAGACCTAACCTCACTATTTGTGTTTTAATTGATGTGGGGGGCCCTTGCACATACATAATGTCGAATTAGGTGCCAAACAAATATGGATAAATAAAGCACACTGCAACTTCAGAGCTTGTAAAGAGTCGCAAAAGAAACATTGTTTTTTAACAGGAATGGGTTAAAAGGTGATCATGGAATGTATCATAAATTGAACAGTAAGCCTGATATAAAAATTGCATTCCCTCTACATATAAAAACTTACATATAGATAAACACAAATGGGACAATCATTTTGGACTGGGCCAAGAGGAAAAGAAGGGATTACTTGTGGGGTGGGTTACTAGCAATCAAAAATGTTGACTCATATTAAACAGGCAAAGGAGAACACAAAAAGATTCCCTTTCCTCCCCTGACCTACCACCATAACTAAAAATACACAGGGACACATTCCGCCAGACATTGATTACTATAGCTTACACTAAAATTTTCCTAGAGGAGAAAAGACTTCGAACATTAAGCATTTGAATAATCTTTTGACAAATAACGTTGTCTCTATAAATCACGTTCTTGGTGGACTTGCATAGTTACTACCAACATCCTATGGATCATATCTATTAATGCGAACTCTCTAGTACTGACGGCAGTAATGGCCATCCTTAGTGGCATGACCATTGCCCTGATGACTTTGAAATTGACAGGCTCAAAACGAAAAAGATCAAAAAAAATAAATTTGTAATTTTAAATGTCATTGGTTTGATCACTGCAGGTCTTATAATTGAGATTTTAGGGACTTGAACTTGCATAATTACTGCCGACGTCCTATTGATCATGTCCATTATTGGGATCTCTCCACTAATGATGGTTATTTCTCATTCGATGTTAACGCTGGCTAATCCATTGTTTCTTTTTGAAGAATCGCCTAAAATTAAAGGAGCACTAATTGTTATAATATTTAAAAGAATAATGCTAGAGATACAAACTTTTTTACAAAAAAAATTTACAAACTACTGATATATTGAGTGGTTATTAGTACATAAAAAGATGATGTTAATGATGGGCCTAGTTGAAAACCAATAAAAAGTTGTCTATATCAATAGTTTATAAAAATGTTATAAACTAGTTTGACTGTGGCATTACTCTATTTAAAATCTCAATTACGTTTGGAGTAGTATTAAAATTAAAGTTAGATGGTGTAATAGCACATAAAAAATTTAATGTAGATGTAGATGTATATGTATATGTATGTGTTTATATTAGTGTTTATGAAGCTTTTATTTAAAAAAATAAACGATATGCTCTCTCTCTCTCTCTCTCTCTCTCTCTCTCTCTCTCTCTCTATATATATATATATGTATATATATATATAGACACACACACACACACACACATATAATTTTAATCTATGACATCTATGTATAAGAATATGCAGATGTTTATGTTTATGTTAAAAAGTATTTAGTCAAATATCGTATAAAAATTTTGGTTTTCTCTCTATGTATTTTATTTTGTATA
Organism: Castanopsis chinensis; assembly: GCA_032878915.1. NCBI lineage: Eukaryota > Viridiplantae > Streptophyta > Magnoliopsida > Fagales > Fagaceae > Castanopsis > Castanopsis chinensis. The sequence goes on from JAVQMG010000071.1 coordinate 2,266,608, forward strand.
TAAATTTGAAATTTGATAATTATGAAATTTATTGTTTTTGTGCTTTTTCATAATGGAATTGAATAAAGCTAAAAATTTCTATATATCTATAATATATAATGGGTCAAATTGGTGTGTGCGTATGTGTGTGTGTGTGTGTATGACAGTTAAATGGGAAATTAAGAACCTCAATTACTAATTTTTAGTAAGTTCAAACGTTTTGTGTTTTTTGTTTTTGGTTCAAAATTAATGGCCTGTGGTAATGAGATAGTGGTACGTTTTTTACTGCCAACATCCTATGGATCATTTGTTAATGGGAACTCTCCAGATAGTGCCTATTTTCATGTTGTTTTCAGTTCTGTATTAGCCTATTTATAGGCTGTTGGTTTATCAATAAAATGCAGAAAAAGTTTATCCTTTGCTCTCTCTATATCCTCTACTTCCTACTGTTATTGTGTAAGTTTATATCGAAAGGATCTTAAAGCAAAGAATTATCTCTTCCAAGCTATTGATTGCTCAATCTTGGAAACCATTCTTTACAAATACAAAGCTAAGCATATTTAGCATTCCATAATCCAGAAGACAGTAACGGCCATACACAGCGGTATGCCCATCGCCCTAATGACTTTGAAATTGACAGACTTAAAAAGGAAAAAGATCTAAAAAATAAATTTGTAATTTTGAATGTCATTGGTTTGATCACTGCAGGTCTTATAATCAAGATTTTAGGGACTTGGACTTGCATAATTACTACTAACATCCTATGGATCATGTCCATTATTGGGGTCTCTCAAGTAATGACGGTTATTTCTCATTCGATGTTAACGCTGACTAATTCATTGTTTCTTTTTGAAGAACTGCCTAAAATTAAAGAAGCGCTAATTGTTATAATATTTAAAAGAATAATGCTAGAGATACAAACTTTTTTACAAAATTTTTTACAAACTGTTGATATGTTAAGTGGTTATTAATACATAAAAAGATGAGGTTAATGGTGGGCTTAGTTGAAAACCAATAAAAATTTGTCCACATCAATAATTTGTAAAAATGTTATAAAATAGTTTGACTGGAGCATTACTCTATTCAAAATCTCAATTGCATTTGGAGCAGTATTAAAATTAAATTTAGATGATGTAATTTCAATTTAGCATATAAAAAATTTAATGTAGATGTAGATAGATATGTATATGTATATGTAAATGTTTATATTAATGTTTATGAAGTTTTTATTAAAAAAAGAAACAATATGCTCTCTCTCTCTCTCTCTCTCTCTCTCTCTCTCTCTCTCTCTCTCTCTCTCTATATATATATATATATATATAAATATAATTTTAATCTATGACATCTATTCCATGATAATTGTTTTTATCATCTTGGCCAGGACACCAATATATATAGGAGGGATTTGGGATTTTAAATTTAGTAAATGAAAAATAAACATGATATGTTAACATCTTCTGAAAAGTAAAGTTTGGAAGAGTGTCATCCCATGAAACTAAAATATTGATTTTCAAAATTTACCCCATTCATTATCATATTTTGTCATCATTAATTAGTAAGATAAAGATAGAGATATAATGAGATAGTGGTATGCATAGGTCAAGTTGGGTTAGTTTGGAGTATTTTTCATTCCGGTCAAATTGGATTGAGAAATTTCTAATGCACCTCAACCATTAAGGTGTTGTGATTTTGTTAGGCCTCATAAAACCAAACACAAAATGTTACTTATCACAAAAATAAAAGCAAAAAAAAAAAAAAAATGTTAAATTACACTTACTTTCACTAAGGAACCACTTCCAATTTTCAATAATAGCACTTAGCCCCCTAAAATTATTATTATTATTTCCATCATATAACAAATCTAGTTAGTAAGCATTAATGTATGAGAGGTGCAACATCCATGACATTTTCACAATAAATCATGAGCAGTTACTTATTAGTTCAAATTTAAACTTAATACTAAGATTATTTTTTTACCCCAACAATAACAACCAGTAATAGCCTGTCATTTAGGATTTATTGTGAAAATATTGTGGATATAACATATATAAAACCAAAGACCTTATGTGAGAGAACATGAGATTCTGACATGTGGCACACTCTATAAAGAGAATTCAAATACTCTTAAACCACAACATTCCATCTCAAATACACTCAAAAAAAAAAAAAAAAAAAAAAAAACAATATCCTACATAACTCCAACATTTTAGTACTATTTGTATCTAGCCAGTATGAGTAGGCTATGATTGAGGAAGGGGGCTTCTGTTTTTTATTCAACGATGGAATCTTATGGTTTTGATGTTGAAGTTGGACGTTGTGAATTTTGTGAATGTTGTGATTCGCTTTGAGTCTTTGGGTGTTTGAGACTTTGGGTTAGGAAAGTTGTAAATGTATTTTGTTTTAGAACTAAAGAAAAAGAAAAATTTTAATTGATTGTTTATGAAATTAGCTATTTTTTATATGCAGACATTGTTCAAGAGCTCATCCACACTATTGGCAAGGCCAAGGATAAAGAGGGATATATAGCCATCAAAATAGACCTTGAGAAAGCCTATGATAAGTTGGAGTGAAATTTTATTAGAGTAAGACTCATCTATGCAAACTTCCCTATGGACCTCATTCAAACCATTATGTGTTGTATCATGACAGCCACAACCTCCATTCTTTTTAATGGGGGAACCCTAGACCCTCTCATTCCCACAAGAGGAATAAGGCAAGGAGACCCACTGTCTCCTTACCTCTTTATTCTTTGTATTGACTCCCTCGGCCAGCTTTTTGAAGGAAAGTGTGCTGAGATGGCATGGGATCTAGTTAATTCTTCTAAGAGTGGACCAACTTTTTCCCACCTTTTTTTCGCGAATGACTTGGTGTTTTTTGCCAATGCCAATCCCAAGAATTGCTCTGCCATCTGAAATGTGTTAGACATGTTCTGTTCAAATTCAGCTCAAACTATTAGTGAAGCCAAATCTCAAGTCTTTTTCTCCCCAAATGTTGATAGTGATACGAGGGATTCTCTTTGTGAAACTCTAGGCTTTCACTCTACTAACTCCTTAGGGAAGTACTTAGGCATCCATATAAGGCAGCATGAGTCTTCTCCTCATGATTTCAACTTCATTTTGGATAGAATGAAACAGAAATTGGCTGGTTGGAAATCAAATTTGCTGTCTAGGTAGGGATGTGCTGATTCAAACGTCGATTTCAACTATCCCAACTTATGTTATGCAATGTGTCTCTCTTCCTAGCGAAATCCATAATGGCATTGATATAATTAGCCAGAATTTTCTTTGGGGTTCCACTAAGTCAGTAAAAAAGATGTATTGAGTTGGTTGGAGTAAAATTACCAAACCAAAAAAAGAGGGTGGCTTAGGCTTTCAAACAGCCAAGGGCAGAAACACAGCTCTACTTGCGAAGCTGAATTGGCGATTCCATTCTAAGAAGGAAAGTCTGTGGGCTCAGGTGCTTAGAAAGAAGTATTGCACTCGCCAAAGACTGAATTCCAGCAATGCCCACAAGCTTCCTTGCTCTCAAGTGTGGAAGGGAATAAAGGTGGGTTAGGACACGTTCCAAAAAGGAGTGAGGTGGACATTAGGCCATAACCGTAATCTTAGTCTGTGGCATGACAAATGGTCTTCTGTTGGTCCTTTGAGGCTTGCTGTCCAAGGTCCTCTCACCCGAGAAGAAACCATTTTTAAGGTGAAGGATATTTTAAACTCAACTGGTTGGAACTGGGATACGATCTCTCTAGACATCCCAACATAAATCAAACTAGAACTTCAAGCAACCCCATCGGCCTTATCATTTGGAAGTATGGATAAAATGTGCTGGTTTGGAGATCCTAAAGGGAGCTTTGATCTTAAAAGTGCTTATCGTTTGGCAGTGGGGAATGAGATCAATACTTTCGATGGGGATTGGATTTGGCATGTCAAAACTCTTCCAAGAATTCAAATATTTGTTTGGAAATGTCTCCATCACAGTTTAGGAGTCAAAACTTGCCTTCATGCTAGAGGTTTATCTCTTGACTGCCTTTGCCCTCTCTGCCATAAACGACCTGAGACTATTATTCACAGTTTTATGAGAGTGCAGGGAACTAGCTCGAGGTTTTATGGAACCCCCCTTAATCATGGCTGTTGGAGATTGCCAGATCATCTACCATAATCAGTCAACATAAACTGCCTTGGAAGTCAATTTTTCTCTTTGCAATTTGGACTATATGGCAGAGAAGGAACCTGCTAGTCTTCCAAACAAGCCTTTCACCCCTAACCTTCAATCGGAGATCCTGCACAAAGCTTTGAAATTCACTCATTGTGCCTTAAATATCAAAGTGGCAACTCACCATGTCTTGAAACCTATTAGGTGGGAATAGCCAGCAATAGGGTGGAGGAAGTTAAATACCGATGGCTCCTCACTTGGAAATCCAGGCAAAGCTGGAGGGGAAGGCTTAATACGTGATGACGAAGGGAATTGGGTTCTAGGATACTCAAGACATTACCTCAAGCTTCATATTTGAGCTATGGGCATTGAGGGACGGGCTTATGATGTGTGTTGATAGGAATTTTTCTACTGTTGTGGTTGAAATGGATGCCAAAGTTATTATTGAAGTTCTGAACAACCCCAACAACACTAATTTAATTATTTCCTCCATTGTGGATGACTGCAGGTAGCTGGCTTCCTGAATTCCTTGGATTCATTTTGATCATTGCTATAGAGAAGATAATAGGAGTGTGGATATGCCAGCAAGGATGGGAGTTCGGCAATCTTCTTCCTTTAGTATGATAGTCCCCCTGAGGGCTTGCAACCTTTGTTAGATTTTGATATTTCTGATTTGTACTTAAAAAGGCGCTGCCCTGAAACTATTGTTAATTTCTAATTTTAATGCATATCCCTGATTACCAAAAAAAAAAGTTTGGAAGAGTATCATTCCGTGAAACTGAAATAGTGATTTTCGTAATTTACCCCATTCATTATCATATTTTGTCATCATTAATTAGTAAGATAAAGATAAAGATAAAGATATAATGAGATAGTGGTATGGGCCATAGTGACTTGTGGTAATGTAATTTATATGTATAAGAATATGTAAATGTTTATGTTTATGTTTAAAAAGTATTTATTCAAATATCATATAAAAATTTTGGGTTTCTCTCTATGTATTTTATTTTGTATACAAATTTGAAATTTGATAATTATGGAATTTATTGTTATTGTGCTTTTTCATAATGGAATTGAATAAAGCTAAAAACTTAAATATATCTATTATATATAATGGGTCAGATTGGTTTGTGTGTGTGTGACATTATTAGGGTCTCTCTATTGATGATGGTTATTTCTCTATGGATCATGTACATTATTAGGGTCTCTCTATTAATGATGGTTATTTCTCATTTAATGTTAACACTGACTAATCCATTGTTTCTTTTTGAAGAACTGTCTAAAATTAAAGGAGCATGAATTGTTATAATATTCAAAAGAATAATGCTAGAGATACAAGTTTTTTTACAAAAAATTTTACAAACTGCTGATATGTTAAGTGGTTATTAGTACATAAAAAAATGATGTTAATGGTGGGCTTATTTGAAAACCAATAAAAAGTTGTCCACATCAACAATTTGTAAAAATGTAATAAAATAGTTTGACTGAAGCATTAATCTGTTTAAAATATCAATTGCATTTGGAGCAGTATTAAAATTAAAGTTAGATGGTGTAATTTCAATTTAGCGTCTAAAAAATTTAATGTAGATGTAGATATATATGTATATGTATATGTTTATATTAACGTTTATGAAGTATTTATTAAAAAAAAGAAACTATATGCTCTCTCTCTCTCTCTCTCTCTCTCTCTCTCTCTCTCTCTCTCTCTCTCTCTCTATATATATATATATATATATATATAATTTTAATCTATGACATCTATTCCATGATGATTGTTTTTATCATCTTGGCCAAGACACCAATATATTGGAGGGATTTGGGATTTTAAATTTAGTAAATGAAAAATAAACATGATATGTTAACATCTTATGAAAAGCAAAGTTTGGAAGAGCGTCATTCCACGAAACTAAAAAAGTGATTTTTGAAATTTACCCCATTCATTATCATATTTTGTCATCATTAATATTAATCAGTAAGATAAAGATAGAGATATAATGAAATAGTGGTGTGCATAGGTCACGTTGGGTTAGTTTGGAATATTTTTATTTAGGTCAATTTGGATTGAGAAATTTCTAATGCAACTCAACCAATAAGGTGTTGCGATTTTGTTAGGCCTTATAAAACCAAACACAAAATGTTACTTATGAAAAAAATAAAAGCAAAAAAAAAAAATATATTGTTAAATTACATTAACTTTCACCAAGGAACCACTTCCAATTTTCAATAATGACACTTAGCCCCCTAAAATTATTATTATTTCCATCATATAACAGATCTAGTTAGTAAGCATTAATGTATGAGAGGTGCAACATCCACAACATTTTCACAACAAATTATGGGTGGCTAGTTATTAGTTCAAATTTGAACTTAATACTAAAGTTATTTTTTTCTCCCAACAATAACAACCAGTAACAACCTGTCACTTAGAATTTATTGTGAAAATATTGTGAACATAGCATATATAAAAGTAGAGACCTCATGTGGGAGAACATAAGGTTCTACCATGTGGCGCACTCAAATTCACTCAGACAAAAAACGACATCCTACATAACTCCAACATTTTAGTACTATTTGTGTCTAGCCCGTATGAGTAGGCTATGATTGAGGAAGGGGGCTTCTGTTTTTTATTCAATGATGGTAGTTTATCGTTTTGATGTTGAAGTTGGACGTTGTGAATTTTGTGAATGTTGTGATTCGCTTTGAGTCTTTGGGTGTTTGAGACTTTGGGTTGGGAAAGTTATAAATGTATTTTATTTTAGAACTAAAGAAAAAGAAACATTGTAATTGATTATTTATGAAATTAGCTATTTTTTATATACTTGTGTAACAACTCATACTTTGTAGGCTTCTTTGTACGTTTTTTACTGTTATTTTGTGTGGTATGAGCCATAGTGATAAAAATAAAAATCGATGATGATTTCAAATAATTTTTTTCTTTTAAAAAAATTATACGGAAGTCCAACTAAAGACAATTAAATTTTGATAAATAAATGTGTTTTTAACCAATTTCTTTTTGTTTAATCGTGTTCTCTTTATATCAATACTTACAAATGATTTCCTTAATTTCATTGAGATAATGAATTGGGTGTTTGTGATTGAGGTCTCCATATTTGGTTGTGAGAATATAGTGGTTGAGGAAGTGTTTGAGAAGTTACTTAAATTTATGTAATTTTAGGATATAAAAGTATTTTATGCTTTAAATCCTTATTTATAAATTTCAAAATCATTTAATCAGTTTAAAAAATAAAATCTACTTTTAATGGTAAATATTATAATATTTTATAGTGTTATATAATTTTTTTTAATAAAATTTGAATTAAGAAAATCAAGTTTCAAAGTATTCAACAATATTGTGGGCAAATATAAATATTATATAATAAAATAAGTATTGTATGTTGGTCTTAATATGCGCACATGTGTGTGTGTATATAAATAATTTCAAATGAAATTGTAAAGTAATCCGCCCATCGCACGGAACATCATCTAGTTACACATAAGAACACAAAATTTATGTAGAAAACCCTTTCTCTTTGAAGAGAAAAATCACGGATCAAACTCTGAATAATTTTATTATTGTCAAATCAATTACAATAAATTTTGTGTATGTCTCACGGCCAAAAGCCATCAAGTATTTTGTTGCATTGTTTATTTATAAGACTATTTTCCTATTCCCTCTTGGATTAGGAATATATTACCTCTTTAATGAGAATAGACTTTCATTCTGCCTGAAGAAATAGTCTTTCCTTCCACAACAAGGAAACCTAAATTGATTTTTCCTTCTTCAACTAAGAAATCCAATTGACTTTCCATGTCACAATTAGAATTTGAGACAATTTTCCAACAATATATTTATTGGTCTGCTTGACAGTCAAGTCTTTAAAGAAAAATAACTTAAGCTTGTAATATGAAGTCCGACCAAGAGAAAGAGAATAAACACTGAAAATTAAACTAACGCTCCGTTTGTTTTGACGTAAAATATTTTATTGTAAAACATTTGTAAGTGTTTGGTTAGTGTTCTGAACTAAACATTGCAAATATAAATGGGTCACCACTAGCCAGTGCATACTCAGCCACCACTAACCATTGAAAAACACACCCACTGTAATCCCATGCAATCAGCCACCATCATCCACCTACCCAAACACCCAAGAGCCACCAAAATCATCACCAACCATTCAAAAGACAGCCATCAAAACCACCACCAGCCACCACCAGCCACCACCAAAGCTTTAAAAAACCGCCACCAACTACCAAAAAAACAACCACCAACCACCCAAAAAACAACCATAAACAACCCAAAAATCCATATTGGAAAGGCAAAAACACCCATAAAACCAAGTCAAAAACCTGAAAAGAAAACCCATGAACAAAGAATCTAATCTAAAAACCCAACAACCCAATAAATCTAGCGGCGGCAAGATCAAAACAGCCACCAACAAGATTAGAGCAGCTACCAAAAACACAAGTTGACACTCAACATCTAGATTCCGACGGATTTTGTGAGAGAGACAAGAGGAAGGAGGAGGTGTGAAATTTGTGGGTGGCATTGTAGGTGGGTGGCGAAGCTGGTGGGTGGGGTCGGTCTATGGGTGGCGCTGGTGGGTTTTGGGAGAGATGGATTGGTGGCTGAGAGAAGGAATGGATTGGTTTGTGACTTGAGAGAACTGGGAAGGAGAGATACCATGATAGGGAAAGATAGCATAAGAGTTATCAGGACTAGAGTTAGCGAGCAAATGTAAAATGTTTTACCAAAATTCTAAGTATAAAATATTTTATATAAATTTGTTTAGGTTGCTTTGGTTTACTGAAAATATTTTACTTTTGACTAAATATTTTACTACAAAACAAACATCGCAAAATAAGAAGATATTTTCTTGTAAATATTTTACATTAAAACAAACAGAGCGTAAATATCATCTAAAGTTATCAAGGAGGATCTATAAAAACTTGCATATATAAATTGCATGATGATCTACATCAACCATGATGCACAATACTTAGAAGTAGTTGGTCAAAATATCATATGCCACGCCCCATAGAAAAGTGTAACAAACGGTTGTGATATTGATCAAGTTTGGCCTTTTCAGCACCCAAATATGTCTTCTTCAAGTCGAATTCCCTTTGCTTTTCATCAGCTACAAAGCACAGTTCACGAACTCTCTCGATTTCCTTCCCCAAATAAGATTTTTCATTCACCAAGTCCTATAAATACTAATCTCTTTCATTATTTTGTGCTTGTTTTACAGCTTCTCGAGTCTTTCTTTTTCTCGCTTCAAATGTAACAGATGGTGCCTTCACATTCACGCTCTCCATAACAATCACAACAGATACTACGACACAAATCAAATATTAGGAAACATACAATAAAAACAATGAACCATAGAGAAAGAACCAATTACATATGTACTTCAAAATTAATACGTTAATGAAAACACCATAAAATAAATAGAAAGAAAGGCATTGAAAGTATAACTCAACTGAAAAAAGTTGTGGAATTTAAAAGCTCAATGAATAATAAAGGAGTGAAAAACTTGTAAAACTTGACATGATAATAGGTCTCTTTTGTGGTGGTATTTATAGAGGACACTTCTGTTTATCGATTTATGCAACTCTTATGTCATTACGTCTTCATAAAAAAAAATTCCAAGATAATTAGGTTCTGGGTCCGTACGGAATATTGCACAAGGATTAGTTGTAAATTTTATCTTGAAATAACCGACACATCACATGTCCTAATCATAGTATACATGGTTTTTCCTTTACAAAATTAGATTAGATTCTCTATAATATGAAAGGTCCGGTTAATGTGTGCTCTAATGGCACACATTAAGCCATCTATTTTTGAAAACATCTTATGAAAAATTGAAAAAACTGTAAAACTTTTTCAATTTTTGATAAAACTTTATTAAAAAATGGTATTCTATTGTGCCCGTAGGGCACATGTTAGTAAAAACCAAAGATAAATAGCAGCGGTTTTCTTTTATTGAGAGATCAAAAGCCTCGAATCAAAAAGTTTATTAGTATTAGAATTTCTGTCCTCACTTCATATTTTCAATGAGGATTAGGTCTTTCTTTTCAGTCATGATCGTTGTGGAAAAAGAAGAAGTAGAAGAAGAAGAGGAGGAGGATGCTTGTGATGATTATGATGGTGCTGTTCTTGTTGGGAAATTTAGACCCCGGTTGATATAATTAACAAGTTTTAAACCCAAGTTGTTAATTAGATTTATTATGCATAAAACTTGTTAAAACAAACAAACATCAATATCATGTCAAAACTAAGTGCAGAGGAAAAATAAATAAGACAAGATATGATGACCCAGGAAAACCAATAAAACCAACCAGTTTCACAGTAAAAAAACCTGGGGGGAAACCTTCCCGAAAAGCAATCCACTATAGTAAAGAGAAATTTCAGATCTAGTACAAAACCTTTATCACTAGACTCTACAATCCCCGTAGATGAACTCACAGCAGAAACCTTCTACTGCTTCAGAACCTCTGAACTCTTCAATATATGAACGCCACCCTTTGATGCACGGATCCCAGTACATGACTAACTCCTTTGCACGAATCCCAGTACTTGACTCACTCACCAACTTGAGGAAGAAGAATGTTGGCTGCAAAGTTCTTCACTTCATACACACGATGAAGATCAAAAAGCACTTGGTTACAAAACCCTAAGGCGCAAAGACGCAGTAGCTTCTTTCAGAGAGAATAAAGCTTCGGTCACCTTTTGCATATATTCTCCTTGTATTCTCTTATGTGACGGCCTCAAAAATATGCCTTATATATGCCTAGGGTTGTGAGAAAAGAAACCCTACACAAATACAAAAGCCTGGCCCAAAAATCAGATCTGGAAATCTCAATTCCCGTAACCTCGATAGATAGCTCGATCGATCGGGCAGCTGTCGAGCCTCATTAATTCTCGATAGATACCTCGATAGATAGCTATCTGTCCAGCAGCTATCCGCAGGTGTCCAGCAGGTGTCCAGCTTTAGTACACACTTTTTCTTCACTTGTTTCTTGGTCTAATCTTCATTACTTTAATACTAGACTTGAACAACATGTTCTTTGAAGTATTAAATACATCCTAGATCTATCCAAATACAAGTAAAGTGCGTTTTGTCAAAGGATTAGCCAACTACATAAAATAACGACATATGTTCACAGACTTGAACTACATATGTCCTAACAGTTCTTTTTATTGACTATGATGATGATGATGAAGGTGGTATTTACTACAACGAAAATATAACATCGAAAAATAATATATATCACTACTTTTGCTCAATTATTATAACACATAGTTGTGCCAGGAGCCATAGATTCCATGAGCATAGATGCCATAACATAGCATATTAGGAATTAAGCATGTCATTTAACCTTGCTGCTCTTAAAATAAAATCCATTTCTGCAATGTCTGATGTCTATGAATCAATCACCAAACTACTTATCCAATGAATAAAAAAGAATCTATCACCGAACTTAAGTGTAAAGTCAGGGTAAAAGATGATGGAAAAAGATGAAAAAGTCTACTTAACACACTGACAAACACAGGAGAATATTCAGCACTAAAACACAGTACATTGTAGCACTAAAAAAATCTAGTCGTCATCACATAGCAAAAAAAGATGGTACACTTGGTCCATTGAGTGATGGTGTTTTGAAGAACTCCCAGAGATAAGATACACAATTCCATAAATGATCTAAGCCTGTCATCATAAGAAAAAGGACAGATCCAAAACATTCAATCTCCTTAGACAATGTAGTCTTTCTTTAATGCAAACAAATTTGATGGCTTAAATCTCACCTTATATAATATGATAATATTCAACATCTATATCTATATATATCTAAAAGCTGAAGCGTAGCATTTATTGTTGCTACGCTTCTGTTGAGCCACGTCAGCGGCCATATCACCTTTTTATTTTCAACCATTTCTCTTTTATTTTTTGACTCTTTTTATTTATTTATTAATTTTATAGTTTACGGTTACATTTCCTCCAACTTTTCCCATTTCCTTTTACCTTTTCATCTTCCCACTACTATTAACATTAATATCACTTTTCCTTTATCCCTTCATCTTCCCACTACTATTAACATTAATATCACTTTTCCTTTATCCCTTCATCTTCCTTTTGTTTTGATTATTCTTATCCCCATCCTCTTACTATAAATTTGCTAATCTCTTTCACTCTATGCATATTTTATCACACAAAAAGGTTAGTACTCTCTCTCTTTCTCGTGTTTTTCTTTTCTTTTGGTAGTTTTTTTATTTAAATATTTTTTGTATCTTTACTTTATATTGATGAATTTCCATGTTCTTTAGAACTCTACTAATATTCTCTCTCTCTCTCTCTCTCTCTCTCTCTCTCATGTATTTTTTTTTCTTTTTTGTGTGGATTTTTTTTATGTTTTATATCTTTACTTTAGGTTAATAAATTTGTGTGTTCTTTAAAACTCTACTTTAGGTTGATGCATACCACTACAAAACATAAATAGGATTGAATTGAATTTCACGCTCCAAAATTTTTGATTTTGAGTTTTCAAGTTGTTATTCTTTTACTTTTTTTTTTTTTTTTATATATTTTCAAATGCTATCATATTGCACTATAAAGATAGAATATAAGAATATAATGTTATTCAATTACGTAACATGACTTGGATAATTTGGTGTGACTATATCTTTTATTTTGAAAATTTTTCTTTTCATCTTATTTTCTATAAATTTATCCAATTCAAGTCTCTCCCAAAAAAGGTGATTATCCTTTTTCTCAATTATTTATTCTTTCTTGCAACTTAACTTTAGGTTGATGAATCATTATATTTTTTTTATAACACTATTTTGGGTTAATATACAATTTTAGGTGTGTTTTTGAGTTCTCCATCACAAGCCTTCTCTCTCCCTCTCATAGCTTTTGTTTGATTTTTGTTTGATATAATACTTAGTTATTTTGAAAGTGAAAATTAGAATTTATATTAAAATACAATCTTGCTATGTATTTGAATGTGTTTCTCAACTATTTGAGTAATATCAGGTGTAATTTTGTGATGAGTTTTGATTATCATGATATCTTTTTTAAGAAATGAGAAATTTGAATAATGTAATTGCTTAAGGATTTTTTTTTTTTAGTAAAAAACTTAAAGAATTTAGTTGTAAGAAAAAAAAAAAAAAAAAAAGGGAAAACACAACTTACCATAATATATTTTAGAAAAATATGGACCACCTCAAAAAGAAATAATTGCAATCAAACAAACCTAAAATATTAAAATGATATATTTGTAAAGATAGATAGATGAAAAATATTTTTAGAAATTTTTTTATTTTTAGAGAGAATATATTATATATTGTATCACAATTTCAAAGTAATAATATATTCCCACGCATAGCGTGGGTCTGCGACTAGTTTGTATTAAAATTTAGGAACGGAAAAAAAAAAATCCATTTCTCCACATCATAATGAGAAGTTTTTAACAAATTCTTTTCCATTTCGTTTATCAAATCTGTCATTCTTAATGAACACTTAAGATTTAAAATAAGAATTAAATCTCAAAAATTAGAATTTTAAGAAGAATGATAGGTTTGGTGAAGTAGTGGGAATTGCTTACAAATCTGTGCTACCTCTTTCTCTTCTAGCCACATGTCACTTTACCCGATTTGAATTTAAAATCTCAGAAAGGGGATTGTTTGGTAAGGGGAACAAAGACATCTGTAAACTGATTCCTAGTCCATTACCTGGAGTTGGAACATCAAGTATGCAACCCTTTTGCTCTGAAGCCATAGACTTCAAACATGACATTATATAAAAATAGAGATTTGGGCCAATAAAAATCAATTTACATATCTAATCCTTTGTCTCTCATCTGCTTAACTACAGAGAGTGAGAGCTTGTATGGAACAATGTAATTATAGATCAGTTAATTGTAAAAGGTGAAGCTGTGGGGGTTGGAGATAGTTAATATGGAGGCACTTCGAATGCACAAATGTCCAAAACTTTTGAACGGATGTTAATGTGGAGGAGAGGCAAATGAGTAATTGCAGAAAATTTGGCCATAAAAACCTGCTACACAGGATCCAAATATCATCCTATAGAAGAGATTATATGGCTAAGAATACTTGCTACACAGGATCAAAAAAATTACCATAAATGTGGGAAGATATGTCGGATGATTAAAGTATATGCCTAACACTTTTTTAAAATTGATAAGTTTCACGTGCATCAAGTGGGTCTTGAACCTATGATGACCTTACCCTCCAACCCAATGTTGTGTGGGAAGAAAGTGTGAGCCAGATCTCATTGAGTGTCATACCAAACGCTTATCATGAAATGGATTAATATTATCATGCCTAAACAATACTATTTTTTTTTAACATCCTTATTTTTAGCATACACTATGACACAGGAACAGAGTTATCACATTGATTAGTGCCACATTGCTAGACAGCTTTGCACTTTAGATCAGCTAGTCATCTTCGGATCAGAAACTAGTCCATCAAGATTTATTTTCAAGCGTGTCAATGGTTATTTGTAGCAGATGCAATACTATCACTGAGAGCCAGCCACTCAAAAGTACAAAATAATTTGACAATCTTAAAGTCTCCTCAAAAGCAATACTCACTTATATGCCAGCTCTTTTAACTCTTAGTTCCAATCCTGAACATGCTGATCTAAAAGAGCACGTGTTAAGGAACTTATTTGAAATACAATTGGTGATCCTATGATGAACTCTAACATCACAACGCCAACACTCTACATATCATAACTGTCAAGTAAAGGTGATAATTAGTCCTGCAATGCAAATAAAATAAATCCAACATATGAAGATGCATACGCAGTATTGTAAAAAAGTAATATATCCTTAATATATGAAAGGTGCATGCTGACTTTCATATTGATTTATAACGAAGATTGACATACTTCACAGTTGTGCCTTCTGGGCCTTCTGGCCCACGATACCAACTTGCCTTAAGGCTTAAGCAAGGCTTCAGGTGGAGTGTGTACTCGTAAGTTTGTTCAGCCCTGAAGCAACCTCAAAAATGAATATGCATCATACCATTAACTGAGATATTAAAACACAGATATTGCAGAAGTAAAAAGCTTCCAAAGAAAGAAGAGATACCTAGACGGTCCAGTGGAACCATATAAGTGCTTCAGTGTGAACTCATCTATTGCACTACCAAAGTCAATAATGCGCCTAATCCATTGGAGAAAAAGGCATTAAATCCGTAGTGCAACATGCTTAAGCACAAAAAGCCTAAAGATTCAGTTAAGCACACAGAAGCTTCTTCGAACAGGAAGCATTTGAATACTCTTTTGACAAATAATGCTGTCTCAATAAATCATGTTTTTGGTGGACAGCCAGCCAATTTTGGAAATTATTCATATGGCAATGGCAAACTTGACCCAAATATTATTGTCTTAATATGTTGCTGGATCAACCCAGACTACTTTTATGAGACAAGGGAGGGTCATGAATCTAAATGACAAGTTAACCACTGGTATCTGAAGTTGTTAACTAATTTCATGTAAAAATCACTTGGGACCAAAATCATGGTAACTAAGACATTGCAAAACATGATGGAATAATGCCAACTCGAAGTAATCCTTTTTTTGT
Source organism: Castanopsis chinensis (assembly GCA_032878915.1). NCBI lineage: Eukaryota > Viridiplantae > Streptophyta > Magnoliopsida > Fagales > Fagaceae > Castanopsis > Castanopsis chinensis. Next base: position 2,282,349 of record JAVQMG010000071.1, read on the forward strand.
TTATTTATTTTTATTTTTATTTATGTCAGAAACCTTTGCACAATCAGACTCCAACCAAAGATTGCAAAGCAATGGGGTTTTTAAAAGGGGAAAGAAAGCCAACCAACGAACTATTGCCCAGTCAATTTGGTTGTGAGAGATATATGCGATAACTGATAAGCTTCTTAAAGAATTCTGTTTAAAATCTAAGTTTCAAGATTGCCCTCGTAAACTATCAAGAATTCAAATATGTATTAAATTCATTGATTTGTTGGGAAGTCAGTAAATTAGGGCCTGTTTGGGCCCCTACCCAATTAACAAAAGCCGCCCATTAGGCAAAAAAATGAGCTGAAACATTGCCCTCTCTATACATAAAAGAAAAAGAAACAACATCAAAACACTATACAAAAATCCAAAATATTTGCAATCTCCTCTGCAATACTCCAGTGAGGTTTCGTTCTTGTATTACTCAATGGGTCTATCACATTCCAATCATCTTCTTCCACAATGATTTTAGAAAACCCATTTTCAATGGCTCTCTTCATGGCACAAAGTGCTACTTTTGCTTCACCCACCAGAGGACTACCCGGATCAACTTGTTCTACCCAAGCAAAAATCAAATCTCCTTTATCATCCCTGCCCACTACAGCTAGAGAAGTTTTTTCTTCTCTTACAACAGCATCAAAATTTAATTTAACCCACCCATTTGGGGGAGGCTTCCATATTTCACTCTTTTAAAAAGTGAAGGGTTTGGAGGGGTAAGAGCATTAGCAATAAGGTTGAGCCTTAAAACAGCTTCTACAGCAAACAAGCTAAAGAGAAATGAATTTTTTAAGTGGGCTGTAAACTGTGCTCAAAACTTAAAATAAAGAAATAATATTTTAATGTAAAGTGCTAAAGAAAAAGTATTTTAATGTATTGATTGTTGTTTATTATATTAGATGTATTATTTTATTATGTTGTTTATATTATTTTAATGTGTTAAATGTTAATAAAAAACCTTTGCTGTAGGGATAATTATAAAGTGAATTGTTAAAATAAATAAAATAATATTTTGAGTTGCTTAAAACTAAATTTTTTAAATGTTCTACTGTGAATGCTTTAATGTAAGATGTCCCTTCAAAAAAATCCAAATAAGGTTTATTAAACATTCATTATTCCCTTTCCTCTGTTCCTCTTCTTCTTTCTCCATCTAAAAACAATTTAGTTTATCGAGCTTCCCAAAAATATCTTCAATTTGAGCTACATTTTCTTTTTCTAATATAGGCAAGGGAGCAATCTTATAAGTACACTTCACATTAATTATATATTTTCCCTCTCTCACTTGTGTTCTTCTTCCTCAATTTACTTATTCATTATAGCTGTTCTAGTTGTATTACTTACAGATTTGATGGATGTTGTTTTAATAATTTGGATACTAGCTAAGAGCTTTGTAAATCAATAGACACTTTCGGAAATTCCAATAAAACTATGGTTTAAAATATTTTTTTCTCACTGTAACCAATAAGTGGAATAAAAAGTAGTAAAACTGAATGCTCCATTACCAAGTTGGGTGAAATCTTATATATCAACTCTCCATATATGTAAAGCCAAAGTGATATGCTACGTCCACAATATTTTTACAACAAATCATAGGTGGTTAGATGTTATTGGTTCAAATTTGAACCTGACACGAAAATTACTTTTTTGCCTTAACAATAACAATCAGTAACAACCTTTCACTTAAGATTTATTGTAAAAATATTGTGAAAATGTTATGGACATATCATTTCTCAAAGTCAAAATAGGTGTAAAAAGGCAACATGTCTGCCCACCTATTAGCCCAATGGACTATCTGTTTGTCTTGGATTGGGTCAATTCGGGAGTTCCTATCTCCTCTATGTCGCCTCATGTTGCCCAGGCTATGGTTGTAGAATGCCCCAAGCTCACTACCTATTGTTTTGCTTGAACAATAAAACATTTATAAAGAGGGAAAAAAAAAAAAAAAAGATTTCATTGGGGAGAGGCTAGAACAAAAACCAAAAATTGTGATTGAATTGGCAAAACATAAACTTCAAATCCTACAAAATTTTGTCACAAGCTACATAATCTTAAAATGATGGGTTATTATTTACTACCCAAAATATATATTTTCCATCTCACATCAGAATGAGTTTCATTTATCGTGAGGCTCACCCATACGAAAGAGAAAAAGAATTCTACCGACATCTAATAAATTCCTAAATGACACATACACGCATCAAAGAAGAAAAAGGATACGTGTCACACCATCCTAATAAGAATTTAGCCATTATGGTACGCATCAAAAAGTGGGTCCCCCCTACTTTGACTATCCGTGAACTGAAAAACCCAGAACCTTCTAAGCAAAATATCTGAACCCAAAATACTTCCGGAACATTCCTAAAACCCCATCAGCTTAGATATTAATCTAAGGTTTTTACTTCCATCATGTTCAAGGTTCTAGAGCTTCCAATGCGTAACCGCCTTTTCCTCTTCTCTATAAAACGAACCCGAATCTGCTTTCCTTTTCACTATTCCTTGTCTTTAAGAAATCTTTGGCTTCTTGGAAACTAGCAAGTTAATACTACATTCGCTTCTGTTTCTGCTGGGTTGTGTGTGTGTGTGTGAATGATGGAGATGGAGGCTCACAATCACAAGGAGTCACTGTCTTATTATGGAGTCCTCGGTGTTCGCATGAACTCGTCTGTTGAAGAAATAAGACGTGCTTATCGCAAGCTTGCTATGGTAACTATTAGCTTTCTCTGTTTCTTTGTTTTCTTTTGTTTTTTGTTCAATTGGGTCTGTAAATTAGTACTACTAGTCCAGGTTTTTTGAGAATTTTGTTAGATGGGTGTGTTTGAATCTTTGAAGTTAGAACTAAGTTAACAAAATGGCATATTAATCGAGGGAGTGATAGAGAATAAGATTTTGGATGACAAAAATGACACGCTTATTAAGGGTTGATAAAAAGATATGATTTTGGATAGGATAGAGTGACTCTGAACGATTTCTACTGATCTTTTTGAGGAACAATTGCTGACCCCATAGTTTTGAGGCTAATGATTTGTTGTTGTTGGTTCAAATTATTGTTTTGGGGGGTTGCGTTTCTTGTTCGATTCTTGGGTTTTTTAGTTGGCGTATTGTATGAGAGTAGAGTTAATATGTGTGCTTGTTTGTACTGTATTTTTGTTGCAGCAATGGCATCCTGATAGATGGACTAGAACTCCTTCTCTGCTGGGTGAAGCAAAGCAAAAATTCCAACAAATCCAAGAAGCCTATTCAGGTAAATTTTTTTTTTTGCCCCCATAGATTTATTAGTAAGCAATCTTTACGCAATTGGGCTAAGTTTTGTTTTATCCCAAACGAGGTTGGCTCTTGCTAACGTTTTATTCTGTTTTGTTGAGCAGTGTTGTCAGACCAAAGGAAGAGGACACTGTACGATGCAGGGTTATATGATCCTGATGATGAAGAAGATGAGGTAGATATTTTGTTTCTAGCTAGTAGCTAGTGATGCGTTTGTAATTTCTCTTTTCTTAAGGTGCTGATAATTTGGTAATTGAATATCTGTTTCAGGGCTTTTCTGATTTTGTACAAGAAATGGTGACTCTCATGGACCAAACGAGGAGAGAGGTATGTATGACTCTTAATATGCTTGTTCAAATGTATTAGTTGCATTTCTGTGTAACTTTATTTTTATATTAGTAGTTAAACCCTTCTGAACTTACAGTCCAACTATTGAGCTTAAGTAAGGTTCCCATCAAAGTGAAAAAATGGGCGTTGCAAGTTTGTTTCACTTGCTTTTTAAGCATCTTTTTATCAGTGTTGCTTTGAATGCTCACACATGAACCACTGGAATCAATCAGTTAATTTCATTATGAGAACAAAGCCTGTGTAGAGGATCAACAAGGATGTTCTGGTGAGAGCATTAGGAGAAGTGAAGTAATACTAATATATACACTGGAAAAAATCATAACATTGTGGAAGAAGTGGGTGGTCTTTCACTTTTATTAGTTTCATTGTTGTTGTGTTATCATTTTGGCTCAGCATAATGCAGGTGAACTAGAAAAAGGTTGATTAGTTTAGCCGAGAGTTCATAATCCTTTTTTGCTCAACATTTTGTTCTTTTACAAAAGAAAAGAATATTGTCATTCTGAAATTTAGATTTCTGTTACTAGCATATGATGGTTCTCTAGATTCCTAAAGAGGATATGGAATCGGCTTTCATTGAATTTTGGGGGAAATTTGAGCTGAAAATCTTGTTTACCATTTTGACTATAGTGTCATGATCCTATGAATGCTTTGGCCTCAATTGTTTGTCATTTGGTCTAATATGGTTCAGAGCAGAGAGTAAGACTGTACTGGAAGAAGGCTTGTCACTTGTGAGAAGGAAAGAAGATGCGAGTGAGTAATATTTGCTGGAACTCAAAAATATAATGGGAATCCTTTGATGAGAGAGAGAGAGAGAGAGAGAGAGAGAATTTATGATGGTAGTTTCCTACTTTCCTTTCCCAATCTAGAGGTTAACATCTCGTTCATGGATTGTATTTGTATACACAGGAAAAGAGTTATAGCTTGGAGGAGCTACAAAGCATGCTTTTGGAGATGGCTCAAGGATTCGAGTCTCCTACATGGTTTTGTGGACCCTCAATCCTTGATCCCAGTTGCTCAATGGGAACGCGTTGTGATACGAAGTCAGTGTCACATAGAGGCTCACATTCGCGAACAACAGGCTTGGGGATGTTTGGAAAAAGTGGTTATTGCAATTAAGAAGGCAGTTTCCACCGTTTCTTGGAGCAGACTATGAGGATAAACATCAATCTGAATTCTGTTTTGCTCTCTGTTTGTATGATGAATACTGATTGAATGTTCAGCTCACAATGTTCTTTGAATGTGAGTGATAGCCTTCGAGCTAAGCAATAACCATGTCTTGCTATTTTGCGGTAGTTGTAGCCTGTAGGGCAGGGTTTCTTTGATACATCTTCTTATGCAATGCTTTGTATATAAATCTTAGTGATTGGAGTTTGAGGCTTAATGCTTGCTCTCATTCTCTCTCTCTTTCTGGCTCTCTCTTAAGACTTCATGCTTTATCTGCCTGATTTTTTAACTTCTGTTGGTGTGCTTTGGGGGCTATTATCTTCAGTGGGCTTTTGTGTGGGCTGGCCTAATGGGCTGGTAGACTACGAAAGCAGTTTTCTTTTTTCACTGCGAACTTTAAATCATGGGCTTCCCCATATGAACGTTCACTGAGCCTGATGTTGGAATTAAAATTGGACCTTTTGGTCAGTTGCAGTGTATAACTTCTCACATAGGTTGGGCTTATCACTTGATAAATTCATAGCGCTTTACCATTTAATGGGCTTTCTTATTATTATTATTATTATTATTATTTTGTAACTTATATGTTGTAAAAAAAGAATGTATATATCTAATTTATGAGATACGTTTGTACTGCATTTACTTGTCCCGCCATGTTTGTCATGTATGTATAATTTTTTTTCTTCCCTTTTTCTGTTTTTGTTTTTTAGCTTTAGTTTTTTGTTTGTATGGTGAATGTTACATAGCTATTCTTGCATTTGTCTTTATACCAACAATACTTCGGGTCTATTTGAATAGAGCTTATTGCTGAAAATTAAAAATTAAAAACACTGTAGCAAAATAATTTTCAAATGTGTGAATAGTATTGTGGGACTCATTTTTAATATTTTTTTTCTGAATAAAGTGCTTGTGGGTCTCATGAACAGTGAATGAACAGTGTCTAAACAGTGTCAAATAGTGATTTTTGTCTCTCGCACAGTAATGCTACAGTGAAATAACGAGCATGAACAGTACCGGTTACTGTTTATGCATGTTAAAAAAAAAAAAAAAAAAAAGAAAAAAAAGGGAAAACGCAAAAACATCAAAACGCAAAAAAAAAAAAAAAAAAAAAAAAACTCAATCCAAACGCACATTTTATATCCTTCTAATAATTGGAGTGGGATACTACTATACTAGGACTGTAACCAAAGCAAGGGTTATTGTAAAGTAGGAAGGTTCCAACCTGGACTTAATTTTGGCTGTATCATTGAGAAAGTTGACTAGGTAAGATGAAGGCTAACCAGGAAAGGGTTGGAAGATGCTTTAAGAAAATGGGACAGTGTGCCTTCCTGACTAATCTCTTGTTTTTTACTCTTCCATTTGTACAGATTCTAAAGTTCATAACTTTTTGTCCCCACCATGTTGCTCTCTTTGTTTTTTTTTTTTTTTGGTGGGCCATGGTGCTCTCTCTTGGTACCCCAATCATATTCCCCTATGAATTTCATTCCTAGATTGTGCCTCTCCCAGAAGTTACCTATGGTCATCCCTTTAATTAATTATCACTTTTTTATCATGGGCATGGGCAATTAAGTCATTTTTGGTAGGTGTTTGGTAGGTGAAAATGCATGGGCAATTAAGTCATTTTCATCACTTTTTAATTTTAATTTTCCTATTCACCAACTATCATGTTGTCATTTTCCAACAACTTTTTAGTAAATTCACATGAACTACATTTTTCATCAAATCATTTTTCTTCTCAACCAATAAAGAAAATTTATAGTTATTTTCTATCATTTCTTTTTTCCATTCTCTCGACTAAACAAAATCTTAAGAATATGTAATTTTTGCAATTAATTTTATTAATTTCACTAAAATTTAATTGATTATTATCCACACATGAACACAATTTTTTTTAAAAAGGAAAACTAACTTTTAATCTATGCACATGTGCATTTAATTACAATGATCGATTTATGCTACTCATGTCATTTACATCATCGAAATATTGTAACTAAAAATGATTTTATCATGTTGAACGAAGAATCTCAAATTTGACTTCTTGAAAAACAATATGCAACTTAAAATTACTTAATTTCGTTATCAATCATTTAGTAAAATAGGCGAATTGTTCATCCTAATTTACTATGTTTTAGTATAAAAGATTAAAAAATACCACGATGACAAAATTTTAATTTCTTAACATAATTTTTGGACTAGTTTGATTGGAAAAAATTTTAAATTTGAGGGACAATTGAAATAAAATTATATTATAGTTGAGATTCTTGGCATAAAATTGAAGTAGATCAACCTAATCGTTTGTTGAACTTTCACTTTTACTTATTTAGTTAGACTGTATATAAACTTATGTCATTTGTCTTGAATTGATCTAGATCATGGTTGTTTATCCGAATATTATATTGATGCTTTCCGGATGCATATTAATTTGAATAGCTTTAATTTCCTTTTAACATAATGATTTAAGTCCACTTAGTAGTATCAGCATCCAACACCTTAGTCAAAATATATACCATTTTCTTCTCAAAAATAATATATATATATATATATATATATATTTATATACACACCATTTGAGAGCGTTTCACACGCAGCCCCACTCTTACACGCAAAGAAGAATAAGAAACTATGAGTCAATGAAACCTAGAATTATTCATAAGAAACAGCCCGTTGATTGAAGAAAATTCGATGAAATAACGGAATATGACTTCATGATTCAAACCAGTGCAAATGCAATAGACAAAGAAGGTGACTTTTGTTCCTTGATTGGGGGCCAAATGTGGGAGAGATGAGCTGTGTTTTGACCCTTATGCGTCTATTTTGTTTGGTGAAATCTGTATATAATGGTAAGGCTTTCTTGAGTTAATGAAAAACTGACAATATTGATATGTGGAGCTTTATATATGGCCGCTTATTGCAACTCTCTTTCCCAAACCTTTTCTTAATGATATGCATAATGTATTGGTCACATAATACCAATCAAAAATATGGGCATTTTGGAAGTGAAACAAAAACAAGAAAAGAGTATATTTAGGGAATTGGGGAACACAGTTTTAAATTATTAGTAAGTTCAAATATATTTAAAAAATACTGTTCTTTTTACGATAACTAAGATAACATGTTGTGAACTGTGATTGATGTTGATAAAAATAAAATTAGTGGAAGACTCGTATGATAGTTTAATGTTATTTTAATCATAGCTTATTATGTTATATTTGTGAAATTCTTAAATTATTATCCAATTTGTCTGGTTCATTAATTATGCACAACATGCTGAATTCGAATAAAAAAAGAGAGTTTATCATGTGAAGATCAAAGCTTCATACAATGCAAACTTGGAATCTAATCCAATGAAAGGCTGTCCAAACCCCATTTATATAAGGCAGGTCATTATGAATATTATCACGCTTCAACAATGCTTCTCCCCACTTATTTATTTCTAAGAATGCCTTCTCCACATCTACCGTATCTAGTTGCTACTAGTATTATATTATCAAAGCCTAATATACAATGGAAGGCCAGAATGGCAGAATTGAATCCCTTTCATCATACAAATGACACCCCCCATTATGGGTTATGAAATACATGTAATTCTCATGCAATATGGATTTTAATGCGTATAGTGGGGTCCAATATTTGGACCATCCACATGCAATTCTATTCCCTTTGTACAACAAGCTATACACATAATATACACACTGTCAGAAAGTCCTAAGTATGGAGTCTCATTCACATCAATTTGGCCTTAATACCCATATTGAAAGACGGACCTTTTGACTTCTTAGTCTTACTATTTCCCATGCGCTTGATAACGTAACAAAAACGCTCTCTCACACCCAACTTGACCTTCATTCCTGTTGTACCAAATTTCTTCTAACTATTTCATGCTCTCCCAATCAATCAAGTTCACAAAAATCCACCACACAAGACATCTTGGAAACCAAGTTCACATCATCTATATAACCATCAACCAGCCTAGCTAGCCTCGATCAATTTGCCAACAAAGATGAATCCTTTCAAATTCAATCCACGGTGGCTACTAAATTTGTTCCTTGTAATTGTTGCTTTCACAATCCTGGGATCAGCTGATGAAAAGTGCTCAGCTTGCACTCAAAACTCTCCACCACCACCACCATTACCACCACAGTGCTCAGCTTGCGCTCAAAGCTCTCCACCACCACCATCACCACCACCACCATTGCCATGTCCACCGCCACCATCACCACCACTGCCATTGCCATGTCCACCGCCACCACCAAAACCGACCCAAGACTGCCCTCCTCCACCAGCATCAATGATATACATAACTGGTCCACCAGGTACTTTGTACCGTATTGATGAAGATTTCAATGGTGGTAGCCAGAATTCAGCCACGGTGTTGCCTATTTTGGTCAGCTGTGGATTATTGGGTCTTCTTGCTTTTTGGTGATCTTATTGGGGGTAAGTTTCAGCGTTAAATTAAAGAAAATTAGAATTTTACGGATATATGTGAATTGTTTAGATCAAAGACTTTTTAAGGCCTGAGAGAATTTTGTACTCAGTTTATATCTGTACCTAACATGGTACATGCTTGTAGGGTCACATTTGCACCTAAGCTCAAAATAGGAAAGGAATAGGCTCAAAGAGTCTAATACAATGAATTTGTAAAGAGGGTGAGCTAGAAATATAGATTTTAATGAGTTTAGTTAATAATCACGGTGGACTAAAATCACAGTAAGATGAAACTGGAATAATTTGTATACTAAAAATGGTCCTCGGACTTAGGCCAAGGAGGTTGATTCTTATATTTCACTCTCTTAAGGATAGATTACAGATATTGTTTTTGAGTCTATAGTGTTTTCTTTTTCTCTTTCTCCCACCCACTTTCTCTCATGGGAGATCTTTTGTTTTATATAAACCCTTTCAGATAATCCTGGCCTTCCACCTATTGATCACGCAGGTCATCCCCCAAGTGCCAATCCCATCTAGCACCCTCTTCGAGTCCCTGTGAGATGCGGCACCCAAGGCAACACTATTCAAGGGTCTTCTCTACATAAATGCAGTCAAAAGGTTTGGTGGGATGCATTAAATGTGGTGGCAGTCTTTAGCTTTTCAATTACGTTAATGCCATCCCCTTTCCCAAAACTCTTTTTGCACAGTAGAGCCTCCTCTGATGGCGCATTGATGACGTGATCACAAAATAGTCCAATGCCGTGTCATTCTATAAAGAGTTCAATGCCGTTATTGTCCTCATTATCTGAAAATTCTTCCATTTTAATCCTAGAGCTCAATCATCAGTTTTGAGCTTCATCGATATCCTAGCTTTGTCAATTTTATTATTCATCTGTTTCTTAGGTATGCTCCATCAGTCTATCTTTTTTCTCTTTCCCACTTTCTCTTTTCCTTTTCTTTGTTGTTGGTTTTTACATGTAGGATTTGGAGTAGAATCTTAGCTTTCATTAGTTGCTTGTAGGTGAGGGATGTCTAGATATAGTAAAGCGATGAGTAAGAGTACCTCATCAATCTGCAAAGGTTTAGACGATGACTTGTCTAGTCCTAGGCTTGAATACTCGTCAGTATCCGATAGGAGTTTGTCATCAAAATCTTCATCAGGTGAGGCCAACCCTTCAAGGCGACAACCACGGGAGGTCATTCTGCCCAATGACTGGTCCATTCGACTTCCTCATTTACATGAGTGATGAGGTTTTTAGCGGGCTAAGACCCTGTTTCCAAATCCCTAACAATGTGCCCATTAGGAAGGGTGACATAGGGGAAAATTATTATGATGGGAGGTCCCTTGGCTTAAGTTTTTATGAGACTACCTTCATAGCAGGGCCTCATCTCCCCCTTTCCACACTGCATTGTCGGTTGGCTTCTTATTTGGGTGTATCTTTTAGTCAGATAGCCTCGAATGCCTAGAGGATCTTCATCGGAGCAGAGGTGCTATGGGGTTAACTTAATGGGGGCAATCGCTCCCTTACTCTGGAGGAACTTTTCTATTTCTACAAACCCCAAGAGCTTTCTTGCTCAAAGGTTTTTATAACTTTGTGTGTCGTCGGGCTACCATAAGGCTAATATCTAACATGCTCGACTCCAATCGTCAGTGGAAGGTTAGGTTCTTCTTTGTGCAGGGGGTTAACTAGGTGTGTCGTCCTGACGAGTTGGATAGTATAAGGTCCTTCATGACCATTCTTGGGGGCAATTAAACAGGGCTGGTGAGTCGTCGGGCTTTCCTCAATACAAGGTCCCCGATGCTGAAGTGTCGAGGCTTTACCTTGGCATTATAGTGTTTGGCAATAAAGTCTGGGTATCAGGTCACTCGTTGCTCAGCAGCCACCCTTACTTCGTATAACAGCAGACAAGTCCTTATTTCATTCTTCTCTTCGTCATAGTGGGCTATTCTGTAGCTTGCTATTCCCACTTCTGCAGGGATGACACCTTACTCCTAAATGCTAGATGGAATGGTGTTTCTCCAGTGGGTGTCTGAGCAGTTATTCAATATGCCCATATGACGCTTAGTAGCTCGTCCAGCCATATCCCCTTTGCCCCTTCTAACCGAGTCTTGATTGATTGCAAAAGTCTCTAAACGCATCATTGTCAAACTGTTTGCCATTATCAAAGACGAGGACCCTAAGGATCCCAAATCAGCAGATGATGCTTTTCCAAATGAAGTTATGAACATTCTTCTCCTTAATGGTTGCCAATGGTTTTACTTCTACCCATTTGGTGAAGTAGTCGATCCCTACAACTAGGAACTTGAGTTGTCGCATTGCCATCAGAAAGGGTCCTATAATGTCCAGTTCCCATTGAGCAAAAGGCCATAGGGCATTCATCTGGGTGAGTGGTTCGAATGGTTGCCTTATGACATTGTTGAAGAGTTGGCACTTGTCACATGCCTTCGCGTAGGATTAGACATCCTTCTGCATTGTAGGTCAATAGTACCCTGCTCGTATGAGTTTGTGGACCAATGATTACGCCTCTAAGTGGTTTTCGCACACCCCTTCATGGACTTCCCTCATGATGTATTCTGCTTCGTCGGGGATTAAACACCTTATGTATGGTTGGGAGAAACCTCTCTTGTATAGCATATTTGCTATCAGCATGAAGCATGCTACCCGAACTTTCAATCGTCGGGATTCATCGCAATCTTCGGGAAGTGTCCTGTTCTTAAGGTAAGATACGATCGGAGTTGTCCAGTCAGCGCCCTTTGGAATCATCTGTATCTTATATTCCTCAATGGCGGGGAACTGCTAAACGAAGGATAGGATCTGTTGGTCGATCGTAATGTGTTCCACGGATGCAGCTTTGGCCAATCGATCGGTGTGTTCGTTTTCTTCTTTCAGGACTTGTAAGAATTTTACCACAAAGGTTTGATTCACCTGTCTTCTAATAAGGTCAAGATACTTTTCCATTCGTTCGCCCTTGGCTTCGTAATCCCCATTGATATGCCCAATGACAACTTGGAAGTCGTTATGAAGGACGACTGATGAGACCCCAACTGCTTTGGCCAAATCAAGCCCCATGAGAATGGCTTCGTATTTGGCCTCATTATTAGTCATTGGGAATTGGAGTCGGATGGCACATTCAATGATATCTCCTTTGGGGGATCGAAGGACCACTTTGATCCCTCTAGCCAATTTGTTGGACGATTCGTCTGTTTGAACCTTCCAAGGGGTTGCCCCCTAGTCGTAGATTTCGCCTATCGTGGATTCTGCAATAAAGTCAGCTAAGGCTTGGGTCTTGATTGCGGTCCTCAAGTGGTACTGTATATCGAATTTTCTCACCTTTATTGCCCATAGGACTAATCGTCCAGTGGCCTCTAGATTATCCATTGTCTTCTGAAGAGGCTTGTCTGTTTGAACCACTATGGTATGGGCTTGGAAGTATAGCCTGAGGTTGCGGGCTGCTGTGATCAAAGCGAAGGCTAACTTTTATACAGGGGGATATCTCTCTTCTACTTCCCTTAGTGCTCGGCTAGTGTAGTACACGGGCAATTGTATACGCTTTTCTTCTTGAATTAGGGCTGAACTGATGATCGTAGGGAATACGGCCAGGTATAAGAAGAGCTCTTCATTGGGTTTGGATAGAACTCGGAGTGGTAGGTACGCTAAGTATGCTTTCAACTCTTCGAATGCATTCTGACCTTTGTTTGTCCATTTAAAAGCTTTCTTCAGAATTTTGAAGAATGGAAAGCATTTTTCCGTTGCCCGCGAGTTGAATCTATTGAGGGTCGTGACTCTTCCGTTTAGGCTTTGTACCTCTTTGATGTTCTTCGGGGGGCTCATCTCTAAGATTTCTTGGATCTTATCGAGGTTAGCTTTAACACCTCGTTGGGATGCCATGAAGCCAAGGAGCTTTCCAGATGATATTCCAAACACACATTTGCTGAGACTGAGCTTCATTCCATAGAGGCGAAGAGTTTCGAACGTCTCTCTATGATCATTTAAGTGATGATCCTCATTTTTGCTTTTCACCGACATGTCGTCTACATATACCTCAACGTTTCGTCCGATCTACTGGATGAACATTTTGTTCACAAGCCTTTGGTACGTTGCCCCAGCATTCTTTAATTCGAAGGGAATAACCTATAGCTAAAAAGGCTTTGGCTAGTGAAGAATGATGTCTTCTCTTAGTTTGACTCCTCAAGCTTGATCTGGTTGTAACCGGAAAAAGCATCCATAAAGCTTAACAACTGGTGTCTGGTCGTCGAATCCACAAGGAGGCCTATCCGTGGGAGGGGGTAGCTATCCTTTGAACAAGTTTTATTTAGGTCAGTGAATTCCACGCACATTCTCAACTTCTTATTTGCTTTTCTGACCATGACCATGTTGGCTAACCATTCGGGGTAGTAAACCTCTCTAATGAAGCTTGCATCTAGTAGTTTACGAACCTATTTGGCTATGGCATTGTCCCTTTCTTGAGCGAAGACCCATTTTCTTTGATGAACAGGTGGAAAGAATGGGGAAACATTGAGCTAGTGGACCATGATGCTCGGGTTGATCCCAAGCATATCTTCATGGCTCTAAGCCAAGATGTCCAAGTTGTTCCTTAGGAAAAGGATCAGCCCATCCCGAATCGAAGGGCTAGCTTGTGTGCTGATGCAAATGACCCATTCTGGGTGTCTTTCATCTAGGGAGACAGTCTCCAATCCCTTCATCGACTCTAAATTTACTCGTCGCTCTTCAATGTTCATGGCAATCACTTTTTCATCCATCTCCAGCATGGCTACATAGCATTCCCAAGCTGTCATCTGATTTCCTTAGGCCTCTTCTATCCCATACTTCATAGGGAACTTCAGCAGTAGGTGATATGTGGATATGACTGCCCTCTATGAATTGAGTGTTGGTCGCCTTATGATGACATTGTAAGTTAACAAGCAATTTACTACCAAAAAAATGACATCTCTTGTGGTTTACTAAGGATAGGTGCCGATGATGACTAGCAACGTAACAAATCTGATAGATATGACCTTTGTTCCATCGAAGCTCACTAGAGAGGCATTTAATGGTGTGAACCATTCCCTACCAATCCTCATCTGTTGGAATGCTGGATAGTAGAGGATGTCAACTAAGCTTTTGTTATCCACTAGGACCCGTCGGGTATTGAAGTCTGTAATGGTTAGATTGATCACCAAGGCATCCTCATGTGGGTGATGGACCCGTCAGGCATCCTCTTCAGTTAAGCTGATCACCGAGGTGTCCATCCGAGAAAGCTTGGGTGGACGACCAGTGAGTTGGACATTTTGCACCATTTGTAGGTACGTCTTCCTTGCTTTCTTCAAGGATTTGATCATTGTGCCTCCCCTGACGATCACTCTTATCTCTCTAAGTGTGGCCCAAGGTTGCTCCTCAACCAGTTGGTTTGGTTCTTGGTCCCTTGACGAGTTTTCACCTACCCTCTCTTACCTTACAAACCGTTGCAATTTTCCTTGCCTAATGAAGGCTTCTATTTGTTGCTTTAGGTCATAGCAATCAGAGGTGTCATGCCCATGGTCACGGTGGAACTGGTAGTACTTATTCCTCGATCTTCTGTTTTGGTTGTCCCTTTAGCTTACCGAGCCATGCCAAAGCGGGGTTGTCCCTAATTTGCATCAAGACCTGATCAAGTGGGGTGTTGAGCAGAGTGAAGTTGGCCATTTGCCTTGGTTGGGGTCTTGACCTTCGTTCGCCCCTTCTATCGCCTGTTCTAGCTTCCTTCCTTCCCTTCTCCAAATGGGGATCATCATGCTTCTCTTGCTTCTTTTGTCTGCCCCCTCTAGCAATCATGGCATCTTCAGCATTCATATACTTCGTGGGTCGGTATAACATTTTAGCCATGATCTTTGGGTCATTCTAGTAAACTGAGAATAAAAAATTTCTGGATTGGAGTCCATTGGTGAAGGCCGTGACCAGGACCTTATCTTCGACTTTGTCAATTAGTAGTGCCTCCTTATTGAACCAAGTGATATACAACCTTAAGCTCTTATTATCCCGCTGCTTGATGTTTAGGAGGCTTGCCAAGGACCTCTTGTATCGCTGATCTCCAATGAAATGTGTGACGAAAATCTTACTCAACTCCTTAAAGTTTGAGACAGTATTGGAAGTTATCTTGTTGAACCATGCTCAGGCTGGTCCTTTGAGTCTGGTGGAGAAGGCTCTACACATGATCTTGTCCAGAACCACTTGCAAATGCATGAGGGTTTTGAATGATTCTAGCTGGTCAAGGGGGTCCCTCAATCCATCGTAGGCTTCCACTTGAGGCATTCCAAACTTGGTTGGAAGGGGGAAAGACGTGACCAATTCAATGAAAGGAGAGTTGGTATGATGGACTAGTTCGTCCAAGCTAGTGGACACCCGACCCTTCATCATCATATCCATCTTCTCTTTCATTGTCTACTTCTCTTGTGCCATGTGCAATGCATTAACTTCCAGCTCGAAGGGACAACTAGTATCCTACTGGTCCCGTCTACTGATGACATTGCTTTCCTCTTGGTTGTCCCTCTCTTGATGGTCATTCTTATGGGGATAATCGTTGTTGCGTTCATTCTTATTCTACCCATCATTCTGATCGTTCAACTCCTGATCATTCTGCTGCTTCAACTGTCATTCAAACTCATGGTTCCGTTGTGTGAGCCATTCAACTATTGCGGCCAGGGTTTGCACCTGCCTTTCCAATGCATTAGGTAGGTTCTCGATCTCTTGGTTGGTGGTGGCCATTGATCGTGTCTGGACCATACAACTCTTTGTCTTTAAAACGGCGATAAGGCTTATCACTTGTCCTTACAGATGGCGCCAACTGATGATACACAAAAATCGTCAGTGAGTCAATCGTCCATACACGTGCTGATAGATGTACCTGAAGAACAAAAGACAAGGACCAATCAAATGGCACCGGTGGGGTACCGGCTAAAGACCCTCTGAAGGTTAAGTCAGTAATATAAGAATCTCCAAGAACTCAAAGGTGCAAAAGCTAGAGAGAATTCATGTACCTTAAAAAAGGTTAGGCTGGAGGTTTATATAATGGTAGAGAGCTAACTCGAATCCCTTGACACGGGGGAGTTTCCTTGTAAAGAGAAGGGTCCCCAGATATTCGGGATGGCCTTTCCATATATAAGATATCCAATTGCGTGGCAAGGGCTTTGGTCGTGATGTGCAAGTAATTTCTATGTAAGGTTGTGTGAATGGGTCCCACGTAAGCCATGGGGAAACCTTAGAGATGGGTCTTCCGGATCAGGAGTTGTCTGACTCATCGGCCCTTGGAGGATCATCCTTCGAGGGGATTGGTCGTCTCTCTTCACGGACTGATCGTCCTTTTAGGGATTGATTGTCCCTGGTGGGAACTGATCACCTTTATAGGGGCCAATTGTCCCTCTCAGGGCCTGATCGTCCCTTTAAGGGACGATCTTTAACTTCGAGTTTAGTCATCCCTTTCTAGGGTTGGTCCAAAATTTTCCTCATCACATACTATATCTAAATTGTTCAATAACAATCTTTCTACACAGATTGTTGCCAATTATGTAAGAATTTCTTAGTCATAACTCTTATCTACTTTGAGTTGACCTTCTTCTTTTTTTCTTTCTTTTTTTTAATACAAGATAAAATTTCTACTCTATTTTAATCTAAGTATATATATGTGTGAAGCTTTCTTCTGGAGGCTTGAACTCCGGCCCTTGCCTCTCACACCCCACAAGCACTTATACTTGTAGAGTAACTATCGCACTAAGGGTATTCTAAGTTGACTTAGTTCTAATTTTTTGTCACAAATTTCTTCGCATTTACTTTTTCAGTTTGCCTATTCTTTTTTTTTTTTTTTTTTTTTAATTAGACATTATTATGTTGATCAGTCAGAATTCGTTAATCAAATTTGGGTTCTGATCACCCCACAATGCTTAATTTTAAAACATAGATCTGTAATTAGTTTCGTACTAATTAAGCATGTATTATAATTAAAGTAATCTAAAACTATATCTTGAATAAAATGGATCACCTACTAGCTAGCTAGTAGCCACTAGGCACTACCTTAGCAATTCTTATGTCCGCTGGCGTCTCAATTTAAAAACTTCGTTTTCATTATGCCCACCGTTGCTTGCTGATGTGCTTAGGCTCATCCTTTTTTTTTTTTTTTGGGTACACGTGGCAAGCATTCGTGGGTTGGGAGAGGCATGTCTCGTGGGTCCTACGCAAACCAAAAGGGGTTTTTATCACCACAATCATTATAAGATCCAAACACCTTTTATCGTGTTAAGAATTTCCAATTTGATGACCTTTTTTAAACTGATTATCAATATGCTCATGTGTTGCTTTCGTACTTTTTAACAAGCCATCCAACCATTTTCATATTTGATTGCGTGAAGCTTTTAAAATTACAATTTACTAACATTTTTTTACAACTGAAAGATCATGAAAAAACACTGAACTGAGCCATAAGATTTTTTCTTTTTTTCCCCCTGGATATATAGGGCCCGTTTGATACATGTGTTTAAAAATTGAAAATTGTTGTTTAAAAATATTTGTGAAAACACGTGTAGGTGAAAAAATGTATGAAAATGCGTGAAATACTGTTTAAAAACTGAAAATAATTGTTTGAAAACAACCACCAAACAACCCCACAGGATCATGAATCTCTTTTATCCATATAACTATAACCCATATTATTTGGTAATATAACCAACGTGAATTTTTTTATTTTTTTATTTGGAAAGATATGGGAAAGACCCTTTTTAGCCTTGGGAAAAGATCTATTTTTTTTTTTTTTTTTTTGGAAAAACAAACACATAAGCACACAAAAGGAAGAAGAAATAAGGATTGTACACAAAGATATGCCACAAATTTTGAATTTTTTTAATATGTATATATATATATATTTTTTATATTTTTAAAATTTAGTATACAAAAATAAGAGTTCCCCCCCCCCCCCACATATAATTAAATCAGCCCAATGATGCTCTTAAAAAAATAATTGGTCTAATAATTATAGAAATATAACTTTATTTTTCTCAATTTTATTTTTTATTGTAAAATGTGCTCTTATATTTGTAAAATATTTGATAAAGTTTGGCAACAAACATGTTTGAATCTATCTCTTTCAACTCGTTAGGTGGCGATTAACAAATTACTGATTCATTAAAAAAAATCCTGTCACTAAAACCACATATGAAATGTCTCTTTAATAGTCACATAATGGGTTAGATCAAGATAGTTTCAAATACGTTCGTAGCTAAACTTATTCCTCCAAGTTTTGGATCATCTTTTGAAAATTGCATTAGTTCAATGGAAATATTTTTTATTAACTTTAGTATAAAATTTGATAATTTGTATCAAAAATAATACTTTTTAAGAATTTCACTATAAAAATGGTAAAAATGAATTTTATTTTATGAAAGAATTTTATAAATTGCATTAGTTCAATGGATTTTACTTTTTAGTAATAAGTTTTTGTTGTTGTTAGGTGTGTGTGTATATATATAGATATAACTTATGAAATAAAAAATGTGTGTATATATATATATATGTGTGTGTATATATATATATATATATGTGTGTGTGTATATATAATAAAAAAAATGTGTATGTATATATATATGTATGTGTGTGTGCGCGCGCGCATGTGTGTGCGCGGAGTTATTTTGATAAATATATTAGTACCACAACTTGGCCCCTCCAAACAAAAATTTATGGCTCCGCCTTGCAAGTGAAGATGAGTTTAATTGTAAATAGTTTACTGTTATCAATTAAACTGTAAAAAGGCCCAATTGAAATTATTAACCTCACAAAAAGGGGAATGATCGGAAATAAATTTTTTAATAAGACATTTTACACCTTGTTATGTTGGTGAACTACAATTGAAACAACTCTAATGTATAAGTCTATTCATAACATCACTTTATTATACGACATGGAATTATTGTTTATAAGCAGTAAGAGGTCAATTAAAATTACCAAAATTGCAAAAAGGCAAGGCTCAAAAATAACTTTTTTAATAATATTTTTTTCTAAACCATAATTAATATCATTACTTTTACTAAATGATTGAATACTAATGTGGTTTACCCTATGGAATTTTCTAACTTGATATTGGATTGCAGGTAGCTCCTCAACAGGGGTTCGGAGGCATTGATACATGCCCCACCTTTTTGTGGCAATATTTATATTGGGACTCCATAAATTTTGTTTCATCTCGGAGTCGTCGTGATCAATAATAGTCCAGTTGTTTGCGTTTTGTTTTGGTACCAGCTGTTACCTCTCGCGGGTTGGTTTAGGGTTTGTGGCAGTAGGTTCTAGGTTGTTCTGTTGTTGGCTTGTTGCCCTTGGTGGGTTGGTGTACTGTTTATGTGTTGTTTTAGCCTGGGTTAGTGTGGACTGTAGTTGAGTTGTGCTTGTACTATTTATGTTTATCTAATATATCCCCTGTTTATGCGAAAAAAAAAAAATATTATAGATGCATTTGATACACAACTATAAAATGAAGCCATCAATATGCAACGTTGAAAAAAAGGTTTGAGGCTGAAACCAGACGTGTGAAATTCAGAAATTGCAAAAAACCACGTGTTGATTCATTCACAAAAAACACCGATGTGCAAATGGGTTACTACGTGGACGTGAAACAAACGAGTAAATCCGCACCATCTGATCGTCTCGAAGTGAGAGTTCACTCCATTTGTTCTGATCATGTGTGTCAGATCAGTTGTCAGGGGATGAGATCAACTTCGGGTTCACCAAACTATGGGCCCCACACATCTCTCTAGAAATTGCCAATTTCTTCCATTGTTACTTTTTAACTTTACACATATCAAATCAGTGTCCAAAAAAATAACTATAATATATTTGATATTATAGTTGGTAATAATTATGTGACCAAAAAAAAAAAAACTTATGATGGCGGCTTCCTTTCCCAATCTGGAGGTTAACATCTAGCTCATGGATTGTATTTGTATACACAAGAAAAGAGTTATAGCTTGGAGGAGCTACAAAGCATGCTTTTGGAGATGGCCAAGGATTTGAGTCTCCTACATGGTTTTGTGGACCCTTAATACTTGAAGATCCTGGATGCTCAATGAGAACGCGTTGTGATACGAATTTAGTGTCACATAGAGTATGGTTCTTAGACCCGGACCGAACCGGACCGTACGGTCCGATCCGGTTAATTGTGAACTTCTCATCATTTCGGTTCTTTTAGCTCCAAGAACCTCTCTATGTGAAAAATGCATGAAACCACTCAAACCGCGGTCAAACCGTGCGGTTCTAAGAACTGTAGCTGGTTTTCAAAGTTCGCACAGTTCCATTTTTTTACAATATTTGGCTGGAAAACAGATCTTGGTCCATAAAGAAGTTGAATAAAAAAAATATAAAAACAAATTGCAAGAGAGGAAAAGAACACAGAGAGCCAAGTTGTTGAAGTTGCTAACATCACTATTACTTTTCTGGTAGTATATCTTCCCGATCATCCCCACCTCCTATTTTCTTTTTTTCCTTCTCGGCAACACTTTGCCCAGCAGGAAGCAACTAAAAACTCATCTCCTCATATTATCTTATGTTTCTTGTTTTTGAGTAGTGCACTAATAATTTGTATAGCTGTATTCTTGTTTTTGTTAAGTGTGCCCACTGTTTTGCCTGACAAAACCACTACCACATGACCTTGTGAAGCCCAAAAGATTAATAGTGAGATTTTACCATTCAATTGTTTTTAACTTTTGTCATCTGCCAATATTGATGTCGTTTTAAATGTGTCCCTTTTTTTTGTAATGTTATTTAAGGTAAGCATCCTTCTAAAGTTATAATTCTTATATTACAATTATAATTATAATTATTAAATTATTATTGTTATTATTATCACAATTTTAACTAATCAACATAAAAATAAGTAAAGAAATATTATATATATGTTTGCTTAAGCTTTGATATTTTTTGTTTGCCTTGTCAAAATTATGATATGAAAAATATAAACATACATCTTTTATTTAATTGGACTATTTTAGTTAATTTTTCTATTTGTGCTAATTAAAAGTATTTACTTATATATAATTAATAAATTAATTATGACGTCATCAAGGTTCGACTTCAAAAACCTTGAACCTCTTTCATTTACGGTTCATTGAACGACCTAAGTTTAAAAACCATGCCATAGAGGCTCACATTTGCAAACAACAGGCTTGGGGATGTTTGGAAAGAGTGGTTATTGCAATTAAGAAGGCAGTTTCCACATGGGCGGCTCTAGGATTTTTGTCTAGGTGGGTCAATAAGAAATATAAATTATATAAAATTTAAAACAAAAGACATTTGAATATATCAATATCACCAAAAAAAAAAAAATGAAATTCTACAATTGTCTTTTATGAGATTTCATATTTTGAAACCGTTGCATGATAAATTCATTATCAATCCGATGAGCCATATCTTTTTCAATTTACACAGTCAAACAATCATTCATTTACTGATCCCCCATTCGATTGTGCATTTCATTTTTGATATATTTCATTGTTAAGTGAATTTTTTGCAATTCTTTAATTTATAAGTTCTCAATTCTTTAAATGTTTTATATTTTTATTGTCCTTTGTTAATGTATTGACCCACTCACATAGCCAACAACCACTCACAAGTAGGGGTGATAAATGGGGGGGTTGTGTCATAAATATGGGTTGGGTGCCTAATTACCCATTTATCTATTTATGACCAATTTATTTATAAATTAATTATTCATTACTAAATATGGGTTGGGTGCCTAGTTACCCATTTATCCATTTATGACCAATTTATTTATAAATTAATTATTCATTACCAACCCAACCAATTTAATTAGTAACCCATCCATTTAACTTAATATGAGCCAAATACATCTAAAACTACTTGAATACCCTATTGACCTCTAAAATTACCAAAATAACCTTAAATACCGAAAATGATGCAAATACCCCTACGCTTCCAAAATTACCAATATACCCTTTGACATCCAAAATTATCTCCAAAATCTCTCAAATGAGCAAAATACTCATGAAACCTCTAAAATGACCAAAATACCCTCGACATCTCTAAAATAATATACTTAAAAACCACTAAAATGACCAAAATACCTCCAATATTTCAAAAATGACCAAAATACCCACTAAAGCCCAATAAATGACCAAAATATCTCCAAAACCTAAAAATAACCAAAATACCCCAAAACCAAAACAAATGACCAAAATACCCCGAAACCCAAAAAAATGACCAAAATACTATCGAAACCCAAAAAATGACCAAAAATGAAACTTTCAAAACCCAAAAAGTGACCAAAATACCCCTCGAAACCCAAAAAATGACCAAAATACCCTCGAAACCCAAAAAATTACCAAAATACTCCTAAAACTTAAAAATGACCAAAATACTTCCAAAACCCAAAAAATGACAAAAATACCCCTGAAACCCGAAATACCCCTGAAATCTAAAAAATGACCAAAATACCTCTGAAACCCAAAAAATGACCAAAATACCCCTAAAACCTAAAAATGACCAAAATACTTCCAAAACCCAAAAAATGACCAAAGTATCCCCGAAACCCAAAAAATTACCAAAATGCCCCTAAAACCTAAAAATAACCAAAATACTTCCAAAACTCAAAAAATGACCTAAAATACCCCCAAAACCCAAAAATGACCAAAATACCCTCAAAATCGAAAAATGACCAATAAACCCCCGAAACTTAAAAATGACCAAAATACTTCCAAAATTCAAAAAATAAAAATTACCGAAAAATGAAACTCAAAAAACTACCAAATACGAAACTAAAAAATGAACAAAACAGCCTCGAAACCTAAAAATGACCAAAATACCTTCAAAACCTAAAAATGACCAAAATACCCCCGAAACCTAAAAAATTACCGAAATACCCCGAAACCTAAAAATTACCAAAATACTTTTGAACCCTGGAAATTTACCAAAATAGCCAAAAAAATCAAAAAATTATTGAAATAACCCTAAAACTAAAACATGACAGAAATGCCCCGTAACCTAAAAGATGACTAAAATAACCTTAGAATCTAAAAGATGATAAAAAAAACCCCGAAACCTAAAAAATTACCGAAATTCCCTCGAAACCTATAAAATGACTAAAAGACTCTTAGAACCTTTAATTTGTCAAAAATATCCTCGAAACATCCAAAATACCCTAAACCTCTATTTTAGTAATTTTAGATGTTTCAGGTGTATTTTGGTCATCTTACATGTTTAGGGGTATTTTGGTCATAATTTGGGTTTTTCTCTCACATGAATAGTGGGTCTCACTAATTAAATTCATGGCGAATCCCACCATTTATGTGAGAGGAAGAAGTACACATGTATAATACTCCAGGAGTACGCATGTATAATACTCCAAGAGTACCTAATAATTTTCCATAACCCTACAGCCTCTACACACACACGGTCAAAGATTCAAAACTCAACAAAAAAAAAAAAAAATAAAACAAAACAAAAAAACAAAAGATAACTCCAAACACAGTGATTCACTCACACGAATTCAATGAAGGAGTATATCAAAACACTATAAACAC
Organism: Castanopsis chinensis; assembly: GCA_032878915.1. Lineage (NCBI taxonomy): Eukaryota > Viridiplantae > Streptophyta > Magnoliopsida > Fagales > Fagaceae > Castanopsis > Castanopsis chinensis. The sequence continues at coordinate 2,306,116 of JAVQMG010000071.1, forward strand.
ACTCTCACAAGGAAAGAAAGAGAGAAAGAGAGAGCTGAAAACCCAGATTAAGCGGCGGCAGAAGGCAAACCAAGAGGCAGTGGCGACAGATTAGGGACAGTCCAGCGGCGGCAAATCGTGAGGGCTTCACAGCGACAAATTTTGTTTGTGCGAAGCAAAGGCAGCCTTTTTCCTTTGGGTTTGGAGAGTGAAGAAGGATAGTGAGAAATTTTGGAAGTTAGGCAGTTACAAATTCGTAGGTTTTATTTGGGCTTTTTTTTTTTTTTTTTTTAAATGATTTTTCAAATTTTGATTTATGGGCTTTTTATTTCTGAGATTAAAGACCAAAATTTTCTGTTGGACTTCTTTTTTTCTGAAATTTAAGCTGGACTTAAAAAAAATAAAAATAAATTAAGGTTCATGGACAGGGGGTTGAAAATAATTTTTTTAAAAATATTATATATATATATATATATATATAGGGACAGAGTCAGAACTTTGAGTTAGGAGAGACGGTTTTACTGTTGGTTGTATGCAGTAATTTCAACTTCTAATTCTGCTACTTAGCTGCTAAAATTTATTTTATTTTATTTTTGTAAGTAAGAACAAAATTATTTTTGTTTAGAATTTTTTTTAAAGGGCAAGGTTATTTATTTTGGATAAAATTAGTTAATTGAGCTTAATTTTGTTTTTAGTCTTATTGGTAATTTTTGTTGTTGAGCTTTTTTTTTTTTTACTTGTATATTTTATTTTAAATTTTATATCAATAAATTTTTTTATGATTACTAAAATGAGGAAAATACTAGAGCTGCAAGTTTTTTTTATAAATTACTTATGTAATAAGTGGTTATTGGTAAGTAAAAAAATGATATAAATGGTGTGCTCATATGCAAACCAATAAGAATTTGTTACCCAAAAAGTTTTTAAAAGTATTATAAAAAAATTTGTGAGTATAATATTATTTTTAAAAGAATCAATAATATTGTTAAAGGAAAATAAAATTGCTAAAATTAATACACATATATATAATAATATTTTTTTAAAAAAATTTAGGGGGGGCCATTGCCCCCCCTGGTCCAAGGGTAGTTCCGCCCGTGTGTGTATATATATATATATATATATATATAACGTACCGCCGCCCCTGAGTTTCCACCGTTCCTTGGAGCAGACTATGAGGATAAACATCAATCTGAATTCTGTTTTGCTCTCTGTTTGTATGATGAATACTGATTGAATGTTCAGCTCACAATTTTCTTTTAATGTGAGCGATAGCCTTCGAACTAAGCAACAACAAATGCTGGCCATGGCTTGCTATTTTGCGGTAGTTGTAGCCTGTAGTGCAGGGTTTCTTTGATGCATCTTTTTATGGATGCAAATCTAGTGAGGATAAACATCAATCTGAATTCTGTTTTGCTCTCTGTTTGTATGATGAATACTGATTGAATGTTCAGCTCACAATTTTCTTTTAATGTGAGCGATAGCCTACGAACTAAGCAACAACAAATGCTGGCCATGTCTTGCTATTTTGCGGTAGTTGTAGCCTGTAGTGCAGGGTTTCTTTGATGCATCTTTTTATGCAATGCTGTGTATATAAATCTTAGTGATTGGAGTTTAAGGCATAATGCTTGCTCTCATTCTCTCTCTCTTCCTAGCTCTCTCTTAAGACTTAATGCTCTTTCTGTCCGATTTTTTAACTTCTGTGGTTGTGCTTTGGGGGCTATTATCTTCAGTGGACTTATGTGTGGGCTGGTAGACTACGAAAGCAGTTTTCCTTTTTTCACTGCGAACGTTAAATCATGGGCTTCCCCATATGAACGTACACTGAGCATGATGTTGGAATTAAAATTGGACCTTTTGGTCAGTTGCAGTGTATAAATTCTCACATATGTTGGGCTTATCACTTGATAAGTTTATAGTGCTTTATCATTTAATGGGCTTTCTTATTAGTATTATTATTATTATTAATTTTTTTTTTTGGTAACTTATATGTTGTAAAAAAAGAATGTATATATCTAATTTATGAGATACGTTTTTATTGCATTTACTTGTCCCACCATGTTTGTCATGTATGTACAATTTTTTTCCTTCCCTTTTTCTGTTTTTGTTTTTTAGTTTTAGTTTTTTGTTTGTATAGTGGATGTTACATCGCAATTCTTGCATTCGTCTTTATACCAACAATACTTTATATCCTTCTAATAATTGGAGTGGGATACTACCATCCTAGGACTGTAACCAAAGCAAGGGTTACTGTATAGTAGGAAGGTTCCAAATGCATTGCTTGATTGGACTTAATTTTGGCTGTATCATTGAGAAAGTTGACTAGATAAGAAGAAGGCTAACCAGAAAAGGGATGGAAGATGCTTTAAGAAAATGGGTCGGTGTGCCTTTCTAACTAATCTCTTATCTTTTACTCTTCTCTTTGTACAGATTCCATTGTTCCTAACTTTTTGTCCCCTCTCCTATCATACATTGCTTCAGGGTTAAGTTCACCCACCATGGTGCTCTCTTTTGGTACCCCCAATCATATTCTCCTATGAATTTCATTCCTAGATTGTGCCTCTCCCAGAAGTTACCTATGGTCATCCCTTTAATAATTTATCATTTTGAAAAGTATGTTGCCAAACTTCAAAACATGTTGTTGAATCTTGAGCGCTTCTATGGAGTTTTACATTCTTTTTGGTTGGGGTGGATAGAAGGGATAAAAAATTTTGGAGGGCAAAGTGGGTGAAAGAGTAAGTTTTCAATGTTTGGTTAACAAAGTAAACTAGAGAGGAAAATATTGGAGCCCGGATATTTTCCACCTGAACTCACCCAATTTTTTATCTCCAAATTGGAGATAAAATTTAGATGAAAATGCATGGGCAATTAAGTCATTTTCACCACTTTTTAATTTTAATTTGCCTATCCACCAACTATCATTTTTTCATTTTCCAACAACTTTTTAGTAAATTCACATGAACTACATTATCAACATCTCATTTTTCTTCTTAACCACTAAAGAAAATTTATAGTTATTTTCTATCATTTCCTTTTTCCATTCTCTCAACCAAACAAAATCTTAAGAATATGTAATTTTTGCAATTGATTTTATTAATTTCACTAAAATTTAATTGACTATCATTGACACAATGAACACAATTTAATTGATTCTTCATTCAAATTTGAATGAAGAATCTCAAATTTGACTTCTTGAAAAACAATATGCAAATTAAAATTACTTAATTTCGTTATCAATCATTTAGTAAAATATGCAAATTGTTCATCCTAAATTACTATGTTTTAGTATAAAAGATTAAAAGAAAACCTCGTTGACAAGTTTTTAATTTCTTAACATAATTTTTGGACTAGTTTGATCGGAAACAATTTTAAATTTGAGGGACAATTGAGATAAAAATTATATTATAGTTAAGATTCTTGGCATAAAATTGGATTAGATCAACCTAATCGTTTGTTGACCTTTCACTTTTTCTTATTTAGTTAGATTGTATATAAACTTATGTCATTTTTCTTGAATTGATCTAGATCATGGTTGTTTATCCGAATATTATATTGATGCTTTCCCCATGCATATTAATTTGAATAGCTTTAATTTCCTTTTAACATAATGATTTAAGTCCACTTAGTAGTATCAGCATCCAACACCTTAGTCAAAATACATACCATTTTCTTCTCAAAAAAAATAATATATATATACCATTTGAGAGCGTTTTACATGCAGCCCCACTCTTACACGCAAAGAAGAATAAGAAACTATGAGTCAATGAGACCTAGAATTATTCAAAAGAAACAGCCGAAGATTGAAGAAAATTCGATGAAATAACGGAATGTGACTTCATGATTCAAACAGGTGCAAATGCAATGGATAAAGATGGTGACTTTTCTTCCTTGATTGGATGCTATATGTAGGAGAGATGAGCTGTATTGTGACCATTATGTGTCTATTTTATGTGGTGGAATCTGTATATGACGGTAAGGCTCTCTTGAGCTAATGACAAATTGAAAATATTGATACGTGGTGCTTTATATATGGCCACTTATTGAAACTCTCTTTCTCAAACCTTTTTTTAATGATATGCATAATGTATTGGTCACATAATACCAATCAGAAAAGGAATATGGGTGATGATGCTCAAATCGTCAGTAAGCCACACGATCTGCACACGCTCCTAATGACGCACCTGCACAACACAAAAGGTGAAGACCAAACAAAAACAAAACGGTCAAAGAAAATCTCTTATTCACAACTCTAAAGTGCTAGAGCTGAGGCGAATTGCATGTACCTTGCTTTGAGAGGGTCTTGGGGTATTTATAGTAGCGTTGAGCCGAAATTAACGCCTTGGTCAAGAAGTTTTTTTCCTTCTAAGAGAGTAATTCTTGGACTTTACGCATTCTCCTAGAATCCTTGCCCTTATAGGAGTCTTCTTGGCTTAGACGTGTCGTGCAAGAATTCTTATCGTATGCGTGTTGGTCAAGTAGGGTTATGGATGGGACTTACTCTGACTTCTTCAGCTTGTTCCGTCAACTTAAACCCGTCAATGACTTAGGTCGTCGGTTTGGGGGTTTAGACCGTCAGCTAAATGATTCATAGTGCGACGGTCTTCAGCATGTAAAGTCGTCAGCATGTAAGGTCGTCAATCTTTCCTTGCCACAGTCAGAATCTAGTCAGCAAACGGGATTCATTACTTTAGAGTCATCTTACAAAATTACCCTTATCAATGGACATTTTGGAAGTGAAAAAAAAAAAAAGTATATTTAGGGAATTCGGGGGCCACACTTTTAAATTATCAATAAGTTCAAATATATTTTAAAAAATACTATTGTTTTTACAATTACTAAAATAACATGTTGTGAATTGGGATTGATGTTGATAAAAATAAAATTAGTGGAAGACTCGTATAATAGTTTAATGTTATTTTAATCATAGCTTATTATGTTAATAGTTGTGAAAAAGGTTATAAATAGTTTGTGTCCAAACATTATACTTAAATTATTAGCCAATTTGTCCGGTTCATTAATTATGCACAACGTGCTGAATTCGAAAAAAAAAAGTTTATCATGTGAAGATCAAAGCTTCGTACAATGCAAACTTGAAATCTCATCCAATGAAAGGCTAGCTGTCCAAACCCCATTTATATAAGGCAGGTCCTTATGAATATTATCGTGCTTCAATAATGTATTGGTCACATAATACCAATCAGAAAAGGAATATGGGCATTTTGGAAGTGAAAAAAGAAAAAAAGAGAGAGTATATTTAGGGAATTGGGGACCACACTTTTAAATTATCAATTAGTTCAAATATATATTAAAAAAATACTATTATTTTTAGTATTACTAAGATGACATGTTGTGGACTGAGATTAATGTTGATAAAAGTAAAATTAGTGGAAGATTCGTATGATAGTTTAATGTTATTTTAATCATAGCTTATTATGTTAATATTAGTGAAATTCTTAAATTAATAGCCAATTTGTCCGGTTCATTAATTATGCACAACATGCTGAATTTAAATAAAAAAAAAAAAAAAAAGAGTTTGTGAATATCAAAGCTTCATACAATGCAAACTTGAAATCTCATCCAATGAAAGGCTGTCCAAACCCCATTTATATAAGGCAGGTCCTTATGAATATTATCATGCTTCAATAATGCTTCACCTATTTATTTCTAAGAATGCCTTCTCCACACATCTACCATATCTTGTTGCTCCTAGTGTTATATTATCAAAGCCTAATATAGTGACGTGTTACACGCGTAACACATTTAAGCTACACTCTGACTAAAGTTTCCACATCATGGAAGAGGCCACAATGGCAGAATCCCATTGATCATACAAATGGCACCACCCATATGGGCTATGAGATACATATAATTCTCATGTAATATGGGTTTTAAATTTTAATGCGTATAGTGGGGTCCAATATTTGGATCATCCACATGCAATGCTATTCCCTTCGTACAACAAGCTATACAAATAATATACACACTGTGAAGTCCTTAAGTACGAAGTCTCATTCACATCAATTTGGCCTCAATAAAAACCCACCCATATTGAAAGACCTTTATGAGTCATTTACATTTCCCATGCAGTTAATAACGTAACAAAACCGCTCTCTCACACCCAACTTGACCTTCCTCTTGTACCAAATTTCTTCTATTCCATACCCTCCCAATCAATCAAGTTCACAAAAATTAAACCACCACACAAGACATCTTGGGAACCAAGTTCACATCATCTATATAAGCATCAACCAGCCTTATCCTCAATCAATTTGCCAACAAAGATGCATCCTTTCAAATTCAATCCACGGTGGCTGCTACTAAATTTGTTCCTTGTAATTGTTGTTTTCACAATCCCGGGGTCAGCTGATGAAAAGTGCTCAGCTTGCACTCAAAGCTCTCCACCACCACCATCACCATCACCACCACCGCCATCGCCACCACCGCCATCACCATGTCCACCGCCACCAGCTCTGCCACCACCTACTCCCAAAAAGCCACCAACCCAAGAGTGCCCTCCTCCTCCTCCTCCACCAGCATCAATGATATACATAACTGGTCCACCGGGTACTTTGTACCCTATTGATGAAAATTTCAATGGTGGTAGCCAGAATTCAGCCACGGTGTTGCCTGTTTTGGTCGTCAGCTGTGGATTGTTGGGTCTTCTGGCCTTTTGGTGATCTTATTGGGGGGTAAGTTTAAGTGTTAAGAGAAAATTAGAATTTTATGGATATATATTAATTGTTTAGATCAAAGACTTTTGAGGCCTGAGAGAATTTTGTACTCAGTTTAAATCTGTACCTAACATGGTACATACTTTATCTAAATTGTTCAATAACAATCTTTCTACGCAGATCTGTTGCCAATTATGTAAGAATTTCTTACTTTTCTCTGTCGTAACTCTTCTCTATTCTGAGTTGACTTAGTTCTAATTTTTTGTCACAAATTTCTTCGCATTTACTTTCCCAGTTAGCCTATTCTTTTTTTTTCTTTTTTTATTAGACATTATTATGTTGATCGGTCATAATTCGTTAATCAAGCTTGAATTTTAAAACTTAGATTTGTGAGTTTCGTACTAATTAAGCATATTATATTATAATTAAAGTAATCTAAAACTATATCTCGAATAAAATTGATCACCCACCAACCACTAGCTTTGCAATTCTCACGTCCACTAGCATCTTAATTAAAAAACTTCGTTTTCATTATGCCCACCGTTACTTGCTGATGTGCTTAGGCTCATCCCTTTTTCTTTTTTTTTTTCTTTTTTTTTTTGGTATACGTGGCAAGCATTCATGGGTTGTGGGTCCTACGCAAACCAAAAGGGTCTTTTATCACCACAATCATTATAAGATCCAAACACCTCCTATCTTGTTAAGAATTTCCAATTTGATGATTTTTTCAAAGCTGATCATCAATATGGTAATGTGTTGTTTTCGTACTTTTTAACAAGCCATCCTATCATTTTTCATATTTGATTGCGTGAAGCTTTTAAAAATTACAATTTACGAAGACTTTTTTACAACTGAAAGATCATGAAAAACAGGCTGAACTGAGCCATAGGATTTTTTTTCCTTTTTTTCCGCTGGATAGTATCATGAATCTCTTTTATCCATATAACTTTAACCCATACTTATTTGGTAACATAACCGACGTGAATTTCTTTTTTTCTTTTTTTGTTGGAAAGATATGGGAAAAGGCCCTTTTTAGCCTTTTGAAAAGGTTTAACTTTTTAAAAAAAAAAAAAAAAACAAACACATAAGCACACAAACAAAAGGGAGAAGAAATGAGGGTTTTACACAAAAAATTACCACAAATTTCATTCAAAAGTCATTCAAGTAAAAATAGATTTAATTGTAAATGGTTTATTGTTATTAAACTGTAAAAGGTCCAATTGAAATTACCAACCTCGCAAAAAAGAGAATGATCGGAAATAAATTTTTTAATAAGACTTTTCGCACCTTGTTATGTCGGTGAACTATAATTGAAACAACACTACTTTATATATAAGTCTAATCATAACATCATTTTGTTATCCTACATGAAATTATTGTTTATAAACTGTAAAAATAACTTTTTTAATATTTTTTTTTCTAAACGATAATTAATGTCATTACTTTTGTATAGGTCTATTCATAACATTACTTTATTTATATTAATTAAAATACGTCATGACAATAATTATAAAATCTTTACGAGAAATTTTATTTGTTGCAAAAAAGGTATCAGACTGAATTGGAATTGCAATTGCAATTGACACAAATATATAATATTATAGATGCATTTAATACACAACTATAAAAGGAAGCCATCAATATGCAACGTTGAAAAAAAGAATAAGTTTAGGATTATATAATTTTTCATAATTTTTTGCCACAATTGTGATGTGAGAGAGTGTGATTGGTAAAGAAAAAATGATAGGTCCAAGTGTAAGTGATAATTAACTCTTCATAATTTGCTACATTACAGTTGTAGTAAAAAAGTTGTGGAATAATTTGTGGTCCTAAAATTACTCTGAGTGTGCGTTTGCCTAGAAATTAAGTTGCATTTTACTTTTTTGGCTAGGTCCCACGGCACTGTTTATGATCCTGCCCAACTTGAGGAAACCTAAATTTCTAAATAAATTCTGAGTCTCACTGCACTATTTATAATTTGAAAAGTATTATGTTATTTTCAGTAATAAATTTTTAATTTTTAAAGAGAGAGAGAGAGAGAGAGAGAGAGAGAGAGAGGTGATTAGGCTAAAACTAGGCGTGTGTAATTCAGAAATTACAAGTCCATGTGAAACGTGTTGATTCATTCACAAAAAACACCGATGTACACATGGGTTACTACGTGGACGTGAAACAAACGAGTAAATCCCCACCATCCGATCGTCTAGAAGTGAGAGTTCATTCGATCCATTCCGATCATGTGTGTCAGTTCATTTGTCAGTGGATGAGATCAACTTCGGTTTCACCAAACTATGGGCCCAACATATCCCTCTAGAAATTGCCAATTTCTTCCATTGTCACTTTTTAACTTTACACATCATAAGGCTATGGCGGTTCAAAGACTCATTGGCTCAATTGCTCAAAGCCATGTGGGGGAGGTATTGTTTGGTAACATGTCCTTGGCCTCTACTCAACCTTAAAAAGTGTTTTGCTTTGTTAATGCAAATTGATCTTGTTTAGAAAGAAAAAAGAAAATTAATAATTTTATCTTTATCACTTGCAATTGCATCAATCACCCTCCGACAACGAATCAAGGATAAATTCAAGTTGGTTTTCACATCATATTATGTTTCCTTTTAGTGACATGATGACGTTGTGGTAGGTTTGATTTGTGAGTATATTTTAAGTCGGTATAGCATACAAAAAGATAAGTTAAGATTAAGCTATTAATTTTTTTTTTTTCATGAGAATTAAGTGGCTTTAGGAATTTATCTTTGACAGGTCATTAAGAAACTTAAAGTAAATAAAATTTAATAAAAAATATATAAATACATGAAATTTTACAATTTCATTCTATAAGATTTCATATTATGAAATTGTTACGTGATAGTTTATTATCAATTTCTATTATCTATTTTCAATATGGGTAGATGTAACCATTTTATTTTGTTATATTTGTATAACATTTTTATTTCTATGCATTTGTCATTGTTTATATAAAAATGTCTTGAACTAAGTGACAAAACTCAACTCATTGGTACTGTATTAACACACTTATTCATGCATAAATAATACACTAAGTATCTATTTAACCAATAAAAAATTTGAACATTCCTAACTTTACTATTTTTTTTCTTGAAGCATTAACTTTATAACAAAAAGTTTTGGGATGCGCAGGCATTGATGTGTGTTTTTGTTTGGTTTTGGACCGGACTAATCTGTGATCATGGTGTACAATAATATTTTTAAAGATTTTTGAACTAATAAAAAAATATTATATATATAATATTATTTTTTTCCAAGTCATAGGGTTCATTTGAACCTCAAGGCTTATGTGCCGCGGCCCTGATTAAGCCATTAATTTGGATTATGCATATGAGGTTTTATTTATTAATTCTGATTTAAAATTAAACATTCAAATGGATGTATATAAAATAAATTATATAACCGGTGTGCCAATAATATTTTCCTTGAAATTAAGAATGGAAAGTATCACTTAATATGATTAGTTTTGGTCCTTTTGGATATTATTGTTGCTTCTTTTTCAATTTCTTTTTCTTATTCACTAATAATTTCCTAACAAATTAGAAGAGATGACCTATAATATACCGTCACATGTGAGTAATGCCATGATAGTGTAGGTTTTGTGACATCACTCTCATGCTACTTGTATAAACTTGCATCCACACTATGATGTTTATGTTGAAAATGATAGAACTTTTAAACTAGTGGCATTCACTAACTTCCCACTAGTCTAAGACACTTGTGATTAGAGGGTTGTTTTCTTCAATTTTGAAGTTATCTCATGGTCCAAATAATTAATTTTCCTAAGATTAACGGCATACATGATCACAATTGATCATGGCTATGACACAAATTAACTATATGCTATAAAAAGTGTAAGACATAGAGTTTTGGTAAGCATAGGGAAAATGTTGATAAGTTTGTTATGGACAGTGTGTTTCACAATCTTGAAATAGTTAGTTGTGAGTGATGAATAATTACTTTCCCATTAACTTGTTACTAGCAACACTTTTATTTTCCACAACTCACAAACCATCACTTCAATATATGTATTATTTGGACAAGTATTAGAATATCAACAGTTCAATCAAGGGCCCTTGCTTTAAATGGATTTCATGCATCAATTTTTCAACGGTTCAAACACTATTTTTACTGCATTAGTGATTTTTTTTATATAATAATAATCCCCGCATTAGTGAATTGGTTGATGTTGACAAGATTTTTGTAGCTTAATTGACATTGCTCGTATCTGCAATTGAGATATGCAAGGTTCAATTCCTCCTTCCTCTAACTATAAATTTATTAAATTATAAAAATTATAACTTTATCAAGAAGATGGAATAAGAAAAATTCTATCTTGATCAGGAAAAAGAATAAAGAAGTTTTAACACACAAACAAATGGCCTAAAGAAATTGGTGAACACTGAAAACTATGCTTCTAGAGCTACTATATTTGTAATTCGAAATCAAAATTTGACAAGGCTTGATGGGGATGGAAACCTACTGGCCAAATATGAGGACTTTTGGATAAAACTTAAGCAAGAAGAAGGAAGTAAGAGAACAAACATGGTTTGGTTAAGAAATTGGATTAATATGGACTCAGTTAACTAATTAAATATTTTAAAATTATTGTCAAAGTTTGTCACCGACAATAGGTACTTAAAATTCATGTAGTTTGAAAACCATGTCCTAAGTTTGATACGCAGCAATTGTCACAAAGACAAGTAGCACAATT